>OU426978.1:74068808-74698808 GCA_911387785.2 Aelia acuminata | reverse complement strand
ACTATGATAAATTATAAAATCAGTTCATTAGAAAGCTTCAATGCATAGTTCAATTATTAATAATTAATAATTAATTATTAATTCAATATGAAATCTTTGGTATTATTTTACATTTTTATTAATGTTAAATTTTAATTATAATTTAAAAGGGAACTATCAACATATAATACCAGTCATAGTCAACCAATTGCAAGTAAGGTTATGTAAGTATGTTAAGATGTATTTTAAAATGCACATGTAATAGAAATAACCTTTTATTTAGTATAATTCTTTATTTCACAAGTATGCATCAGTACACATAATAAATGCAAAAGCTAATTGCAATTAATAAATTTCACTTGGTCAATTATTAAATGGTCACATGTAATATTTTATTAACGCAGGTAATTATAATTTCACTTATATTGCCACATATGCATTTTTTTAAGATATTAGTTTTTTTTTTAGATGTAAATTTGTTACAATACGGTATTGTAACAATGATTAATTTATTAAAACATATCTAATTACGCGATAGCTTATCACAGCACATGTTGGGGACCATTGATCACTGTCGTTCACAAATGAACGTTCATAGCGAATGATTACATAATTTATGTCGAATGGCCGTTACTTCACTTAACAAGTTGACGTAAGGTGACGTCACTGGGGGTTTCTACCTTCGCACATTAGGTGACTTTTATTCTTCTATTTTGCATATACATTGGTTTGTACGATTGCATCTAGTAACCTCCCTATCGCTGTGTTATTCGTCAGTAATTTATGATTTTTTATTTCCGTAATATTTATTAGAGATTTACTTGGGATTTCTATCGTTCACAATTTTTTTTTTTTTTCTTTCTCTCTTTTTTCCTTTTAGATTACTCATTGGGCTGATAGTCATATTCTCTTACTTCTTGCTGCATTTTATCGTCATTCTTCGTTACTTCTTCCCACCTTAGCTTCGGTGGCGTTCCGTTTTATTAGAAATAAAACTAGAATTAAAATTAGAACGTTATTTAATATAATTTAAAATCTTATTCGGGTGATCATGTCCACCTCTGAAATCGCTTCTCTTGAGCGCAAGCTTCGCAAATTAAAGAGAAACATAAGTGGCATTGCTTCCGAAGGAAAGAATGCCGACGAAAGCGACGAGGCATTTGCTAACTTTGAGGCTCTATTGAATTCAGCTCGAGCCGACTGGGATTCATTTGAGGAAACTTGGGATTGCTTGGACACTCTGGCTAATCAAGAAGGGGTGAAGTTCCCAGACAAAGCTTGGCAGGGCATATATGACTCCACTCGGGACGAAATTCGGGAGGCTAATTGCATATTGAATCGATTACGTTATAAGCGGGAAGCTTCCAAATTAGGAACGATTAGGGACAGGTCACCTCCAGTGGTAGAATCAAAGTTCCCCACATCCAATACCAACCTGCCAAGAATTTCCATTCCCAGGTTCTCGGGCGATCTATTGAAGTGGACGACATTTCGTGACACCTTCAGATCATTAGTGCACGACAACTTTACGCTGTCTTCGACACAGAAGTTGCACTACCTTCTTGACGCCTTGTCCGGTGAACCTGCAAGTCTCCTTTCGGGGCTTCCCATCCAAGAAGGGACTTATGAACAGGCATGGCGAACCCTCATCACCAATTATGACAACCCTCGAGTTTTAGCGAGCCTACATCTTCAGAAGATCCTTGAGTGTGATATGGCCAAGGAAAGAAATGAATATGGGCGATACGAGCGTTACCTTGCATCCGTGGGCGAAAACGTCGAGGCCTTCAAAAATCTTAAGCTGGAAAACGAGGCTAATGCGCTCTTAAGCTTCTTGGCGCTACGTGCATTAGATCCGGAGACAAGAAGGAAGTTTGAGCTGCAGCACACGAAGGCCGAGTTTCCCGATGTACGCGTCATCATTGATTTCGTGCGCCAACGCAAAATGGCTTTGAAGTTGGCAACCAACATTGTTCCCGCAAGATCCTCGGACAAGAGCTCAGTCCGATTTCCACGGACTAGGTCCAACGCACAACGCAGTGTCTCTTTCCACGCTAGCCAGCAACGCCGGGCCCACAACGTTGTCCGCGCCGACGAGACTAGGAGACATAAGACAAATTCTGTCCCAGCTTCTCAACCTGCAACCGAGCATACAGAACACTGTGCCCTGTGCGAGGGCCAACACACATTACCGAGATGTTTCAAATTCAATGAAATGTCAGCCACGAGCAGAGTGGAGTTCGCTAATGCATGGAAAGGCTGTCACAATTGCCTACGACTTGGGCATAAAACTAAAGATTGTCCCTCTAGGTGGAGCTGCAAATATTGCGGCCAAAAGCATCACAGCCTGCTGCACACAGAAGCGATGTCCGACACTTCAAAACAGGGAAATACAGGCGTTGCGTCTCATTCATGCACGACCATGGAAAGGGTTCACACCTGCTCAAGAGAGAGTGACACGCCAGGTGACGTTCAACGGTTACTGGGGACAGCGCTGGCCACCATCAAGTGCTCTTCAAAAGTCATACCCGTGCGTGTGCTTCTAGACAGCGGAAGCGAACACTCGTTTATCACCACCCACGTCGCCAAACAACTGGGAAATAAGTTGGACAGATTTTCTGGTTCAATCGTGGGCATGAGCGGTGCACCAGTGAATGTGAAAGGCGTTATTAACTGCATCTTCCATACAAATTTACCAGGCTGTGCTGAACTCTCTGTACGCGCTCTCGTCGTGGATACAATCGCCTCTAATCTTCCTAGTCGACGTGTACCGCGATTGTCATTTGCAGGGTTGGCGGGTCTGACATTGGCGGATCCGCATCTCGGGGAGCCGGGCCCAGTTGATTTTCTCGCCGGCATTGATTTTTGCCCAAGAATCATTACGGGTGCCCCTACACGTTTGGGCATCGGGGAGCTGTACAGCCAGCCCACCGTGTTTGGCGAGGTGATTATGGGGACTCTTAGGAATGTAGATGAGTCTGTTTGTCTCCCTATCCGCTCCGAGGAGGAGGAGAAGCTGGCGGAGGTTTTCAGAGCATTCTGCGACCTAGAAGAACCGTCACCCGCTGACAGAGCCAATCCGGAAGATCAGTTCTGCGAAAGTTTCTTCACGCGAACTTTGCTTCGCGCTGCTGATAGGAGATACATGGTGAGACTCCCTCTCAAACCCGGGCATCAGGTTCCAGGCTACAACCGAGATGTTGCTCTTCGCCGATTTTACGGTTTGGAGAAAAGGCTGTCACGCGACACTGAACTTCGCGAAAAATATGTGTCGTTCATGCGAGAATATGTATCCCTTGGCCACATGTCCTCGGCGACTAAAGAAGCAGAGTACATCATACCGCATCACGGTGTGATGCAAGGTTCGAAACTGCGCGTCGTCTTCGATGCATCCTGCGGCTCCACTGAGTTTAGCTTGAACGAAATCCTATGTACGGGACCAAAGCTGCACACTGACCTAGGCACCATATTAGTCAACTTTCGTTTGAAACCAGTGGCTCTAACCACGGACATCGTGAAGATGTACAGACAGGTACTCGTTCATCAAGACGACAGGCATCTGCAGCACATATTCTGGCGCGAAGATCCTTCATCACGGCTAGACGAGTATCAATTAAATACCGTCACTTATGGTGTCAAATGCAGCGCGTACCATGCAATACGCGTCCTTAAACAGCTAGTGCATGACCATGGCCGAGAATATCCTGCCGCTTCTGCATGCATCCTTCGTTCCACGTACGTGGATGACATAGTGACAGGAGCAGACTCTCTAGAAGCAGCCTCAACGCTGCGAGAGGAGCTCATCGAGTTGCTGAGGAAGGGAGGCTTTGAGTTGGCAAAATGGACATCCAACTGCCCGCATGTAATACCCCAGGAATCACGCTCAGCACAAGAATTGAACCTGTCTCAAAAGCTTGACGATCCTGTCAAAATCCTCGGACTGATCTGGTGTCCTCAAGAGGATAGGTTTCGTTTTCAGGTTCATCAGCCAAAAGCAACACTGACCAAGCGTGGTGTCCTGTCAGTTATTGCTAGACTTTTCGATCCCATGGGATTCTTGGCTCCTATCATCTTTTACGCAAAGGCATTTCTCCAAGAGCTTTGGAAACAAGGATTGGATTGGGACGAGCCACTCCCCAAGATATTGGCTGATCGGTGGAAATCACTTCTCGAAGAATGGCCTCACATTGAAGACGTGCGAATTCCTCGATATGTACATGCACTAAGGGCCAACCTCCGTCTCGTTGGTTTTAGTGACGCGTCGGCTTTGGGATATTCCGCCGCCGTCTACCTTCGCGTGGAGTGTGAAGATGGCGAAATGCGAAGCCACCTGTTGAAGGCCAAGACTAAAGTTGCCCCTTCAAAGTTCCTGACCACTGCTCAGTTGGAGCTGTGTGGAGCTTTGCTGTTGAAAAGGGTGATGGACACAATTGAAATCACTTCACAGCAAACAAGGCTATACTTCACTGATAGCTCTGTGGTCTTA
This sequence comes from Aelia acuminata, assembly GCA_911387785.2. Taxonomy (NCBI): domain Eukaryota; kingdom Metazoa; phylum Arthropoda; class Insecta; order Hemiptera; family Pentatomidae; genus Aelia; species Aelia acuminata. The sequence goes on along the minus strand of OU426978.1, from coordinate 74,694,343 downwards.
GCATGGCTGCGCACACCTTTCCATCAGTTGAAGGTTTTCGAGGCCAACAGAGTCTCCGCGATTTTGAATGGATCGCGCTTAGAACAGTGGCGCCATGTGAGGTCTGACAACAATCCAGCTGATATTGCCTCAAGAGGCTGTCTGCCCTCTCAGATCATTACTAATCAGTTATGGTGGGCGGGTCCAGTCTGGATGTCAGAGCGCTCTCATACGATGTGGCATGTTCCTGCGTCAAACCATGCGCTTTCCTCCAAGCAATCCGTACCGGATGTGCCCGACGTGAACTGGATGCTGAAATTTTCCTCGCTACCTCGTTTAATTAGCATTGTCTCGCTCATATTAAGGTGGGCAGGACACCTGCGTTATCCTGGTAACGCTCCCACTGGACCTATAACTGGGTCAGAGCGTAAAAGGGCATTGCTCGTTTGCGCGAGGCAGGTTCAACGCGCGACCTTTCCTCCTGCCCTATACTCTACATCGCCTCCGATATCTTACATGGACTTGCATCCCTTCGTCGATGAAGACGGGGTCATCAGGGTCGGCGGAAGACTCAGGCAATCATCTCTGTCTTATGAACAACGGCACCCAGTGTTGCTCCCCCGCGGTCATCATTTTTCTCAACTGTTAATACGGGACACGCACGAACGTCATTTCCATGCTGGGCCAACTCTCACTGTGTCTTTGTTGAGAAGTAACTTCTGGATTCCGGGACTGTATCGCGCAGCCAAAGGAATCATCAAAACCTGCGTGAACTGCAGGCGTTTGTATTCGCGCCCTATCACGCCCCTCATGGGGGATTTGCCTAAAGAAAGAGTGCAGGGATTCCGAGCATTCGCTGAAGTTGGGGTAGACTTTGCCGGGCCCTTTCTCATTAAGGATTCCCTTCGCCGCAAGGCAAACATCAGCAAGGGCTACATAAGTGTGTTTGTCTGCCTTGCGTCAAAGGCGGTGCACATCGAATTGGTTTCGTCCCTTAGCACCAAGTCTTTTCTGGATGCATTGGACCGATTCATTGCGCGGCGCGGTCTGCCACTTTGTGTTCATTCAGATCATGGAACTAATTTCATTGGGGCCTCACGGTTTCTAAAGGACGTGCATCACCTCTTGAAGGATGAAGAGAAGACTATAGTGGACCACTTAGCCCTAAAGAGTGTGGAGTGGAAGTTCATTCCACCCCGAGCCCCACACTTCGGTGGCATATGGGAAGCTGCAGTGAAGTCCGTGAAACGCCTCCTCCACAGAACTGTTGGAACCCAGGCTTGGACCTTTGAAGAGCTTGTCACCATCCTGGCCCGCATCGAAGGTCTGCTCAATTCTAGACCCCTTTGTCCTCTACGGGACGATCCGGACAACTTTGATACCCTCACACCTGGTCACTTTATAGTTGGAGCCCCACTTCACGCTATTCCGTACGCGCCTGTTGACGCGAAGTGTGCTCGCTCAAGATGGGAAGGACTTCAGCAACAGGTGCATGCCATATGGGAAAGGTGGAGAAAGGAATACCTTCACCATCTGCAACAACGAGTAAAGTGGAAGACCGGAAGCCCCAACCTCGCTGTTGGAGACTTAGTAATAATGCTTGAACGGCGCGTACCCTTAGGTTCTTGGCCCGTCGCGCGCGTCTGTAACATCCATCCAGGTACTGACGGGATAGTTAGGGTTGTCTCGGTCCGTACTCCCAGTGGACAAATTTTAAAGCGTGCCGTAAGAACGCTGGCTCCTTTGTTCGCGTCGTACGGTCAGGAAACCGAGGAAGAAGGACCCTTGCCAGAGCGTGATTGATTCACACCACAGAATCATGTTACAGAGTCATGTTATGTTAGTACATGTTAGAAGGTACTATTTGCTTTAATATTTTGTCAAAATCTTCTTGATCTCTATTTTATTTTAGTTTTACACTATTAGAAGTTGAATTTGTTTCCTTTGCATTTATTATGACTTTTTTATTTTTTTTTCATATATATAAAGTTTATTTTATGTATTTATTTTTACGTATAACGTTATTGTAGCTAGTTTGTAATGTTAGAGTATTTTTGGTATTAACATAGCACTTATTGTAAGCCGTATGGTACTGGGCTATATTTTGTCTTATGAGTGTATCTTATTTCTGTAAGCACTTAAGAGGAAGTATATTATTTATTTCATAACTTTTAGTTTTCAGCACGTGCAAGAGTGCTTTTTTCTTTAAGCATTTATCATCATAAATTTTGTACCCAAAATTTAGGTGGGCGGCATGTTCAGGCCTGGCAACCTAAATCATTTTTACTAGAAAAGGCGCCCCCTTGTGGACGGAGGGCGCAACGGTGTGCAAATTAGCCCTGTGCCCTTAATGGGTTTTAAAATGGCCGATTGGTAGTGGTCAGGAGTCGAGTGTAAAGGTGTACACCACAAGGGACTCACAAAGTTTTTAATTTTCACCTTGTTCCTTCTTCAAATAAGGACAATGTGTAGAGAGTAGGCCACCGGAGCACGCCCCGAGGCATGAGGAGGAAGAAGCAAGGAATGACGAGAGAAGCAGCCAGAAAATAATGAAGCCCTAGCCACCATAACCCAAACCACATCGGGTACAATTTATGTTTCATATAAATTCAATAAATTTTAACCCTGTAAATATACGTCCTCTCAAGGTCAAATATTACTTTATTTTGTAACACCCCATCACAGTCCATTTTTTTTCTTTTCCGGGAACAGGGAGATTTTCCTAAATAAAATTATGGAAATTCCTGTCCCAAACAGGTATAAAAAAGCAGAAAAATGCAATAAGACGAATAGTTTTATTTTTATTTATACAAATACACACTAATTGTTATTAAAAATTGTGAAATACTATGTTCAAACAGGAGACGGCGCAAATATAAATGACATGTTACCGATACAATTCCATTAGTAGGCATTAAAATCAATAGACAAGAAGAGAAGATCCATTTTAAGATTTTCATGTCAGTGTTAAAAATTTTTAATTTTGCGCCGCCTCCGAAAAGATTGTGTTGTATTGAACATAGTATTTAATATTTTAATTTCACAATTTTTATAACAATTAGTGTGTATTTGTGCAAATAAAAATAAAATTATTCGTCTTATTGCATTTTTTCGCTTTTCATAACATTTTAAATTTTGCTGTGTATTCATAAAAATCAGAAGGTAATTATTTCATATTTTTCAGTGAATTTATTTTTACTGGTTCCTAGGTTTCGAAGTTGGTTTAATTTTTTTTTTATAAAATGTTTTTTATATTAAATATATTTGAGTAAAAAGAATTAACAATTAACTAAATTTCCATAAAGCCTAATTTTTTTTTCGGTGAAATATTATCAGTCAAATTTTCCTAAGATCATAACTTGTTGAATCGCTTAATGAACTTCTAGTATCTATGAGAAGAAAACTCGTTTTTCTAATTTTAAACGTATCAAGGTAAGACGAATAAAAACTATCAAAAACCGGAACAAGGAATTACAAATAAAATAACAATATTAAAACTATTTAAGCAAAAGTATCTACTTTTAGAACTTCAAAAAGGTCCTCATCTAAATTTTAATATATCTATATAATTTTTTCAAACTAATTTTATAATTTTACAACTACATTTTTCATCCTGAAATTATTTAGTTTTGAAAATTCAAAACACTCGTATCACTTTTGGAATAGCGAGAAATTTCAAAAATTATATTATGATTTTAGAATCTAAAATAACAGAATATATATATTTTTAAAATTACTGTATTTTTATTAGAAACCGTTTTTCTTCTAGAACACCCAATATATACAGAAGACCTACTTAGTTTCATTAACCTGCTTAAGAAAGAAGTGGAATTTCACAATTAATAATATTAAATCATAATAATAGGAATTAAAATAATCAAATATCGAAAACTGCGTCGCATCGGCACAGTTTTCTGTGGCAGATCCACGAGTGCCACATCGGACTGCTCTGCTCTGCTCTGCTCTGCGTCCCAATGTGCGCGGTTACTGTCTTTTTCACTTACCACAAAAACTGCTCTGCTCTGCTCTGCGTCGCGAGTGTCTCAATGTGCGCTCGGCCTTAATGATTGAATTGAGAGATTGATTCCACCAAAACCATATGTCAAGTGTACTTGCAATAGACTGTGTCACTACACCTGGCGAGATAATAGCTGAGTTCCCAACTGTCTTTGCCGAGGAAGATGGTTGCATTCCAGATTATGAAGTTAAGCTGCAGCTACGACTAGGGGCAAAGCCTAGTTTCACAAGAGAGCGCCATTTGCCTTATGCTCTACGAGAACGTGTTGGAAAAGAATTGGATTCCCTGGAAGCTGCTGTAATAATTTCGCCAGTTGCAACGAGTGATTGGGAATCACCATTAGTTGTTATTCCGAAAGCAGATGGTGGTTTACGCTTGTGCGTTGATTATAAATCAGGAGTCAATGAAAGATTAATTTTAGCTAATTTTCCTATACGAAAAATAGAAGATGTGTTACACAGTCTACGCAATTCAAGGTATTTTTGTAAAATTGATTTATGTAAGGCGTACTTGCATGTAAAAGTCTGTCCAGATAGTGCAATGATCCAAACCATAGCAACACACCGTGGCACGTATAGAATGAACCGCCTCAGTTTTGGCATCAAGTCTGCACCAATCGCATAATGTCTCAAGTTCTTCAGGGGTTGCCAATATCAGAAGCATATTTTGACGACATAATATGCCGTGGAGCAACTTTGGAAGAATGTACTCAAAATTTCCGGGCCTGCATCAAACGTCTTGCTGTTCACGACCTACATGTCAACCAAAGTAAGTGTTCTTTCTTTGAAGACAAAATTGAGTACTTAGGTCATGTTGTGGAGCACAACCAGATTCGAAAAAGTTCGAGCTGTCAACAATATGCCACACCCTAAAGATGCTGACGGAGTTCGTAGATATCTGGGACTTCTTACATATTACTCACGATTCATTCCACAATTTTCAGCCTTGTAATTCTCCCCCCCCCCCCCCCCCCCCGCAGGTTGTTGCGGAATAATCAACGATTTTCATGGACGAGTGATTGTGAAGCCTCTTTTTTGAAATTAAAGGCAGAGTTTTGTAGTGACCGCGTTCTGATTCCATTTGACCCTACTTTACCGGTCATTCTTACATGTGATGCAAGCCCAGATGGCGTTGCAGCAGTTCTGAGCCACCCTTGAGTTGAAAGACCTATTGCCTATGCTTCCCGCTCGCTCTCATCTTCAGAAGCTAATTATAGCCAGCTAGAAAGGAAAGCTCTTGCTATTATTTGTAAATTATTTTTATGATTATGTTTTTGGCAAACAGTTCACCCTAGTAACTGACAATCAACCACTATCAAGAATTTGTCAGCATAATAAACAATTGCCGCGCATGTTGCGATACGCCTCGTTTCATTCAGGATTATAAAGTAAAATTCAGATCTGGCGAAGAAAATAAAAATGTTGATTGCCTTTCAGGAGCTCCTGCTCATGCTATCCATATATCAACTGACACCTTGATGGGAGAAGAAGTTCACCAATTTTTTTCTGAACAAATTGTTCCTATCTCAAGCAATAAACTTACATTTGAGACTATTCAAGAGGAAACCAAGAAGGATCCGGAACTTAAGTAAATCATCGAGTCACTAAAAAAGGACTGCCTGGACTCAGAATTTCAGACATTGCATGAAGATGTCATCTTTCGCCAAGATCATGTTGTCATGCCTACATTCCTTCGAAGTCAAGTTATATCAGAACTTCATGAAACAGATCTAGGGATCATGAAAATGAAACAATTAGCCCGAAAATATGTTTACAGGCCTAATTCCAGGCCAGCCAGATTGAGCGACTTGTCAAGAGTTGTGCACAGTGCGCCCTTACAAGATCGGCTCCACCAAAAGTAACAGTTCACCCTTGGGATGAACCATCCGAGAATTGGGAATGAGTCCATATAGATTATGCTGGACCGTTCCTGGGCCATTATTTCCTTGTTTGCATAGATGCTAAGTCAAAATGGGCGGAAGTTAAACCTATCAAAGAAGCACCTACCTCGCCCTCAACCATAAATCTTCTCAGAAAGATTTTTTCAACGCATGGATTCCCAAATCAACTTGTTTCAGATAACGCTAGCATTTTCCAGAGCAAAGAGTTTCATCTTTTTTGCCTCACAAACGGAATTTTTCAAAAATTTATAGCCCCTGGCCATCCAGCAACTAATGGCCTTGCTGAACGCAATGTGCGGACACTTAAGGATAAGTTGCGAGCCTTGTCAAATGACGATACCCCTACGCCAGAAAAAGTCACAAATATCCTATTTCATTACAGATCAACTCCCCTTGCTAATGGCTCCTCACCTGCTGAGTCATATTTGAAAAGAAAATTCCGAATCCGCCTGGATGCCTTGTTACCTACCTATCCACACTCTTCTCAGTCGACGCGAGTTACCCGAAGATTTTTTCATGTGGGGGAGAGAGTGCAAATCCGTGTCTTCAAAAATAACAAGACAAAGTGGGAGCTTGGTGAGGTGACGCAAAGGTTGGGTCAACAACATTACCTTGTCCGTCTGGACGAATCAAGGAGAATTTTCAAGCACCACATAAAACAACTGAGAAACACCCTTGTACAAGCAAAAAAGACTTGGTACAAGCATTTGGCCCTTCTCAGTCTTATGAAATTCCTCGAGCTCCAGGTCCACCTCAGGAACCTTACACTCAATTTGCACCTCATGATCTTCCAGATTCATCTTCAACCGAGCCAGCTTCAGCTGTGCCTCCTCATGATCTTCCAGATTCATCTTTAACCGAGCCTTTTCTTCAGACTCCACTATGTCCCATGAACAGACCTGTTCGTCAGAGAAGACTCCCAGAAAGGTTTCGAGATCCTAACTAATCACTTCAGTATTGATGTCCCCCCACAAGATACATGATTTTAATGCTAATAATTCTTGAATAGTAGGGGAGACTGTTATGTATAATTAAAACTAATTGACTATTTAATATAATTGAAACCCTGATATCATGTAACCATTTTTGTAATCTTTTTTAATATAATATACTTCAAGTTCTCGCTCCAAGCCATGTGTACGTTTTCAATTACTTTATTACCCGTTTTCCCCGATGATTTATCTAAACATATCAGAGGGGTTAAATGGCGAAGGAAAAAAAAATGTTTTCCTTTTAATTTTGTTTATATGGAGAAATAAACTGTCTCATAATGCCTTAAAAAAAGAAATGGCTAAATATGAGGAAAATTGGAATACATATACTGGAGAAAAAAAGAAAAATGTGACAACTTAAAAACACGTTAGGCACACGCATTCGCAGTATGCCTGTAATGACAGACCATTGTTTATAAGTAAAGGCGTTCTGTATATATAATATGTACCAATATCTCTGTTTTCTTTGTTTGGGTTCCAGGTCATTGCAGATAGCCGGAAATGAGTTCGCTGATCGTCTGCCGAAGATTATATTTTCCTCGTAAAACAGAAAATAAAGATGAAATGGTATCAGTTAATAGAAATTAAAATGAGAGAATTTAAAAATGATGTTATCCCCTGGAAAACCTCAATTGGAGAGAAACGAAGAGAGGAAGTTATATTAACACGTTTGCGTATTGGTCGTACTCGCCTTTCCCATAGCTTTTTAATGGCTAGCGATCCTCCACTTGATTGTATGACCTGCGGCAGCCCGGCTTATCGTTAAACATATCTCAAAAGAATGTAGAGCATACGACAAAGACAGAGCAATGCTAGAAATACCTTTCGATATAAATTCTATTTAAAAGGACAACCTAAAAACAATAGATAATCTTTTTGACTTGATCAAACAGACAAAACTGTATTTTAAAATATAGACTAAAATTACAGAATAATAGAGAATACTATAATTATAGAAAAATACTGAGTGAAACTCACAAGAATATACGGTGATAATGACCCGACTGGTTGACACCTTCATTAAAAAAACAGGCGTTCTGTTCATGGGCATTGTCAGCGTGTTTTGGAACATAATGGGCATTATTTGTTTCTACCGTAATAAAATGAAGTTTTCAACAACTAAATAGAGTAGAATCTTAAGAGCAAGACTAAAAGGTTCCCGATAAGCGTAGATGATTCTCGAATGGTCATGAATATGTACAAAAACATTAGTTACCGTTCCCATAATTTACAGTAAATATAGCTTTTAATATTCTATGGCAATTTTTTGTCTTTGATATTCTGCTTCATATATAACAGTAATATTCAATCATACCTTTAATTATTTTTTGGCATGTTTTAATATATGGCGTATAATGTTTAATGTAAATGATGTAATATGTATATTATATTATGTACTAGCATTCCCCGTCGCGGCTTTTCCCGCGAGCCTTTAAAATCAATTCTGTGATCATTATCTTGGTATTTATTTTATTTAATATGTTAACTGATGTTAAGGAGATTTAGTAGAATCGGAGCTTCCGGATGGTGGAATGTTGGAGGGGGAAGCTGCCGGCTCGGTAGAAGAGAGGGAGACGCGCAATAGTGAGAGTTCACTAAAACCGCCGAAACAAAAAATTGCTTACTCGCCGTGAACGCTTCATTTTTCGGCTTTAAAACATGGTTTACGACGTCCCATAGGGACTTTCGAGTTAAACCCGTCGTGTCTAAATCTTTAAAATGAGTCCTAATTACATATTTTTTCCAGAAGCTCAAAAATAGGTTTCCGTTAGAGTTAAACGACAATTTCGACATTTAAACCCCTTAGGGGTTACATTTCTGAAATTCCTTTCTTAGTGGTCACCTACATCACGTTTAAAATCTAAATTCCAAACTTCAAGTTTCTATCATCATTAGATTTTGCTCTGCGTTGATTCTGTCAGTCAGGACAAAGCCTCTAATATATAGAGAGATAATATAATATGTAGTATATAACTTCAAACAATATTTAATTTTTATCTTACTTTTTCAGAAAATATTGGCGATGGTAAGGGAGGGTAGTCACCTCTCTCTATCTTCTTTGTGAGTGAATACAAATTTAATCTGTGCTCATAAAAGGGTGACTGCAAAGCTGCCATCTGAAAAGTTTAGGATGAAGAATTTGAGTTAATTTAAGAAAATAAATGTACATTAAAACGAAATGTACCTACATGGTTGTATAGCCATTGATTAGATTTCTTGATATTAAACTTTTTTTTATTTAACTTGATATTTAAACTTATTAAAAAGTTAATAATTTTTTTTTTAAGTTCATTTTATTTATCCATACCTTTCTAAAATAACATAGACAATCAGTGGATTGTCTGACTATAACACTTGTACAATAAGGGCATGTCAGGCATGAGGAAGAGCAAATACCCAACGGTACCCCTTCCGTGGCATTATTTTAGATAAAAATGAAATTAAACAATGAAATTTACAGATGTTCTCTCATCCACGACCTTTTCAACCTTCTCTGGATGTTGTCAGGCATGCTGTTTGAGGCCATTCTAAGTATTAGTGGATTGTGATGTCCCTGTAAATTGTCATGAAATCGTTTATAGTGAGTCCGTACATATTCGCTGACAGTTGGCACGCGCAAGTCAGTATGTAGAGTAATGTTGGAAACGTCTAGAGATGCGTGTGTAATAAGTCTTAAAATTTTTGATTGGAAGGTTTGTAATCTTTGTATGTGGGTCTTTTTCGCAGATCCGAAAATTTGGGAGGCGTAAGTCCAAATTGGTTTAAGTAAGTAAGTGTATGTAGCGAGTGTCTGTCTCAATTTTAATTTTGATCTTGGTCTGAGTAGCATGTATAACAGTTTGCCTCTTTGATTTAATGTCTTTCGTTTTTTCTTAATTTGAGGGCCCAAAGTTAACCTCCTGTCAAGTGTCAGTCCTAGATAGTTAACATTGTCTGTTTGTGGATTGGGATATTTTCGAGATAAAAACGGGGACAAGTTTCACGTCTTAATGTAAAGGTGATGTGTTGGCATTTGTCATAGTTGAATCTTACTTTCCACAACCTGCATCACTCGTGTAGTTTTAGGAAGTGATGTTGAAGCGTTAGTGAGGCCTATGGATGATCTCAGCAGTGTCGTCAGCGTAAGTAGCTGTCATAATGTCAGGATGGTCTGGTATGTCGTATGTGTGTACAATGTATAGCAAAGGTGATAGTATAGAACCTTGGGGTACTCCTGATAGTGCTGGTCGTATGGTTGAAATTTCGGAGCCCGGAGGACGGAGAAAAATCTATCGGATAGGAAAGATTTAATGATTAGGAAGTACGTAGGTGGTAATACATTTTTAAGTTTAAAGAGAAGTCCCTGGTGCCAGACTTTGTCAAATGCTTGTGCGACATCCAGAAATATCCCAGTTGCATATACCTTTTGCTCTAGTGCAGTAGAAATAAAGTCTGTCACTCGGTGTAGTTGGTGCGTTGTCGAATGAAATTTTCTAAATCCAAATTGGTGATCGGGAATTATTTCTTTATCAGTTAGTATGTCAATTAGTCTTTTGTACAACAATTTTTCAAATATTTTGGAGCAAACTGAAATTAAACTGATCGGACGGTAGGATGAGGGGATGTTCTTGTCATTGTTGGGTTTGTTGACCATGGAGATGTACGAATACTTTCACTGAAGTGGGAATTTTGTAGTCCTGAGTATTGCATTATAGATAGTCGTAAGGAACACTAGAGCCTTTGTTCACGGAACGAATATTTGGCAGCTTCCAAGATGCCCCCGGCGCCATCTATGGAGGAACTGGGGAACTAAATCCCTAAAGGTAGAAGTTCACTTGCAAAAATTCCTGCTTAGGACCTGTAGAGTTCAGTGAGTGCACTTAGACTGAAAAAGTACTTCTGTTTTTCATGAACTTAATTTCCTCCACAAAATGATAGAGTAGAACAGACAGGCAGCCGCAGGGCAGGCGGCAAGGGGTAATAAAGAATGGCCATTCTTACCGAAAATTAGCAAGTATTCTCAAAACTACCACAAGTAAGAAGATTATTTTAACTTTAACTTCAAATTATCCACATCAACCATATCATCGCTCAACTGGCTTCTAATACTTGTATTTAATAATTTTAATTTGTACAAATATAACTTTTATGTTTCCAGCAACTTAATTAATATCTTTTTTATACAGTCCACTACCATTCTTTTCTTTATATATTAGCATGCATTCATTTCCATTTCCTTTTTTTTTATTTCATATACCAATTAGTGTTGGTCAGACCGGGGTAGCCGATGGCCAATACTAAACAGCCTTTCTTGGCATTTGCTGGAGCACTATAGCATTTATCAGATCATGGCCAGGGGCTTTTCTTTTCTTTAGGAGTTTAATTTGTTCAGAGACTTGTGAGGGAGAAAAAGATGGAGGAGGGAGTGAAAGTAGTAGCGGGATGTCTAGTGATTTGAGTACGAATTCGTCGTGTTCTTGATTAGAAATATCAGTATGTGGAACGAAAACAGACGAAAGATGGTGGGCGAAGAGCTCAGATTTTTCTTCGTCCGTCACAGCCCAAGAACCGTCATCTCTTCTTAAAGGTACCGACACCGTGCGATGCTTCAAGATATTCTTTGTGTGCCTCCATAAGCTCCATAACAGGTTTCTAATGAACGATTCATAACTAGTCAGGTTAAATTTCTGAATCTGTCGTTTCAGTTAATTATTTAGTCTGTTAAATGTCCGTTTGTACGATGGTAGTCTAATAGTCTGTCAGTCTTTACGGGCTCTTTTCTTTGCTCTGATTCATGTATTGAGGGTAGCAAGGTAGGTTCATTTTTTCTTTTGCTACAGGTTCAGATGAAGACCAAGCAGCATTTTGAATGGATTTGGTGAAAATTTCAACTGCTTCCTCAAGTTCGTCTTCGGATTTTATTGACACAGGTATTGAAAGGTTGGATTCCAGATGTGCTCTATATAGCTCCCATTCCATATTTCTTCTTATGAGCGATGGTCTACTTTTTGCTTCTGAAGGCTCGTCGTATAAAACCAATTGAACTAAGGTATGATTAGAGCAAAGATCAGAGCGATCTGATTTAACACGAGATTTAACAGTGTTAGGTACCGTCTTAAGTCCTTTTGTTATAAAAAAGTCTAGTAAGTCGGGAGTTTTATGTATACAATTTGACCAGTAAGTAGGAGTATTTGGAGAGATCGTGTCTAATGAAAGGTCATGGAGGGCACGCAACAGGTTTCTGCCTCGAGGGGTGCATAATCGGGAACCCAAGCAATAGTGCTTAGCGTTAAAATCACCGCCGGCTGTGAAAAATTTCCCCAAGAGTTTAAAAAAGTCTAAAAACATTGCCGGTGTCAAAACATCTTTGGGGAGCAATATACAGCGGCTAAAGTGATGGTGTGGTGTTTAGTGTAGAGTGTGAGTCCTGTTGATTGTATGTTTGGTGTTATAGGTAGGTCTATCGGATAGTGTTTAAGTGTCTTTTTTATCAGAATAGCTGTTCCTCCGTGTGCTGTCTTATCCAGGTGATCAGTTCTGTAAATTGTGTATCCTGGGATGAAACATCTTGAGCGCGGTATTAGATGCGTTTCAGTGATCAATGTAATGTCTGTTCGTTTTTCATGTAAATACAAGTCTAGCTCGGTTTTGTGTTGGTTCAGTCCGTTAGCGTTCCAGAGGAGAATTGACAAGGTGCCTACAGTCAAGTGATTAGGGTGCATATGAGGGACACCAGGCTTGAGTTATTTGGGAAAATTGTTGGAGAAGGGTGAAAAGGGGTTGAATGAGATTATTAAGATGACTTATTATTTCAATGATGTGGGAAGAGCCATTAACCATGGAAGGTACCGGCTGGCTAATGCCACTCCCCATACCTGACAATGCCGGCTGGTGCTGAGGCGCTGGAGGGGCAGGTGCTGGTTTTGGCCGGGTCTGCTGCTGAGGTCTGGTGCTACTGGTTGTTGGTTGAGATTGCGATGAGCTCTGCAATGGCTGTTTTAGTGTCGGGAAATCATCCATACTCAGAAGCCTCTATGTTGGTTGAAACTGTGTTCGGCGCTGAAAATGTTTGTTCATATTTCGGAGGTCCTTTAGAGTTTGGCAGCCTTTTTAATTTGCAGGATGATCTCCTTGACAATTTGCGCATTTTGCAGGGGTTTCTCTCGATTTAGTGCATGTGTTGCTTTCATGGTTGAGTCCACATCGAACACATCTCGGTGGGTGGTTGCAGTATGATCTTGTGTTACCATATTGCTGGCATCTAAGGCACTGGGGTATAATCTTCTTTTTCCTCGGCTCCTCTATTTTTACGTGCGAATAATAAAGGTATTCAATGTCAAATATTTTCTCGTTAAATGTTGACTTCTTTATGTCGATAAGGCCATCCTTATGATGCCCTAAGGCCATCCCTATGTTATGTGCATCCCCTTTTTTAAATAATGGACAATTGACTGATTCGGTGGAATTCGGGGGGATTACTACCATTTTTTAAAAAAAAAATTATAAAAATAAAATGACTCCAGAGATTGAGTAAAGAAGTTCGAATAATTATTATCTGTATCCAAGGACAAATGTTTAGAAAAATGAATAAATTTTGGTTTCAACATTGAGTAAGTAATTGATTGGGTATTAATAAACTAACGATTAATGTATTTAACATTAAAAGTTTTATTTCTATTATGTTCAAATAACATTACAAAAGATTAGGTCTGTAGAACTACTGGCCTTTAAAATGGATGACTACAGTCAATATATGGCGGGTTTTATTTTGGTATATTGATTGATTCTCTTCAGATTTTTTTTTTTTTTTACTTTTATATAAAAATAAGATGACCCTAAAGATTTGACCAATAATTTTTTCCATTCCAATCAACCCTTTGCTGAATTGCCATTGAATCAAAAATAATAAAATTTACTTATTGTTGTTGCAGTTTATATTTTTCCATTGTTATTTGTTATTGCAGTTTATTTAAAAAAACTAAAACCCGGCAATGTTATTACAAAATTTGATAAAATCAAAAAAACTTAAAATGAGACAAAATTTATGAAATAAAGTTCCCCCTCCGTTTGACAAATTTTAATGAAATTTTTGACGTCACGTCGCGGGCATATACGTACACCAAACATCCAATTTCAGCTTCGTACGGTTTATAGATTTGAGCTAGTCTGCTCAAAAACTATAAACCGTACGAAGCTGAAATTGGATATTTGGTGTACTTATATGCCCGCGATGTGACAAACAAAATTTCATCAAAATTGATCTATTGGAGGGGGCACTTTACTTAATAAATGGTGTCATTTTCAGGTGTTTTATTTTAATTTACTCAAAAATGGCTTTAACGAATTTGATCAAAATGGGTATTTGATGTTTGTATATGCCCGCGACGTGACAAACAAATTTCATCAAAAGTGATCAATTGGAGGTGGCACTTTACTTCATAAATGTCTTATTTTCACGTGTTATTTTTTATTTACTCAAAAACGGCTTTAACGATTTTGATTAAACTCGGTATTTTGTATGTATATGCCCGCGATATGACAAAATTTCTTTTACCGTATTATGAAAATAAAAACTTTTATTTGACAATTAAAACATTTATTTTACTTTAGAGAGTAAATATGTGATACTCAAAATTTTTAAAGCATTGAAAGTGTGAAAAAATATGGTATAAGATAATCTTTAATAATTTAAATTTTAGATTACAAACTTCAGTTGCTGTAGGCAGTATTAAGTGATTTTAGAGGAACATTAATCTGTCTTGAGTTTCAGAAAGACATAAGAGACAAACTTTACAACGATACGTAAATACACCTTCTATCGACTCACCTCACAATATACATATTTACAAAGAGCAACTCTCAGTAAAACATGAACAGCCAGTAAAAAAACTCGACTGTTGTCGAATAATAAATCGAAAAGTACTGAAAACTTCCATGTTTTCCAATACAGATACTATATAACTTAAGGAGATATACAAATATAAGAATTTAAATTCGGAAAAATGTATGAAGTTGAGGAATGGCGTGTACATATTATCGATACACGTCGATTTATAATCTAAGTAAGTTCGTAAGTGAAAGTTGTGTGGTGGGCCCTTCGCAACAGATTTTTTTAATTTTATTTGATCTTTAAAGTACAGTCAAATTTTTTATTATTAGATAAAAGTTTTAACTTTTGATAATTCCGCAATGCAAGCATAATACTCCATCGCGTCTGATTGTATAATTCTCTATGTAGTTATTGAAAACGTCATTTAGTTACCAAGTTACGAATAATTTCCATAAAATATGAATGTTCCAAAACACCTTGACTACTCTTTCGCATGAACATAACGCTTTTCCTTAAACAATAGTACCGTTAAAGGCGTACTGCGCATTTGTGAGTTCTAAGTGTTTGAGTTGTCTGAATATTTTTCTTTTTTTCTCAAGTATATACTTGCTGGATTTTTTTTCATATTTCTTATTCTTAGGCATAACGAGAGACAGTTGATTTCTCCACATGAACAAAATCAAAGGTACTTTATAGGAAACCAAAAAGTCCCATTCCCCATTTAAACCATCTCAGAACATTTTAATGATGATAAAACTTACCTGATATTAAAGAAGACTTGATTTTCATTAAACATGACGAGTTTGATCAAAATCGTTAGAGCCGTATTTTAGAAAATCGAAAAAAAAACTTTAAAATAAGACAACATTAATGAAATAAAGTGCGCCCTCCGTTTAATCAATTTTGCTGAAATTTATGCCGTCACATCAATACTGGATTCTCAATAAACATGACGAGTTTGACCAAAATAGTTAGAGCCATACATATATATGAAAGTGAAAGTAATTAAATTACAAGCGCTTACCTGTGAGAAGTTAATTTCGATGTGTGAAAACTTGCCTTTCTATTACATATACATTTTATAAGCTTTTAATTAACACAAAAATAAAAAAAAAAAAACCTCCAAAACAGTTTTGAAAAATGAAAATGAAAAATAAATGATCAACAATTCAGAAGATAGTTTCCATACGAAAAAAAGCGGAAGCACTCTGAAACCTCGAGGGGGGAGAGCGGAGCACATTTTCAATCATGTGGTGACACCGCTATCTACTTCTATACTCTGTGAGTGGAAGCGTACCCCACTAAATACACGGGAAACCCGGGTTCGACTCCCGGCTGGGCCAACATTTCCTGTTATTTATACCACCACATGTCTTTGATGTGGGTATTTTTATTTATGGTTGAGAAAAATTATTGTTTTTTTACGGGTAATATTACTGAACAGAGCATCCATCTTTGGATGAGGTTATCCATGGAAGAGGATTGTTTATATTTACATATATTGTCTATAAACAGTATGTATACATATTGTTTATAGTATATTGGGCTGAAGGCATTTTTTTTTATGTTTTGTTGGAAATAAGATTTTCCATTTTTAGCACAATAAAAACCTATACCATTCTTAGCATTGTTGTCAATATTCTCTTATCAATACGACCGGTGCATTTAATAATCTTTAGTGCTGATAGTTTTAAATCTTTTAACCAATCAGAACTATGAGTAATGAGTAATGCTTTTATTCGTTTTTAGGGTTGAACCCTATACAAATAGAGTTAGCCTTAGAAAATAACATTTTAAGTTATACATCTTATAAATAGAAAGCGTAACAATTACAGCATTATTAAGCATATTAATAATATTAAAAGGTCCATTAGTATGCGGTATTTTCACTTATATTACTATATAATATATATACTATATATTCTATACTTACTACTAGACTATAAACACATAATATTTATGCACTATAAACAAAATTAATAAATAAGTATATAAATAGATTTAATACAATGAGATAAGAATATATATATAAATAAATCTAATAAACATAAATAATATATAAAATAAACATGCATTCACTCAAACATAACGTATTCGAATTCGAATAATTAGCAAATTATTCATTAATGACGAAAGCCCTCAGAAGAAGGCAGTTAGATAAATAATAATATATTTTAGCCAACGATTCTTTGTTCGTTACCTTAAGTAATTTGATAAATTGTGAAATATTTATATTTTCAGCGTGGGGAATATAATGTTTTCTAAGGGAAGAATAAATCGGGCAAGAAACAAATATATGTTAGAGGGTCTCTTTAGCTTGGAGATTACAAATTGTACAGTTGAGTTGAGGTTTAATAATATGTGTAGTGGTTTTATAAGTAATTTTTATAACATGTCTACCAGACAATCTAAGTTGGGCTAACATACGGACCATGGGAAAGTGACTTTCTATTGACAAATATGGATGGTGCATTATTTGTGGATCACATAAATTTACATAAAATGGGCTGTATGCCGAACTGGTTAATTTAGCCTTATCCTCCTCCAATAAATATGATTTGAAACTATTTAAAATCGCGGGTATTTTTTCTTTTAGCACTTTTGGGTCATTAATTAACGCTGTATCACCGTATCCGATATTTTGTAAAATTTTATGAATTTGTGTGATCCAATTATATTTAATATTTTTTCCGGGTTGAAGTGCATATTGCTGTTTTAGTTTTATGAAGCACTGCTTTGGATATCTTTCATTATCCATTTTTAACAACTTTAACATTAGTTTTAATGTATGTTTCATTAATCTGTAACTTGAATGAATTACATTGAATTCCTGCCTGATAATCCATCCCGGAGTGTTCCGATTCAAAGAAAATAAATTTTTGAAAAAAGTGATATGAGCCCTTTCTATAATGTTAAGATACCTGAGTCCCCAAATCGGCGCGGCGTAAAATAATGCACTCATAGCTATGGCGTCATTTATCTTCAACCTGCCCTCCATGCCAGGAATTTTCGCTTTTCGACACGTTTTGACGACGCTTCCGACTGCAATTCTGGTTTTAGACTCATTGAGCTTCGCAGCTTTAATACCTAGCCCTGAGCTGGAAAACATTACTCCCAGATAAGTGTATTCCTGCACTCTTTCTACCGTTTTTCCCTCAAAGTAAAACTCTTTCGTAATTTTGTTCCTACCCTTATGAAAATGAACTATCTTCGTCTTTGTAATATTTATTTCTAGGTCGTTTTCCTTGCAGAAATATCCCAATAATCGCAACTTATTTTGGACATCCGTCACACTGTCCCCGAATATCACTAAGTCGTCAGCATATAACTCCATAATAATATTGCAGTCAGGGGTAATTGGAATGCCGTGTGCCCCATGATCTCTAAAAAAGTCGTCTATGTCGCTCAAAAACAAACTGAAAAGGTACGGGCTAAGAACCTCCCCCTGAAGAACTCCTTGAGTGACCTCGATACTATTCGATAGTTTCCCATTCGTTCTCACTTTCATAGTGATTTTTTTGTAAATATTCATGAGTAGTCTCACTATTTTTGGGCTTACACCGAGTTGAAATAGTTTGTTCCATAATAGGCAGTGGGTTGTGGTATCAAACGCTCGTTTAAAATCAACAAAAATCGCAAAAACATTTCCCTTTTCCTTATTCAGTTTTAAGTGCACAATGGAGTTCAATATAAAAATATTATCGATGCATCCACGGTCCTTCCGGAAGCCCGATTGTGCTTCAGGTAATGCCTTCACCTCGTTATCCCAAAGTATTAACCTGTTTAACAGCATTTGTGAAAATATTTTCATTATCACATTGACGAGTGATATCGGCCGATAATTATCAGGTTGGTTCGTGTTTCCTTTTTTGTGAATTAATACAGAAATAGCCTCACACCACTTATCGGGAACATCCTCTAGATATAAAATTTTATTAAACAAATTCAAAATAAATAATTTCCAATTTTCAGGAAGATTCTTGTAGAATTCGGGAGTTATATTATCGGACCCTGATGATTTCCCCGTCTTTAATTTGTTTAAGGAACAATCAAGTTCATCTTGACTAAATGGAGTATCTAATAAAGGATGAGTTACACCAAAATATTGAATTATGCTTGCCTCTTTAGGAGTGTAGAAATTTTTAAAATAAGTCTCCCATTGTTCCACTGTTATAGGGTTAACAAACTGAGCAGTATACCGATATTTGTTTACTGTTTCCCAAAAATTCTTCGAGTTCTTTACATCAGCCAACTGTATCATTAAATTATTTAAAAATTGCCGCTTCTTCTGCTTGATCAGATTGCAATAAGTACGTTTAGCTTTCATGTAAATGTCTTTTAATTCTAATGTATAGTCCCCTCTTTTAAAATTAAGTAATTTAATCTTTATTTCATTTTTTGCTGAACGACACTCTTGATCAAACCATGGTTTACTAACGGTATTTCCTTTTTTCCATCCCGATCTTTTAACCATACCACACAAATTCGCTGCCTCGAAAATCGTCTCCGTTAAATTCAGATTTAGCTCATTTATATTACCCTTTATATATTTTCCACCGACTTTAGGGGATAACAGCATTCGTTCCCTAAACATATTAGCTTCTAAAGGATCCCACTTTAATTTAAAATCGGTCGGAAAATTATTTTTGTTATTGTTTATTTTATTATTCAAGGATATTGTCAAAATAACCTTGACCGGAAAGTGAGTTGAATGAGTACTGATGTTTTCCACTATTAGGTCATAAATATTATTAACTTTATCTAAACCACACCATACGAGATCAATAACACTACTACCTAGCGATGTAATGTTTGTAAACATAGCTGGGTTATCACTTACCGTACGCCCATTCAACAATACAAACGAATTATTTTCCATTTCTTCTATTAAGTGAACCCCCCTTTTATTTGTTTTAGAATCTGATGTGTTTCTGATAGCCGAAATATTATTACTAATTAATATATCTGAATCATATTGATTTAAATTGCCTACTTTTGCATTAGTGTCCCCTCCCACCAGTATTAACTTTCCACCATTTTTATTTTTAATTTCACAAACTGAATTACTGTATATTTCTGATATAAACTCAAAATCTAATGACGGCTTAAAATAAACTAATCCTACTACAAATTGCTCATTATTCTTAATCACTTTTACATTTACAAACAGCCAATACTCACATTTTTCTAATAATGTTACATCGTAAAAATCACTTCGGTAGAGAATCACTAGACCGCCGCTGGCTCTCCCCCTACTCTTCTCTCTTACTGCCATTGCTGTGATCGCTTTAAAACCTCTAAAACAGCTGGACGTGAAGTCTGGCTCAGATAGATGCCATGTTTCAGATAAACAGTAAATACCGTTATCTAAGACCTTTAACTCGTTTTCCATAAATTTATTAAGTCCTTGTACATTCCAATATATTACCGTTACTAGCCTGTTGACAGAAACAAGTGGTTGCTAGAATTCTTCAGTTTTATCCTCCGAAGTAGTATTGGTGCCAGGTTTGTTTTTTGGTCGAAATGCAAACTGCTCCAGCTTTGCGGTCCGTGACGGCCTCATATCTACTTCTGCTTCTCTTTCCTTCCTTTTCATCGCTGGGCTGTCTTCACTAGTCTTAAACCAGTTTTTAACCTCATGGATTGAGTATGGCTGGGAATCCACATAGATCTGCCCGTTACGAAACTTAACCACTTTTTTAATAAGCCTTAATTGGTACAGTATCGGTGCGACTTCCTTGTATTGCTCCCTTTCTTCTTTCGACCTATCATGTACCAATCAGAACTAAAAAAATAATTAAATTGTATTGCTCTTTTAAATGAAAAAATGATTACAAAGTAGCATTCCAAAAATGATTATGGAATTACACCCAGGGTAAAACAGAAGGGAAGGAAGATTAAGGTTGTGCTGGCAGGTAAGTGAGGAGGATCAGAGGACTCTTGGAGTAAGGAGATGGAAGGGATTAGCCGCGGACAGGTCCGAACGGAGGATTGTGGAGGAGACCAGGGTTCTAAAGGGACCATATCCGCCATTAAATTCAATAATGCAAAGCAAATTCAAAATTTTACACAGACTTCTGGCGAAAAATAGAACCTTCGTTCTTAAAAGTAAAACCTGCAATGGGGTCGATAGTGTGCACTTCTTAATCACTCTTGAAAAATATGAGGTTAGTTAAGCTTACGATTATTACAAGATATGTGACAATCGATAGAATTTCAACACCAATGTTGGTTCAAATAGTTTTAGTAATGTAAATTGATTATACAAAATGTCAAACAAATAATTAGAACTCAAACTAATTACAAAGTTACAAACAGTCACTGATAGCAACGGAACAGTGACTCGAAAGTCACCTTTAACTTCGATGTCAGGCCAGAATCAGTCCCTAGTCTATCGCTTCCTCTATTTATTCTGCAATGGAATATCCCAGAAAGGTCTAGATCATTCCAAAACTTACTAGATGGATGTAGCGGCTCCAGAATAATCTAGAAATTTTAGGTGTAACAGAAATAATCATCTGTTTTCGATTCACATCACATAAAAGCACTGTTTAGTAACAACTTGTTGGTTTAACGCCAATTTATGCCACTAAGGCTAATCGGACGATGATACAGTCCATTCCACGTCGAGATGGCAGTAGATCTCGTGCGCTGTTGCCAAATCTTCACATCTACCCGATTTTCACATTAAAATTCTGAAAAACTTTATCTTATTCTTTAACTTTCATAATGTGAAGAATTTGATTCTCTATCAGCCTCAAAAAAATCAAGTAAATAGGAGAAAAAAGAAAAATATTCCGTCAACTCATTAAACACCTTGAGCTCACGCATGCACATTGACTGATCACTGATTTATAATTAAAACCGTTCTGTTCATTTAATGGAAATGATTTTTTTCATATTTCATATTTAGCCATTTCTAATTTTTAGGCGAAACGGGAGACAGATAATTTCTGCATATAAACAAATACGAAGGTACTTTACAGGAAAACGAAAACGGCCCCTTTCCCACTTAAGCCCCCTCAGAACATTTTAATGATTATAAAGCTTACCTGATGTTAAAGAAAACTTGATTTTCATTAAACATGACGAATTTAATAAAAATCATCAAAACCGTTTTTATATTAATCGAAAAAAAGGTGAAAATTGGAATAAAAGTTATAAAATAATGTGCCCCTTCCGTTTGACGAATTTTGATGTAATGTTGGCTGTCACATCTTTGGTATATACATACATCAAATACTCAGTTTGGGGTCATTCCATATCAAGTGGTCCAAAGTGGTTGCTCGATCATTTTAGACAAAATTTATAATTTTACCACCAATTACGTATGGAATCAGTAGTTCAAATCAATTTTTTTAATTTTTTAGGATCAACCGTTTCAAAATGGCAGCCATTTTTGTTTCACATTTCAGGCCGATTTTTGAGTTTTTAAGCCCTCACAGAAAACTCATTTTCTCAAGACTGGTAAGTCATAGACTAAAAATTCAAACACAATTGTTTTCCTTAATGTCTGTTCTAAATTTAGTGTTCTCTTTATTATTTGAATATTTTGAAATCCAATACTTAAAAAGTGCTATTAAAAACAACTGCTTTAAATTCTCAAAACACCGTTTTTGAGGGTAAGTTTTGGTTATAAGGGCATGTACGCCAAAGCTGATTTTTGGCATGATAATAAAACTAACTAAGTACCTTTCATTAAAAGTACTCTTAACCCGTATATTCTTCACTTAATTTCTTTATGAATTTTTAAAGTTCAGATTTTTTCATTCTATGTTAACTTTAGGTTCTAATATCTCTGGTGGGCCAGTTAATAATAATCTCATTTTTTTACATGTTATGCTTACATGCAACATAAATCAACTGTAAGAAATTTCAACCTGTATATTTGAGTACATCGGTAGCTACGAATTTTTGAAAATGGTCATTTTCGTGCTCATTTAACAATGCGTAAACTAGATCATACATACTTCATTAAAATATTACTGTTTGTGAATTTTTTACTTTTAATAACCCTTATTATTTTTTTTTTTTAATTTTATCTATGTCTAATGCAAAAAAAAAAAAATATTGGGTTCAATTATAATTAAAATCTACTCTATTAAATTTTTATTATTTTTTTTAATGAAAAAGTGATTAAAAATATTTTCTGTTGGACATAGATAAAATTAAAAAAGAAAACAATTAATAAGGGTTATTAAAAGTAAAAAATTCACAAACAGTAAAATTTTAATGAAGTATGTATGATCTAGTTTACGCATTGTTAAATGAGCACGAAAATGACCATTTTCAAAAAATGTTGTTTTCAATAGCACTTTTCATGTATTGGACTGGAAAATATTCAAATAATAAAGAGAACACGAAATATAGAACAGACTTTAAAGAAAAATATTGTGTTTGAATTATTAGTCTATGACTTACCAGTCTTGAGAAAATGAGTTTTCTGTGAGAGATTAAAAACTCAAAAATCGGCCTGAAAGGTAAAACAAAAATGGCTGCCATTTTGAATCGGTTGATCCTAAAAATTTTTAAAAATTGATTTTAACTCCAGATTAAAATCAATCACTTTTAATTCCATACGTAATTGGTGGTAAAATTATATATTTTTTCTAAAATGATCGAGCAACCACTTTGGACCACTTGATATGGAATGACCCTTTGATAAAAATCGTTAAAGCCGTTTTTGAGTAAATAAAAAAAAACTTAAAAATGAGAAAAAAATTGTTCCCCCTCCGTTTGACCAATTTTGATAAATTTTTGCTATCAAATCGCTGGGATATACATATACTGAACGCCCTATTTCAGGTTCGTATGGTTTATAGTTTTTAAGCTAGTCTATTCATACACACCCACCATTTCGCTGGACTTGGTCATTTGGACTCTGTGGACCCCAAAACGTGTATTTCCGTTGAAAACCGGAAGTCGATATTTTTCACGACCTCAATACTTTCCCTTACTATATACGTCATATATAGGTAGGGGAACGTAAAAATTATGATTCCATTTCTTTCAAAATCTTTTCATCTTTCATTATTTGTAAATTTATTTCATGATTCTGGCAATAGGCCTGTTGGGTGCTTAAAACGATGGCTAATCCATAGTGCCTTAAACAGGTTTTTCCCAAGCCAGGAAAGATTTAAAGCAATTTACTTTTTGGGGTTTTGATTTTGAAATAAATAGTATCATTATTTTTCATAGTGAATAATATAGGTGCAAGAGAATGTGGTCTTTATTGAAACGAGAATTATTAAAACTATTCTATTCGTATTTAACGTACTTCGTACTTGAGCACATAGTTCATAAAATATTTTTAATTCATTCCTATACACAAATAATTCAATAAAAAAACTTTCATCTCTTTATTTTTTCGCCTGAAGTGGTATACCTATGAATGTTATACTATAAACCTCCGCTCGGTCACATTTAAAAATTAATTAGTCCAGCTGTATGCGTCCCATAATGGTCGGACTTAGCTTAAAATTAAATTAGAATTCTCCTTTTTATAAAGGTTATGCCAAAATTTCATAGATTGCGATTCATAGATTACGAAAATTCTTCCCCGGCTACTTTTTAAAAATCGAAAATGTAATTTTTTATTTTCATTGTGCCAAAAAATAGGGAAGGAACAACATTAAAACCATTTTTTTTTGTTTGTTACGAGTATAGGCAACGTCCGGTGTCTTTATAAAAAAGTTCAAAGCAATATCTCTAAAAATAAGGACACAGGGACGTGAGAAACAAGAATTTCCATTAAAAATTTTACGTAAATAAATTACCACAAATAATTTATGGCGATGGTAGATTTATCTTTTGTGTTTATTTTTAGGATAGGCAGACTGACAATCAAATTCTGCACATTATGGAACTTTCCTCGAAAATATTTGACGAAGCTGAATTTAGTGGCAACGTCGCACCGAGGAAGGAAAGAGCGATCTAGCGCGACGTGTGTTTGTGAGAGATGGTGCGTTAGTGGCAGGCAGAACTCCCTAGGCAAAACACATGCCATCTCTACATGAAATGGACTATAGTCCCAAATTTTGCCATCCAGGTATATTTAAGATACGTATCTTTAACGAGTACCTGACATCGTACAGGCTCGGGATTTCCATTTTATGTCCTATCGGAGGGGCGGATTTTTACTCCCTTTAAAAAATCCTAAGGCCACCGCGGGACGCGATCGCGCCACCTTTAGTTTAGTAGATAGCTATGTTAACCTCTACACCATAGGTGACCCTTAATAACAACTTGAATTACAATAAGCATTTCACACTCCTGCTAAAGAGGGTTTTTTAAACTTTTTTTATTTTTAAAAATTGAATTTATTGAAATTTACGATTTTACGTAATAATACATCTAGTAAATGATGTCCTTGTTGTCCTTTATGCTACGAAATAAAGGAAAATAATGTCATGAAAAGGCATGCGAGGGAAACTACCCATTGGTAGCACTCGTTTGATAAACTAAATAACAATTACTTTTTTGGATAGTTTAATTACTTCATATATAAGACATCCGAGGGACCAAATATCACTTGTAAAGGTGTAGGGGAGCTCATGAAGACGTTCTGGACTCATGTAGTAAGGTGTGCCCACTAGAGATCTGGCGGCCAACGTCCTAGCGGAAAAGTACCTGGACAGGCCTAGATCGCCGAGCTTGACGACACCTCCTCTGCTCACGAACACGTTGGCAGGTTTGATATCTATCATGGAAAAAAACATTATTAGCATCTGTTTCTACGAAAGGGACAAAGCTAATAGTGGTCAATTAGTTTTTTAATATTGATCCTTATAATATTCATTTATAAATGATATAAAATATTTATTAAAGTGGGCAGCGGACTTATTTTATTTTGGCGAATAGGATCACTCTATACCAAATTCAAAACTATATGTTTTCAAAAACTCCTTTTTTAATTTAACTGACATAAATGATTCATCATTATTTTCATGTGACCCCATTGAGTTTTAGAATATGAATTTTAAAAATATCGCTATACCAGAGGAGTTAGTCGCTTAGACCCTACAATACGAACCTCTATGCATGATTCTCTTGAGGTGCATGTGATGAATGCCGCTGGCCACTTGAACGAAGTACTTCCATATCGTCGGTTCGGGGATGAGCCTCCGCTGCCTCCGGAAGTGTCGGATCATTCTGCCCAAGTCTCCTGCGTCAGCCAGCTCTAACACAATATTCAGTTCTTCTCCCTCCACAAAGGATGATATGTAGCGAATGATGTTTGGATGATCAAGTTGCTGTGAAAAATAATTCTCAGTTATCAAACATTTTGATTATGAAAGCCCTTGAGTTGTTAGCCTACACTAACCCACTCTGTCTCAGAGAATTTGATGCGCATACGTATCATTAATATTACTAATAATTCAATATATTATTAGGGGATATTTATATTTCTAGTTTTAATGAATGTTTAAGGTTTTAAATTGGTATTTCAAATGTCAAATTAATGTAATTAAAAGAGATGAGTGTTTTAAGGTGGATTTACACGCTGAAGCCATTTGCCCAAACTAGCTATATTTTAGTACATATTGTATATTTTAGTATATACAGTCGACTCCGTTTTATTGGGACATAAAGGGAAAATTTGTTTTGTCCCAATTAAGCGGAGGACCCAATAAAGCGGAGACCATGTATCCAAGTGTAAATGCAAATTAAAATTCCTAAATACGCCTAATAAAGAGACGGAGGTGGGAGGATTGTGTTAGGGCGGATCTATCGAAGTTGGGTCTGGAAGACGGTCGAAGGATCGAGGTGTGCAGGGAGAGAGTGGTGGTGTCGGCATCGAACCTTCGGGTTCGTTAAGCCTGTATTATTTATTTTATTTTATATAAATACACCTAATCACTGGGCTACCGTATATATATATGATAATTGCTTTCATATGAGGGTCGTCCAGAAAATAAGTTCCGTTTTTTTTTAAATCAAGTTTTTATTGAAAAAATTTGAAACTTACAGGTATTGAAAATATGTATTATTTTTCCACGTAATCCCCGGCGACGTCAATACATTTGGTATATCGCGAAATGAGTTTCGAAATTCCTTCCTCGTAGGAGCTTGCCTAATGTTTTTTACTACACCTCCTTGGTCCACTTCGTGACAGCTTCTTTCACTTCCTCGTCACTTGTGAAACGGTCTCCCGCCAATTCCGCCTTCATTTTGGTAAATAGGTGATAGTCTGAAGGGGCAAAGTCGGGACTGTAAGGTGGATGGGTCAGAACATCCCAACCAAACTCATCCAAAAGTTGCGCTGTGGAACGAGCAACGTGAGGCCGAGCGTTATCGTGGAGAAGGCAAACACCGGAGGTCAACATTCCTCTTCTCTTGTTCTGTGTGGCCCGACGAAGCTTCTTAAGTGTCTCACAATAGCGGTTGGCGTTAATTGTTTCACCTTGAGGCAAAAAATCAATCAGGAGAATTCCTTTTTAATCCCAGAAAACAGAAGCCATGATTTTCCTGGTTGACTTCACGACGTTGAATTTTTTGGCACTTGGGGAGGTGGGGTGTTTCCATTGCATGGACTGTCTTTTGTTTTCTGGAATGTAGTGTGACACCCAGGTTTCGTCTCCAGTGACGATAGACTTCAGGAATGCGTCCCCATCAGTTCTGTAGCGGTCCAAAAATTCTCGAGCTGCAGCCATTCGTTGTTCCTTGTGTTGGGGCGTCAGCTCTCTAGGGACCCACCGGGCGCAAACTTTCCGAAAGACAAGTTTTGGATGAGGGATCGTAAGATGTCTGGGAAACTCAGGTGGAGTTCATCCAGGGTTGAACGACGATCTTTGCGAACTTCATTGTCGATTTCTGTGACAATTTCGTCCGTCACAACTGAGGGTCTGCCTCTTCCACTTTCATTCTCAAGTGAATGTCTTCTCGCCTTAAATTCACGTACCCACCTCCTCACCATTGACTCACTCATTACACCTTCTCTATAAATAGAAATGAGCTGTTCGTGAATTTGAACTGATTTGAAACCCTGTGCATAAAGAAATTGAATCACTCCGCGCAAAACAATTCGAGAGGGAACGGGGATCGAGGTGGCGGGATGCGACGTGGAGGGCTCCATTTCAACTACCTGCCCTGACGTTGGTAACTGACCGACTGAGGTCACCCACCTCTCATTCTATTCCCCCACCTCTCCTCTTTCGAGCGGTGTTGCCGGATTTGGCAAAAACCACTCCTACCGCCCTACAGACCAAAACGGACCTTATTTTCTGGACGACCCTTGTACATAAGACATTTTTGGGGGAAAACCAAGCTCATAGGTGCATTTAGGTTTACCTATTCTCGTCTATTAATTTAATGATGAGGTCAAAATAATACGATTTATGTAAAATCGTATATACTCTTAAAATGTATTTTTATTAAATAGGTGTTTTAATATAAGAAACATACAAAATGAAACAAAATAGAATAACTATTTGTGTACAATATAAATTATACGAATAAAGACGAAATAAGAAATGAATCAGAACATGTTTTTACATCAATTTTTTCAACAGGTAAGAATCAAGTGTGCATTGTCTCACTCATTGTTAACTACGACCAACATAATTAACGCACTTCTTTAGGAAGCCTAAGGACTTTCTTCATTTCCTTTTTGATGTGGTTTCTCGCTTTTGGTTGAGAAACAGGCGTGCTCTCATATACTAAGGTTATTCGATTAATACCGTGTCTCATATTTTTTTACATTAAGTTGCAGAAAGTTTTGGCCCAATTAGCCGATGTTTTGTCCCAATAAAGCGGTGATATTTTACCTATATTTGATTCTGTTTTATTAAACATGGCTCAATTAAGCGGTGGTCCCAATTATACGATGGCCCAATTAAACGGAGTCGACTGTATTATACTCTATCTTCCTCTCGGAAGATAGATTATAGTATATATTTTACTCTATCTTCCTCTCTTAAGAAGGAGTAGAAACAGTCCAAAAACCTCCTCCTACATACATCAAAAAGGCAACGGCCGAGAGAGCTACTTCGACCAAGATGCATATGACGTATACACTAAATCAAGCAAATCGTTGATTCTGAAGTAACTTAGATGCGCTCCAGCCTAGGTGCAAATGATGACAAATATAAATAAATAAAAATTAAAATATACTTATAGGTATGTGAAATTAAAAAAAAAAAATAGTTGTAGCCGTATTAATTTTAAAAAAAGTATTAGTACTTAATAGGTATATGATATTTAAAAAAAAATAATTGTAATAAATTGATAAGTACCGACGACTGTCAAGTTTTGGAGTAATTATAATAATAGCCGTTTGGATTATATAGGAAAGATTATTATTGTATACGCCTTCAAAGTAATTGACTCAGTTTTGTTCATTATTTTCAATGCGATTATTTCTTATGAATCATTCTTTTTCAGCGCAATTAAGTAGGGTGAGGCAGTTTTTTTTTTGTTTTTTTTGTTCGGTTCCCCTACCTGTGGCATATGGGGAGTTACTCTAGAGGTGTAACCAACCTATTTTAACCATGGTGGGTAGGTCAAGATTTATTCCGTGGGGCCTCCACGAAATAAAAATGAACCAAACCCTCCCAGGGCGGATTCGAACCGCCGCCGTTCGGCTCGACCATGCTAAAGCGGTTCGCGCTCGAACACGTTCGGCTATACCGGCCCCGGGTGAGGCAGCTTAACGAAACAATTGTAGGGGCGAGGCAACGATCTAGAAAAATCAAGTTTTGTTTCATAAAACTGCCTTAGAAGGAACTCTTACTCCCTAAACCCGCCTTAGCGAATTTAGGCAGCGGAATGTAGTAAACATTTGCTAGAGAAACATGATTTAATTTAACGATTATAGGTATAAGTCATTATTCCCCTAATATACAAAGTAATTTAAAAAAGATTATAACTGACAACAATTTGTTGGCTAACATTCATCGTAGAAATTTTCTAAATCTAAAATATCTGTGACAGGACTATAATAGATTTTTCTGTGATTGTTTACCGTTTTAATTAATTTTTTTTAATGACCTTCGGTTTTACTTAAAAATGTCATGTAATTTTACTAAGACAATACTTTCACACTTATCAATGCATTTTTCTAGTGAATTTACATCCATCTATATGCCATTGGACGGGCAATGAAAAAACCTCAGTTTTAAAGAAAATTATTTAGGTTGAATCCACAAAAGCGATTCAAAACATTTTTGAAGTCAAAGCCACTCTCAGATTCAATTTTATTAAAATGAATTCATTGATAAACTTTTCATAAATAGGTACGTGTTAAGAAAACATTTTCAATTATTTTAAATAATTTTTAGTATATACTTCGAATTCGTACAATTGATCCTAAAGGCACTATAAAAGTGCAAACTCAGTTTGTAAGGGCTTATTGTTTTTATTAAATTTTTTTTCAACTATAATGTTTTTAATAAGATTATTTGCTTGTATTATTTTCAACGGCAGTTAATAGCCGTTCCATGAATGATGAGTTAGCAAACCCAACGACCTACATAAGTGGGATCGATTTTGTTGGCCAATCAGATAGAGGAGCAATTATTTTCAAATTAAACTGTCAATACTCAAGGAAAATTGTACTGATTATTTTTCATATAGTTATGTTGGTAGGGACGGTAAGAAGGCTGGCAAAAATACTGGTCTGTTTTATTATTTCCGTAGTTTATTTCTTAGGATATTATACTAGTTATATTTAATTTCGATGAACATAATCTTGTAGCTTAAGGATAATTATTATATTTATCTCTCTTCGCTATAGATGAAGTACCTATATAGAAAGTTAAAGTATCGCTATCTTGAATAATTACGAATTCGGGTTTTCAACGGAAATACAAATTTTGGAGGTTCCCTGGGTGCAAATAACCATATTTCGCGAATCGGGCTTGGTGTGTGAACAGGCTTGCCTAAATGCATCGTAAGTATTTAAGGTTTTTATATTTCTATGATGTGGCAGCAAAGGTTTCGTCTGAGCAGTTGTATAGGGGACACTTTATATGAACGACTTTTCTCCTCTTTACGATGTATCATTTTACAATTATATACTAAACATATTTTTAAGGTTTTACTTTTTCTTACCTATTATATGAAATATATAATAAGGGAAGAAAGCATTGCCATCGTGGAAAACTTCGACTTCCGGTTTTCAACTGAAAGGCACGTTTTGCCCCGATTCCAAATACCAGGGTGCCCTGATTCCAAATACCAAATACCGGGAAATGGTGTGAGTGACTGTGAAAAGACTAGCGCAAAAAAGATAAACAGTACTAACCAAATATATATATATATATATATATATATATATATATATATAATAATCCCCGGGATGTATGGGAGGGCATTGATTTCATATGTTTTATAATATATGATATATGATTGATTTATTTATATAATATATATAATAATCCCCGGGATGTATGGGAGGGCATTGATTTCATATATTTTATGGGTTTTTTTCTCGATTTTCTAAAAAAAAAAAAAAAACGGTTCCAACGTTTTTGATAATACTTGTGTTTTATGAGAATCAAGCATTCTTTGTATTAGGTAGGTTATATCATCAAAGAAATTTTTGATGATATAATTAAAGCCCATTTAAAAAACTTTGACATTTTCGCGTGCGTCATACGCTTTTACCAACAGCCCATTGCATAAGTGGTCGCAGCCTGGGGGGGGGGGGGGGGGGGGGGGGGGATTAGTGGAGGGCGGCTTCCCTCCGCAACGGGCCTCCGTGGCGACGTTATAGATGTCCTAAACACTAAACGCCGATGACCCCTATGATTTTAATATGTTAGTAAGCCGGCTGGAGATGCCTTTTGGCCACGCCTACCTCAAACAGGAATTGCAGTCACTTCTGAAGAGCAGGCAGTCAAGGCGGAAGTAGTGAGGATAGTAAGACTGGCTTACCCAATGGCCCCCAACGGCGTACATATTCCATATCCTTCATAGGTATGTGGTCGATGTAAAGCCAAAGAGAACTAAGCTCCAAACTCCATATTTAGCGAAAACTGAAGTAAAAGTCTAATTTTGTGAAATATGGTTGTGTTTAGTTCTAATCGCTTTTAAAGTACAATATATAACAGTTTGTCTTTTGTATCAATCAAGTATAGATTTATGTTTTTATTATTACAACCACGATGTAAAAAAATGTGGTGCGATGCACGCAACACACAACTTTCACTTACGAACTTACGAAGTATCCCCTCCATTTGATCAATTTTGACGAAATTATGACTGTCACGTCGCGGGCATATAAGTACATCAAATACCGAGTTTAATCAAAATCGTTAAAGCCGTTTTTGAGTAAATAAAAAAAAACACATGAAAATGAGACAACATTTAATATGTAAAGTGCTCCATCCATTTGGTCAATTTTGACTTTCGCATCGCGGGCATATACATACACCAAATACCCAATTTCAGTTTTGTACGGCCTATGGTTTTTGAGCTAGTTTGTTCACACACACACACACACACAAACACACAAATATGTAAAGGGTCGATATATAAATTTCTTCAGAATATTCTTTTCAATATCCTTCGTTCAACAATTCCTCAAAATCGCAAATTTCCTACACCATTGTAAAATGACACTAAGAAAAGACATCTCATAATATGATTAAGTAAAGAATTTAAAACATTAATTTGGTTATTTTTACCCCATAAAAAAAAAATCTGGTGTGATGCACGCAACACACGACTCTCACTTACCACCTTAGATTAGAAATTGACGTGTTTTTAAATTTAATTTTCCAATGACGTACTGCGCATACGTGAGCTCAACGTGTTTAATGAGTTGACGGAATATTTTTATTTTTTTCTCCTGTATATGTTTACTTGATTTTTTCACATTTAATATTTAGCCGTTTCTAATTTTTATGCGAAACGAGAGATAGATAATTTCTGCACATAAACAAATTCGAAGGTACTTTATAGGAAAACCAAAAAGGCACCTTCCCCACTTAAGCCCCCTCAGAACATTTTAATGATTATAAAGCATACCTGATGTTAAAGAAGACTTGATTTTCATTAAACATGACGAATTTAATCAAAATCATCAAAGCCGTTTTTGAAAAAATCGGAAAAA
Organism: Aelia acuminata; assembly: GCA_911387785.2. Lineage (NCBI taxonomy): Eukaryota > Metazoa > Arthropoda > Insecta > Hemiptera > Pentatomidae > Aelia > Aelia acuminata. The sequence continues at coordinate 74,661,589 of OU426978.1, read as the reverse complement.
AAAGGTAAAATTTGGAATATAAGTTATAAAATAAAGTGCCCTTCCGTTTGACCAATGTTGTTGTAATGTTGGCTGTCACATCTTTGGTATATATATACATTAAATACCCAGTTTGAAAATATCGTTAAAGCCGTTTTTGAGTAAATAAAAAAGTAAAGAATGAGAATTAAAAATGAGAAAAAAATTATGAAATAAAGTGCCCCCTCCGTTTGACCAATTTTGATGAAATGTTGGCTGACACATTTTTGGCATATACATACATCAAATACCCAGTTTGATCAAAATCGTTAGAGCCATTTTTGAGTAAATAAAAAAAACACGTGAAAGTGAGACAAAATTTATTAAGTAAGGTCTCCCCTCCAATTGATCAATTTTGACTGTCACATCGCAGGCATGTACATACATCAAATACAGAGTTTAATCAAAATCGTTAGATCCGTTTTTGAGAAAATCGAAAAAAAACTTAAAAATTAGACAAAATTCTTTAAATAAAATATCCCTTCCGTTTGACCAATCTTGAGGAAAATTTTTGCTGTCACATTGTATTTATTGTTAATTTTCATCAAAGAATAAATAAATCAAGAAAAGGTTACAATAAATTCTCAAAAGTGTAGGTATTTTTTTTTCCTTTTCCTTTTTTATTTGTATTTCAATTAAATTACTAGCTAAGTCTGAAACGCTTTGCTGTGGCCCACCCTGATATCAACTTTTAGTAAAGTAAATACATTTTAATAATTTAAATTAGGCTATTATTTGGAATAATATTCTATACTTATCTGTTGTAACCTACTGTCACAGGTGTAACCTAATAGAAACCTGACTTGTGGAGTCAGTGATGCTAAACAGTAGTGAAAATTAGTGAGCTAGCTACACTGCCGGTAACCAGATATAAAAATTCCCTGAGTGTATTTTGATTAGGTTTTGTGGGATCCTTTGTGATTTACTAAAGAACTGAATAATTAAGACTTTAATATTATATTTTCAGTTGATTTATTTATTACAGAAGTTTCTTTATTTTCATTATTCGTTTTGCTATTATTATTTGAATACAGTTTACATTTTACCTTCTTCTTCTTCTTCCTATAATTCCATTGTGCCGTCAAGCGTGGAGTTGCAGTTCCAGTCCATCTAGTCCACCGGTCTCTGTCCCTAGCTAGTCTTCGCATCTCCGGTATGTTGCTTCCTCTTGCAGTCCCCAGATTACCAATGTATGTGCTCCTGGGTCTGCCACGAGGTCGTCTTCCTTCCGGCCTGGCTTCCAAGTACCACCTGGCCTTTCTGGTGTCGTCCATTCTGCATACCACTTTAGTTGCCTCTCTTCCATGGTTTCCCGCACAGCTCGTACTCCCAACTCTTCTCGAATTCTTTCATTTCTGATGCAGTTTCTTTTGGTCTTTCCCGCTATTCTTCGGAGGAATCTCATCTCAGCGGATGTTATCCTGCTTATGTGCTTTTCCAGGATTGTCCAGCTTTCAGATCCGTACATGAGCACTGGAAGGAACACCGATTTAAATATCCTCAATTTGGCTTCTCTACTTACTTCCCGCTTGCCTATGATGGTTTTAGATATTTGGTAATATAGTCCATTGGCCTTCATCACACGGTTTAGTACCTCCTGGTCTATTTTACCATCTTTACTAATAGTGGTCCCGAGGTAATTGTAAGTATTCGCCAGTTCTAGAGATTCGCCTTTACATAGAATCCTTATATCCTCATTTTCTGTTCCAATGCACATGATTTTGCTCTTAGCTGGGTTTATCTGTAACCCTCTCAGCTTTAATTCCTCATTCCATTCCTTTATAGATGACTGGAGAGCATGCTGCGAGTCAGCTATCAGCACTACATCATCTGCGTAAATCATGGCCTGAGCTAGTACTGGGGTTCGATTCCACTGGGTGAGTATCTTCGGTGAGGCTCTTCTTTTGCACACCTTCCATATTTCGTCCCTGAGTAGGATGAAAAGCAGAGGGCTAAGACTATCTCCCTGCTTTACTCCTTTATAAAAATGGAAAGGGTGTGAAATTTGACCTTTAAGTCTTACTATCCCCTTTGGATCTTGGTATGCGGATTTGATTGCGCTCACGAGGTTTGCTGGTACTTTTCTTCTAATCAGTGCATCCCAAATTCCCTGCCTTGGTACTGAGTCAAATGCTGCTCTCAAATCAAGAAATCCCAGGTAGACTGCCTTTCCGCGATCCCATGCTTTTTCGATGATCATCCTCAGGGAGAAGATATGGTCCTGGGTCTGTCTTCCCGGTCTAAAAGCTGCTTGCTCCTCTTCAATATCCTGCTCTACTATAGCCCGCAGTCGTTGCTCTAAAATCCTTGTGTATAACTTGTACACGACCGATGAGAGGCATATTGGTCTATAGTTTCCACATTCACTTTGGCTGCCTTTCTTGTGTATAGGGATTATGATGTTGTTTTCCCATTCTCGTGGCAGCATCTTGAGATCCCAGATCTTTTGGAAGAGCATTTGCAGGCATTTAATCATTTCATGCCCACCATATCTAATGTATTCCGGAGCTATGTTGTCTGGTCCTGGAGCCTTTCCCAACTGTTTTTATTTTACCAAACCTTTTTATTATTTTTATCCCGTGCTCTAAAATGTAAAATTTAAAAAATGTCAGTGAAGATTTGTAATTCCTCCTTTATCAACAATAATTCAAAGCTGAGAAAATTTAATCCCAATAGAATAGAGACTGTTCCTTCCTGTTCAGCAGAGTTATAATTATCTTTATATCTAAAATTTAAGAAATGTCAGCGAAGATTTTAAACCTTTCTTTAATTTAAAGTAGGCTATTATTGGGAATGATATTTCGATGTTAATTTCACCAGAATATATTTTTTTACTTATCTTTAAATTATTGTTGATTAAGAAAGGATTACAAATCTTCGCGTCATTTTTGAAATTTTACATATAATGATTATTACACCTCTACTGAACAGGAATATCTGTTATTTGGATAAACCGCAAGTTTCAGATTCATCCACCATAAATATGAGAGTACTACTGGAAAATACATCAGCAGATATATTTTCTAAACAATTGCTCTAGATTGGAAACGGTGAAATAGAGCTGCATCAAAATTCACAATTTATCAAATTACCAGAAAATTTTTCTACTGTTGTAGAGACGAAAAATGAACTAATAGAAAGTGTCTTTCCTGATATTTTGAACAATTATTTGGACCATGTTGGCTGAGTATTCGTGCTATTTTTGCAGCAGAAAATGTTGATGTCGATGAAATAAACTTCCCCAATCAATTGACAATGTTCTAGATGAAAACGAAGCCGTAAATTTCCTAACTGAATTTTCGAATTCCCTCTGCCACAGGAATGCCACAAAACAATCTCCAGTTGAAGATTGGCTCACCAATCATTCTTCTTCGTAACTTAAATCCACCTCAATTGTGCTACGGTACACGTTTGGTCATTAAAAGGATAATAGGAAATGTTATTGAAGCAAAAATTTTGACTAGAAGGTTTAGAGGAGATGCCGTTATGTTGCCACGTATTCCCCTGACACCGTCAGAATTTTCAATAAAATGAAAAAAAAGGCTTCAATTTCCTATTCGTTTGGCTTTTTCCGTGACCATAAACAAATCCCAAGGGCAAACAATGTCCACTTGCGGATTGGTTTTCCCAATGGGCAATGGTATGTCTCCTGCTCACGTGTGTGGAAACCATCAAATCTTTGGTTTGTGTTAAAAAAAGAAAAAAACAGGTCAACCCATAACATTTTGAACAATTCAGTACATGAATAAATAAAAATTCTTAATTGTATTATGTAAAAACCTCTTTAAGAAGAGATTTCTTATTACTCAAATATATTGCTAAACTAAAAGCTTCACTACACCACCCTCTTACCGAACACTTATTTGCCGAAGGGTTAAGGGAAATCGAGGTCTCAAAGAATTTGAGAAAAACGCCTATCAAAAGGACACATATGACGCATTAACCAAGATTGGCATGACCCTGAGCAATATTAAACCCGTTGCTAAATTAACAATGCCAAGTCGAAGTAGTGTTAGGCCAATAATCAATAGATCAATGGCCGAGGTTACCAAAACTTACTTGTTAGAAGTTCAGTCATCCTTTTTATGATTAGTGGAAAAATATAGCAATTTCGAGTTCATACCGATGCATCAAAAAAGGGCGATAGTGTTTGCAGCGCTATGAGTCGTAAACACAATCAGCTCCTTTTTAATCTACCAGGGGAGAGCACGATATTTACAGGGGAAGCGACAGTCATTCTAAATGCTCTCTATCTGATAGCGGAATCAAGAAAAAAAAAATCGGATTCATGGAGTGTGTTGGCAGCCATAAATAGTCCATACCCGCTGTTCAGGACCAAAATTTTTATTTTCATTTATTAGGGGAGAGCGGGGTTGGTTGGCATAGGGGGTAGGTTGGCCATTGGCTTATAGTTTCCGCACACCTCTTGTGAAGGCCCCATCATTGTACCATGTGACCGGCTCGACCACGGGAGTCTTGTCCTGAGTTTTCAATCCGATGCTAACAGTGTAAAGAAGAGTGTGCTTCATTGATTGATTTTAAAAAATGTAAGAAAATTTTTATATTTTCAGTAAATTTGGTTTAAAGGCATGGCAAAACATTTGACTCCGATTCTGTTCACATAGCCCCAAACTCCTTTGAAAAACCTAACCTTTCGACTAACCAGTTTCTTGTTTGATGGTTCCCCCCTGTCTTGGCAGCCATCTTTCATGTGATCTCTCCTGTGGGGTTAGTTGGCTATCTTCAAATGGGGTTTATTGGCGCAGTAGCAATTCACAAAAGCAAGGCAAACATAAACAAAATTGAAACTACCAAATGTTTTTTAGTTCCAGCGAGGAGGATGGGAGCGATATTTCCTATGCAGAAAGTGACGATTGTCTAAACTTCTATCTTCTTCTATTGTCAGTCTATTTTCGCTTAAAAGCTGTTAAAAACAGATTCGAAATTATTATACCATCATAGTGCAGCTTTTAATAACAATAATATGTGTCAGGCAGTACTTGAATGAGATGGCTAAACAACTCCACCTTCTAGGCCAACCTGCCCCACATAGGGGGTTAATTGGCATACCCTGGATTGACGATTTTTTCAATTTTCTATGATCTTAGTATTAAATATTACGTGTTGAAAAAAATTCTTGAAGTACTCTAATACTTGGAGTTTACAGTGGTATCAGCCTTATTGGGATTACATTAACAGGAACGACTCAATAATAAAAAAAGTGAAAACTGTTGCCAACCAACCCCGCTCTCCCCTATTTAATATTTCATGCAAATTAATTTTTACCCTAAAAATCTAATATGACTAAAATGCGGCATTACTCAGTACGAGCTGGTAGTCAACACAGCTGATCGCTTCACCTGCGGCCTAATCCTCTGGCTATCTCTGTTGGCCGCAGGTAATAAATATTTATTGCGTCACTTCAAGCCCCTGCCACGCAGGGGGCAGCACTATCCAGACCATGGAACTACTTTTTTTTGGCCCCCTGTGATGTCACTCGGAAGGATACGAAATAGGTAGCAGTCGCCATAGGCCTACTACAGAATCAAGTAATGTGAGGAAATCAAGTTTTTTTATTTTCAGTTACGGCCAGAGACCTTCAATATATGGGTGCACCCAATCACCACATCAAGACTATTATGCAGAGTAAGACGTCGCCGTCCAGCTCGTCTATGCCGTGAGTAAAGTCAAAATTCAGTCAAGTAAAAGACAGTCACTGATTTTTTTGTGTTCGGACTATTTTTTATTTTATTTGTCTATCTTCATTACAAGCCAAGAAAATTATTATTCATTTATTTATCAGCTTTATCAGCTTTAAGAAGTTTCATTTTATTTTTTTTGCCCATCAGAGGGAATTTTATTTTGTTTTGTTAGAAATATAATTTTGTTTCACAACATTTATTTTTTCTTAGACCAGCCCTGGATAATTAAACTTTATAATTTTCAAATCAAACACCCGCGAAATTCATTAATTATAGAAATTCTTAACGAATGGTGGGATATAAAAAAATAAAGGCATAACCATTGTCTTCGTCTGGGTTCTTGTTCACTGTGGCATTTCAAGCAATGAAACAGCTGACCATTTAGCCCACTTAGCAATACTCGAAGACAGAACAGAAGTTAATAAAATCAATAAAGTTACATTGGAAGACTGGATTCTCCAAACAAAGAGATTGCAATTAGCAGAATGGGAGAATAGTTGGTCCAGAGAAAATCGCCAATTAACCCGGGTAAGAACTGACTGTAGGAAATGGATCACAAGTTGCAGAATATCAAGAAGAGAGGAAGTGATGCTGTGCCGGCTGAGGATTGGGCATTGCCATTTTACACCCAGTTATCTCGTACTTAGGAGGCTTGAAGCCCCGACTTGTGAAAAATGTGATAATGTCCCTCTTTCAGTCCCACACTTACTACTGATAAGACTGCCCACGATTCGTTAAGTACCGGAAAAAAGTTGGTCTTTATGAATCATTAAAGGAAATTATGAAAGACAACGAAGAAAGATTCAGCACTCTTTTCAAGGTCATTAAATGCACAGAGCTCTACAAATGGATTTAAAACACGATTATACGCGAATGACCCTTTAGGGTAGAGGCGATAACACAAATATAAAAAACAGTATATTATTATTGTAAATAAATATTTGTAAATTAACGTTATCTACCAAACGAACTATTTATACAAACTACATTGAAATATGAGATGTAAAAAATAAAAACTTTAACTTTCCTATATTCTTTACCAAATACTTTTAAAAGGTGTAATGCTCTATTCTCAATCACGTTGGATTTTGTTTAGCTGAAAGGTTTTTATCTTTATTAATCAATATAGGTTTGACTGTTTTTGTTTAAAAATATTAGGATGTAACTACTGAGCCACAGCAACGCGTGGCAGGGTCTGCTAGTTTCATATATAGGTAACTGAAAGTAAACAAAATAAAAAAAACCTCTTTTATACAGGAGTTGAATTTAGATTTTTGAACTCTCTGTTTTCGAAAGACGTTTTACCTAATGAGTGGATGCTATTACCCTAGAAATAGAGAAGGACAAGGTCAGGCCTTAATAGTTGTGCGCACGCCATACCTGTATTATCGTTTATCTCTTTTATATGCCTCATCTATATTAACAGAAAAGCCATCAGTAAGGCTTTTCTGGCCATCGCTAAGTGACCCTATGTTAGCAGACATTGACATTTCGTCATTGATAAACCAAAGAAATAAATGGATATTCTTAAGATCGAATTATCTAGGAAGTAGTGATCAGCCTATGTTACGGTTATCAATGGAATAGTTAATAAAAACTGATTTCGCAATCTATTTATTGAAAATGGTATAATTTCGGGAACCTTGACAAATTCTTTATAGATTTAAGGTTTGGGCTGTCAACCACGATAGATAGCAGTTCCAGGCCTCCTCTCCCCGCTGCTTAGTTCTACAACCCCTGACGTGGGGTCAAACCCTTTGATCGTGTTCCACAGCAAGTGGGTTCCACGACCGCCAAGACGTCGCACAGTGGTCCCGATCTGCCCATCATGGTGCAAAAAATACTTACAGTTGACGGATCCTGTTCAAACTTTGTATTATTTTTAATCCACTATTGTAGAGTTGTTTTATATCGGTTTCATGAAAATAGGTAAGGGTGGGTGGGGAGGATGGGTGGGAGAATTTGTGTTTATCAGTGGATTGTACAGTTGTTTTATACAGATTCATACTTCATTTTATATTAACTTGTCATGTAAAATGTTTAATTTATAACAACAAGAACTCTTTTAATGCTCTTCAGAATTACTCATACTAAGTAATCATTTAGTAAGTCATCACTAGAGCATTTGTATTAGGTACATTACTTTTTTTATAATTTAATAAACCCGAAAAAAAAACATACGTGTACATTTACTTAAGAGTATAGGAATAATTTGAAGTGTATACAACAGTGGAATAAAAATAGCACGTATTAAAATGCACATATTGAATTTCAATTATATAATTTTAGAATTTTAATATTATAAATAAAAATTAAACACAGAACATTTCATTTCCCTGTAATTAGTGATTTATTAACTCACTCAACAGAAATTAGGACCATAAATATTAAATTAAGGTAGCGTGACTTATGCTTTTTCTCTAAAAACTCCCCTTTTCCTAATGTTGATGGATGTGAAACTTATACAGGGTAGGCCAGAGAAACTTACTTATTTGAAAGGTCAATAAAAATAAAAGTACTTAACTTATTGTTTTAATTTTTTTTTTTTATTTTAGAATACAAAGTTCTAAGTTTTTTTTCATGCAGTCTTGAAAATGACATCCGTTAAATGGCGACCCCCATTGTGCAAACACTGATTAAGTCGATTTTTGAAGTACGTCTCCTCTCTTCGCAGCATATCAATCGGAAAGTAAAGGTCATCCAATGATGCCTCTCCATAAAACTTTAAATTTTGTTGATTAAAGGATCCCTATTCCAGCTCCTTCGTAAACATCGTTGTGAGTTCGGTAAGTCTAGTGTTGATAGTCCATAAAGTAACGGATTTAAGTGTGCCTTAAGTTTGTCATGAAATCGTTTATATAATGTTTTAATGGATGATTGTACGATTTAGGTGGACGAAATTCTGAAACTTGTCCATATTTAACCTTTCGGGTCCCAGATGACGGAAAAAATAATAAAAAAATCTAATTAATTTTTTGACACGATTGGCGAGCGCACAGTGATCAAAAATCAAATTTATTTGCTAAAATCTAAAACTTTCCTACATTTAACGTTTGTCGTCTGAGAATACGGGAAAAATAATACAACAAATCTAATTATCGGGTCACAGTGGCGTAAACCTGCTAATAGACGTATTTTAAATCATTTAGGAAAATCTCCATACATCGTAGATTATTTCATTAAATCATAGATTGTAAAACACATATTATTATTATTTTCTTAATAATCAATGCACATTAATTAGAATTTAAATCAATTACAGAAATAAAATTAGGCATCATTTATAATCTATATAAATAAAGATGAAATTCTGTTTTTTGTTTATTTCTTCTTTTTAGAAATCCATACGGTTTGTCTTAAATTCTCCAAATTTCGCTCAGTGGTTCTTTGATACCAGGTGCGAACACCTGTCCATATTAAAATTGCATAACTTCAGCCGATCTTCAGCTGATATTCTTTACTCTCCAAATTTCGCTCAGTGGTTCTTTCAGACCAGGTGGGAACACCTGTCCATATTAAAATTGCATAATTTCAGCCGATCTTCAGCTGATATTCTTTTTTGTTATAAAAATCATAATGATCTCAGTTGACAATTTCTTTTTTTTACGAAATCGACCGTTTCTTTAGGAAAATGTAATTCCCTGTGTGAAACCGGGATATACAGCTATAATCTATGTATATACAGGTGAAATTCTGTTTGATCTTTATAGAAATCCATATCGTTTGTCCTAAATTCTCCAAAGTTCGCTCAGTGGTTCTTTCAGACCAGGTGCGAACACACAGAACAGGTTGTATATTCTTTATTGTTATAATAATTGTTTTGATCTCGCTTTACATTAGTTTTCACAAAATCGACCGTTCAAGTCAATAAAAGTCTCAGAGATTTAAAAAATGAAATTCTCCGGGTGAAACCGGTATATACAGCTAGTAATTAATAAACTTAATTAGGCACAGGTCGATAAATATTAAAAAAATATGATTATTAAACACCTAATTATCTTCTTCACAGCTTTGTTTCTGGCTTCCTGAGCCTCTTCAGTCACATAGCCTTCGAGTTGTTATATTTAGTAAATCCTGCAATGGCCATTCATCCCTACATTCCGTAAGGGTCTGGCCACACATGTCCGCACCGGATCCGCACCGTAGCAATAATACAGGTTATGTTCAGAATATTTTTAATTTAACTTACATATTACCTTTAGTTATGCCTAAAGTGGCCTGTGTCTGACATGTGTGGCTTGAACATTAGGCATAACTAAAGGTAATATGTAAGTTAAACATAACCTGTATTATTGCTACGGTGCGGATCCGGTGCGGACATGTGTGGCCAGACCTTAATTGTGATATTTTCTTCCGGAAGACAAGCTTTTGTTAAATAAAGCCATTGTTAAATAAAAGCAAAAAGTCTTTGCACTACACACACCTTGAACATAATAAATGACGATGGAATAAAGATAATGCCAGAGCCACATTATTAGGCACTTGTGTAAAAGGAATGATTCACTCATTTACTATTTATTTGTAAACACGGTATGGAGGGAAATATTAGTATTAAGCGTCTTACCAACTCATAATAAAAAGGTCAAGCACACCGAAATTCCAAACTTTTGTCCAGAATTGGCGAGCTTTTTAGTTGGTGTGTTTATTTTATAAGATAGTCCAGCAATGGTTTTAGGACCAAAGAAGAAATCAGGGTTTCCTTAACCACCTTTCAAAACAGGTCCGAAACTGGATTCCTCTGACTTTCTGCTCACATTCTTCATTTTTATTAATTATATCATCTATAATATCGATTCATCGATTTCTCTTTTTACTTATATGATTTCTCATTTTTTTACTAATTTTTTAACAAAGGTTTTGCAGGAAAACGTTAATATTGACTTAAATACATTTAGATTTCTGCAAAAGGCAAGCAGTTCCTTCAGGTTCTTTCGTCAAATCAGAAGCTCTGCTTCTAGGCCCTTTGGCAGAACGCGGTTATGCTTCGGTGTCTTAACCTTCAAGACACTCTTCCTCCATTATTACAACCTTAGTTTTTGTTGGGCTTTTGACTGATTATTTGTAAAGAATAATCAGTGTGTACAGCAATTCTACTAATCTGAATTTGAATTTAACTATAGTGTAAAGAGTGTCCATGAAATTCAATTTTAATAAAAACTAGATTAATAAACAACAATAACAATAAGAAACAACAATAAACGGAAAATAACAGTGAAACACAAGAAAACACTGGAAACTGAAAATAACAATACAAACTAAAGAATAACAAACGAAAAATTGAAAACATATTACTCATTATTAAACTACCTATTAGCTTTTCCCACAGACTACCAATTCATCACTTCACACTATTTAGTTGTAGTACCTGAACTCAAAAAAAAAAACCCCGGACATCAATAAGTGTGAAAAGTAGGACCCTCCACCCGGTCATCACTTGCCCTCTCACCCCGAAAAAATTCTCATAGTCCGGGAGCCGAGGGGCCAAAAAGGTGCCTGATTTGAAGACAATTTTTGACCATATAGGCTGAAAGTACTCATTTCATAGACAAGAAATGTGAACGTCTGCCACCTCAGATCGGTTGCCATTAAATTTTATAGGCTAACAAAATCGACATTTTCGAACTTTTTTCAATTTTTGCTATTAACTCGAAAACGATTTATCGCAGAAGAAATTGTGTTCTTTCTAAAATAAAAGGGCATTAAATTTCGCGTCGAATGAGGTCCTCACAGTTAAAATCGGGTAAGTCTTTTCGCCAAAACCGATTGTCAATTTAGCCACTTTAGCGGAAAAATGAATTACGCTCATGTTCCAAAGCCTGCAATTAAAAGAGGGTTACTCCAAATAAAAAATGTTACCTATAATGTTGTAGAATATTGAATTCTGTGTAAAACGATCTCATTAATTTTGAAATTAGCCCACTCCTGTCGGCACAAAGTAATTAAAACGTGAACGTGTTTAGCGCCTTGTTGTCTAAAATCCGTAAATTTTTTTTTTTTTTTTTTCAGTTCCTCGCATTTAATTCAGCAAATGCAGATAACAAAGTATTGCTTTCTTCTTACTAAACTATTGCAAATAGAATGATAAATTTGAAGTTTAAATCAGTTTAGTGGTTTAGCCGGTTTTGGTACATCAAAAATCTGTAATTTTTACGATTTTAGTGGCAACCGAGTTTAAACGCTTCTGACCCAAAAACACCTAGTTTAAATGAAAAATCAAAAACCGTAAAGTATCCAAAGCAGGAACTAACCACTATGAACAATTTCATGTTTTCATTTGTATTTCCACGCAGGGTTCAGCTAATGTTGTGTGAAAGGAGCTTATTGCCTGTTAAATTTGATGCTCAGCAATTTTTATCGAAACCTTTTTTCATTTAAACTAGGTGTTTTTAAGTAAGAGGCGTTGGAACACGGTTTCCCCGAAAATCGTAAAAATTACAAATTTTTAATGTACTGAAACCGGTTAAACCACTAAACTGATTTAAACTTCAAATTTATCATTCTATTTGCAATAGTTTAGCCCCTCATAGTAAGAATAAAGCAATACTTTGTGATATGTATTTGCCGAATTATATGCAAGAAACTGAAAAAAAATCCCAAAAAATTTCTCGGAGTTTAGACCACAAGGCGCTAAATACGTTCACGTTTTAATTACTTTTTCACGACAGGAATGGGCTAATTTAATAATTAATGAGATCGTTTTACACAGAATTCAGTATTCTACTATTATAGGTAACATTTTTTATTTGGAGTAACCCTCTTTTAATTGCAGGCTTGAGAACAAGAGCGTAATTCATTTTTCCGCTAAAGTGGCTAAATTGATAATAAGTTTTGGCGAAAAGACTTACCCGATTTCAACTGTGAGGACCTCATTCTACGCGAAATTGAATGCCCTTTTATTTTAGAATGCACACAATTTCTTCGATTTTTATCAAACCGGGTATTTAATGTATGTATATACTAAAGATGTGACAGCCAACATTACATCAACATTGGTCAGAAGAATCTATGAATTTTTAATTTGACTTAGGCTAGAGATAATCTACATATTATCAAAGTCGTATCTTTGTTTTTTTGATAAATTTTATTAGCTGGTGGCAATCCTTGATATTCAGCTCTTTTATTATGGTAGGGATACTGAGAGCTGACCCCTCGATATATTTCCTCCTCTGAGCACTGAACCGCCTGCAAGCCATCACCAAGTGCAAAGGATTCTCGACTTCTTGGCAAAATTCGCAATTCGGCGACTCCCTAATTTTTATCAAATTTAAAAATTTGTTTGTGTGTCCATGATTGATTCTTAATCTAATTAAGTTGGTTACCTCGCTTCTCTCTAGATTTTTACCGATAATGGCGAACCATGGCTTTAGGTAAGTTGGATAAGGTTGGATTAAATAATGATCCTTCCATTTACTTTGGGACTCCCAATCGTACAGGTTTTGCCATTCATTTGAAATCGTTGCCCTCAATGAGCGAAAAGAATCTATTTTGGGGACTTTAGCCTTAATCACCAATGCTTTGCTAGTGTCACGAGTAGTTTTATCTGCGGTCTCATTTCCGTGTAGACCCACATGTCCTGGTACCCACTGGTATGAAAATGTGTTGTTTGATGAGGCCATCGAATCTAGAATTTTAAATAAAATGTAATTAGTAATAGGGGACATATGTGCATTCTTTATGCATTGGCAAACAGAAGCTGAATCTGTTAGAATCACGATGTTACTGTTTTTGTAGTGGAATGTTAGAATGTTCAGCAGCCTTAAAAACTGCTAGAAGCTCTGCATGGAAAATGCTGAATTTAGTAGGGATAGAATATGACAAGTTAATATTTTTTTGCGGGTCGTAAATGGCTATTGAACATGTATTGGTGGTCTTAGAGGCATCAGTGTAAATTTTAATATGGTTATCGTATCTGTCTGTTATTTCACTGAGGGTGTGAAGTTTTATTATGCATGGTGCTAAGGAATTTTTATTATTTATGTTAGGTAATTTGCATGTGCTATGATACCGAATTAAGGATTTCGGGAGATGAGTGCAGAGATCTAGAGGACCACGGGAGACATAGATTGTGTTAAATATATGTTGTAATTCGAGCCAGCAGTTTTTTAAATTTGGCAAAAATTAGTTTCCCTCTTGAATAGTATTTCCTACGGGGTTGGACTGGTCAGAGGCAGCTTTTATTAAGAATTTTTTTGTCAGCCACTTCCTACGCAAAAGTAGAGAAGTTTCTTCGGCTTCAGCTAACAGGGCGTTTATTGGAGTAGTTTTGAAAGATCTGAGACATATCAGCAAGGCTAAATTTTGAATTTTATTCAATTTTTGAATTAATGGAGACTTAGTTTCTTGATAGATTATGCATGCGTAATCGATAATTGACCGTATAATAGATTTATATATACCATCATATTTAAAGGATGTGTACCCCACGAAACTTCGGCCAGAGATTTTAAAATGTTTATATTTTGTAGGGTTTTATTGTAAAGTTTAATTTGCAATCCAATGTTACTCCTAAAAATTTGATTTTGTTCACGGGTTCAATTGTGTAGTTATTTAAACTGATTTTGAAATCATCCATATTAATTTTTCTTTTTAGGGTGAAGGGGATAAGGCATGATTTTCCGGGATTAATTTTTAGATTGATGGCACTGAAGGAATTTATAACAGTATTTAAAGCGATTTTCAAGATGGTCTTTCCCTCGTTGGCGGATTTGACTATACAGTGTAAAGTATGATATCATCTGAGTACTGTATCATTCTGAAGTTCGGAGGAGGGTTTTTGATACTACTTGATGTGTATATGTCAAATAATGTCTCCTTGTGGTAGGCCATTATACGAATCATAAGATACCGGTCCCTCATTTGTGCAGATAATGTAGGTTTGATACGATAAATAATTGATTATCCAGTTTGTGATAAGCTGAGGCATTGCAATATCTACTAGGATAGATTTAAGAGTGGCTATTTTAACATTGTCATATGCTTTTTCAATATCTAGTGTAACAGCCAATAGAATTTTTTTCTCTTTAAAAGCGACACCCACCTCGTTGACAAGCCACAACAAACAATCTATGGTGGATCTGTTTTTCCTAAAACCGTAGCAATCATTGCTGAGGATTTTATTTTTTTCCAAGAACCACTCAAGCCTTGATTTAACAATATTGTTGAAAACTTTTGCTAAGCAAGATATTAGGGCTATTGGTCTATATGAATCAACTGACAAAGGATCTTTTCCAGGTTTTGAAATAGGAAAAATCAAAATATTTCTCCATGCTGGAGTAACTTTCGAATTTTGCCAAGCGCGGTTGAAGGCCTGCAGTAGCTTGAGCTTAATAAACCTAGGAGCTTGACTTATCATTTCGTAATTGATTTCGTCTAGGCCGGGTACTGTCCCTTTAGGGCCGGCAAGGGCTGCTTCAAGTTCTCTTTCGTCAAAATATTGATTTAATTTGTCGGATTTATTTGAAGAACCATATTGCTGATGTTGCCTTAGTTCCAAAATATTGCATAATCTGTCTATGTTATCGCAAGAGTTTTGTTAGATATTATGTGGTTCTGATTTGTTCTATACCTTCGTCTTAGGCATGAAAGCTTATTCCACTTAGTTCCTAATCATGGGGATTGATATTTGTAAAGTTTTGCCAAGAAGTTTTTTTAGCTTTCTTTATTAAAGTTTTACACTTATTTATCTTTGCCCTCATTATTTTGTGGTTTTCGATGGTCATGTTTGAACAATAAATTTTTATGGCTGTTTTCTTTTCTTTGTATGCTTTAGCTATTTCATCGTTCCACCAACTTTTGGGATTAAATTTATGATGTTTATTCGGATGCGATCGAGGTATGGATGTCTCCCCAGCAAAGTTTAGAATGGTTGTTACTTCTTCAATAGTACATAAGTCCCTCTTATTTATATCTTGGCTTCGGTTATTTAATGTTAATATTCGTCTGAATTTATTTTTTTATAGTTTCTTCTACTGTATAATATTCCAGAAAAATTCACTTCTTTCACCTCCATTATAATTACTTTGTGGTCACTGCTCAATGTCTCTGGTAGAGGTTCCCAAAATAAATATGACATATATTTGAGCTGCAGAAAGTTAAATCTACGATACTGGGTTTTTGCCCTGGTCTTGCTAGTCTTGTTATTACACCAGGATCGTTTATAAGGCTTAGAGAATATGTTTGTAACTCCTGAACAATCATATCGCCTCTAGTTGAATTCTCAAGGCTACCGAAAAAATTAGAGTAAACTGGGTATTTGATGTATGTATATCCCGATGGGCTGCCGAAATTTCATCAAAATTGGTCAAACGGAGGGGGCACTTTATTTAGTAAATTTTGTCTCATTTTCAGGTGTTTTTTTATTTATTCAAAAACGGATGTAGCGATTGTGTGTGTGTGTGTGTGTGTGTGTGTGTGTGTGTGTGTGTGTGTGTGTGCGTGTGCGCGCGTGTGTGTGTTTGTGTGTGTGTGTGTGTGTGAACAGACCAGCTCAAAACTGTAAAGCTGTTTTTCTGAAGTTCTGTATTTGAGGTATGCATATGCCCGTTATGAGACAGCAAAAATGTCGTCTAAGTCGAGTAAACGGAGGGGGCACTTTATCCCGACGTCTATTTTTCTTTTTACAATTTCTCAAAAACGGCACTGATGATTTCGATTAAACTTATCATGTTTAAAACTAATGAAGAATTTTATAATATATAGTAGGTTTTATCGTCATTGAAAAGGTCTGATATGGCTTAAATGGCTAAGGCAAAAAATCTTACTATAAAGTACCTTTTATTTTGTATATTTCGAGTAAATGACTGTCCCTTGTTAACCCGGTTTAACAAGAAGTGACTAAATATAAAATACGAAAGAATTTCATAATCATTTACAAGAGAAACAAATCTGGTTTGATGCGTGCAACACACACTTTTCACTTAACAACTTACTTATAATAGAAATTGACGAGTTTTGATAAATATTTAAACGCCATTCCTTAAATTCCTACATTTTTCCATATTCATTCATTCATATTTTTGTTTGTATTTGCTCTCTTAAGTACAGTATTTTTTTTTATTGTTAGATAAAAGGTTTTACCTGTGATAATTCCGCATTCAATGCATAATACTCCATCGCGTCTGATTTTATAATTCTCTATGTAGTTCTTGAAAACGTCAATTAATTAATTAAAATAATTTTCATAAACTATGTATGTTCCAAAACACCTTGTTCCTACTCTTTCGCATGAACAGAACGCATTTCCTTAAATAATGGTGCCATTAAAGGCATACTGAGCATTCGTGGGTTCTACGTGTTTGAGTTGTCGGAATATTTTTATTTTTTTCTCAAGTTTATATTTACTGGATTTTTTTTTCATATTTCATATTCAGTCAATTCTTACTTTTAGGCATAATGAGAGACAGTTAATTTCTCCATACGAACAAAATCAAAGGTACTTTATAGAAAAACCAAAAAGTCCACTTCGCCATTTAAGCCCCCTCAGAACATTTTAATAATGAAAAATCTTACCTGATATTAAAGAAGACTTAATTCTCATTAAACATGACGAGTTTGATCCAAATCGTAATAGCGGTATTTGAGATAATCGAAAAAAAAACTTAAAAATTAGACAAAATTTATGAAATAAAGTGCCCCCTCCGTTTAATCAATTTTGATCAAATGTATGCTCTCACATCAATACGTGATTCTCATTAACGCTCACATGACGAGTTTGATCCTCTACCCAAGGACTAAATCTGGGCCAAATTTTCATTTTGATGCCTAGCAGAGAAATCAAGCCTTTAAACTTATGACATTATGGAAATTTCAAGAATTTAAAAATAAAAAACCGTGCAACCCACAGATCTAAATCTTGTGAATTTGGAGAACCGACCTTTCTCTATCAAATAAAAAAATAACAATCCCTTAACATAAAACTAAGTATAACGGTCAATGTACCCTTTCCAAGCTGTAATTCTTAAAAAAACGGTTTTCAAAATATTTTTTTACAAGAAGGCAGATGACTAAGGGTTTGTTATTTTTTATTTGATAGAGAAAGGTGGGTTCTCCAAATTCACAAGGTTTAGAGCTGTGGACGTGCACGGTTTTTTATTTTTAAATTCTTGAAATTTCCAAAATGTTAAAAGTTTAAAGGCTGAATTGCTCATTGAATTTAATTTAAGTTCATAGTTGTAATAACCTTTATTAAAGTTCTGACCTTTCTAAAGAGATTGGTCTTGATTTGAATGTTCTAGGATGAAGAAAAGAGGAGATATTTGATTTGAAGCAGAGCACTGAAATAGCTGAATATACGCGTTTTTCGACAATAATATGTCCGCCATTGGAAAAATCTGGTGCGATGCGCGCAACACACAACTTTCACTTACGAACTTACTTGGATTAGAAATCGACGTGTTTCGATAATATGTAAACCCAATTCCTCAACTTCACAATTTTTTGACATTTAAGTATATACTTCTATTTGTAGATCTCCATAAGTTATAGAGTATCTGTATAGCAAAATTTGGTAATTCTCAGCACTTTTCGATTCATTATTGCTAATTTATATATGAAGGGACTAATTTCATCAACAGTCGAGTTTTATTACAGCTTGCTTGTTTTTTACTATGAGTTGTTTTTTGCAAATACATCGTGAAGGTGAATCGATACGTCTCTGATGCCTTTCTGGAAATCAAGAACGATTATTGTTCCTCTAAAATCGCTTTATATTGTTTTCAAAAATTTATTATGGAACAAAAGTTTCTAGACTAAAATATGCCTATATTAATTAAATACTATTATCTTATACCATATCCCCCCCTTTACATGTTTATTCGATTTTTTACACACCTGCGGTTCTTCAAAAATTTGAGCATCACGTATTTACTCTCTAAAGTAACATTAATATTTTTATTAATGAATAAAAGTTTTTATTTTCATAATACGGTTGATAATATTTTGGCTGTCATATATGCATACATCAAATACTAAGTTTGATTAAAATCGTTAAATCCGTTTTTCAGTAAATAAAAAAACACGTGAAAATGGGACAACATTTATTAAGTAAAGTGCCCCAATTAATCAATTTTGATGAAATTTTTACTGTCGCATTGCGGGTATATAGATACACCAAATACGGAGTTTAATCAAAATCGTTAGAGCCGTTTTTGAGAAAATCGAAAATAACCTAAAAATTAGACAAAATTCTTTAAATAAGGTACCCCCTCCGTTATACCTCTTTTGATGAATTTTTGCTGTCACATCGCGGGCATATACATACACTAAATACCCAGTTTGATCAAAATCGTGAAACCCATTTTTGAGTAAATAAAAAAAAAACACGTGATAATGAGACAACAGTTATTAAGTAAAGTGCCCCCTCCGTTTAACCAATTTTGATGAAATTTCGGCTGTCGCATCAGGGTCATATAAATACATCAAATACCAAGTTTGATTAATTAAATCCGTTTTTGAGTAAATAAAAAAAAACACGTGAAAATGGGACATTTATTAAGTAAAGTGCCCCCTCTAATTAATCAATTTTGATGAAATTTTTACTATCGCATCGCGGGAATATAGATACACCAAATACCGAGTTTAATCAAAACCGTTAGAGCCGTTTTTGAGAAAATCGAAAAAAACCTAAAAATTAGACAAAATTCTTTAAATAAATTACCCCCTCCGTTTGACCAATTTTTATGAAATGAGCATATACATACACTAAATACCCAATTTCAGGTCTGTGCGGTTTATAGGTTTTGAGCTAATCTGTTCACACACACACACACACACACACACACACACACACACACACACACACACACACACACACACACACAGACAGACCATTTCGCGGGACTTGGTTATTTGGACTCAGGGGACCCCAAAACGTGTATTTCCGTTGAAAACCGGAAGTCGAAATTTTTCACGATCGCAATACTTTCCTTACTATATATTCCATATAAGTATATAGGTAAGTGAAAGTAAAAATAAAAATTCAAAAAATAAAAATTTTGTACTTCTAATTCATTGATCTTTCTGTGGATTTACCCAGAATTAATTGTACTTGATAGAAAGATTTTCGTTAGCCATTAAACCCCATCTCAAATTCTTTATGTAGAATATAGAATACTAATAAGAATACTTCATTGGGATTAAATTCATTGAGAAACAAAAACTAAAAATTAAATAAATTCGCGTTCATTTACTATATTTATTGAGCATTAGATTTCACTAATTCAATAAGATTTATTTCAGTAATTAATTCAGCCTTACAAGGTCAGAATACCTTGAAACCTTCCTCTTTGAGAAGAATTTTACCAGCCTCTCCCCCTAGTGGAAATCCTGCCGACGCCCTTGGTTCGCTAACACTTCTATTGTAAATGTAGGTATATTTAATTTTTTCAGTATCAGCTGCTAATAAAAAAGTGACTTCACAAATTTGCTTTGGTTAGAAGAAGGTCATAGAGAAAACCTTAAAAATGAACATGATATTTAAACTATAATGCGAACTTTATCTGGTCTCTCTTTCATAATAAAACAAACAGAAATAATTCATTAATGCAAGTATTCACACTACTAGCGGATCATAGGGAACCGATAGATTATAATATCAATTTGAAACTTATTACCTGTTCTATTAGTATGAAACGAAATAGTACCAAGTGATAACCGTAAGACTCAAAGTACTAGTTTGTAACCTTATGAAAGAGGTGGTTGATGTTTGATATCTTTAACTTATTTTTAATTGAGGCTATAGAATGGATGATATTACCTGTAAAAGGGTTATCTCCTTGAGGCAGTCTGCGGTGGCGGTGGGACTGGACATGCTCGGGAGGTGGATCTTCTTGAGCGCCACCCGCTTCCCATCCGGGCCCCGCGCCCTGCACACCACGCTGAACTGCCCCCTCCCGATCACTCTCTCCACCTCGTACATCATTCAGCTCTCTTCTACAGCAGTATCCACGGGGGGTCTCATCGGAAACTTAAAGTGTTCATCGATGGGCTATTAAAATAATATAGAAATTATTGGTAAACCAATGGAGAGGGCTTTACACTTCTAATAGAAAAATGTCGAGATTATTGTTTTAAAAGATTATTGAAAACAAGCCAAGAAGGTATGCCGCAAAGCGATCAAGGAAGCATGAAGCAAGGAAAGCAAACATGGACGGGAGTGTATGTTTTCCTAATTTCTGATAAAAGTTGAACAAAAATGTATGCAAAAAAAAAAAAAAAAAAATTATCCACGAAAAATTCAATCTTTTTTACCTATAGTAAATACCTAATATAGTATCTGTGGTAAGCATAGACCAAGGTGAATAGAGACAAGGTGGGCTCATTTGGGTAGGCAAACCCGCACAACCCCTTCCCGCTTACCTCATCGGACGCATGACTCAGCTGAGTAGTTTTAAGTTTTGCAATAAAAATAACTTAAATATTAATTTAATCATTGTTGTGGGTAACCACCTTGTTTTTAAATTATTTTAAATAATTTATTTTTGAAGAGAAAAGATTAAAATAATTAAAAAACAAGGTGGTTACCCACAATAATGATTAAATTAACATAAAATAATTCAAAATTGACGAACGTCAAGTGATGCCCATAATTGGACAAAAGTTGTCCTCCAGTAAATACTCGCAAAACTTGCGAGATCTTTGGGAGAGGTGTCAGTGAAGAGGAAGGATTTGGCACCGTTTGGAAGCGAGCTCCGTGGTGCAATGGTTAGCGGTATGCGTATGTCACGTAGAAGACCCGGGTTCGACTCAAACACGCTCGGCTATCCCGGCCCAATATTACTATTGTTGCCGCCCATTATTATTGTTGCCCCGGCGCACAGTGGGACGAATCGCCAATCTAGGGGGAAATAATTCTGGAAGCGACTTATTTCATGTTAATGCTTGTAGAAAATTGCATTTAAGCATGAATTAATAAATAAAAGTCAAAACAGTAGTTTTTTGCAATAGTTCGTTAAAAAAAAAAAAAAAAAAAAATTAAAAACCGATATAAAATTATTTAGAAAATTGTAAAAAATTAAAGCAATCCCAATTATATTCATTTCTTCAATTTTCAATCATTCAAAAAGAAAAAAAAAAACATATTAACTATAAAATAACGGTAAGATACATTTTTAAACAATTATATATTAAATTCTAATATCGAAATGTAAAAAAAATTGTTTTTCATTCCGAATCATCTGAATCTGATGTATATGAATCCAGGCTAGATTCTTCTTCAGAATCTAACATCAACCTACTGTTATCGACATCTGTAGGTATTAGCAAGGAAAGTACATCTTTTGGTAATGCGTTTCTGGATTTTCATTATTATTTTCAATCACATTATTTTCATTCCCCACTCGTGTAATTTTAATGGCACAAATGAATATGCTACCAAAGACTCATCATCATTTGTGTCCTCAAATCTTTGTTTATACTTGCTTTGTCCGGAGCTGCCATCTCCTCCCCATTTGCTTATTAAGTGATATTTCATAGCAATACGAGTATTTTCCTCAAAAGTTTCAATCTGTGAAAGTATCAGTCTTTTAACAGTCAAATCTAATAAAATTTTTAGTTTAATATCAACTCGAGTTTCTGAAATACTTAAATAAGTGTCGTTGGGGTAGCAATTTACTTTAGCCATGGCTATTTTATAATATGAGGGGTAAATATTATGGCCTATACCTATCGCTCTTTCACGAGTAATATTATAGGTTTTTTTAGACATTTTCGAATCAATGAAAAATGCCAGAGGTTCTTATATTCTGTGAAAATATCTGTCTATATGTCTAAGTCGTTATAGATTTTTAGTTATCGCATTTTTACTAACAATAATTAAATAAGCAGTAGTTTAAACTAAGTAGCTTACTAAGTTGACTACTGGAAATAAAGAAGTACAATCACAATTAAAAAGCCATATACATATAAACTTACTTGCCGAATCGTCTTCCATACCGTGGTATAAAGTTTTTTCCAAAAACAATATGAAATTCGCTGATCTATGTTGCCGCTTTATCAATAAGATGTTCAAATTAACTGACTTATTGTGACGAATTTGGCGTGTTTATTCTTTTTTCATTCCGTTGGTATTTGTTTTAAGGGATTAATGGTTTGTAAATATCTAAGGTATACTATTGTTTTCATGCTTTATTTCTTTCTTATTCCTAGAAAGGGAAAAATCTTGCTATTTGCTTTTAATTGTTGTACTTATGGTCAACGAATCTCGTTTTTTCATAGCTTCGGAGATTTCAGTAATGTATTCCAATGAAACTGGTTTACTATATATCAATAAATTTCATTAGCACCTCCGTATAGCCTCGAAATATTAAAAATATAGGCTCTCAACAATGAGAGATTTATACCTTTAAAAAAAGCTGACTCCTTTATTAGCAGGTATTAGCAGTTCATAATGAATACTTTACTTCTATATAGTGTGGACTATATTCTGTATTAATATCTCGATGTAGATCGGTGTAGATTTTTAGTAACCCCTTTTTTTATAAGAAAAAAATATAGCTTATCGACTATTGAAAAGAAAGGAGGGTACTCTGTACTATATCCACATTTAAAGAACCAAGAACTTATATAAACTTAATTTCTGAATCATCTTCTATTGCCTACCATAAATTTTTTTCAAAAAAACACGAACGATTCTATGATTCTATTGGTTTTACAATATAATTTGGAAATAAGCTGACTAAGCATTATGAGGGAACTACCGTATTCAAACCCCCATTATTCTGTTAATACTTGCTTAAAGTGATTAATAATTTGTAAATGCCTTAGCTAGACTATTGTTTTCGAGAGACTGACAAGATTTTTTCATTTCGTTGATGTTAACTATTTCCGCCTAGATTGGCGATTCGTCCCACTGTGCGGCGGAGCCAAATCTTTTCTCTTCAAAAATAAATTATTTCAAATAACTTAAAGGAAACAAATAAAATGCTATGCGCACACAACTTTCATTTACCAACCTACTTAGGTAAGAAATCAACGTGTTTTGAGATTAGGTTAGGTTAGGTTATATGTTTTATAGGCAAACAATATCCGAGGTCTTTTGTGCCTTTTAGCCATTCAATTATTGGTAATCACATTCATACACACACAAACACATACATGTAAATACACATACATACCCTTATACACACACGCCTACATATACACATACAATTGTGACTCATTTATTCATGTTTGTTTATTTTTTGTCTCTCAAACAGTATTTCCCTGCTAAATTTTGTTGAACAATTTGTCTTTCTTTAGGAATTCGATGACTGTCGCAATATTATTATTGTGTTTTTTTTTTTTTGTTCTGTACCCCTACCTGGCCATGTGTGGCATACGGGGGGTTACTCTAGAGGTGTAACCAACCTATTCTAACCATGGTGGGTAGGTCGAGATTTATTCCGTGGGGCCTCCACGAAATAAAAGTCAACTATCCCAGGGCGGATGCGAACCGCCACCGTTCGGTTCGAGCGTGCTAAAGCGGGTCGCGCTCAAACACGCTTGGCTATCCCGGCCCAATATTATTATTGTTGCCGCCCAATATTGTTTGGAGTTTTCTTTCTATTGTGCGATTTCGAAAGAAGCTGTCATAGTGGGCACTTTTCTAAGATGTGGCCCATTGCACTTCCCACATGTCGGTGGTATACTCTTATCTATGAGGAAACCATGCGTGAGTCTTGTGTGTCCGATCTGTTTATAGTAACCTCCTCTCTTCCATTATTCCTACAGGAGCTTTTCCAGTCTTTAGTATCTTTTTTAATATTTCTTAATTTGTTGGAACCCTCAACAGTATCCCAGAGCTGATCCCACATCATCCTGTCTTGGGATTTCAGATTTCTTCTAATATCAGATGAGGTAAAGACATTAGTTACCTCCATTAAAAATAGTGCAGCATCCTTGGCCGCTATGTCAGCTGCCTCCTTCCCTTTAATCCCCACGTGCGATAACTATATTCTTGTCCACGTCGTTAATCATAGATGAATATGCTCGAATACTTCTTATGATCGGGTTTTTAGAGTATAGGTCTGTAATTGCCAATATAGCTGACAGGGAATTCGGTGCATATGACGAACTTTTCCTCAGTTAAATTCTTCAGGTGTGGTATCTAAGTTGCGGATTTCCTTGATGAATCGTCTTGCTCTAATTCCGAGAGGAGCGGGTAGTCTTCGGTTTGCCATACATCTTCGAGTTTTCGTTTGGAAGATAGGTTTCCAGGATGGATTATGTCAGTTAAACTTTAACCTACCAAATTATCCACAAGCCAACTCCTCACCGTTAGTGGAGCTAGACTAGCTTCTATACACAAACTATTAACGGGGCCTGTTCTGAAGGCTCCTGTAGCTAAACGGATATCGGCGTGGTGCACTGAATCTAAAGAGGAAAGCTGTTTGAGATAGGCTGATGAATATACTATACTGCCGTAATCAAATTTGGATCTTATTAGACATGTGTAGACTTTAAGCATACTTGATCTATCAGCTCCCCATGAACAGCCTACTAAGAACTTCAGTATGTTGAGTCTTTTTTGGGATTCGTCCTCCAGCTATTTGATATGATCTTTCCAATCTAGCTTACTATTAAATTTTAATCCCAGAAATTTAATATTTTGTACAAAATTAAGAGTTGCACCATTATAAGTCAGCTCTGGAGGGGGGGGGGTTGGCGATCTGAGCTTTGAAAAAATTATACACTTTGTTTTTTCTACTGAGAAACGTAATACGGTTTGGGCGGACCATAGTTCTTGATTACTTAGGCATTTCTGTATTCTAACTTTCATTCTTTTACTGTCGTTAAAAGGAAATAATATTCCTAAATCATCCACAAATAAAAATGTTTTGAGTGGCTTCGGTATGAAATTGGTTACATTATTAATGGCTATAACAAACAGGACACAACTAAGAACGCTTCCTTGGGGTATTCCATTCCTCATTTTCCTTATTAATGATAAATGATTTCTTACCCTAATTAGGAAGGTACGTTCGCTCAGAAAATTTGTAATCAATGTGGGTAGTCTTCCTCTTAAACCCCATTCGTGATATTGTTGAAGGATTAGTGATGGACTCAAGTTATCATATGTTTTTTCTATGTCGAAATATATTCCGAGGCATTCCTTCTTGTCCGCAAAACTATTCAATATCTCATACTCCATCGTTACAAGGTGATCCATCGTAGAGCGTCCTGTTCAGAATCCACATTGCGCGTCCTAATAGATTATTTGATTCCAATATCCACATCAGCCTTTTAAACACCATCTTTTCTAATATCTTACATGTGCAGCTAGTAAGGGAGATGGGGTGGTAGTTAGAAGGGTCAAGCTTATTTTTTCCTGGTTTCAAAATCGGTATTATAATTGACCTCCTCCAAATATCAGGAAAATCCCCTGTGCACCATATATGATTGTAGAGGGCTAGAAGGGCATCCTGTGCCGGCTTTGGGAGGTTTGTCAACATGGCTTTATGGATCTCATCGACTCCGGGTGACGAAAGTTTTAGTTCTTTTATGTTTGCAAGTAGTTCTGCTCTCGTAAACGGAAGGTTAAATGCCTCTTCCGATTGGGTATCAGTTGTACCAATATCCGGGTTTCCTGAAGTTAGCTGTCTTTGTGTATGATATAGACTTGAGTAGTATTCTGCGAAGTGCTCTGCCAAAATAATCAGGTCTTGCTCCACTTGATCGTTAATTAAAAGCATAATTTGGTAGTCGAATTTTCAGAGAACCTTGAATCTTCTTCCAGAATAACTGAGGTGAGGTACTAGTTGAAGGGCAATTCCACGTCAAATCAACACAAAAATATATCATTTTGAACCTCACCATTTCACATTTTCTTGAAATTTGGTATACGAGTACTACTTGTACCTACTAGAACAATTGTGAAATATTACTGAGATATGTCTACCCGTTTTGGAATCATTCGTCTCTAAAGCCCTCAAAAATAGGTCCAGAAACAGAAAAAATCATGATTAAAAATGGCTATAGATGTTTTCCAAATATGACTAGGACTATAAGATTGGTGTCTTTTAACAGCGCATTCCATGCCGTTTCGTTTGATATACAACAATGTGTAGGTTGGTACTAAAGAAATTTTCTTAAAACTAATTGTAAAATTTTAATTTCTATCTTCTCAAAAAAGGGCATTTTTTAAAAAATTTATATTTTTTGAAAAATAGGTAGTAATATTTCTATTCATGCCACAAAGTATAAAAGTGGGATGAAAATTTCTTCATTACTAAAAAGATTAAAAAGTAGTGAAAAGATTTCATAAATATAGCATTGTATGATTAAAAAAAGCTGCAGATGTTTTCCAAATTTGACTAGGATTTTGAGATTGGTGTCTTTTAACAGCGCATTCTATGCCATTTCGTATGATACACAGCAATGTATAGGTAGAAGAGAAAATTTCTTAAATCCAAGTTTAAAATTTTAACTTCAATTATCTCGAAAAGGGCATCTCTTAAAAATTTTATATTTAAAAAAAAAATAGGCAGAATTATATCCATTCATATAAAAAAATATAAAAGTGGGATCAAAATTTCTTCATTACTAAAAAAATTGAAAACTAGTAATAAAATTTCATAAATCTAGCATTTTAAGATTAAAAATAGCTGCAGTTGTTTTCCAAATTTGACTAGGATTATGAGATTGGTGTCGTTAAACAGCGCATTCCATGCCTTTTCATATTATATACAACAATGTGAAGGTTTGGACTAAAGAAATTTTCTTAAAACTAAATGTAAAATTTTAATTTCAATCTTTTCAAAAAGGGCATTTTTTTTAAATTTTTATATTTTTTTGAAAAATAGGTAGTAATATTTCTATTCATGCGACAAAGTATAAAAGTGGGATGAAAATTTCTTCATTACTAAAAAAATTAAAAAGTAGTGAAAAGATTTCATAAATATAGCATTTTATGATTAACAAAAGCTGCAGATGTTTTCCAAATTTGACTAGGATTTTGAGATTGAAATGCATAGGATGGGCTAAAGAAAGTTTCTTAAAACCAAGTTTAAAAATTTAATGTCAATTTTCTGTAAAAGGGGATTTTTTTTAAATTTTATATTATTTTTTTTTTAAATAGGTCACACTGTCTATAACTATCCATTGTTCTATTACATATGAAACGGCATGGAATGCGCTGTTAAACGACACCAATCTCTTAGTCCTAGTCAAATTTTCAAAACGTCAACATCTATTTTTAATCATAAAAAACTAGATTTATTGAATTTTATCACTAGTTTTTAATTTTTTTAGTAATGAAGAAATTTTCATCCCACTTTTATATTTTGTTGTATGAATAGATATACTACTACCTATTTTTTACAAAAAATATTAAAAATTTAAAAGATGTCCTTTTTGAGAAAATCAAACTTAAAATTTTAAACTTGGATTTAAGAAATTTTCTTTAGTACCAACCTATACATTGCTGTGTATCATACGAAACGGCATGGAATGCGCTGTTAAAAGACACCAATCTCAAAATCCTAGTCAAATTTGGAAAACATCTATAGCCATTTTTAATCATGATTTTTTCTGTTTCTGGACCTATTTTTGAGGGCTTTAGAGACGAATAATTCCAAAACGGGTAGACATATCTCATATCAGTAATATTTCACAATTATTATAGTAGGTATAAGTAGTACTCATCATTATATTCCTTCCCCTTCTACCACTGTGCAGTGAGGGGATGCAAAAACGGCTCTAACGATTTTGATTAAACTGAGCATTTGATCTATTTATATACCTGAAATATGACTGTAAAAATTTCATCAAAATTGATCAACCGAAGGGGGGACTTTACTTAATCGATTTTGTATGATTTTCAAGTGTTTTTTTATTTACTCAAAAAAGGCTTCAACGTTTTTGATCAAGCTGGGTATTTGATGTATGTTTATGCCAAAGATGTGATAGCCAACATTTCATCTAAATTGGTCAACCGAAGGGGGGACTTTATTTCTTAATTTTTTTCCAACTTATACCTTTTTTTCGATGATCTCAAAGACGGCTTTAACGATTTTTATCAAATTCGTCATGTTTAGTGAAAATTAGGTGTTCTTTAATACCAGGTAAGCTTTATCATTATTAAAATGTTCTGAGGGGGCTTCTTTCGGGGGGGGGGTAGGGGCCTTTTTTGTTTGTTTGTTAACTATAAAGTACCTTTGTTTTTGTTTAAATAGAGAAATTAACTGTCTCTCGTAACGCCTTAAAATAAGAAATGGCTAAATGTGAGATATGATAAAAATAAAGAAAACATAAAGAGGAGAAAAAAATAAAAATATTCAGTCAGCTCATAAAACTCTTTGAGCGCATGCATGCGGAGTATGCCTTTAATGACAGACCATTGTTCATAATTAAAGCCGTTCTGTTCATTTGAGAAGTGGTAATTAACAAACCACATTAATTTCTAATCTAAGTAAGTTGGTAAGTGAAAGTTGTGTGTTGCGCTCATGCACCAGATTTTTATTTATTATTAGTAATACTACTACTTTTTGGAATTGTGATTTCCGCTGCTTTTAAGATGGTTGAAGTGATGAGATGTTTTTTTCCCGTTAATATTGTTAATTATTGATATATTTAAATCATTTATTGTAATCTGATTTTGAAAAGTTGCCCAATCGGATTTTTCTGTGATCCATCGGGGTGTTTGAAAATTTGGGAATCGCCATTAATGAAACTGATTTAAAGGGAAGTGGTCACTTGAATATTGGTCTTGGGAAACTTGCCAATTTATATGTGTATATATGGTCGGGGAGCACCAAATAAGGTCTATTGATGAAAAAGTATTATAGGCTGGGCTTAAGTCCGTGGGATGTCCGGTATTTAAAATAATGAAATCGAAACAATTTATTATTCTCCTAATAGTATTTTCCACAGCTAGAGCAATATGTAGAACCCCAGGAAGTGTGATGGGCGTTGACATCACTCATAACGATACACGGTGAAGGAATATTATTCAGAAAATTGTGCAAATCCATTTCAAATAAATCGTCAGGGGGTAAATATATATTGGTAAGAAAGACTGGGAAGTGAAGGAAAACCTTGACAACTATGGCTTGGAGAGAAATATTAATGGTTATCAACTCAGAAACTACATTTTTATGCACAACAATCAAAACACCACCACATGCTCTGTTTCTAATCTCAACATCTTTTCTGTACACGTTATATTCTTTTAGATTAAAATTTTTTCGGGGGAGCAATTTACTTTCTTGAATGCTTATTGCTAAACAGTTCCACTGAATTATATTGGTTGAAAAATTCATTCATAAATTCATAAAGAATGGGTTAAATAAATACGTTTATATGAGTAAATAAAGGAATAAACAATTTATATAAATAGTTAAAAAACTAAAGAGGAAACATATATATATATATATATATATATGTATGAGTTAATAAATGAGTAGATAACATGTGATAATAATAAGATACTAGATCATATTTTAACCAGTTTGCATTCTTTCTTTGCTCTGTTTTCGATTAGGAGATTTATTTCTAGATCTACTTCTAGGTCGTCCAACCGTAACTACTGCCCACTCGCCCTGTTCCTCTGGGTGAACGTGTTTACATCCTGGGATGTAAGTTTTTCCGAAGGTGTAGTCTTCGGATTTGAGGAAGGCTGGCTGGTTTTCCTGCCGAGGATGGTGGTGTTTGGGGGGAGTTTGAAAAATCAGGAGGAGATGAATTTGAAGGAATAGAGGGATGTGGAGCGGGGGTAGGAGGCGGGTGGTGGGGAAGATGTAGGGTGGGGGGATCGCCTTCCCTAGGGGGATCGAAGAGCAAGCAATAGCTAAAGGCGCCTTACTTACTACAAGTTCCATAGGTTTTTAAAAATAAAAATGTTAACATTAAAATCTGTCTGTACACTAGCATTTATTTTATTTTTAACGATATTAGAAAATGTAATTTGTTTCCTTAACTGATGTAATTGTTCATATTTCTTTTTGGCAGCAACATACGTTATTTTTCAGCCTCTTGGATACCTTCAATTTCTTTTTATTTTATAAATACCGGACAATTTTTTGAAAACGATGCATTAACGCATTTTTAGGGGCTGTTACATTCTGTACCTACCTTCATGCTTTGTGTTACCTCAGTATCTACGTAAAGGCTCCTTTTTGCATGTAGTTTTTGCATGCATTATATTTGCAAACTTAAGGCAAATATAACATTTGGTAGGGTTTGAAATGAATTGCCTAACGGTAAGGTTGTAGAAACAGATTTTAATTTCACTGGGAATTGTTGGATTATTAAAAGTCAAAAGGTAATTATGGCTATCTCTCTTCTCGTTATTTCTAAAACAGGTCAATCTTTTAACATTTAATACATTTTGCTTCAATTCATCTTTTATTTCATCTATTGAGCCGTAATTTAAATCTGGGCACCAAGTGATTCCTTTATCTAAATTTCGTTTGCAATGTTCCTTGCCATGCTCTACTCTAACAGGGAAATTATTTAATAATTGTTCACATCTAAGAAGCTTTATGGATTGTGTTTCTGTAAATACTTCTGCTAAAAGTGTACCATCTTTTAGTTTTTTAATAATTTTAAGTTCTCTGGCTAGATTTTTTAAACATTTGTTAATTATAAAGGGTGACAATTTCTTGAAATTCCCTTCCTCATCAGTGCCTAACCTTTTTATTATTAAAAACTTTGTGGAATTTTTTTGTTTAGATTCAATATAGGACCTTTAATTCTACCTCACTCTTTAACGGGGGGGGGGATCTGCCATTTTAAGCAATAAAATAAATCAAAAATAAAATGAAACAAAATATGATATCTTCTAATATATATGGGTCATTCTCCCAATACATACAAATTTATGCCCCAATGAGATTATATTATTTGTGTGAAATTGCTAATAATTAAATTGCATCCACTGGTTAATAGAAGACCTCAGCTTGTTGTTCAAGAATTTTTATCTCAGTAACAATTTGTTTATAGGCCTAAATTTAAACTTAAAATGTCAATATCTATCTCCCTCACCTGTCCCAAATCTCAAGTTGCTGACTTTGATGGCAGAAAAAAGATATATATTCTTTTATTTATGACCTAGTTTTTTTTTCATATTTGTTAGAAGGTCTTAATTATTTGGTTTTACGGTATATTGCTATTTTCGTATTATAGAAAAAAAGTTATAATCCATAATCTACCTGTCCCATAGATGCAACATAGGTTGCATCTCCCTCACATTGTTTTGAAATCGGGTCTCAAAACTTTGGAAACCTTTATTTCATTATAATTCATTGCTGGCAACACTGTAACAGATTCCCGTCTCAACAAGGATAAACTTTTTCACAGAAGTTCTGCTCTCGTTCCCCCGTGAGGGTGTTTTTATCGGTTAAAACAGTGAGTGTCGTTTCATTTCCTATCTCCCTCACCCACTGATATTTCCTAAAAGGTGAGTTTGATTCACGTTATATTATGGTTAATTTGTTGGTTTACAAGGGATTTCAATAACCCATAAATATTGTTCATCTCCCTCACATCTATCTCCCTCACTCGCGTGGAATGAGGGAGATAGACTTTGAGTTGAGTTTAGTAAAACCTTAACTCTGAACTTATTTAAATATTTAAGGGAATTTGATTTTCAGGTTTCTTTAGAGCACTTTTAAATAATATTTAGAGATTACAAAGACTTAATTAGTTGACACGTATTTGTTTTGTTTGTTTGTTTAACGTCCCTTTATGCAACTCAGGCTAGCCGGACGATGCTACTGTGGAAGTCCTAAATTTTGCATATCCAGGTATAATTAGGATAGGTATCTTTAACCTACCGAGTACCGGCCATCGCACAGGCTCGGGTCCTATATTTTTCGTCCTATCCGAGGGACGCTTTTCGCTTACAACTCGCAAACGAAGGGATTAATCGAAAAAATGTATATGACCGAAAATGTTTTCCTTGAAAACCTGAAAAGATTGACACCATTTAGAAACCTCTACGACCATTTTTTCGTAAAAAACGAGGTTTTGCGCTTATAACTCGCAATCGAAGGCGAAATGAGAGATTTGTATATTTTTCCGGTATAGCGGTTAAGGAAAGCTTTAAAATGATGCATTATTCATGAAATTTGATAAATTATTAAGGAAGTTATGGCGTACCGACAAAAAAAAGGCCTTGAGAAATAATATTTATATGTTTCTATGAAGGCATTTTTTGTAAACACCATTAGCAGTCTACCTTCTAACAATTTGTGGAAAAAAATCATTGGAAAATGTATTTTTTTCGCAATGACATTAGAACAATGAAATGGGAGAATGACCCATATATGAAACAAAATCTATATAAAGATGAAATTCTGTTTGTTTATTTGTTCTTTATAGAAATCCATACCGTTTGTCCTAAATTCTCCATATTTCGCTAAGTGATTCTTTGATACCAGGTGCGAACACCTGTCCATATTAAAATTGCATAACTTCAGCCGATCTTCAGCTGATATTCTTTATTGTTATAAAAATCATAATGATCTCACTTTATAATGTTTTTTTTTTACGAAATCGACCGTTTCTTTAAAAAAATGAAATTCCCTTTGTGAAACCGGGATATGCAGCTATAATCTAGGTATATAAAGATGAAATTCTGTTTGTTCTTTATAGAAATCCATACCGTTTGTCCTAAATTCTCCAAATTTTGCTCAGTGGTTCTTTCAGACCAGATGCGAACACCTGTCCATATTAAAATTGCATAACTTCAGCCGATCTCTGGGTATATTCTTTATTGTTATAATAATCGTTTTGATCTCGCTCTACATTGGTTTTTACAAAATCGACCGTTTGAGTCAATAAAAGTCTCAGTTTATAGATTTTATAGATTTAAAAAATGAAATTCTGCGGGTGAAACCGGTAAATACAGCTAGTAAATAATAATTAAAGCAATAAAAGAAGAGAAAAAAAATATATATGAAATAATAATAAAGTTTGACTTATTGGTCGATGCTTAATCCCCGGGAGCTCAAACAGACAACGTCCACACTGCACCAGGTATAAACACAAACTCCCAACGTGTTTAGATAAATGTGTACACCTCATAAAGCAAATTCACTGGAAATAGCGTTTTCCACATCTGTTTGTTATTTACAACAAGGTAAAGAGTACTATTAAAAAACTTGTAAGTCACCAATACCTGTTACACGTTCACGCCCTACAGTGGAGTATTTACCATCAAATCATGGCCAAAAGTAAAAAAAAATAAAAATTGTACTTCAGAACATTACAATACGTATTTCCTGGTACCTTAGGAGTGTTTGCATCGAGATATATTTATTTCGTTCATTGTTATCCACTTCCTGCACGAAGAAACAAGTCTGAATCCAGAGTTGAGGACGCTGCATGTACACAGTGGTTTTTTCCCGAGTTGTAAGATGTTTAAAGATGTTGTGATTTCTAAGGAATCCATTTAACAAGTGATCTAAAATTTTTCTACACAGTTTCGAAAGGTATGTATTACTCGGTGATAAGTAGTTTTTAGCAAGTTTTGATACCATAGCGGTTAACTTATTGTTTTTTTGATTACGACGTTTAAACGAAAAAAAATAGACTTGTTTAAAAGAATAAAATAGATTATGTTGTATTGTCAGGCTGTGTCAGGCAGATATTTTTGCTTTAATGTAAAGTCGAATCCTTCTACTTGCCATAACGCAAAAAAAAAAACTCACCCCTACACACCCCCCCTTTTTTTTAATAAATGTATGAAAATACCTCTTAAAGTGGATTTTTTTTGATAATTTTATATTGTCAGGCTGTGTCGGGCAGATATTTTTGCTTTAATGTAAAGTCGAATCCTTCTACTTGCCATAACGCAAAAAAAACCTCACCCCAACAGCCCCCCCTTTTTTTAATCAATATATGAAAATACCTCTTAAAGTGTATTTTTCTATATGTTTGTTATCCGCTTTCATTTATATATGTGGTCACACCACATTATTTACATGGAGGTTTTCACAATTAAAAATTACTACTCAAATAATGTATTTAGTATTTGCAAAAGCTAGATATGAAATTGCAATAAAATCACTTATAAGATATTAAGTTCTTGAGACTGTATTTTTTAACAGGTTATCAGAAGGGGACCAAATTAGTCTCAACAATAAAGTTTTTTATTTAAAAGACGTTTCGGCTCTTTTGAGCCATCTTCAGTTCTAAAACATTTAACAATACAATTAATAAATAATAAATATTTGTAATACAGTCATTTAGTCATCTGTATTTAATATATACAGACCAGCAAAACAGGTAGACAAAAAGGTAGCAAACAGGTAGACAATTCATTTGAAGTCACACAGGGCAGATACAACTCTCAACCAATGTTCCCTAACCCCAAGACACCCAAAACACTCAGGGTGAGCAAAGTCCAATTCATTATAGTACACCCTCCAGCAAAGGCCTATTATTTAGAAAAACCCAAAACTATATGATGTACATCAGCTGTATACTTCCAAAATAAAAATCAAAATTAAAGACCCATGCAATCCATATGAACTTAAGTATTAATTTTTCTTAATATTTCCCCATATTGCATATTGAGACCTTTAGTGTCTGTTTTAAAATTGACAGACTTGTCAATATTTTCTGCAATATACATTGCTTCTAATAGCTTCCTCTTTTTGTTATTGCTTTCTTTATGTAAAATGTGGGCCCCCTCAAAGTAAAATTCGTGCTTGCTTATATGGTGGTGCTGAACTAGTGCTGACTTTTTCCTGTTCTCTTCACTTTTTTTACAATCATTTTTATGCTGATAGAGCCTATCCTTTAGATATTGCCTAGTTTCACCAATATAAGTAGCCGGGCACCTCAAACAATCAATCTTGTAAACCAGACCCGACTGTAGATTTGTATCTATTTTATCTTTCAGATTGGTGTACAAGTTTTGTATTTTGTTTGTTGGTTTGAAGGCCAGGCTAATGTCATCCACATCATAATCTTTGAATGACCTGCTAATTGTCTCCGACAGCCCCTTTACATATGTGCATTTAAGGAATTTCTTTATTACTGGTTTTTTACCTTGAACCACATCATTATTAAACTGTGTATTTCCAAAAATTCTATTGTGGTTAATTGCCCAATATTTCTTAATTAATGATTTTGGATAAAAATTTTCCAGAAATAAATCAAAGATTTTTGTTTTTACCTTTTGCATATATTGTGCATCCGTCAATCTCATTGCCCTGGACATGGTATTGTTTAGTAGATTTATCTTAATATGTCGTGGATGATGAGATAGAAAATTTAAAATCCTGTTACTTGTGGTTTCTTTTTTCGTCCACTGTGTAAGAATTTTCTTTCCTGTCCTGATTACGTTCATGTCCAAAAATCTTATCATTCCTTCTCTTTCTACTTCCATTGGTTGAGAGTTGTATCTGCCCTGTGTGACTTCAAATGAATTGTCTACCTGTTTGCTACCTTTTTGTCTACCTGTTTTGCTGGTCTGTATATATTAAATACAGATGACTAAATGACTGTATTACAAATATTTATTATTTATTAATTGTATTGTTAAATGTTTTAGAACTGAAGATGGCTCAAAAGAGCCGAAACGTCTTTTAAATAAAAAACTTTATTGTTGAGACTAATTTGGTCCCCTTCTGATAACCTGTTTTGCAATAAAACTTTCAAATGTCTTATGTATTGAACATTTTTCCGACGTTTTTCAAATTCCCTTATTTTTTCCCTAGTTTTTGTCAAAACTTGAAATGTTTTATATTTTATTGGTTTTATATATTTTTAGACTGTTAATAGAAAGTTTTAAGTATTCCATAGCTACAAAAAAATAGGTAAATAGTTTTGGCCAGAATTTCATGGCTAATACTCCACTGTGCGCCGGGGCTGTAATTCATACTCCTCGCCCGTTTGCGGCTTACCTTAATAATTTTCGCTCTATCGGATAGGAGTTATTCAAGGTCATTATGCAGTATTGACAATCCAACATTAATGAAATAAACAATGTAATCCTACTTCATTATACATCGTCGTGGAAAGTTTTGTGATTGAATGAAATGTCCGATGCGCCTGTCTGGTGTGAGCCACCGGTAATACACGTCGGCGTGAACGTGTTAAAGGGGACTATAACAATCGCAAAAACGTAAAAATTTGAAAAACATTTTTACTTTCACTTACCTGATGAAATATACAGTAGGGCAAAATATTACGATCGTGAAAAATCTTGACTTCCGGTTTTCAACGGAAATACACGTTTTGTGGTCCCCTGAGTCCAAATAACCAAGTCCCGCGAAATGGTATGTGTGTGTGAACAGACTAGCTCAAAAACTATGAACCGAACGAACGAACCTGAAATTGGGTATTTGGTGTATGAATATGCCCCCTATGTGACAAAATTTTCATCAAACTTAATCAGTTGGATGGGGCACTTTACTTAATTAATTTTGTCTCACTTTCACGTGTTTTTTTTATTTACTCAAAAACGGCTTTAACGATTTTGACCAAACTGGGTATGTGGTGTATGTATATGTCCACGATGTGACAGCCAAAATTTCATCAAAATTGGTCAAACACAGGGGGCCCTTTATTTTGTAACTTTTTTTCCAATTTTTACCTTTTTTTCGATTATCTAAAAAATAGCTTTACTGATTTTAATGAAATTCTAATGCTCAATAAATATAATGATTGAACGCGAATTTATTTAATTTTCAGTTTTTGTTTCTCAATGAATTTAATCCCAATGAAGTATTCTTATTAGTTTTCTACATTCTATACGAAGAAGGTTTTATCGTCATTGAGATGGGGTTTAATGGCTAACGAAAAAATCTGGTGCGTGAGCGCAACACACATCTTTTACTTGCCTACTTACTTAAATTAGAAATTGATGTGTTTCGTTAATTGCTTAAAGCTTACCTGATATTAAAGAACACTTTATTTTCATTAAGCATGACGAATTTGATGAAAATCGTTGAAGCCGTTTTTGAGATAATCGAAAAAAGGTAAAAATTGGAAAAAAAGATATGAAATAAAGTGCCCCCTCCGTTTGACCAATTTTGATGAAATTTTGGCTATCACATCTGTAACATATACATATATACATCAAATACCCTGTTTAAACCCTTATTCATCTGCCTTCTTGTAAAAAAATATTTTGAAAACCGTTTTTTTAAGAATTACCGCTTGGAAGGGGTACATTGACCGTTATACTTAGTTTTATGTTAAGGGATTGTTATTTTTTTATTTGATAGAGAGAGGTCGGTTCTCCAAATTAACAAGGTTTAGAGCTGTGGACGTGCACGGTTCTTTATTTTTAAATTCTTGAAATTTCCAAAATGTCATAAGTTTAAAGGCTTGATTTCTCTGCTAGGCATCAAAATGAAAATTTGGCCCAGATTTAGTCCTTGGGTAGAGGATCAAACTCGTCATGTGAGCGTTAATGAGAATCACGTATTGATGTGAGAGCATACATTTGATCAAAATTGATTAAACGGAGGGGGCACTTTATTTCATAAATTTTGTCTAATTTTTAAGTTTTTTTCGATTATCTCAAATACG
This sequence comes from Aelia acuminata, assembly GCA_911387785.2. NCBI lineage: Eukaryota > Metazoa > Arthropoda > Insecta > Hemiptera > Pentatomidae > Aelia > Aelia acuminata. The sequence continues at coordinate 74,623,409 of OU426978.1, read as the reverse complement.
GCTATAACGATTTGGATCAAACTCGACATGTTTAATGAGAATCAAGTCTTCTTTCATATCAGGTAAGCTTTTTCATTATTAAAATTTTCTGAGGGGGCTTAAATGGCGAAGTGGACTTTTTGGTTTTCCTATAAAGTACTTTTGTATTTGTTTATATGGAGAAAGTATCTGTCTCTCGTTTCGCCTAAAAATAAGAAAGGGCTAAATATGAAATATGATAAAAATCAAGTAGACATATACAGGAGAAAAAGAAAAAAATATTCATAAAACACGGTGAGCCCACGCATTCCAATACGCCTTTAATGACAGACGATTGTTTATAATTAAAGTCGTTATGTTCATTTAATGGAAATTATTTGTTTCCATGATAAGTAAACAGCTACTTAGAGAATTATAAAATCAGACGCTGTGGAGTATTATGCTTGCATATTATCATTGGCGGTTCCAGGGGGGGAGGGCTGTGGGGGCTACAGCCCCTCCCTTTTGAAAAATTTTCATCATGTAAAGATAGAATTGGACGTTCCTTAATGTAAGGAAGCAAGATAAGGAACAAATAATGTGCGGAACAAGTAGAATTTTAGTTGTGGGAAAGGATGATAAAGGTAAAAAAGCTGATTAGCAGATCCAAATGAAGGGCTGTGGGGCTGCAAACCCCTCTTTAGGACTGCAGCCCCCCCTTTACGATCGGCTGGATCCGCCCATGCATAATATAGTTATGCTTCACTGCTGAATTGTCACGAGTAATAAGTTTTTCACAATACAATTTTTAGTGTACTTTAGGGAAAAAACACAAACAAAAATAAGAAACGAATGTGTAAAAATATGTGACTTTGAGAAATGGCAATTAAAAAAAGACGTCAATTTCTAATCTAAGTAAGTTGGTAAGAAAAAGTGTGTGTTGTGCGCATCGCACCAGATTTTTTAAATAAAATATCCCCTCCGTTTACTTAATTTTGACGACATTTTCGCTGTTACATCACGGACATATACTCACTTCAAATACCGAATTTCAGTTTTCTGCGGTTTATCGTTTTTGACGTAGTCTGTTCACATACAACACACACACAAAGACCTTTTCGCTGGTCTTAAATATTTTTGGTATCAGAGGACCCAAAAACATGGAATTCTGTTGAAAACCAGAAGTCGAAATTTTTCGTGATCGCAATACTTTTTCTTACACAGAAACTTTTTGGATCCGCAACTGGATATTATTGAACAAATAAAATTCTAAGATAAAATTAATGAATAACTAATTCCCTATTTGCTCCGAGTGCAAACATATTAAAGTTTTTTATTCATTTTGGATATTATCTAATCTGAATAAGCATTTTGTGGTGACAATAAACATAAATATTATTATCTTACGATACGTTTAAAGACTTCTTAGAACAATTCTGTCATCCTATTGAACAAGTGGATAAGTCGAATTTAGCTCAAAAATTGGTTAAGTGGCTAAAAAGGAGCTTCGAAGTGGTGTCCTCTGTGTAGTGGATGCGTATATAAGTCTGACGTTCATTTAGAATTGTAGTTTTTATTATTTGAGTTAATTCAGTTGTAATCGACCGGATAAGATCTATTCATTTTGTTTAATTATCATAATCAGTAGCAACTATTTTTGTATTTTTGACGACATTTCAACGCTTTATAATGAAATCCTGATTTTATAAAGATAATGTTCAAATATTAATATCGTGTATTAATTAAGTTAACCACTTATTTACTTCAATTTATAGCCATTACATAATATAGAAATTATCTTAATTTTTATTATATTTTATGTTTATGTGCAAAGGCCTCCGCAGGAATTCTTCATTAGGGGGGCAGGTGTGTAAAATTTCGTCTAGGGAGCAAGTTTTTCAAATATTTTCTCCATGATTGGTAGATGTGCAATAGGGCTATAGGATGAGGGATTAGTAGTGGGTCTGGAAGGCTTAGGAATCATTTTGATAGTGGAAAGCTTCCAAAGAAGAGGAAAGTAAGTTGTGCGCAAGAGTGCATTATAGATGTAAGGTAGAAAGATGACAGCTTTTCGTGGTAAGTGGCGAAGGATGAAGGGCGTGATTAAATCATAGCCAGGCAACAAACAAACAAACAATATTTACTTATTGGAAAAACATATGACATATATAATATAAGGTATGCTCCAACAAACTATTAAAACACATTGATAACACTAACAAACTGTTCATCTACTTTCCACATTTTTTAAATTTTATATTTGATTGATTGATTTTAAGCAATGCTCAATGCTGCTTTAATGCTCGATAAACCGTTTGGTAAAACTAGCGAATCAAATTCAGAATAAAAAGAGTGGGGGGAGAACATAAGCACTGCTCATTGAGCAGTCTGTTAGTTATTGACGTGTTATAAGCTTAGTTGGAACAAACCTTATGCATAACCTTTAATAAATTTTCAACAATAGATTTAAATAAAGATAGATAATAGTAGAATATAATATCGCTGTCGTTTTCTGAAAAATGAAACACTTTTTATGGTTCCGGCAAAGTTATTGTAGTTTCGACCCTGTTCCTGGAAAATTTTCTCAGGAAATAAATCTCAAGAACATTGTTCTGGGTTCTTTAAAAGATTATTTTTATGAATTTAAGGGGATTAAAGCTACTATTAAATACCGTAAACAGTAAAACTTCCTAAATGTAGGTCTAAACAACGGATGGACACCGTAATAAGTCAACAAAAATCATGGAATTCCAAGAATTCCATTATACACAACGTAATCATAAATTCTTGTGTGGATTCTTCATTCTGGAGTGACACTTTTTTTAGGTTATCCAGATTATTATTATTGGTTTTTATTGTTTGTTTAACGTCGCTTTATGCCACTAAGGCCAATCGGACGATGCTACAGTGGGAGTCCTAAATTTTGCCTATCCAGGTATAATTAGGATAGGGATCTTTAACGAGTACCTGACATCGTACAGGCTCGGGACCTCCATTTTAAGTCCTATCTGAGGGACGGCATGGCTAAGAATTTTTTCTCCCATTAAAAAATTCTAAGGCCACCGCTGGGTGCGAACCTGCGACCTTTAGTATTGTAGGTTGTCATGCTAACGACTATACCACAGGTGACCCCTTATTGGTTTTTAATTTTGTTTCTATTGAGGCGTATAAATGAAAAATATTGTCTTGCCGAATTATTGATTTTGAGAAAACAAAAATCTATTATCTAAGCTCAAATGTGGTTCGAAAATTAAGAAAATATCTTTGATGCGCGGTCATAAGAGCTTAAGTCACTTTTTGAGCATTTGGAGATTATTTCGTAATATTATAGCACGAAATCAGATCTACCGGTTGGTATTAAGGTCTTACGTCAAACTATATTGTATTATAAAAATAACAATTACAAATAACATCAATAATTGGATTTTACACAATGTTTTGAACTTTTCTCTTGCTCTCCTGAAAAATTTAAAATTTTGACTTAAGCCCTTATGACCGCGCATCAAAGATATATTAGGGATATGTTCAGTCATCAAATAATTTACGTTCTGCTAAATAATTTCAATATTAATTTGTTCCATCTGCAATTCTATCAGATGGCTCATTTTTTTCTTTAAGTTACAAAACGTCCCTAGCTTATGGAACTTACAGGATTTGATATTGAGAATCTAGATACGAAAATCTTAAAGGGAGTCACTTATCAGGAATTATTTCCAACATTAATTTTCCAATTACTTTCTTTTTTTCTATTTTTTGCAGTTTTCCATTCACTTATCTCAATTGTGTGCTGTCCAATGATGAATGAATGCTTCTTAATTAACAGACAATGGAAATGGACTTGGAAAGTCTGGATGTGTTCATGGGTTTTTCGCATTCGAGCCATTCATATTCTCATATACCGAAACAACTAAAGTATATGTTGTTTATTATATTTCCCAATAAATGAAAATTTTCCTAGGAGACTTTCTCCCAGTATTCGTGTAATTATAATTAAATCGTCTTTACGGACAATACATTTTATAAAAAAGAGTTTGCCGAAGTTCATTCATCAATAAAAACTGCAAAAAAATGTTTGATATCCCCCTTACCATTCTATGAAAGTCCCTGCAGTAAAAATTAAGCAGCCATAAAAATCATTGATGTCATAAGGCTACCCCGCTAGAATTGAATCCAAAGTGTTTTGCTACTAATTTTCTGAATTTGTGTTCCCTTCCCAATGGAACATTGGTCTTTTTAGAAAAAAAATCTATTTCTGGTCAAATTACGAATACGTACTAACTGTTAATAAAAATTATTAAATTGAAATACTGAATACCATGTTCAATACATCATAATCTTTTCGGAGGCGGTTCAAAATTTAATAAATTAATAACTAAAAATTTAATAACTAAAAACTAAGAACTAAAATTTAATAACTAAAAATTAGGAAAATCTTGAAATTCTCTATCGATTTTCTATTTTACGCCACCTCCGAAAATATTGTGATATATTGAACATGGTATTTAATATTTTAATTTAATAATTTTTATTAACACTTAATATGTATTCTTACTAATCAAAATAAAATTATCAGTTTTAATGTTTTTTTTCCGCTTTGTACGCCATTTACAATTTTGCTGTGTGTTCAAAAAATCAGAACGTAATTATTTCATACTTTTTAGTGCATTTATTTATACTGGTTCCTAGTTTTCGAAGTCGGTTTAATTTTTTTTACAAAATATTTTTTATTCTAATAAAGCTTATTGATATTTAGAAATTAAAATATTTGTTTATATAATAATTAATAAATAGAGTAAATTAATAGGAATTTATTTGATTTGTAGTTTTTGTTCCTCATATTGCCTAGGGGGGGAGCTACCCTCCCCCCTTTGCGGACGTCCATGATTGCGATTAGTATTTTTGTAATATGAGATATACATATACAAGCTTTATAATTTGTTCGTTTATCATAAACGATACAAAATTTACGCTACAAATTGAAAATAATTTCATCTGAATTATTTGAAACTTAAATAATTTCCAGTAGTAACTGAAGTTGTCATAGCAAAATAAATTTCGGTCTTCTTATTTTAATTTTTAACTCATTTTTAAAAAAAACATTAGCATCGGAATAGATCGTATTTGATCATATTTTTACCTGGTTCATAATTCATGGAACCTAATGAAATAATTCATAATAATGGAAAATAATTTTTTCCCAATACGAATACAGCTACTTAGTTTAAGCATAAAGATATCACCGATTTGCTGTGCAATCAACTAAAGAGATAAACTTGTTGAAACTTAATACCAACTTTTATGTTTTCCTCAGAATTAATGCATAACACAATAATAGCCTTAATCTTCCCATAAAAATATAAATAAATGTATACCTAATTCACAGGTAACTCAAACTGTGATGCAGAATGCTGAAGTACAGTTTAGACATGCCTCTACCGCATGTCCGTACCCTCCTCGTGTTAGATAGCTACTGGTCAACTGGGAAGTTATAAAGTATCGATTTTTCCGGCTGGGGGTCGATGGATCATATCTTCATAGAGCTTGGTCAGTATAGGACATTAACTCTACCTATCGCTATATCTATGATTAAAAATTAAAAATTAAAAAACAAAAATTGTTCGTAAAATATGAAACCATGAAATGATCCAATGGTTTTGGTTTGTTTATATTGGTTTAACGCCCTTCGTCAAATACATATAAAAAATGCTCCTTTCAATTTAATAAAGAAGGGTATACGATACAAATAGGGGACATATTTGAAGTTAAAGTCGGGTTAGTGGTTTATCCGAATTCGAACATTGAAAATCAGCAATTTTTATTATCACTTACATATATATACCAATCTCCTTTCTTTTATTGAAAATAGGCATACTTTTTTTAAAAATGAATTACTTTAGTGCTACGAGAAGGGAAACAAAAACGCTTTTTCTTAACAACTGTTTGGTGCGTTCTATAGGAAAGTGGGTAATGTAGGTATTTTAAGCAATAGTTTACGTATTTTCCAACAAGCTCTTGAAACACGTTGAGATCTCTTTCGAATGCGCAGTACGCCCCGTATAACAAAAAGCTCGTATAAGGCACTCACTAATGACAAATTTCTGATTCGTAGTCTTTATCGTTTTTGAGCTAGTGTGTTCTGTTCACGCAGACCATTTCGCGGGATTTTGTTGTTTGAAATCAGGGGAACTCAAAACGAGTATTTCCGTTGAAAACCAGAAGTGAAATTTTTTACGATTGCAATATTTTCCCTTACTACATGGGTGATTCTAAAATTTCGGTGGCATTTGGCTCTTAACGTTTATGGAATTTCAGTCATCTTTTCTTATGTTTCTGGTTGTAATGGCACCGTCACATGCTCCTTAGCAATGTGTGAAGGTTGCGCACACATGTATTCAGAGTTTTCGAGATAATAATTTTCAGAGAATGAGTCTAAGGAGTGACAAAATGGAACATATGACATCATTATATGTAATTAAATATATTTAAAAAAATAAGTTATACAGTCTCGTAAAGTCAGTACCTATCATTCTTGTGTATAGGTCTTATACCTTGTGTATATTCTTATACCTATCATCAGCATATCATTCGTGCTAAACAGAATTTCTACTCTCAAACTCTGAGTAGGTGATGTAATTTCGTCAAAGTTCCTTTGAAAAACATCTACTATTATAAGAAATTTTTCAGAAAATGTTTATTTACTTGCCTTTCCTCGGTTAGCAAATTCCCTCCCTAACTAGATACTAATTTTGTATTTAGCTGGGGAGTGGCAGTTCAGGGAGGGACAAACCAGCTATTTTTTATCAATTTGGGCGAAAGAAGTACAAAAATAACTTAAAGGATGTTATGACCATGAAGAGATTCGAGAGTTCTACAAAATAAAAATGTATTATTTACTAGCTTTATGTTGATGAGGTATTGGAGGCTTGCCACTTTCTTCCAGGGCCTGGAAGCAACTGAAGTAGCCTGGATAAAAATGATATGGCACGACGAATTTGAATTTGAAGTTATGGCTCAATTTAAAGTTTCGTTGGTCAGGTCGCGGGTTCGCGTCAAGAGGTGGCCCCGGAATTTTTTAATGGTAGCCGTCCCTCGGATATGATGGAAAATGGAGGTCCTGAGTCTGTACGAAGATTATCCTAATTATCCTATCTTGCTTGTATCTAAAGAACCTTACCCTAATTATACCTGGATAGGCAAAATTTAGGACTCCCACTGTAGCATCGTCCGATTAGCTTAAGTGGCATAAAGTGACATTAAACAAACAACAACAACAACCCGTAATAATTATGTATTAGTTTAAAACTTTGGTTTCGTAATAGATTTCTAAGGTGGTATTTGCTGGGACAATCATGGATAATCATTTTCGTCGGTTTACAACTATAATGCGAAAATCAAGTTCTAATTTTATAGGAACCGTAAATACCACTTCTGTCGCTTTCCATTCACGATATACTTATTTACAAAAATCTGTAAAAAAAAAAAAAAAGAAAAAAAAACTCGACTATTGATGAAATTAGAATTTTTTCCACTAGAAAAAAATAAATAAATAATCAATTAAAAATTACTGAAGACTTATCTACATGTTTTTCAATAATTATAATACTCTATACCTACCTTATGGAGAATAACAAATAAAAATAAGTATATAAGTAAATGTGGATAAAGCTATTTTCTGTGAATTTTCTAAATTGCATTTAAACAATTATCAAGACACTCTCTATCTGTTCCAAGTAGGTTGATATGTGAAAGTTGCGTGTTTTTTTTTTAAATAAATAAATACTAGAAAAATAGATTTTTATTTATTTATTCTCTTTTTTCTCAAAAACGGCTCTAACGATTTTGATTAATTAATTTTGGTGTATGTATATGCCCGTGATGTGACAGTCAAAGTTTCATCTTAATAAATGTTGTCCCAATTTTACGTGTTTGTTTTATTTACTCAAAAACGGCTTGACGATTTTGATCAAACTTGGTATTTGATGTATGTATGTATATGCCCGCGATGCGACAGCCGAAGTTTCATCAAAATTGGCCAAACGGAGGGGGTACATTATTCAGTAAATTTTTTCAAATTTTTACGTGTTTTTTTTTTCCCCTAAAAACAGCTGTAACTATTTTGATCAAAAGAAGTATTTGAACTATGTATACGTGACATCCAACATTTTATTAACCGCATTATGTAAATAATGCATAATATAATAATCAAATAATTTAATTCATTCGTTCATTTACACTCTCCTTCTTAATGCCCACGCCGAAATATCATCTACATGACTTTGGAGAGTAAAACACGCATCAGCTGGGTTTTTGTGGGATGTGAGGAGTATTTGAATCAAATACTGGCAATGATTCTTCTCTAAGGCTTAAGCCTTTGGTTGTTCATTAATATAGTAAATACAAATGATACTTCCATAATAATGGGCTAATGAAAAAGGATTCTCAGATTATGAATTACTTGAATAACCATTATTTATAACTGATTTAAAAAAAAATATGAAATTAACTTTGATACATAAAATAGTTTATAATAAACACTTGAGAAGTTAAAAAATGTAATAAAGTTGCTATGAATTTGAAATTTTAATGATAATAATGTGACATTTTTCAAATACCTATAAACAATTCAATGTACACAAAAATGCTTAAAACTTATTCGAGAAACAGTTTAATAAAGGCTATGTTTCTTAAGTGTGTGATCAACTTTAGTTCCAAAGTAATTTTAAAATATTAAATGCAACTCAGAAAAGTCATTCAAATTGGTTTTCCAAATATTAATTTTAATGAGCAAATATCATAAAATAATTGATGGAATTATTTTAATTTAGGGATTGTTCCAACTAATTGTAAATTTAATGGATTTGTTGCTTCTTCCATTCTGAACAAACTGTCCAAATACATATTGTGTCCGAACACTTCATTTCACATAGATTGTGTTTTTGACGATTAAGAAGATTCCATCATGTAAATCTATTTGGAATAATTGTTCAAATAGTAAATTTGCATGTTGATGTTAATCAAATGATAATAAAAAATTGATGAATTGTTTTTTCTGGGTTATACAAGTCTACTAAGGACACTCAAATGTGTGATATTTGTAAAGTTATTTCTATTGAAGAATCTCTGGTAGCACAACATGAGCACTGCTGAAGATAGAGTAGTTTCTACTGCTAAAAATAGGTATATACATTTTCAGTCAGTTGAACAAGAAGCTTACATTTGGGGTCACCTGTGATGTAGTGGTTAGCATGGCAACCTATAATACTGTAGGTCGCGGGTTCGCGTCCCTTGCTGGACGTCCCCTAGGATTTTAAAAGGGAGTAAAACATCCTTAGCTATGCCGTCCCCCGGATAGGATGTAAAATGGAGGTTCCAAGCCTATGGAATGTCAAGTACTCGTTAAAGATCCCTATCCTAATTACACCTGGGTTGGCAAATATTAGGATTCCCACTGTAGCATCATCCGATTAGCCTTAGTGGCATAAGTTGACTTAATCAAAGAAACAAAGCTTGCATTCATCAATGCATTTGATAAAACACCCCTTATTGATGAAGGGAGGTAGCCGTATGTAACCATATTGGTTATTAAAAAATATTCTTTAATAAAAAATAATCTAGACCTATCTGATAGGCTAGAAAATTAATATTTATGTATGTATTTCAAATATTATGTATTACATAACTTAATATAAGTTTGATTGCTCTAACTTAAAATGAATTCTTATATTTAATAATGGAGAATAGAAAAATGACTATAAAAAAGAAAAGAATAGAGATAGATGAAAAAAATAAGAGTTTTATATAATTTTTATTTTGTTTTGATATTTAATTTTATACTTCTTTTGTTAATGTTGATTACTTATATGGTGCAATTTATATGAATGTTAAAAGAAAACCCTCAAGATGGAAGTAATTCCGAAACATAAGTTGAAAAATATAAAGATTTGACTTGTTTTTTAATAAACATATACAAAATAAGGAAGATTTGATATCTCACCACTCAATTATTTGAATTAATATTTATAAAATATGACAATTAAGTCACTCGTATATAGCTAGAATTTCCAGGTAAATAAGGTGAGAAAATAAGAAAGATGCTCATCACATTCACTGAATGTGACATATTTGAAGAAAAGCAGTGCTGAAGATCATTGTCAATAGCTATGAACATAAACAAGGCTATATTCACAAGGCTTAGAATCATTTTCATAAGTGGAGTCATAAGTGGATTTCAGAAATCATAAGCATTAAATAAATCATAAGTGGAATCATTTTACACAATTGTTTTCTTGTTCTCTTATTTTAAGGCTCTAGGAGGTACTTTTGATGAATTAATTTATGAGTATAATAAAAATCATCCCCATAAGCTTTTATATGTTGCCTTAACAAGATTCACAATTTTTTAATTGTAGCTAAAGTCATTGGCAATACATTTTATCATGGAAGAAAGCAACCCGCTGCAATACAAGATTTACCAATTGATTTCCTAACACTTGAAAATTTTCAATTGATAAGTAAGAACTTGCAAACCATTTTACTTTGGATGTTCTTTAAAATCAAAATAACTAAAAATCACTAATGATTCTTGGCTGTTGATTTCAATGTCAATCTTTGTTTATAATATTTACATATTACTTGATTTAAAAAAAAAAATTAAATTTAAACATGATCAATTTTTCACTTCAATCTACGACTAGATATGATGGGTCTATTTTCTCTAAGAATATAGATTATTTTCATAACTATCTTAATGTTCCCATTTCAGTTCTCACAAACGTTTAATATCATATTTTCATTATAATAAATGCATTAATTTGTTTAATAATTAATTGAATGTTTTAAAGAATTATGTAAATGAATACTATAAATACTGTTGTACTATTAAATTATTTTAGCTTTATCCTGATAGCTCAATGTTAGTAAAGTTCACCTCAGTGAGTGAAATCAGTGGGTAAAACCTACACACACACACTTTTTTCATTTGGAGACAACAAAGAGGCAGCTCCAAACTTTAAGGCGGGATTCACACTATCGCTCCGCTCCCGCTCCACTCCCGGTCCGCTCAAATATTCTAAAGAGAAATAGACAGAGAATTCCACTATCGGTACCGCTCCGGTCCGCTCTCACTCTACCCCATTCGCACTAGCACTCCACTCCCGCTCCGGTCTCACTGGCGAAATATTCTAAAGAGGAATAGAGAGAGGTTAATCACAATATTGGCACAGGTCCGGCCTGAACCGGCATCGCTCCGCTCCCGCTCCACTCCTGCTCCACTCTCGCTCCACTCCCCCTCCACTCTCCTAAAGTCTTTTCATATTCACATTATATAATTTTACACCGTTCACGATTGAAGCCATTAATAATTGAAGCCGTCTGTATTTGGATTTTAATTAATAATTAACTTTCAGTTATTAAAGTATTTATTTATTCATCAATTTTACGGCCAAAAAAGTTCAACTTTAAAAAAAAAATATATATATATATATAATTATAAATTAATTTAATTAATGGTGAAGAAATAATTTAAATTTTTTTTCCGAATGTATTCGCTTACGCTTGACATGATAAAAAAAAAAAAAAAAACCACCAACAATACGCGCGGTTTTTCGAAGTGAAAAATTCATGTTATGTTTGAGATATATTTTGCTATGAATTAATGTACTCGTAAAAAATGGTCATCGATTTATTTATTGACTACATACTCATTGCTATTATAAAATAACGTTTAATTTGAAACGAATAAAAATGCAGTAAATTATGAAAAATGTCAGATCATTAACAAAAAAATATATTAAAGCAAAAAATAATTAAAATATTAATCAGGAAAAGAAGAGAACACAATCGGTAAATTTGTAGCATTTACCGATTTCAACTTGAAATTTTCAAGCGTATTCGAATAGATTCCAAAAAAAATTTAAATTATTTCTTCACCATTAATTAAATTAATTTATAATTTTATTAATAATTATCATTGTGTTGCAATATATTCTTCTTATTATATTTTTTGATAATATTATCTTCTTCATCAAGAAAAGTACACTTACCAGCTATTTCTACAAACGAAAAATTGATTTTTTTTTTTGGCCGTAAAATTGAAAAATAAATGAATACTTAAATAACTGAAAATTAATCATTAATTAAAATCTGAATACAGACAACTTCGATTATTAATGGCTTTAATAGCTTAAACCTTTCAAAAGGGAACGGTGTAAAATTATATAGTGTGAATATGGTAAGACATTAGGAGAGCGGAGCGAGAGTGGAGCGGGCGCGAAACCGATAGTGTGAATAGGCCCTAACTGTCCCCTAATCCCTCTTATAAGAAAATAGGACTTCTGAATGACTGAGTACCAAATTACATAACTATTCTATGATATGAAATAAAATAAAACAAGTTATATCCATTACAAGATTTTCAATTTCCACAAAAGTAGAAAAATGGAACTGAATCTGGTAGTTATGCACCCATTAATTATTTATTACAACCATCTGTACAATACCTATATTAAGGGTATATACAATATCATAATAAATATTATTTCTTTGGGATTCCAAAATTTATTATAATCAATTCAAGGGAAAGAAGGTATGAAAAACGAAATATTAAAAAGTACATTTTAATACTTATCTAATAAATTTAGAAAATAAAATTAGTATAAAATATTTATATATGTACAGGAGGTTAGAAATCTGCAAAAAGTTGCTCCTCTTGTTTACCAACAGAAGGCACTGACTTCCAATCTGCTTCAGGATAGAAGTCAAAATTTGATGTGTCTCCATCATATCGAACTGTTGGCACAATAGGAGCCTGGAATCAAAGAAAAATCCATTTAAATATTAGTATTATTTACATCAAAGAATATTTTTCTTGGTATTAACTTTTTCAGTAACTTAAAAAAATTAATGATTAATGATTATGATGTGTAATAATAAATATGTATAAATGATTAAGTATTATAATTATCAATTATTTTTTTCTTTGTCATCACATCATCCTCTACCCTGGAGATGACCTCATTGTTGCGTCAAAATTTTGGTTACAAATAAAATAGTTTCTTTACTATATATAGATTTTTTGACTGTCCCTAATAAATATTTCACTATGTTGTTTATACATATAATACTACTTTTGTATCTACAGTGTATTTCTCCGTGAAAATAGAAGTGGAAATAAGCACATGAAAATTTGTATTAAATGAAATAATACAAGATTACATGCACTGTTTTATATGAAAAAGGATTTCTTCCAAGGAGAACACTATCCTCTGTCTCCCCACTATCTTAAATTAAAGGGTTGTGATGGAAAGATTCAAAAGCTATTTAACTAGACCAGATGGAAAAGCTAACTGATGTCTCATTGTGGGGTCACCAGTGATAGCATAAAATGTGATAAATGTTGGAATTAGAGAGCCTTATATGTTGTTTCATGAAATTTTTAATCGGGAAGGGAGAGACTTCGGTGGATGAGGTTTCAGGCTTTGTTAATTTTCAGGTGGTAAGGATTAAGTTTAAAAGCCTGCCTGAGTATGTTGGCATATTGTACCAGTCTATGGATATGGTGATATTGGGGTTCCTAATGATGAGGAGGTCTAGAAGGGGCAAGGAATTGTTAGATTCAAATTCAATAGTTATGTTGAGGCATATGTGGTAGGAGTTGTTAGAAAATCAGGAAATTCGTCAGGAACCAGTATAAGAAAGAGGTCATCTTACGCATTTAGATAACGATAATATCAGTTTGGAATAAAGGAATGATGGCACTCGGATTTAAACCTCTAGCACGATTGCCCTGATGAAGGCCTGAAATTTGGGTTGAAATTTTGGCACAATGTATGAAAAATATATAAGCGTTTTCTTCTTCTCACCACACCCCCAACTATTTTCATTTTCGGGGCTTATTTAGCCCTGACAAAGACCTGCATAGTTGGGTTGAAACATCGGCTACAATAAAATAGTTTTATACTATTTTGTAGTTTATTGACCGCCTCCCCAGACTATTTTCATCCTTATTCCATTTCCGGTCAACTATCATCTATCCAATATTTTCGTCACCTTGAATCATATGGTCAACAATCTTATATCATTAAAAATTAAATAGTTTATAGTACTCAAAAATGGTTATGTGGAGAATACTAGGTCTGCTTCAGTCAAAATATCTACAAATTTTGAGACAACCTCATAATGTCTAAGACCTTGGGAACATAAAAGTAATTTCAATATGTAAACATCATCAACAAACTTTGATAACTGAGCTATATTTATGACATACTTTTAACTTTCTCAACACAACATCTCCCCAATCTATGTTTTTAAACCACCGATGCCTTTTGATGTCATCAGCACCATTCTGGAAAATATTTGTAATTAGTTACACCAAAGTATTATTATAATTTAAAAAATATGTTCTATACAATGAAATAAACACTTGAACAGAACAGAAATAGATAAGATTAACCATCCTAGCTAAATAATAGATATAACTGATATAAGGTAATTCAAATATGCATTGTTAATTGTGGGTACCTTCATATTACCAAGCCTCTTAGTTCTGTCTTGGACAAGCAATTTTTTGACTAGGTCTTTACCAACAGGATCAAGGTGCTGGGACCACTCTATCTTGCCAGCAAGTATTTTCTCATAAATACCAAAAGGATTTTTATCAAAAAATGGTGGGTAACCAGCTAGCATTTCATAAATAAGAACTCCTAAAAGATAAATATTAATATTTACATTATTTATAACTAAAGTATTAGCTAGCTAAGTATATTTTATAAGATTAGTTCTGTATTTAAAGAATTAAAAGACTTTCAATCCATAAAAGTCTTAGTTGTCTACTTTCAATGACAACAAATTACTTAAAGGAGAGGACTTTAATCCCCACAGCCCCCTGGATCTGCCAATGTTTTCAGGGCTTTACTTTTAACAGCGAGTTTGAGCTAAAGTATAGTTAAGAGTTGCTGTGGGCCTGAAACTGGACAAGTACCTATAATGTACGTTTCTATATGATCTATGTTACTTGTTGTGAGGGTAATGCATGTACACTGATATAAGTGTTTATGTAAATTTCTTTCAGAAGAAGTGATCTGACTTAAAAGGGTCATTGGGTGGATAATACCAGGATTTTTTTCAGAGGGCAAGCTTAATTTAACCCTAATTCGATACATGTACTTTAATAATAATATTAAAATTTGTACAAATATTTTTTTGCATGAGTCATTTAAATTATACATACCAAGAGCCCACCAGTCCACTGCCTTATTGTGACCTTTGGACTGAATTATTTCAGGCGCCAAGTACTCTGGCGTCCCACACAACGTCCATGTCCTAGTAGGAAGGAAAACATTAAATCATTACCACCATCGCTAATTGGATAGTATAGTATAAATTGTATTGTATCAATACAGTCTTATAATAAAGTAAAGAAAATGAATATTTCTATTACAAGAAAAATAAGCGAAAGGAAAAATATAAACATTAATATGCAGAAATAATAGGGTAATTACATAAAATCACACCAATGATAGAAACACTATCCTCTATGACCGGATGCACCCTGCCGGACTATTTTTGAAGTGGTGGCCGTGTTTGGTCACGGACGCAAATGTGGCCTCACGGACCCAAAGGTTCAGTGCCGATATCGCCATATATCTCAGCCTGCATAACTATTCAACTGAACCCCTATTCATATCTATCCCCCTTCTACCAGGCGAGGTCTATCGCTCTTGTGCTTAGAAACATTTAAGCGATTCTTTCGTATGACAGAGACCAAGAGCTTTACAAACATGGTGAAGCCCATACGACATAATTAACACATCCTACTTCTTGGCACGTATTCGAAGCAATAATTTGTTTTTAAAAACCATAAAGGGTCACTTTTGGTTAGTTCTTACTTTGAAAGTTCCGTACTGTAAGTGGGCGGCTCCAGCCCGTAGTGGAGGAGACCCCTGGATCTGATAATTAGTTTTATGTTCCTTTCCTACAACTAAAATTTTACTTGTTCTACACATTATTTGTTCGGGCCGGGATAGCCGAGCGTGTAGGAGCGCTGTTGCATGCTCGAGCCGAACGGCGCACAGTGGTGCCGGTAGGGACAAAACCCTAAAAAATAAAGGTGCTTCAACCGGAACTTTATGGATATTTAATATTTAAATGTAGTATTTATTTATTTATTAAGTACTACTAGTCAAAACAAATAAAATAACACGAGCTGGCCCGGCCACGTGTTGCTGTAGCTAATATAGGTTGAATTAATTATATCCTATTCGTTTTAATATAATCAAATCAAAATTCACTGATAAAGATAAAAACGTTTCTGCTAATCTAAAAACCAACGGGATTTAAAACAGAACTTTATGCCAAATTTAAAATTGTTTGGTAAAGAATTCAGAAGGGTTAAAGTTTCTACTTTTTACATCTCATATTTGACTGTAGTAAGTATTAATAATCCATTCATTTAGAACTTACTGGATGATTTCAGCAGAGTTGAGATTAAAAATAAATGGTACAAATATAAATGGAACTAATAAAGAATATAATTGGGATAGGGTTTAGTACAATCACAATAGACAGCAATAATGTACTAAATTAATCTTTTGCCATAATACATATTAATTAAAATCAGAATATAACAAGTGATGATATGAGATATCCTATCAGTAGGTTCTACCTGAAACAGCTTATGGAATGCGAACATGAGGAACCTCAAAACATGCTGCATGTTCTTACTGTACTATTTATCAAAACATAAATATTTAATTTTATGAATGAGATAGATAAAGTTAATTTATAACTTTTTATTTACTTTTTTTTATTATTAGCATTCACAATAATTTTTTTTATTATTAGCATTCACAATGTCTATTTATTATAGTGCTAATTGGTGCATGATGATTTTGGTTAACCTGCCTTTTGCTAAAATGAATAGATTCGATCTTTTCCCGACACGTGAAAAGGCGATAGATAATTGCCCATGGGAAAAACACGGATTTTCCTAGTCCAAGCAGGAAAAAATAGATTTGGCTACTGGATGCTAACTTTCCCTAAATATCGAAAGAAAATGAAGTGTTGCTTCAATAAATCAACTTACACCGCTTCAACTTGTTGAAAATTTATAGAACTTACAAATAATTACACTCAATTGTAGTATAAAAAGCACTTAATTTGCAATAAAAGAAATACTGAGACCAATAATCGAGATAAAAAGGATTCTATCTTTTAAGTCGGACAAAACTACACACAATTTCATCAAAATCGGTTGAGTAGTTTCTGAGTTTACCTCCGACAACCATCGGGACACGTGGTTTATATATAATACCTCTATCAGATAAGTATTTTTATAAATGAAAGTTGTGTGATGTACACACAGCAACAGAGTTTTACGTAATGTATTACACTTAGTAACTAGGTGAAAGCTGTATGATGCGTAATGAGGTGAGCAAGCGGCAGAAGAGGAGAGTCCATTCTATAGTGGAGCGGGAGTTAACCTGGACAACGAGCAATACAGTAATCTAAGTAAAGTAGAGTCCGCCACAGAAGAGATGAGCTGTGAGGGGTGGGGGGTTCGCGCAACCAGCTTCCCCCACCATGACCCACTCCTTCACTTCCCCTCTCAGATAACGCAAAATCCAGCGCTACCTAGTCTAGAAATGAGAGCCGAGAGAGGGGAAGTGGAGAGTAGTGGGGGAGCTTCAAGCTATTGCGCAACCTCTTCCCTCTCTCTCCCACAGCTCATCTCTTCTGTGGCGGACTCTACATTTAACTCATCCGTTTCAAGTGACATTATTTGAGTTCTCATTGTTTGTTTGACGTTTTCTGCTATAATTTGTCGTTACTAAAATTATACAAACCGTATCAGGGTCACAATATGTATATTTTCCAGTCGCTCATTAAGCTAGGAATATAAGCAATTGGATAACAAACCGTTTATAATATTTGTTGATATTATCACTTGGGAGACTGCCAGCTGGACCCAGGGTTCTGATCCCTTTTCCGTACTGTCAGACCAATTAGCTATCTAGTACTTCCTTGTCCTATATTATCCTTCCACGGATTATTAATGACTCCTTTAGAGTGAGGTATTATTTAAAGATAAGGTACTAATTTCAACTGTCAAGCGGAAAGATATGTGTAAGTTTTGTTTTATATATAATTTATATTGTTTCCTTACTTTTTACTTTCAAAGCTAAAAATAAAGATAAATATAATATATATAATGTAATAATATAATATAAAGATATTCATATATTTGTTGATAATATATATAATATAAAGATATTCATATTAATATAATATATATAATTTAATATAAAGATATTCAGAAGTGATGCTGTGACAAAGGCAGTTATATGCGTAAATTTAATGTTATATGCGGAGAGAATTAAATAAATTTCAAGAGTTATCATGTAAAAATAACGTTTTTTTTTTTTTTTTTTTTATGGTTTGATTAGAGTAAGAGCTTTATAACTCCGCTGGATACCATTTATAATCCTTTTTACTTTCAAATACCTATTATGAAATTTTTAGGAAGAGATACTATTGAGATACTGAAAAAATTCTACTTTAGGTTTTTAACAAGGAAATACCCTTGTTTCAAGTTCAAAAAACAAGTCCCGCGTGGTCTGTGTGGGAATAGACTAGCTCAAAAGCGATAAAGCCTACAAATCTGAAATTTGACATTTGAGGTAGGTACCTATATGCCCGTGGTGTGCAGCAAAAATTTTGTCAAAAATTTATTTGGAGAAATTAACTAGTATTATAAGAAATGGCTAAATTAGACATTAAATATGAAATTAAAGAAAAATGTTTCCACAAGATCAGAATTACAGTTTCCGTTCATGAGTGCAGTAATTTATAAGAATAATATATCGTTGGAAAGCTGAGATTCTCAGAAATAATATTTAGTTCAAGATGTCGTAAAATGTATACATACGAGAAATCGTGAGTGTGTGTGTGTGTGTGTGTGTGTGTGTGTGTGTGTGTGTGTGTGTGTGTGTGTGTGTGTGTGTGTGTGTGTGTGTGTGTGTGTGTGTGTGTGGGTGTGTGTGTGTGTATGTGTGTGTGTGTGTGTGTGGGTGTGTGCGCGCGTGTGTGTTCTTTCTTTCGAAACTAAAATTTAATGGTTGAGGTGTATGCCCGTAATGTAACGGTACTGGGTTCAACAAAATCTGTACAAATCTAACCGAAAGTGTGACTTTATTCCATAATCACCAATATATATTATAAAGCAAAGTGTACAATGTGCGTGCCGATAAGGCTCAAAAACGACTCCACGTACGTCGTCGTGTAGCCCTATAGCCCCTAACGGTGAAGAAGGTTTCCGTTTTTATATTTAGGGTGTAAAATTGAAGACAAAAGGGCGAAAATTTTAAGCCTCTCGCACTATGTAATTAGCCTATCTGTATGGGTTAGGGAATGAAAAATTTAGTTCAAGCTGCAGACTACCCGGAAGCGCTAGGGTGCGTTTCCCTCATGTTAATTGTCCATAAATACAGTTTGTAATGGTTATATATTTTTTTCAGCTGTTCTTTTTAAATTACTAAAAAATTAAGCGAAAATAATTAGTTTCTCCTCTGCGTTTCAAAATAAAATAATGTTTTTACATCTCTGCAATCAATTAGAAAATCAACTGGATTCCTTAACAAATTAATTTTTACATAAGAAGGTTAATTGATCAACACATTACATTTAATCAATGTATAATATATAAGTAAATTTAATACAATATGAGTGACTATTTCTAAGATATAATGACTGAATATAAATCAAAAATAAAAAGTTTGAAGTGTTCTTATTGTAGTTATGAAAAATAAGTTGGTTTGATTACTATGTATGATGAGCCTTCCAGTTGACTAAATGACTAACTCCAATTTCAGCATTTTTTCAATAAGATATTATCACCCCTCACAGTTCAAGATAAAAAGAAATATGGTAAAAAATTTGTTCCTTCATCAAATTTTTGTTTTGACTTTGTAATAGTAGTAAGATTCGACATCTGCCGAGTCCGTCCAAATTAAGGGGGATATTTCAAGGAAGTTTGAAATAGAAGAAAGGTCTTAAAAAAAATGCTTCGAGTCTTCGGTAGTTTTTATACTTCTGGATCCAATACGACCATTTATATGACATTACATTCAACAGATCGAAAGTTGTAACAGATTATAGTTGAAAAACCATACCTTGCTAACACATCGGCAAGAAGATGGTTAAAACTCGAAATTTTTTTTTTTTTTTTTTTGGATAAATGTGAAGTTCACATGTGAAGTTCAAGTGATTTCTTATTGATATTATGTACCTAAAGACAGCGACTAGGGAAAATAGTCAGCCATTGGAGCGTTTAGTACCAGTGGCACTAACTGTAACTCAAAAGAAGCCCACTACTTGCGTTAACACGATCATCCCCACCGAAAAGAATATTGTGAATTGCGCCTGAAGCTAAAGAAATTATTAATAATATTGTGAATCTTATGGCATTGCAGGTTTTGTCATTCTGTTTCAAGCGGTATTTAGAATCTCAAAATTCATATTTTTAGAGTTGTAACAATCCGACGCACACAGGGGTATTTGACCCGAAAAGCTGGCCAAAACTATTTCCTTCCATTTTATTAATTAAAAAGTCCTCAAAATGGCTTCTATATTTGTAATAGACATTAAAAATGTTTTTTTAGCACTTAAAAAAATACTCCAAGGAGAAAATTGTTATAAAATAAATTTTTACATAACTCCCACCGACTGTGAAATAGAATACAATTCATGTTCACATTATTTTCTCTTTATGCATTGCTCCCATGAAATATGCGTGTAACTAATTAAAGCGTTATTATCATTTATCTATTACTATTATTTAAAAAAAATGAAAATAGTGTAAAATAGGTGAATATAAAAAGTTATGGTGATAAAAAAAAAAAAAAAATGTGTTTTCCTAATTCATTAAGAATTGTTTAATACCTCTTCGAAACACAACTTATATCTCAGGAAGAAACGCACCAACCTTACTAACCACTATCGGTTAAGTTGGTTGGGGGAAACAACATTTCTAAAGTTTCCTTACAAAACCTGATACCTTTTTTCTTGAACTACTCGTACCTGTGATAACTGGATCTGATGTCAATATTAATCTATTAATTACATCCAGATTGCACTCTGTCCAGGAAAATTTTCTGGTCTTATTTCCTCTATAAATCCGGAAATGGTTATTTCGGGTTTCTGCCTCTTCCTCAGATAAAAGGCCAATATGAAGCAGAGGGCTTTTTATCACTTCAAAACCATCCCTTAAAATTTTGTGAAAAGATGGTGTCATAGCATACCAGTGATAAAGTTTCTCCGCATACGTTGTAAATATTAAAGCAACAAAAGATTTTTCAGAGCGTCCACCAGATCTTGAGCTTTTGATTGATATCGTCCCACTTAGCCATTTCTTGTTGCTGTTTCAAAAACATTTCTTTTCCTTGAAGAAGCATTCTATCTCACTTGGAAATCAGGCCTCAAAATGGATAATTTTATGTTAGCTCTTTCACATGCTCTATGTTATTACAATCTTCCCCAATGAGAAAAGACACAAACATTTTTTTTTTTTTTTTTTTTTGAAAGCTAATGTTTTGATTTTAAAAATATGTCAAATTATTCCATTCAGGTTACAGTTATTCTTCCAGAAAATCCTAAAATACAAATAAAAGAGAATATAACAAAATTGAATTTTTTTTATAATTTAATGAAATTGACATTTTAGTTATAAAAAAGTATAAGTCTCCCAATTGCAGCTATTCGCAGAATTTTTTTCAATTTGTTGATGAATTTCGTTGCCCAGAAATGCCCAGAAGTTTTAACCTTCAAATTTAATTTTTAGCTTTAAAATATACCTACCAAAAAACAAAAAGATATTGATACTAGTATTGAATACAAAAAAATTATAACTATCTGGATAACAAGTACAAACCTGGCCTCGAACTATCCATCATATGATAATGCCGATACTTCAATAAGAACAAAGAAAATTAATATATTTTGTAGACCAATACTAATGAGCACAGACGAGTTAAAGGATAAGGTCAGATTTGAATTAGAATAGCCGCCGGATTAAGGGCCTGGAAGAGATAAAAATCATCTTGCATGATCCAACAGGTCCTCTACTTGAACTTCCAGTCATTATTTACCAGAAATTTCAAATAAAAAAAAATGGGTTTTGGCCAACTTTTAGGGCCAAATACCCTGCGACGTACGATATACAGATAAATGCGAGTATAAGTCGATTAAATAGAAATAAGTTGATTTCGGATATGTCTGTTAAATGTGGGTCTGATATCTATGTAACTATTTTTTCAAAAATCTTGAGCCAAATATGAGTAAAATGTAATAAGATAATCACAAAATCTACAAGAAAGTTAACAAATATTACGAATCAATGGGCAGGTTTTAATTTGTTAAAAACTTCATATATACATCATTCAATCAATAAATACTATCATAGATAAATGATCAATTTGAAGTTGATAGCCAGATTGTCTGTCCAGGGATTTTTAAAGTAATCTTTTGAATGATTTTTTTACTTAATTTGGTCGTGAAAGGAGGGTCGAGCACACCAGTAGTCGGCGCCTAAGATGTACTCAAAATATAATTTTTTTAAATGAGATATCAGATTTTTCAATTATAGTCTAATTACTTATTATCTGTTGACTGCATGTAATGGGCTTGTAGGATTCAGAATCACAGAAACCATCAAAAACGATGCGTAACTCGACAAAGTTGCAGCAAAATTAATTTTTCATTTACCATTTTCAGCCCCCCATAAAGCATATAGGATTCCATATTTGAACTCTGCAGGACTCGAATCTTAATATTAATAATATTAATACCAAGTTAAAACCGAAGTTTCACGAAGGTGCTACTTTTGTTCTACATTTCCTTTAATTTTAGAGTTTTTCTGTTATTAAAACTACCACACGACAACCATAGCGAAGCCGGACACCCTAGCTAGTTTTTATATATTTTTAACGATTTTTTCAAAAGCGACTCTAAATATTTCGATTAAACTCGTCGTGTTTAATTGTAGTCAATTATTGTATTTCATCACAGAAATGTTCTGACGCAGCTCAAATACCTTAGTACCTACATTAATCAAAGTAATACACTCCAAAACAGTCCATATATTTTCCCAGACCTTACATGTCTACAATTGGAGCTTTCGGCGCCTTTGCGCCATTTTACATTATTACAGATGAATATGGCGCAAAGCTCATATTGTAGACATGTAAGATCTGGAAGAATATATGGACTGTTTTGGAGTGTGTTACTTTGATTAAAATAAATACATTGCACAGTCTAACTATTGATATATACCTTAGTACCTTTTTTCTTTAAATAACCGTCGTCTTTGGTTTTCTCCAGACATTTTCCATCATTTCTTGTTAATTTTGTTGCACTTATTTTAAACAGCTATTTTGAAAAATGTATTTACAATATCATTCTTATATTTTATAAATATTCTCAATTAGTGTAAGATTTGACCTCCGTGCCAGGAAATGTGTACATACCATACCAAAATCTGTAATCACCCACGGCTAATATTTAAACTTTTCTGTTTTCGAAACTAAAAATGGTAATTGGTAAGGAAGGACATATTTTCTACAGTCGTTATATCCTACCACTAAAACCACCCTTACATCTGTGAGATTTAAAAATAAGTTTACGGACGTTTTTTATATACCTATCTCTACGAACACGCGTTAATTTGACGTATGAACGAATACATGTAACAAAACTTAGAAAGCAATGTAATTATATACTACAAGGAAAATATGAGATATATGTATGGAAAAAAAATTTCAATAATTTTATTATACATTACTTCAATATACCACATTTATTTCGCGCATCTTTTATTTTATTTATTTTTATTATCAATACTGGAACTAAGCAACTGAAACCTTCAAAATCTCTTCGGACATCAATTGATATACAGCGTTTAGTTATTTTTATTACTTCTTATCAGCAACTATTATTATTATTATTGATGCGATATTTTAATGTTTACTCAAAATTTTGTCTAAATTACTATCGCTTCAAATTGAAGCATATCCGTGGAGGTATACCATATAAAGAATTTCATTACTTTAACGTTTTTGAAGAAAATAAACTTCAATATACATTCACCTCGATAAATGGATAAAAGTCATTACAAGAGATGAAATAAAAATGCAAACTGTTTTTTTAATTTTCCTTATAAAATTCCAAATGCGTCAAAATAACGCGTCCCGTAAACCTAGTTATAGGGTAACCCTAAGTGATAGGGTATTGCAGTGGTGGGTAATAATAAAGAGTTTTATATTATACTAGCTAGGGTGCCCGGCTTCGCTCCGGTAATTGTGTGGTAGTTTTAATACCAAAAAGAAATATAGTTTTAAAATTAAAGGAAATATAGAACAAAATTAGCACCTTCTTGAAAATTCGGTTTTAACTTGGTATCAATATTCCGCAGACTTGAGATCTGCAGAGTCCGCCCAAATAAGGAACCCTGTATAATTTACAGGGGGTTGAAAATGGTAAATGATCAATTAATTTTGCTGCAACTTTATCGAGTTATGCATCGTTTTGATGGTTTCTGTGATTCTGAATCCTATAAGCCCATTCCAAGTAGTCAGAAGATAATAAGTTATTAGATAATTATTGCAAAATCTGGTATCTCAGTTAAAAAAATTATATTTCGAGTAAAACCTAATCACTGACTGACTACTATGATGGTCCTATTTGATCAAGAAGTATAGAAACTACCGAAGATTCATAGAAACTTTTTTTTAAGACCTTTCTTCCATTTCAACCTCCCTTAAGATATCCCCCCGTAATTCGAACGGTTTCTGCATATCTCGAATCTTACTACTATTACAAAGTGCAAACCAAAATTTCTTGAAGGCACAATTTTTACACCATATTTCTTTTTATCTTGATCTATGAGGAATGATAAAATCTTGAATGCTGTTATTGGAATAAGTCGTTTTGTCAACTGGAATGCTCATCATACGTAGTAACCAAACCAACTTCTTTTTCATAAATACAATAAGAACACTTCAAACTTTTTATTTTCGATTTATATTTAGACAATTTATCTCTTTTTTTATGTCTAATTCTATTCGCTCTCTGTACTACTAAGAAATGTTCACTCATATTGCATTAAATTTACTTAAGTATATATTATATATAGATTAAATGTAATGTGCTGGTCATATATTAGCCTTCTTATCAGAAAACTAATTTTTTAAGGAATCCAGTTGGTTTTCTAATTGATTGCTGAGATGTAAAGTACTTATTTTATTTTGAAACGCAAACTAATTATTTTCTCTTAATTTTTTAGTAATTTAAAAAGAACAGCTGAAAAAATATAGAACGATTACATACTGAATGAATGGACAATAAACATTGAGTGAAACGCACCCTAGCGCTTCCTGGTAGCCTGGAGCTCGAACTAAATTTTTCATTCATAAACTCGTATCTCAGTCTCAGAGAAGCTAATTAAATGGTGCGAGAGGCTTAAAATTCCAGTCCTTTTCTCTTCAATTTCACACTTTTAAGAGAAAAACTGAAACCTTCTTCTCCGTAAGGGATCATATGGCTAAACGAAGACATAACTTCCTTAATCCTACGTGGAGTCGTTTTTGAGCCTTTTCGGCACGCACATTGTACACTTTGCTTTATAATATATATTGATTATATTAAATTAACAAACACTCTGTGGCGGCACATGGGCTAACGACATAGGAACACAGGACTGTTATTTAACCTCACGGCACGGCTATCATGATACATATGATACATATATTATAATTTTACACTTTAACACTCCCCTCTAAAATTATAATCTATATATAAAAAATGTTTAATGCAATAAAAATTTTCTAAAATTTTTGAATTTAGTTTCACAAAGTGGTTTTGTAAATGCATCAGCAATTTGCAAGTCAGTTGGACAATATTTTAAAACAATATCATTGTTATTTACTTTTTCATTTATGAATTTATATCTTATATCAATATGTTTAGTTCTTTTATTATCACATCCAGTTTTAATCATTTTTAATGCACTTTGGTTATCCACATTTAACACTGCACTAACACTTTCATTAAAAAGCTCATTTATCACTGATTTTAAAAATTATAACTCTTTTACACACTCTGCTGCTGCGATGAATTCAGCTTCTGTCGTTGACAATGAGACTATTGGTTGCTGTTTAGTTGTCCAAGATATTGGTCCATCCGCATAAAATATTACATATCATGATGTGCTTCTTATGCTATCTAGATCGCCTGCATAATCTGCATCCACGTAGGCTTCTAGTTTCATTTCGATGTTCTTTTTGTATAATATTTCTAAGTTTTTAGTGACTTGGAGATATTTAAATATCCTTTTTGGTCTTAAAATGCTTTTACGTTTAGGAATTGTTACTCGAGTCATTTTATTAACTGGAAATGAAATATCTGGTCTACTTTGATTAGCCAAATAAAGCAAACTTCCCAGAGCCTCTTTAAAAGAAAAATTACAATTGTCTTCATTTTCTGGTGGAAAATTTTCGACTCGTAAAGCAGGTGTTTCGACAGATTTGCATCGACTCATATCAAATGTTTCTAAAATTTAAGAAATATAATTTTCTTGTTTTAAAGCAATTTTATCATTTGTATTTTCTTCTTCTTTTCTTCTAGGATTTTCTTGTATCTTGATTTCAAATTCTTCTTTAAGCTTTTTACAAATATTATTAATTTCAATTAAGTTGTCACCTATAATGAATCCATCATCAATGCATAATGTTACAATAATTGAACTAGATTCATTTTTGAAGACAGACTTATCCGAGGTTAACTGAAATAGACCCAATTTTTTTAATGAATTCACAAAATGCTTATTCCAATTATGTGAAGATTGTTTCAGTCCGTATAATGATTTTTGTAGTAAACAAATGTTACCTTCATGATTATCAAATCCTTCTGGTAATCTCATACATATTTCGGTATCCATATCACTGTATAAAAATGCAGTTTTTATGTCAAATTGTTTAATAATTTTATTTTTCGAAGCTGCATAAGCAATTAGTAACCTGAATGTAGAAAGATGTATAACTGGGCTATATATTTCGTCATGATCAATATATCGTTGATCAAAACCTCTGGCAACTAATCTGGCTTTATGTGTTCCATCACTTTTTATTGTAAAAATCCATTTGCTCGTCAGTAGTTTTTCGTCAGTTTTAAAATCTTTTTCTGGTAGAAATTTAAATACATTGTTATTAATAAGTGAAGTTTTTTCATCCTCTATTGCTTTCCTCCATTTGTCCTTATCATCTCCTGATATAGCTTCTTCATATGTTAATAGCACATAATCATTTAATTTCCTTGGTTTTAATCTTCTTCTTTTACTTCTTCTTGATTTGTTCACAGGGGTTTTAATTTCTTCTTCTTCTTGATCTGTAAAGCCTAGAACGTCTTCTGATGAATCAAATAAATTTGTTTGTGATTCATTTGACCAAAGATTTTTTCTCCTCTACGATTTCAAGCTCCTCATTTTCTACTTGACTTTCTTCATCACCTATAAGATTGCTTGTCCTTGAAGCGTCTACAAAATTTTGATTCATAAAAACAACATCCCTTGACACAATTATTTTTCTTCTTACTTTGTCCCATAGTCTGTATCCATTTGTAGCGTAACCAATAAATGTTAATCTTGTTCCTGTTTGAGAAAGTTTATTCAACTGTCTTTTGTGCTTCATTTAACATTCAGAACCAAACATTTTTAAATATTTGAAATTTAGTCTTTTTTGAAACCACATTTCATAAGGTGTTTTATTCTGTAATGCAGTTGTCGGACTTCTGTTAATTATGTATGTAGCTACAGACATCTTGGGAAACTTCGGTCAAGCTGTTCGATGACATCGCTGCTGCAACAGCTTTATACTCTTCAGAAGTTTGGGCTTTGAATTATCTGGAAAAGGTTGATGTGCTTCAGGTCAAATTCATCAAAGGTATATTTCATCTTCCTCGCACAACTCCAAACCATTTTGTAAGGGTGGAATCTGGGTCTGTCTCTTTAAAGGTTGCAATCTTAAAGAGAACATTGAGCTGGTGGATTACTCTTCAGTCAATGAAGCCAGACGAACTTCCAAAGAAATGCTACGACGTCATACTCAGGAGAACCAATTTCCAACCAGAGAAGCTTGACGACTCATGGTTTGCACCTCTTCATAGCATCCTGAGTAATCTTGGCTATGCGGATATTTATCGACGCGCGAGCTACAACTGGTTAATTAAAGAGAAAAAAGAAATTCTCGAGAGTTGGAGTAATCACCTTCTTTCTGAAGATGTGAATCGCATTTTTAATTCAAATGATAACCCCTTTTACCGTCAGTTGAGTACATTAGGTGTCGGCGAGGAGTACATCATGACTCAAGCACCTATAATTTGGAAGAGAGCCCTCATGCAGCTCAGGTTGTCCAAGGAGAGCGATCTGCGGTTCTACCTTCACGGCATCGCTTACAATATTAACACGCAGCAGACGTGCACTATATGCAACCAGCGAAAGCCAGAGACGCTCGCTCACATCTTCCTGGAATGTCCTATATACAAGCCCTTGCGCTCTCAGTACCTCAGTGACATCAGCACTTCTTTGATCTCTTCGAGTTTAGAAGAACAATTAATCAGGATACTAATACCAACAAGTTATGGAGAGATAAAAAATGTTTATTTTTATATCATACAGATGTTGAGGATTAGGTCGTTTGTGTCATGGGAATGAAGTATGGCTGTGAGATGGGGTTAGTAAGAAAGGAGATGGAGAATGAGGGGGAAAAGAAAAAAAGAAAAAAAGAGTAGAAACTAAGAAAAATTGAGCTAAATTGATGAGGGGAGGAATGAAAGAAGCGAAGAGGGAAACTGGAGAACAGAAGTATTGTTAATTTATATTTTATAATTTATATGTTTTATATAAGTATTTCCGATATTAGAATATTAATGTTTTATGCAGAGTTGGGCAAATTGTAATCAGAATAATGATTTGTGAATATGAATAATTGGTAATCATAAAACAAATGAAAAATGAATAACCATTATTCATAATCAGTACGGAGTATTTTTAATGATTATTGAGTGTTTATGGTATTCATTTGAAATGAATAATGAATAACTAAATACCAATTATTCATTATTCATTTCAAATGAATACCATAAACACTCAATAATCATTAAAAATACTCCGTACTTATTATGAATAATGGTTATTCATCTTTCATTTATTTTATGATTACCAATTATTCATATTCATGAATCATTATTCAGATTACGATTTGCCCAACTCTGGTTTTATGTAATGTATATTGATTTTTCTCTTTTGATTTATGTATGCATAAACATTTAGTCAAAATATGAATTTGTACCTTGAATTATTATCAAATGTGAATTATGCATGCAATGATTTTTAATTTAAACTATGTATTTACAATGTAACCAGACCCCTGTAATTGTTGAAAAAACAACAACAAAATACAGTACTTTATCTATCTATCTATCTATCTATCTGTATGTAGCTACATATAGTGCTTCTCCCCACATTTCATTATTTAGTTTAGAGTCATGAATCAATGTTCTAATTTTATTCATTAATGTTCTATTAATTCTTTCTGATTTTCCATTAAGTTCTGGTGTTGCTGTCGGTGCAAAATCCATTTTAATTCCTCTTTTAGTACACCAATATATTAAGAAATTACTTGTATATTCTCCTCCTAAATCACATCGTATTTTATGAACTCTTGAATTCTATTTCGACTCAACCTCTGCTATGTAATTTTTTATTATATCTGGAACATCGGATTTGTTTTTAATTAGGTATGTCATTAGAAAACGGGTGTAATCATCCAAAAAAGTAATAAAGTAGTTGTAGCCATCCCATGTTCTGTCAAGTGGTCCACATAAATCTGAATGTATTATTTCTAAAGGTCTTGTAGCTTTAAGGTTGCCTCGTTATATTAGAAGAACTACATGTTTCACATTTTATATCATAATTAGGGAATTTTATTTTTTCTAATTCATATGACATATCTTGCAATTTTCTTATATTCCAGAAACTTAAATGTCCTAATATTTTATGTAATGTTATAACATTTTCAATTTTATTATTTTCTGTGAGGAATAATTTTTCACAAGGTTTTAGGTTTATATTGTAAATTCCATCTTTGTCTTTATTTCCTGTGATGACGTGTTTATTTTTAAAAATTTCAACCTTATTTTTTGTAAATTTTACTTCACCAACCTTTTCAGTTATTTTATTTACTGATATTAAATTTTTAGTCAAATCGGGAACAAATAGTACGTCTTGCAATATACAGTTGTCATATTCGATGTCACCTTTTAATACAGCTTTCAGTTTTTCATTATTTTTGGAAGTTAATATTTGTGAGTTCACTTTTTCAGCATTAGACAAAAGATTTTTATCATTGACCATATGTGAAGAACAACCAGAATCAAGAATCCAGCTATCTCCGTTATTATCTATGTTCGTTTGAGAAAAATATGCTACTTTAGATACATGTTGTGTTTTGTTTTTTTTGTTTCTAAAAAAACAATTTTGTTCAGAATGATTGTTTTTCTTACAAATTTTACAAGTCTGTGACTTTTCAATACAATTTTTTGCAATATGCCTTTTTTATTGCATCTATAACATATTATTTCTTTGTTGATTGATTTGAAAGCTACATTATCACTGGAACTTGGTAAATTCCTAGAAAATGAACCATTATTACGTTCTTCTTCAGCTATAAGCCGTGAAATTAAGTTTGTAAGAGATCTGTCAGCCTTCTGTGTTGATTCTCATGCAGTAATAAAGTATTTAAATTTGGCAGGTAATGATGATAAAATTTTGCCTATTAAGGTGTCATCGTCTATTTCATGACCTATACTTTTTAACTTAAAACATAAATTCTGTAATTCATTAAGTCCATGAGATACGTTGTTAATTTTATAATTGAAAAAATGCTGACGTAATGAACTTTTATTATGATCATTATCTCTTTCATAAATTGAACACAACTTTTCAAACATCCTTTGGTGTTTCACATGACATAATAAATTGAATTTTTTTTTTTTTTTTTTTTTTTTTTTTTGGACTTTAAGGCTTCCAATGAAGCCCTATACTGCCCATATTAACACCCATGGCACTGGGTGATACTTCTCCTACGAAAGAAAAGCACCACCTAGGGCGGAACTCGAACCCGCAGCTCCGGCATGGGAGTACGGCGCTTTACCGCACAGCCACACCGGGCCCCCAAAATTGAATATTACCTTTATCAATAGGTAGTTGAAATTATAACCTTCTTAGCTTTCACGTCCTTCCTTTCCCATTCCTTGTCTTTTTTATCAGGTTCCGGGGCTTTTTCAGATATTACTTCAAATATATTTCCAGCTTGCATGAATATTTTGACTTGAAACTTCCAAATATTGAAGTTAGAAGCGCCGGTAAGTTTTTCGATGTTGTACATATCTTCGTTCGTCGTCATGATGTACCGGTTTTATATCTCTTTTTTACTTTTTAACACACAATTTTATTACCACACACGCTCTGGGGCCATAACCTGATAGGGTATTGCAGTGGTGGGTAATAATAAAAAGTTTTATATTATATTATATTAAATTAACAAACACTCTGTGGCGGTTGGGGGGCTATCATGGGCTAACGACATAGGAACACTGGACTGTTATTTAACCTCACGGCACGGCTATCATGATACATATGATACATATATTATAATTTTACACTTTAACAGTAAGATGGTAGGTAAGGTAAGGTAAATAGGTGAATTGGGAATATATGTATATGAGAAATTTTACTTGATGGTACAAACATTCTTTTCAGGCTACCTTGACTTAGCTCCCAAGCTACCTAGCCGCAAAAGTAATGGAAATGACGAGGGAGAAAATATCGGAACCGGTGATGCTGGGCAGGTTCATTTTTCAGTATGCTCACCATCTGAAGAGGTACTGCGGGCCAGTAATGAGCTGGGGAAAAAGAACACTGGAAACCAGCCAACGGCCCGTCAAAGCTAACAGGTGCTATTTCGGCGTCAGGAAAAACCTGAGAAGCTCTTCCTCCTCCAGCAGTATAAAGTGGCGTGGTGTACATCTCACCGTCACCTCGATGTTTCTGTAAGACTAGGATCTTTAGGCTGGTTCTTAGGCTAACCATCCCTAACCACGAGTAGGAGACCAATGTTACAAACCCAGGAGATATTCTCCTTCTCTGTTGCCTGGGATGGGTGTGATCTGTTGGACACCACCAATGACATGCGACCGAACGAAAAAACATTGATATTATAATGCTATAATTTTTTTTCTTTTACTTTAATAAATACCTAGCCAAAACGTTAATTGGAAAAATAAGATAACTGTGTACGTTGGTAATACGAAATTCCAGTTAAAAACTAATAAAACTTGCTCTTAGCCGTTAGGAATATACAATTGCATCAAACACTTTTAGCGTATCTTATATGAATTATAATGCTACATAGTGACAGTTCATTAAAAAAATAAATCCTATGTAAAAGGAATAGTTGAAATCTATCTACAGAAAATGTTGAATATTATCATTAATCTTATCTAACAATTATATTATTTTGATGACTGAAAAATAATTATTTTATAAATAATTTATAGAACCATTAAGCCACTGGCGTGTTTTTACCAATATATTTTACAATTTTTAAACTTAATCAATTGATATTGAATTATACAACATCGCGATTTATGCATTTGCTGTTTATTAAGGGAGTGTTCTGCTTTGCGTTTTATGGGATTCTTCCACTATCAGCCGTGGGTGTCTGATTTCATTAATCTTGTAATGTTCAAAGTCAGTAAGCGTCCGATATTTATATTTTAGTGTTTGAATACTGCCGAGCAATGTTATAATAATCACCATTTTAATACAAAATGTTTGATGTGTACGAATTCGTATTTTTTATATATACGAATTCGTATATATTTTCATTTTAATATTAAGATTTTCCCATTGATAATGCTTAAACAAAAAGGTTTTCCTATGTCAAATAGTAAGCAATAAACTTATTCAAAACCCATCCATCCGTTCAATCCATTCAAAATCCATTTTGCTTAGTTGTTAGATTAATCTCGCCGTCTTATAATAACTGAACTAAATAATTAAAAGCTGACAGATCAATAAATCAGCGATTCCAAGGCGCTTTCGAGTAAATACTTAAATCTGAAAGCGCATTAATATTTAAAGCCATTAACGGAGAATAACGAAACTAATTTTAAATCAATATAAATTATATTGAACTGAATCTGATATTTTTAATTGAAAGTTTCATGATGATATAATAATGAATTTTACATGTTATTAAGAATTGAACAATAAGGAATATTAGCCCAATTTTGTCAAGTATTCAATATCCATTAATAGTGGATGCAAACTAAGCCGGACCGGGAGTCCATGAACCCAGTCCTGGAAACATGGGTATTAAAAGGACTAGAAGTGGTATATGTATTCTGAGAGGAGCAGTATTCTAATAAATCAAAAAAACTGTTTTGGCACGAGGCTTCGTTTCTCTCCAAGTATTTATAGATGTTAATTTACTGTCTATTCCTAAATCTGCCTCTGTTCAGGCCTCACCCGAGCTTCATGCAACTTCTAAGATGGACCACAACGCGCTGGAACTAGCCTACTTCCCCAACGAGCTACTTCTCTCTCTTTAGGAACTTCCGATGCAGAGGGAAAAAAAATCGACGAATTATTCAAAGTAAGGAATTAAGAAGTATATAATCGTAGAAATGATATCTTGAAAAAGAACAAGAAAATAAATTTATATTTCATAAAACCCAGACTGTAGGTAATATTGTCGTGAAACTGCTATTTTCAGTGTTTTGCTGATAAAGTAGTTAGTTGCAGGTTTCTGAGGAAGGTATTAAGCGCCGGCAGGTATAGAATAATCTCTCAGTTAATCTCAGGATAAACAGCTTAAGATTGATTCTGAAACATATATGTATATGGTATATCAAGATTGAACAAAAATCGATTGTAGTTACTTTTCTGTAAGTCTGGTTTTCAACAGTCTAAATGAAATTCAAAGAAGGGAGGATTAAATACAACATTTATCCTTGAATCATTCACCAGCTCTTTCTAAAGTAAATTTAATTTTTATCTCTTTTCTTCAACTTACTCACACCAGTGGATCCAGTAATATTCTCATGGAGAGGTGGGATTCGTCATTAATTTAAATGAGTCATGCAGGACCTAATTTAAAATATTATTATACTTAGCAACTTTATAAAATGTTTGAATACATTCCATTTTCCATCTAAGGAAACAAAAAACTACTTAACTTTTTATATAGAAATAGTAAAAAGGTTGTACTAAAATCGATTTTGTGACAGATTGTAGAATCACTTATTAAAATAAATAAAAAAATCTTAGAGCCTTCAAACTTTCACAAGAATTCACAGAGATAGAGCTCGAAATTTTCTTTTTTTTTACATTATAAAAATAGGTAAATTTTTTTTTAAAACCCAATGAACAGCCGCATGCTGGTTCCGGACACGACGAGAAATATTTTAACATGCGCACAGTGCTCTTGAACAAAAATCTGTTGACAATAGAATATTATAGGAAATAATGCGCTAATTACGAATTTATATCTCATAGGGGTGGGGGCCGAAAATATTTGACAGAGTTTGAACCAAAAAAACTATGAAAATCACATCACTGGCAAATTATGTTAGATTTAAAGGAATAGAGAGAATCTTTAGCGGTTAGTTTATCAAAATTTATCTTTAATAACATTTCTCAAAAATTAAATATAAAATACAAAACATACTTTCATGATCAACTTATGCCATAATATTTTGTACACAAAAATAATTTTTAAAATTATCTACATAAGAAAAAAATAAAATAAAGTAAAATGCTGAATCTTCTGCTTTTATGGCGATCATTTCGTGACAAATTACTTAAATATTTAATAACAATAGTCAATTTTGAATTCTATTATAAATAAGTCAATTTAAATTTATTATTAATTATTCCTTGAAATTGTTGATAATGGTCAATTTACTGTATTTAAAATTAATATTTTCCATGTAATTGAATGCAACAATGTATCTCGTTAATCTAGTTGTAGAAGCGGGTTGGTTTTCAAGCATGTAAAAATCTCATTTTAATTTTTTTTTTTTTTTTGTTAAAATCAAACCCGCAGATGATCTTTGCAAAATTTGATTCAAATTTAGTTAGATTGCGGATGAATGAAAAATGAATTTCGGAAAAAATGAAAGGGTGGTATGTGGTCATTTTTTAATATTTGAGTTTAAGATAAATTGTACAATGAGTGAAGCAATAATTTGTTCGTACCCATGGCCATATTTTCCAAAATAATATCAATTTTTACTTAAAATAAATTCATTTTATACCTCTTCTATACAGAAAGAAGACTAAATCAAAAGATTGCGACAAAGTCAATATTTACATCTCCTATTTAGTTACCTATGCTCTATAATCCTTAATCGACTAATACAAGTAAGAGGTCACAAATACTGTTTTTTACTTTCACTTACCTATATATGAAAAATATAGGAAAGGAAAGTATTGCGATCGTAAAAAATTTCGACTTCCGGTTTTCAACGGAAATACACGTTCCAAGTAACCAACGAGTCCCAATAACCAAGTCCCGCGAAATGTTCTGTGTGTGTGTGTGTGTGTGTGTGTGTGTATGTGTGCGTGTTTGTGTGTGTGTGTGTGTGTGTGTGTGTGTGTGTGTGTGTGTGTATGACAG
This sequence comes from Aelia acuminata, assembly GCA_911387785.2. Lineage (NCBI taxonomy): Eukaryota > Metazoa > Arthropoda > Insecta > Hemiptera > Pentatomidae > Aelia > Aelia acuminata. The sequence continues at coordinate 74,587,668 of OU426978.1, read as the reverse complement.
CAAAAATTTCATCAAAATTGGTCAAAGGGAGGGGGTACTTTATTTAATAACTTTTTACGTTTTTTTCGATTTTATCAAAAACGGCTCTAACGATTTTGATTAAACTTAACGTGTGTGTGAGTGTGTGTGTGTGTGTGTGTGTGTGTGTGTGTGTGTGTGTGTGTGTGTGTGTGTGTGTGTGTGTGTGTGTGTGTGTGTGTGTGTGTGTGTGTGTGTGTGTGTGTTAGTAAACAAACTTGCTCAAAAACTATAAACCGTGCGAACCTGAAATTGGGTATTTAGTGTATGTATATGCCCGCAATATGACAGCAAAAATTTCATCAAAATTGGTCAAAGGGAGGGGGTACTTTATTTAATAACTTTTTACGTTTTTTTCGATTTTATCAAAAACGGCTCTAACGAGTTTGATTAAACTTAGTATTTGGTGTATTAATATGCCCTAGATATGACTGTAAAAATTTCATCAAAATTGATTAACCGGCGGGGGGACTTTACTTAATAAATTTTGTATCATTTTCTCGTGTTATTTTTAAATACTCAAAAACGGCTTTATCGATTTTGATCAAACTGGGTATTTGATGTGATACCCAACATTTCATCAACATTGGTCAAACGGAGGGGGCACTTTATTTCATAACTTTTTTTCCAATTTTTACTTCTTTTTTTTCGATTATCTCAAAAACAGGTTTAACGATTATCATTAAATTCGTCATGTTTAATGAAAATTAGGTGTTCTTTAATATCAGGTAAGCTTTATCATTATTAAAATGTTCTGAGTGGCCTTAAATGGGGACGGAGCCTTTTCTGTTGGTTTTTTTTTTTTTTTTTTTTTTTTTTTTTTTTTTTTTTTTGTGTCCTATTAGGTACCTTTGTTTTTCTTTATATGGGGAAATTAACTGTCTTTCGTTACGCCTAAAAATAAGAAATGGCTAAATATGATATATGATAAAAATCAAGTAAACATATAGAGGAGAAACAAAGAAAAATATTCAGTCAACTCATAAAACACGTTGAACCCATGCATGCGGAGTATGCCTTTAATGACAGACCATTGTTCACAATTAAAGCCGTTCTGTTCATTAAATGGAAATTATATGTTTCATGGTAACTTGATGTATACCACTACAACTACTACATAGAGAATTATATGGTAAAACCAGACGACTTGGAGTATTATGTTTGCATTGCCAACATCAAGTTCATCAATGTTTGCAAGGGCTAGGGGTAGGCACGCAGGACCACAGGGTTTAAACAAAAAAATAGAGATCGGAATCAACACATTCCAGAGAGATAAAGAGTTCATTTATTCAGGATCCCAAGGGAAATCTGACAATGATTTTAAGGCCAAGCTTCAGAGAAGTCTTGGCGACCAATATATGCTAGTCTGTTCTTCATAAGCATGTAAAATGCTGAGTGGTTTCCATCGCAACGAAGATAACCAGCTCTGAAACGCTGATCCGACCAGTGTTGATATATATGTGTACTTGGACGGAAACAGGAGCACCAGAATCCCTTTACCTTGTTGTGAGGAAGTATTTGGCCCTTTAAATTATAATTGCGGGCAGTGGATTAGAACCAATATAGCGAATAATAGACCAAATCGGCCGCAAGGCTTTTCTACAAGAATTGGTGCCAAGAAAAAAAAATGCAGGTTTCAATATGATCTAATCTACTTTCGGAGAGCAATAATTATTGTATTAGAACCATTCTATTTAAACTAATGTCGTTTTAATAAAATAATCAAAAGGTAATCAGAAAGTATAAGAAAGAGTCTCACACGATATATGTATGTCATGGTGAAGCTATAGCACTTCTCACTGTAGGAGATCTCCCAGAAATCTTGAAAACTTTCCTGAAATCTGCTGAAGACTGTAAGATAAGAGACAGAGGTCCCGCTGTTATCAATATTATAAAAACATGTTCACCCTAAATTCGTAGGCAATGATTGACCAGGCCCAACTGAAAAAAATCTGCCAAGCCCCCTATTCAAAATTTGTTTCTACTCACCCCAAGCTTTTAATGACAACGAACCCTGGAAAAAAGCAACATTTTTTTTTTTTGCAAACGATAAGAAAAAGCTAGATGGGTCAGGGATTCGGAACAAAAAATAGCAAAAAAAAATCATAACTCAGAAAGTTGGAATACGGCAAAAACGATAATTTTGACATTTCACAGTATTCCTTTAGGATTCCTTTAGGATACGCAATAACAGCACATGACCCGATTTCTTCCATTTTCAGCAATCCTCAGCATTAACATCAGTTACCAAACCTTCAACAGTTCAGCCTCAAACAACGGCTAACCTTACCTACTAGGCCTTATGAATCTTTTGAAAGAGTTACGTGATATGAGTTTATAATATGGATGGAGCACATCAAATAACGGCTGTATCTATGGAGTGACATTTAAGAAATATACATACCATATAAAAGTGATTTATAAACAATATGATCGATTTAAGCAGGTTCTAAATGTATCACTGATATATAATTGTACTAAATTTGTATACTCTAGATATTTTATTAAATAAGTTGCAAAATGCATCGTCTATCATGTCCCATAGTTGCAATTAGCCTTTTGCAGGTATGGGATTAAACCCAAGAATCCCAAAATCCCCAAATAATCCTTTCCAGTATTTGATGATTAACAATCAAGCTAATTCGATTATAAATATGTAATGATCGTCTGCGGTATATTGTGGGTTTAATTTTGGAATAAAAATAAAGTGTAATATGACATATTAATTCTTATTTGAAAACCAACTAGCATCAATACTAATTAGATTAGCCGTTCTGAGATATTAACCTTAAAGTTCAAAATATGTCTTTAATGGATTTAATATTTCATTGAAAATATCAATAATTTCACTAGTGTCTAACTTTTGATCATAATTAAGAAGAATCTTCATTTGACTAAAATCATACAATTTTTTACTTAGTTTAGTTACTTTTAATTAGTTGTTATACATTACGTAAAAATATGGTGCGGTGCGCCCTTCATACAACTTTAACTTATGAAAGTATCCATATTTTTATAAAAATAGAAAACATTTTGAAAATGGCATGCTTAAGTGCTACCGGAGATGGAACACTAAACTTTTTTCCTGGTATTTCACAGGGATTCGTTTAAACTTTATTCCTCGTATTTCAGAGAGAGGGATTCATTTAAATGTTTTTAATATAAATATTTTCAAAGAGATTATGGAAATAATAATGGCTAGAAAGGGTTCAAAACAACAGCTAACAAAAAATTTGGATATAAATTTAAATTTTTTAACACTTGAGAATTTTTCAGGAAGCGACGGCTATATTGTATTCATCACAGGGGACATTTTTAGTGCTATAATTAATTCTATAGTTTAGGTATGTTCTAACAAGCACTTAAAACACGTGTACAACGCTTTTGCATGCGCAGTAAGCCTTTCCTTATTGCAAAGTGCAGATAGGCGTACAGCGCATGAAAAAGAGTGGCCATATTTGCTGTTAGGTCGCACAGAGGGGCTAACTAGGAAAAAAACCCAAAATCCAATTTTCATATCTGGACTTAATTTTTATTGTATTTCATTCTTGAATAGTTAACACATAAAAAACGATTAGTTCCTTTCTTATCAAAAATTTCTTTTAAGCAGAAATTAAAGGTTTTGTCATTTAATGTCATTTTTACTATTTACAGCACATTTGAGTGATAGTTGTTTTACAGCCTTTATGTGCATATACAGACGTACCACTTTGTAAGAGTAGTCATCCTATATAAACAATTAAATAAGCGAAAATCTTTCAAACAAAATAATTAATTTGTAGCATAATTATAGTTTGGGGCTTATCCTTGCTTAAGATAGCAACGATAGATCTAGGATCGGGATGTATCAGAGAATATTTTCCTCTTATATCTTTTGTCCTTTTTTGCCGGTTCGGTAATTACTGTCATTTTTATAAAAAAAATTCGTGGCGCGCCGCACAGTGTGACAAACGAGGAAAAAAAAAAAAATCCGATGTTCATATCTGGAGTTATTTTTTATTGTTTTTCATCCTCGAATAGTTAACAAATAAAAAGCGATTAGTTTCTTTCTTATCAAAAATTTCTTTTGAGCAGAAATTATTTGTCGTAGTTTTAATAATGTCATTTTCTTGTTTTTATAAAAATATTTTGAGCTAGTTACAGCACATATATAGACGTTTTACATTATAACAGTATCCACCAATATAAACGATTAAATAAGCAAAAATCTTTCGCACAAAATAACTAATTTGAAGCATGATTATATATAAAGCCTTATCCTGGCTTAAGATGGCAGGGGTTGGTCCAGGACCGGGATGTATCAGAGAATATATTCCTCTGATTTCATTTGCCTGTTTTTGCCTGTTGGGTAGTTATTGTCAATTATGTGAAATACTTCGCGGTGCCCAAAAATTTCCCGAGATGGAAAATACCGTAGAGTTGACTGTCTCCAATTTATTCAAAAAGCATTAAATCAAAATCCCTACATACCTACCCTACCTGATTATGCAATCATGGTTTAAATTTAAAATATAATATGATTAGTGTAATACTCAATGAAATCGAGTATTACACCTATAAGTAATCAGGCTGCTTCAGCCTCCTCCCAGTTAGTTATAGTTAAAGTTCAATTTTCGGCAATTATTCTGCTCTAGCTGTTTTTATCTAATCAAAACTGTCTAAATATCAGTATGATGTGATGAGAAAGGAGATTAAAGACAAGGTTCTCAATATTTTTCCATAAAAAGACAGTAATTTAATAAAAAAAAAAAAAAAATGCTACCTTAAAGGAAATTGAAATTAATATTGAGTTAAATCAGACTAAAATAAGCTAAATTAAGTTAAAAGTGTGTTCAATGATTTTTTTAATTATTTAAAATATCTGTTTTTGAGTTTCTTATATAATAATATGTACATAAATAATATAATTTTTAAATTTAGTTGCAACTCTAGTGTAATTTTCGATTTTTAATCGAATAAAACAATTTCCATCTCGATAGGACAAACCGTTCTTGAGATAAAGAGTTTTTCCCACTTTTTTGCCGTTTTGCCCCACTGTGAGTCGCGGCCAACCTCAAAAACCTAATGTCAGTTTTGACTTTATTATTTGACTTGACAAGATTATTTTGACTTAGAGGTCCGAATAATAAATAGAAAAGAACAAAGAGCATTATATGAAATAGATTTTAGTGGACATATGATCCAAGCTATAGATAAATAGATAGATAGCTTTATTAAACATAAATATATATAAATAAATATACAATTTCTTTCTCGAAAATATAAGCAAGAAGCTTTTATTGGCATGGTAAGATACCATAGAAAAATATAAAAACAGAAATTGGATCATAATAACTGATAATAATTAGTTTTGATTTACAAAGTGTACAGGATATTTGTTATGAGTTGAAATGTTGAATTAAAAACATTCTATACATATAAGCCACAATGTGGTACAAGAGTACAAGACTGCTCCAATCTTTACCATTCAATATTTCTTCTATTAATTCATTCCGACTTAACATTATTTTTTTAAAATATTTTATTCTATATTCTTTAAGGATAGTACAGACACAGATATAATGACACAGACACAGACACAGATTAAATTACAAAGACTACACATTCTTTGCTGTTCACTCCTCATTATACTATTTTTAAGATATACTAATTGGCCTCGCAATTTAAATATAGCCTTAATAAAATTCATTTTACTTATATCTAACATATAATTTCTTTCACCTAAGTCTCTGTTTAATTCATGGTGAAGACCGTGAAAATTAGACAATCGAGCTTTATCTAACATGTCTGCCTTAAATTTATTTTTTAGTTTATTCAGAATATTAAAAATTATTTGATTATATTGGTATTCTAATGTAATATTTAATTTATTACAAAGTTCAGTGTTTTCTTTATGCCAAAATATTTTCATTTTAATTATTTTCTTCACCAAAATTTTTGGTAGCCTTGATTCCGGTAAAGAAAGTACTTTTTGTAAGTATTGTTGATGTATATCTATGGTGTAAAAAAAAAATGGTTTAAAATTAGATTCCAGATATGATCCAAGCTATAAGAACTCCAGATAATAATGAAAAAGCTGAGGTCACACTTAAAGGAATGTTTACGGCAAGTTTCACCAGAGGGAAAGGTCTTTAGAAGTGTTTGTTCTCTCTCTTCATCATAATTTAACCTTTTGTTGAGGAAGCACTGAGAGACTGGAAGACGAAATGCTAAGGAATGGGAATGATATAAGGTATTCCCATCAAGACGACCAGGTTATTATAGCTAATGTTGAAGAGGACGCCAGTTATATGAGCAAGAAGCATATAGGGGCCAGTCAGCTGAAATAAATGGGTTAAATGGGAAATTTACCAGCCAGTCTGTATGAGCCAGTCTAAATGAGAAAATAAGCAGTCTTAAATCCATTTTGTCTATAGAGATCAATGATAAGCTGATCAGCCTGTCTGGTGATATAAATGACAAATTTACCAGCCAGTCAGCTGATATTAATGAGAAAATAAACAGTCTTAAATCCGGTTTGTCTATACCATAGAGGTCAATATAAGCTGATCAGCCTGTCTGGTGATATAAATAACAAATTGGCCAGCTAGTCTGCTGAGTTCAATGAGAAAATAAATAGCTTGTAATCAAGCTTGTCATCTGAGATAAATGAAAAGCTGACCAATTTTCCTGATGATGAGAAGGGATTTAATGACCCACCTGTCTTGTGAAATGAATGACAAGCTCACCAACTAGTCGGGTGAGATGGATGATGTAAATGGCAGGTTGATCAATCTGAATGACAAACTTGTTCAACAAGAAGCAAGGGCTTGTTTAACAAGGGCTGCCGCGTATGAAGAGGAGGTTAAACGACCCTGCCAACCTCTGCCAACTTACGTTGCAAGCTGGGAAAAGACATGAAACAATGGTCTCGAAAAGCCGGACCAGGATAAAACCTCTATCTTTTGATGGCAAGTCGTCCTGGTCGAATTACCTCAATCAATTCAGCGCAGCGGCTAACGGTTGGTCTCCGAAAGAAGAGGCAGTAGCACTAATAGTGGCTCTCCGAGGCGACGCTTTAGATAACCTTCAGACTCTCAAAGCCGACGATTGGTATGGCTTTAATGTGTTAGTAATCCAGCTGGAGGGCCAAGCCCACCTCGAACAAGAATACCAGTCCCAGCTGAAGAGATTGAAATAGAAGGCAGCAGAGACTATCTAGGAGTTTAAGGTGGACGTTGCGAGGATGGTGGAGTTTTTGGAGTGTTTAGCGGTCCAAGGGTTAATCGTCGGTCTCCGGGAAGCGGAACTTTAGAGAACAGTGCGGCTGGCTCATCCTAAATTGCTCGTGGGTGCCCTATCCACAGCATTGGAGTTTGAGACAGCTAATAAGGCTTCTCATGGCCATGCAGGTGTACGGACCGCGAACAATACCGACAGGGGAGAGTTAAACCACAGTGACTTGGGAGGTATGATCTCAAAGGTTGTGGAGGCTTTAGAATCCCGGATAAAGAGACCCGTCAGGTGTAGGAACTGTAGGGAGCCGGTAAAACATAATGACCCGGAAAACATGTTTTTAAAAGCTGTATAGGCTCTAAAGTCCCGTAAAATTAAACATGTACGGTGCTGGAGCTGTGGGGAGCTCGGACACATCAGGAGTTCCTGCAAAGGAAAGATCAGAAAGATCACTCTGGACACAGGTAAAATGGGCCAGGGTATTCGGGGAACCCGAGTTAAAGACACAGTTAGGCTGCAACTGCGTCTCGCACTCGGTTCTAGAGGCCGACATGGAAGAAGTAATCATCGGCATGGACCTTATTGGAACACTTACGGTTTTCAGCAGATCCTAAAACGAAGAGTTGTCAAAATCACAGGAGAGGAAATGTTCTTCTGCAGTCGGGAACCGGCGGGTTGGGAGTCATCACGGACAAGAAAGTGGAACTTCCTGCGATGCGGAACAACTTCACTATAGTTAGGAAAGGCACCAAGGTCGGGACTTTAGCGCCGATGATCACAGTGGTTATGACGCATATGTGGTTATGGCGAAGGAAATCCCATGGTCGTCCATTATAATCGCTAGGTGCCATATTTAGGGAACCACGATGAAGAAGAACAGGCACAGCGGATTACGGGAGATACCTTTTATCTACTGTTAATAAGAGAGAATTACATAGCTAAGTGTTCCTCTACCCTGTTCTTCCACTCTACCCATTAAATGTATCCATGATTAGAAAATGATTAATATGATCATCGTATTATCGGTGTTTATAATCGGGATTCTCTGCTTCATAAAATTGGGATATTCCCTGATTATAATTTTTAAGTGAAATGAAATGAGTGGACTGTATTTACTGGTTGAAAAATAATATATGTTTACTGCATAACAATATATTTATTTGAACGTACCTTTTGTTAATAAATAATTGACAAAGAAAAGGGTAAGGCTGATGTGTCGGCTGCATGATTTAGGTGCATGCGTTTTTGTATAACTTATTTCTTGCTGTGTTTCTTGATTTCGACGGGGGTGGCCAACCCATCTTCTCTCCTCGTCTTCGCCGGCTCTCCGCTAACTAATTTAGCTCATGCTAAAGTATTAATTAATAGCACATAAACAAAACCAAAAACTCCTTCTCTAACTGCAGGAGCTTCCTCCATTAATCTCCTGGGCTTTCTTACTCTCTACATCACCAGTATGCCTTCTGGTTCTGGCAGGCAAATTAAATAGGCCGTGCATAGGCGCCGGCGGGTGATCATTTGAATTGGTGAAAATTGAACAATCGGATAGATACAAATAATTGCTTATCTAAAAGAGTATTTTCCAGGTAGACGAGTTACTTTGTATATATAAACTTCAGGACCCTACCCTTCTTATTTTCTTAAACAAAATATATTTTGTTTATAATGTACCTAATATTGAATTGAGCAAATATAGAAAGCTCTTACAACAGCTATTTAAAAATAAAATGAACTTCCAGGAAAAGACTTGGGTGTTTTAAGGAGTAAGGTCAAGAAATGTATACAAAGATTCAAAACGATATCTATCTGATATGATAGGATCTAAAAATAATATTTTCATTCAAAGGAAAAAGTAAATATTTGTGTTTGTGTTTCGAACATACAAAAGCCGTTTCATAATTTTTATTTGAGGCAGGGGCTATTTACATGGGCGTCCGCAAGAGTGGGGGAAAGGGGATGGTTACTGCCCTCCCCCAGAAAAAATGAGAAACAAAACTACGAATTAAATAATTTTGTATTAATTTAATATATTCATTAATTATTATACAAATGAATATTTCAATTATTAAATATCAATTGGCTTTATTTGAAGCCATAATTTAGCCTTGTATAGTCAGATTACATCAACCTCCCCTCCACCGATTTTATCAACCTGCTCCGCGCCTAGACGAAATCCTGCGAACGCGTTTGGCTAATAATATTAAAATTATAGAGCGGTGAATTAAAAACTCACATAACTCGCGAGATATATCTTTATTGTTACATTGAAAGTTTATTTTAATTTATTCACGCAAAAATGTTTTTTACAATATTCTTTCTAAGTCACCATAATTTTTTTTTTCATGTTTATTTTATATACATAATTAAACATTAATAGCAAGGTGATAGCTATAAACATAAATAATAATATTTTTTTAATAAAATAATTGAATTGAACATACCTATCGGTGAGTTTCTTGGCGAAGCCGAAGTCGGTAATTTTGAGATGCCCCTCTTTGTCGAGGAGGAGGTTCTCTGGTTTCAGGTCTCTGTAGACTATTGACTGGGAGTGCAAGTACTCCAGGGCGACTACTATCTCCGAGGTGTAAAATATCGCTGCAAAAATAAAATCATATCGCTTGTCTAAAAAGTTAATTTCATTATGCAATATAAATTGCAATAAATTTAAAAGTTATTTTTCATTTCTATGCCTTATCTTATAATATAATAAATAAAAATAAGGCATTTAATAAAGATCATACGGTGCTTGTGAATCATTGAAGTTCTATTTGTATTCTTCCAAAAAAAAAATTACGTATTAACTGCGGTCTAGAACTCATTTAAATTGCAAGGAGAATCCAAACGATATAGTTTTGGTTTCAAGAAGAACCAATGAGCGAGGCAAAACTTGCCGCTTTTCTGAAGTCGTAGCAACCAAGCGGCGCACAGAGGTCCCGATCTGCCCATCATGGTGTAAAAACTACTTACAGTTGACGGATCTTGTTCAAACTTTGTATTATTTTTAATCCACTATTGTAGAGTTGTTTTATATTGGGAGAATTTCTTACTAATAGTATAACTTTTAGTGGAAAAAACTTGTTCAAACCATGTATTGTGTTTATTAGTGAATTGTAGTTGTTTTATATCGGTTTCATGAAAATAGGTAAGGGTGGGGGTGGGGGTAAGAGGGAGGGGTGGGAGAATTTGTGTTTACTATTGGATTATACTGTTGTTTTATATAGGTTCATACTTCATGTTATATTAACTTATCATATAAAATGTTTAATTTACAACAAAAACAACTCTTTTCTTGCTCTTCAGAATTACTCATACTAAGTAATCATTTAATAAGTCATCACTAGAGCATTTGTATTACGTACAATATTTTTTTATAATTTAATAAACGCGACATTTTAAAACACGAAAAAAAAAACATGTGCACATTTACATATATAAGAAAATTGTCAGAAATTTAAAATTTTTCTTAAAGCTTGTCTTTTTACCTTCAAAATAAAAATAAAAAATTAGATTTTTTAGCTTAGACAGAACCGGAGTTATGAATTTCTGAAAAATAGGCTATTACCGATAAATCATCAAATTCACGAATTTTCGATCTTGTTCATTTTTCAAAATATCGAAAATAAAAAAAAAAATCCTCTTACACGTATCTCTTTTTTTTCGATATAGAACCCGTAAAAAAAGTTTCAGTTAAATCTAAAATATGTCGGTCAATTTTTGTCCAAATCTGTTCGGTTTGTAAAAGAATGTCCCATATCTCTGGTGGGCTAGGTGATAAAATTCTCATTTTTCTCTCACTTACCTATATATGAAATATATAGCAAGTGGAAGTATTGCGATAACCAAGTCCTGTATGTGTGTGTGTGTGTGTGTGTGTGTGTGTGTGTGTGTGTGTGTGTGTGTGTGTGTGTGTGTGTGTGCGCGTAATATAGTGCGTGCGTATAAATATACTTTATCATGAAAAGAACACTAGTTTCACGTATATATACAACATGGGTGATTCTCATTCTATGGGAACGTTTTGCATTTTATTTTTGAAAATATACCTACTTATGGTTTGAAAATATTCCTAAATATAAAGTTATATTATATTATAAAACTTTATATTTATATATTAATATATACTTTATATATTAAACTATTTATTATAATATTATAAAACTTAAAAAAAAAAGATGTATGAGTATTTGGAACCATCCATAGCAAATCTAGTATAATAGCATTGCTTGAAATTCAGATAATTCAATCTATTGCCTCGGCAATGATTTCAATTACCACTTCAATGACTAAATTTAAAACTGTCCTTATGCATGTATTATATGGCTAATTCATCATTTAATGCAGAATCAGATGAAACCATAAGAATTACCATAATAATTTTTCTTTATGGGGAAAAATTCTTAAACATAATATCATAATTTTTCCAGAAATAAAAAAAGGCATCGAAAAATAACTTAAGCAAAAATCTGACCCCGATTTACCTAACCGATATATATTGCTGGAAGGAGGATGGAATTCTCTATTTAATGGTGAAATAATATTGGTGAAGTTTTAAATTATAAATGTTTTATTTTGATTTGAATACAATACAGTAAAATTAAATTTAAAAGTTGCGCATATAAATTAATATTGCTAAACTATCTTTTTTTTTTTTTTTAGGGCCGGGATGGCCGAGTGGACAAGGGCGCTTGCAATAGATAATCAAAGTTAAGCAACGTCTATCGTGGTTAGTACTTGGATGGGTGATCGCTCCATTCGGGTGACCGCCCACCAATGAACGCCACGCATTCCACGTCCAACCCCGGCCCCGGTTTTGTGAGGCCCGTCAGCCTACTGGAGGCGACTCACACCGACCGGGCGTAGGAGTGATGAACCTTCCCCGTGTATCTCATCGAGAATCGTGGTGTGGTTTTCCAGGATGTCAGTAACCGCCCGGAGGTTTGGTTCAGGGGCGGTATGCTTCAGGGAAAGAAATATAGGTCCTCGGGGCCTGCTGACTCTGAGCTACCATAATCCTTGGACCTAGACCAGTTTGTCACTGTCCTTGAACCCAAAAGAGCTGACGCCATCGGTGGGAAGGACACTGCCAAATTGGCCCCAATGGGATTGGTTATGGAGCTATGGGCAGTCTGCCGCTGTACCATGGTGACCATGGCTTGCAGCAACGTGAGGTTGGGCTACCCCCTCCAGGCTGTCTGTGCTCCCGCAAGCAATACAAATGTCTGTAAGAAGACCACACTGCGCGGCCAAAGTTCTCATTAGGCCTAATGCGCCAACCGAAAAAAAAAAAAAAAAAAAAAAAAAAAAAAAAAAAAAAAAAAAAAAACTATCTTTTTAATAATATATAAATATATGAGGTCTTTTGAATTTGAAAAGTCTTATCTAATTTTAATGCTTTCCCCCATGACCGGTAATATGTTTACTTACAAATCAATAATTATATTTAATGAGAAAAATTAAAAGGAAATAGAATACAAAGAAAAAACAAAAAAACAATCTGGCCTGGATATTAAGCAGTGATTCCCAGAGGATTATTTACGTTCGCACTGTATCTCTATCCGCACTAGTCACACAATTTTTAAAAAACTTAAAGGGCATGTGTTTTTCATTGTGCAATAAGCAGTCGGTTTTTCATTTTCTTACAGATTGGTGCGAAATTGACAGCGGAACTCCAAAAATTTTTTTATTAATTTATGAAAACTTCCTTCCAAAGTCAAACTTTCCTCTTTCCAGATATTGGAATAATTTTGTCGCTATCCTAAAGCAGTAGAACAAAAAACCGACTAAAAGCCGAATAAAGCTTTTTTTTAATTATGGTTTTGTTTTTTCAGCTTTTCGTTGTACTCCGGGCATGGGGCACAATGAAACAAAATTATTTTTTTGGCAAACAGCTGCTCGCGGTAAGGCATGATGCATAAAATAATGTTTAACGTATTTCTTACATAGATTAGATCCTAAGGTAACATGGAAAAAATAAAAAAATTGAAAATAAAGTCTCAGATGGGGTGCTGTGGGTAAAAAAAACTTTTTCATCATACTGCATCAAAAACATGTGTTTTCAATACTTGGTTCGAGTCCTTAAAGTAGAATTTATCGGGCCTAGGCCTGAAAAATCTTTTTGCGCTAACCTTACCTGCTACTTATTAATATTGATAAACATGTGTTTGAAAGAGGTTACTTGTAGCTAAACTGTGCTTCTTTTTAATATAAGTAGTATGTTTGAAGTGCAAAATAACATGGCAATGCCAAACAAAGGTTTTAATATAATGAATAACCAGAATTGTACAATAAATATTAATGTAAATATATAAGTACTTTTCTTCTATTATAGGTTAATAAACAGATGTTTTATTTATAAAAAAAAGGTGTCAATTTAATTTATTTTATTGCATCTCTAAGTTATTAATGAAATATAAAAGTTTTTAATGTAATTACGTATGAGCAGTATGATGAAAAGTATTGTTCATAACACATACCAAAAGTGTGTTTTCGATGCTTGGTCTAATTTCTGCGCTCGGCTACGCCTCGCGCGTTAATATATATATACGGGGAGGTGGGGCACAATGAAACACAATAGTTATTTTAATCATTAGTACCAAAAGTGGTTGTTTTCGGTGCGCGGTCGTTTAAAATTACTTAATAGTCATGGAAAGAAATGATTTATTTTTTCATAATTGGCAAAGAACATTGCGGAAGACGCAGGGTTGAACGAGAGCTATTAAAATACCATTGATTACCTGTAGAGGTTGGAAAGCGGCCAGCGTTCCTGAGGTAGGAGAACAGTTCGCCACCTGGTACATAGTCAAAGACCATGTATAAATAGCTGCTGTCGTGGGAGTGCCACCACCTGCAAATTGAAACATTAAACATTTATTAATTTCCATGCGAATTCCTCTTGTTTCCATAGTCATATTGAAATTAATTTAAATGTAATGTAAGCTCCCATTAGATTATTTTGATGAAGAGATTCCATATAATATTTTGATGCATATTATAATATGTTAGTACTACTTGCTCTTGAAATAGACATCGAGTAAATATAACAGTTCGGATAGTAATTGGAGCTAATTGTTATAATTAAACTGATGATCTGTTATTCTATTTTATTTCTACCGAAATTGAAATAATATCTTATGAATTCTAAAGAAAATATTACTGATAAGTCTGTAACACCTAAAACGAAAAGGACTAAGAGAAGTAAGTCTTCACCGGAATTTTTAGAAAACACCAATTTTAAAAAAGAAAAGAAAGAAATTTCCGAAAAAATGACAGGAAGTGCTCAAAACGAAGAATTGATCAAAATGATAAGCCAGCTACTAGACAATAAATTGTATAGTAAAATTAATGTATTGGCCACTAAATCAGACATACAAAAAATTAACGAGAATATGTCCACATTCATAAAAGAAATGGTCGCAATGAAAAAGGAAATTACTGCACTAAAAAATGAGAACAAGGAGTTAAAAGAAAGAATCTTTCAATTAGAAAAAAGAAATAGGTCTAACAATCTCATATTTAAAGGGATACCTCCTGGTGTAACACCTGAAGAAAGTGTAAAAGAGGTTTGTAAAAACATATTACAAATAAATGAGCCGTTATTAATTAGTAGAGCTTTTAATATCGGAAAAAGAAATGCTCCACCATTAATATTAACAGAGTTTGCCCTAGGCCATCAAATAGATAAAATTCTCAGCAATACAAAAAAATTGAAAGATACAAGCATCGTTATACAAACGGACTACCCATTGGTTATTCGAAAGCGGCAGAAGAACCTGTTGTTTATAAGAAGATTATTAATTAATCATGATTTCCCCCATAAGATAAATGTGAGAGAAGATAAAATGAAAATAAGAGATTGTGTTTTTTGTTGGTCAGAAGAAAAAGGTCTAGTTTATAATAATGAAGATGGTGTCGGTAAAATGAAAGATTTAACTGGAGTTGAAGTGGGAGAGATAGTGACAAGCCTACTACAGGGGACATACCCGGCCATTGGAAGGAGATCGGCTTCTGGTGTCCAAGCAGCCTCAAACCAAGCGGGACAGTTGGAAAGGAAAGAAGATTAGGGTAAGTCCGTCTGTCGAGAATATAACAAAAATAAAAAAGATAACGAAGGTGAAATCAGTATTTTATTTTATAATATTAGGGGAATTAAATCTAAGGAAAATTTGTTTTATGATTTTGTTAAAAAGTTTGATATTTTTTTATTGGTAGAAACATTTTTAATTGAAGAAAATTTACTATTTTATGAACAGAGATTTGCAGATTATGAACTAAAGTTTATAGGAGCAAAAAAAGAGGGAATTAGGGGAAGAGCTAGCGGGGGCTATCTTTATGGATTTAATAAAACAAAGTTTAAAGAACGGCAAGTTGAATATTGCAGTATCAACAATAAAATAGGTATAAAATTAAAATTAAAGGAAGGTTTCAAATATTTGATTCCTATTTATTTAAACGCTAATAATTGGGATCAGGATTTTGAGGAAATGGTTAAAATAATAGAAGCAAACAGAACTGAAGATTTTATATTGTTGGGTGACTGGAATGCTCATACCGGAAAACTACAAACTTGTCCTAAGGAAATTCTAGACGAAACGAATTTAATAACAGAGACTAGAAATTCGAAAGATAATAAAACAGATGAAAAAGGCACTAGAGTAATTGAATTTTGTGAGGATTTTGGTTTTAATATATTGAATGGTCGAACTTTAGGAGATGAAGAAGGGGAATTGACATTTATTTCCGCTAGAGGATCTTCTGTTATCGATTTCGGAATGGTGTCGATTAATTGCTTAAAAAATGTTAAGTATTTCGAAATTATTCCTGAAACATTTTCGGATCATTTGCCATTGAAACTAATTTTTTCGGGTGCAGATGCCATTAATAAATCTATGTTAATGCCACTTTTACCAAAACTAGCTTGGAATAAACAGCAAGAAAAAAACTATAAAAACAACTTAAAAAAGTTAGTGAAATGGGAGGATTTCAAAGTGAAAGACATCGAATTATTAGTTAAAAGATTTGCGGGCCTAATCAGGGAAGCTGCAGGAGAAAATACATTTCCAAATAATCCTCGAACAAGTGAGAAATGGTTCGATAACCAGTGTGCAAAAAGTAGGAAAAGGTCCTTCAAGTTACTGAATTTATTCCGAAAAACTAACTCAACAACTATTAAAAAGTGGTATTTAGCAGCAAACAAAAATTATAAAACTTTATGTACCCGGAAAAAATTAACGTTTTATGAATCTGTCATTGAAAAAATAAGAGGAGCAAAGGATAGCAAGGAATTCTGGGATGGAATTAATATAATGAAACAGAAATCACACATTTGTCACCCCAATTTACACATTGATGAGTGGGTGCGACACTTCAAGCAACTTCTAAGCCCACCCCTTTTATCAAGTCCTATACAATACGCAGAGCCTTACCTACGCGAAGAAACTTTAGATTGTAGGATTAGCTCAGTCGAAATAATTAATATAATTAAGAAAAGCAAAAATAATAAGGCTCCGGGACAAGATAGAATACCTTTTGAATTTCTAAAAAATCTACCTCAAGAATTCATCTGTTTACTGGAAGATATATTTAATAAGATATGGGAGAAGGAGAAAGTACCCAAAGCTTTTAAACAAAGTATTATTTTTCCAATATACAAGAAAGGAGATCCCAAAGATATAAAAACTACAGGGGCATATCTCTACTTAACACGATCGCTAAGCTATTTTTTGGAGTGGTATCGGAAAGAATAAATAAATGGATAACACAACGCAATATTATAAAAGAGAGCCAAGCAGGATTTAGAGAAGGATACAGCACCATAGACAACTTATTTAATTTATACAATATAATAAATATAAAATTCAGCCGAAATGAAAAAGTATACCTGTTTTTTGTCGACTTCCAAGCAGCATTTGACAGCATAGACAGAAATGCTTTATTCTACAAGTTAACGTCACAAGGAATGTCAACCAAAATTATGATCATTCTAAAAAATTATTATGAAGATACAGATGCGAAAGTTTGGAGTAAAGATGGACTCTCAAAGGCATTCCTTAGTGAAATGGGGGTGAAGCAAGGATGTCTGCTTAGCCCGATGCTATTTACAATATTCATAAATGACCTAGAAGATGAAATAGAAGGCGGCGTACTCATAAATAGGTGTAAAATAAAGTCCTTGATGTTCGCCGATGATATAGTTCTCATGGCCTCATCTCCAGCTTCCCTACAGCTGATGATTAAAGATTTGGAAATATACTGTGAGAAATGGAATCTCAAAGTAAACCTGGATAAATCACAGATCATGGTATGCAGGAGGAAGGGAGGAAGGATGAGGAAAAATGAGAAATGGTATTTCCAGGGACAAAGAGTGCTGTGCGTAGATAATGATAAATATCTAGGAATAAACATCAGCCCATCATTTAACTTCAAAAGAAATAGCAAGGAAAAAGTGTCTAAAGCTAAATTTGCAATAAATAGCATATGGAAGAAAATAATATTAAATAAAGATCTTTCTATAGAAAAAAAAATACAGGTATTTAATAGTGCTATACGCTCGGTGGTTTGTTATGGTGCCCAAGTCTGGGGATACTTGAATATGCCAAAAGTGGAAAAAGTCCAAAAATACTTTTTAAAAAGACTATTTTATCTCCCAAAGAACACGCCTGATTATATTCTATATCAAGAAATAGCGAAAGCACCCCTCTACTTGTATACATTAAAACTACATATCAATTACATCCGTAAAGTATTAATGATTCATCCCGAAAACAGACTAACAAATTTTTTGGCTAATATAATCATAGATGAAAACATAAATTGGTACAGACAAATAAAAGAAATGGGAAATGAATTCCATATTAACATCAACAAAGAAACGTACAAAACACTGAAGCCAGAAAACTTGATAAATAAAGTGGAAGAAAAGATTAATTGCCAGATGCTATCCAATGCCATGAGTAGTGAGTTCCACTCAATATATAGTAAACTGGACAATAAGCAAGCAAAGGAATATATCCAAAACGATGCATTGAGTTTATACCAGAGGTCACTAATATTGAGAGCAAGAGGGGAACTATTAGAGCTTAACTACCAGCCATGGAAGAAGGAGAGGATATATACCTGTGCAATGTGCAACTTAAACATGCCTAGGAGTATGTCCTGTTTTGAGAGAGTTTAGATATAGCTATTGGGGAAAGGGACATTTAACAAGGGACAAAGTATTAAACATACTAAACGGGACAGATTGGATAAAACTCTCTGTATATTTATGTAAAATAGTAAAATATAGGAAATTCTTGATTGAACAATTCAATTTCTAGGTACAAAATCATAAAATATTAAGTAGTCATAATAAAATAATTACAAAAAGAAAATTAGGCAACTCGACAGACGGCTTACGCCATTGTCAAAATATGCTTTTAAAAAATAATACTATTTTTTTGTATTTTTGTATATATGTAAATAAAAGCATTTATTCATTCATTCATTCATTCAATATATTAGTATTACATTATTATTACACAAAAGCAAGACACTTAGAATTTATCTCTTTACCAAAATAGATAACAGATAAACAACAGAATAACAAAACAAATGTTCTTTAATCTTTTCTTTATCAGCTTAATTGATTTTTAAAAAAGTAGTTACATCTTGTAATGGTTTAGTTAATAGTAATAGTTTATTGTAATAAAAATATTAACTTATTTCCTACGAGTCATCATTGTTTATACATTACCATACAAATAAAATTTATTTTCCTATGTTGTAAGTAGGCGAGAAACATTTCAAAAATACATTCGAATAGGCTTCTTCTTTATAACACTTTTTTTGTATATTAGCTACTTATTCATAAACAAATTAAATATAACAAAGAGAGAAAGAAGTGCAATTTTTCTGTTTTATTCAATATGCGGGGTAAGATGGCGAACTATAATTTAATTTAAGCATACATTAATAGTCGTTCAAAGTCAGCTTCTTATCGGATCTTACGCGTCACTTTTGCTCAAGTCACAATCCCGAATCGCCTCACATTCGCTTTCCATCCTAGCACTGGAGTTTTGAACTCAACACAGTGTGCAATACGCCTTTTTCGGGGAAGTCGTAGCATTGTGAACAATAATGATTATTTATGATATGGGAACGGATTTTACATATTTATTCCTGAGCGTACTATTTTCAGTAGAAAGTTCAATTCAATAGTTTTATAGCATTTCGAATCGTTTAAACTATGATTATTTTATATTATTAAAAATATATACTTCTGCATATTGAGTCTATCTTTTTCTTTTATTTCCTAGTTCATTATTTTTATTTTTATTAAACTTTCTAGGCATGAAACACAAATTTTGAATAAAGAGACTGATTAGAATTTTATTGACAGTTTCAAAACAAATTTGATATGAATCAGCTGGTATAAACATTCACGTCGCACTAAGTATGTACCTACTTCGTGAAACTTCCCTTTGCGGGAAATAAGTGAAAATATATTTGTCCGATAGAGAGAAGTGGACACTAAAGGGAAGTTTAAAAGGAAAAACAGATTTTTAAGCAGACATGTACATTATCGATTTTGTTGTTTATTGTTTAATAGATACTTATCCAACAAAAATGTACATAGTGAAGACCGGGGCACATTTTCCATAGGGGCACTTTTTCTAATTGGCTTTAGATGTTTAATGAGCACGTTGAAAGCCTCGGCGGGTGGACTGACCAATGCGGCAATGCTTGTCGTTCTGACTAATTTTGTTTCATCTCTCTACTCGCTTTCACTTACAAGGGGAGGGCACAGCTATGGGGTCGTCGATCGGGCCCATTTTTTTTCTGGTGATTCTACATCGAAAAATAGTCGACACGTGTCCGAGCGTTCCGTCCAATGGGTCTTAGGAGCTGAGAAATAAAATAAAATACCTTGAAAATCCTTTATTTTTTATCTTGAGTTTGGAAAATGATATCGACATGATGTTTTCACTAATTCATTTATTTTAGAGAGTAAATTAAAGGAAAAATATAATCGTTAAAGAATTATTCATATTTCTTCAATTTAATTTAAAAAAAGCTCCAAGTTTTCAAGTAAACTAGCTTTATAAATTTTTTCACATAAAAAACCTATATTGGAAATATATAGTAAGGAAAGTATTGCGATCGTGAAAAACTTCGACTTCCGGTTTTCAACGGATACACCATGCGAAATGGTCTGAGTGTGTGTGTGAACAGACTAGCTCAAAAACTATAGGTCGTATTATACTGAAATTGGGTATTTGGTGTATGTATATGCCCGCGATGTGACAGCAAAAAGTTCATCAAAATTGGTCAAACGGAGGGGGTACTTTATTTAAAGAATTTTGTATTTTTTTACGATTTTCTCAAAAACGGCTTAACGATTTTGATTAAACTCGGTATTTGGTGTATGTATATGCCCGCGATGTGGCAGTCAAAATTTCATTAAAATTGATCAATTGGAGGGGGCACTTTACTTAATAAATTTTGTCCCATTTTCACAAGTTTTTTTTTTTTTAATCAAAAACGGCTTTAACGATTTTGATCAAACTTGGTATTTAATGTATATATGTGTGACAGCCAAAATTTTATTAACCGTATCATGAAAATAAAAACTTTTATTTATTAATAAAAAGATCAATTTTACTTAAAAGAGTAAATACGTGATGCTCAAATTTTTGAAGCATCGCAGGTGTGTAAAAATATGGTATAAGATAATAGTGTATAATTAATATAGGTATATTTTAGTCTAAAAACTTCTGTTCCATAATAAATTTTTGAAAACAATATAAAGCGATTTTAGAGGAACAGTAATCGTTCTTGATTTCCAGAAAGGCATAAGAGACGTAAATACACCTATCGATATCATCATCTTCACGATGTTTATCCAAAAAGCAACTCGTAGTAAAAAACAAGCAAGCAGTTAAAAAAAACGACTGTTAATGAAATTAGTCCCTTCATAAATAAATTAGCAATAATGTATATAATATGCAATAATGCAATAATAATGAATCGAAAAGTGCTGAGAACTACCAAATTTTGCTATACAGATACTCTATAACTTATGGAGATATACCAATATAAGTATATACTTAAATGTAGAAAAATTAGTGAAGTTGAGGATTGGCGTTTACATATTATCGAAAGACATCGATTTCTAATCTAAGTAAGTTCGTAAGTGAAAGTTGTGTGTTGCATGCATCGCACCAGATTTTTTAATTTGTATTTTTTAAAGTTGATTTTACTCTCCTGAAAATAAGGTCTACTTAGTTAAAAATCAATTGCCAAATCAAACATTTTTAATACATATCACTAACAAGGGGAGGGCACAGCTATGGGGTCGTCGATCGGGCCCATTTTTACTTTCACTTACCTATATATGAAATATATAGTAAGCGGAAGTATTGCGATCGTGAAAAATTTCGACTTCCGGTTTTCAACGGAAATACACGTTTTGGGGTCCCCTGAGTCCAATTAACCAAGTCCCGCGAAATGGTCTGTGTGTGTGTGTGTGTGTGTGTCTGTGTGTCTGTGTGTGTGTGTGTGTGTGAACAGACTAGCTCAAAAACTATAAACCTTGCGAACCTGTAATTGGGTATTTAGTGTATGTATATGCCCGCGATGTGACAGCGAAAATTTCATCGAAATTGGTCAAAGGGAGGGGGTACTTTATTTCAAAACTTTTTACGTTCTTTCGATTTTCTCAAAAACGGCTCTAACGATTTTGATCAAACTGTGTATTTGATCTATTTATATGCCCGAGATATGTCTGTAAAAATTTCATGAAAATTGATCAATTGGAGGGGGCACTTTACTTTATAAATTTTTCATCATTATCACGTGTTTTTTTTTATTTACCCAAAAACAGCTTTCACGATTTTGATCAAACTGGGTATTTGATGCATGTATATGCCAAAGAAATGACAGCCAACATTTCATCAAAATTCATCAACCTGAGGGGGGACTTTACTATAAAATTTTGTATCATTTTCACGTGTTTTTTTTATTTACTCAAAAACGGCTTTCACGATTTTGATCAAACTGGGTATTTGATGTACGTATATGCCAAAGAAATGATAGCAAACATTTCATGAAAATTGATCAACCTGAGGGGGGACTTTAATTAATAAATTGTTCATCATTATCACGTGTTTTTTTTATTTACTCAAAAACGGCTTTCACGATTTTGATCAAACTGGGTATTTGATGTATTTATATGCCAAAGAAATGATAGCCAACATTTCATCAAAATTGATCAACTGGAGGGGGGACTTTACTTAATAAATTTTGTATCATTTTCACGTGTTTTTTTTATTTACCCAAAAACGGCTTTCACTATTTTGATCAAACTGGGTATTTGATGTATGTATATGCCAAATATGTGATAGCCAACATTTCATCGAAATTGATCAACCGGAGGGGGCACTTTATTTCATAACTGTTTTTCCTATTTTTCGATTGTCTCAAAAACGCCTTTAACGGTTTTCATCTTATTCGTCATGTTTAATGAAATTAGGTGTTGTTTAATATCAGGTAAGCGCTATCATTATTCAAATGTTCTGAACAAATGAAAACAAAAATAAGAAATGAATGTGGAAAAATGAGTAACTTTGAGGATTGGCATTAACAAAACGCATTAATTTCTTATAATAAGTAAGTTGGTAAGTGAAAGTTGTGTGTTGCGCGCACGCACCAGATTTTTTTCCTGGTGATTCTACATCGAAAAATAGTCGACACGTGTCCGAGCGTTCCGTCCAATGGGTCTTAGGAGCTGAGAAATAAAATAAAATACCTTGAAAATCCTTTATTTTTTATCTTGAGTTTGGAAAATGATATCGACATGATTTTTTCACTAATTCATTTATTTTAGAGAGTAAATTAAAGGAAAATACAATCGTTAAAGAATTATTCATATTTCTTCAATTTTATTTAAAAAAAGCTTCAAGTTTTCAAGTAAACTAGCTTTATAAATTTTTTCACATAAAAAACAATAGCAGAAAACCTCAAGAAACCCTGATGTCTTAAATATCATCAAAAACAAAACATAAAAAAATTTTCCTGTCAGGAACAGCTTAAAAATGTTTCAGCAAAATTGTATGTGTAGTTTCAAATTCTGCATCTCGTGTTGAGCTGATCCGATTTTTACGTTCTTGAGCTCGTTGCATAGAAGAAAGCTTCATTTTTCTAACCATATAAATAACTATTGTATTATCTCGGGAAGCTCTTGTAAAAAATGGTCCTCAAAATAAAAATTAAATTCAAACTTTTCTTTATATTATGTTGATTCCTGAACACGTAAAAATATCTCGATTATGTAAAAATGTGGAACTCTATAGCCAAAAAAACCTATAAGTAAATTACTATAAGTTACACATTTTTACATAATCGAGATATTTTTACGTGTTCAGGAATCAACATAATATAAAGAAAAGTTTGAATTGATCATTAAATACCAAGTTTGATCAAAATCGTTAAAGCCGTTTTTGATTAAAAAAAAAAAACTTGTGAAAATGGGACAAAATTTATTAAGTAAAGTGCCCCCTCCAATTGATCTATTTTAATGAAATTTTGACTGCCACATCGCGGGCATATACATACACCAAATACCGAGTTTAATCAAAATCGTTAAGCCGTTTTTGAGAAAATCGTAAAAAAATACAAAATTCTTTAAATAAAGTACCCCCTCCGTTTGACCAATTTTGATGAACTTTTTGCTGTCACATCGCGGGCATATACATACACCAAATACCCAATTTCAGTATAATACGACCTATAGTTTTTGCAACTTATACAGGGTGACATGCTACTCGTGCGAAAAACTTCACCTGTAGATTCTCCATCATAAAATGAATAAAAAAGTTCATATTGACCATGGTCCGATTCTCAACCATTTCGGAATAATTTCGCTTTTTATCGATTTTGAAAGATATCACGACCTGTCATCGGAAAACCGTGATATCTTTAAATTTGAAAATTTCTCCGAAAAGCTGATAGCACCATTGAAATCTACATTAATTGTTCAATAATAAAATGGCCATTTCAAAATTTTTGGGCCAATTTTTTGTGTTTTATTTCAGCCAGAAAAATAAAACAAAAAATAAGTGAAAAATTTTATGTAGGATTTCATTAATGATGGAGCTCTTCCGTGTTTAATGTTTTTTATTGTTTATTTCCCGACATTTCGAGCTTGTGGCTCATCCTCTGGGGTTATCTACATTACATACATTACATTAATCTACTTCATTTAAATATAATATCCATGTATGTTTTTACTGTTTTTTTTATATTGGTATTAAATTACCTTATCTTTAGTTAGCTACATTTCCATACAAAGCCATTTGTCAACTTCTTTTTTTTACAGTATTACAATACTTGTGTCTGATGCATTTTATGGCCTATTACCTCGTCTTGATTTCATTGTCACATTATAGTTATTGGCTATGTGTGGACTTTAGTACTTGCATTGATTAGTCTCCCTCATCCTGCTCTCTATGTTTGTTGATGATGAGGAAAAAGATCCAGAAAAATTTTATAAATCGGAAAGTGTTTAACGTAATCCAGAGTTTATAATTTTAGTTTCACAAGGCAGCAAATTTGAGGGGAAATACCTCAAAGAATAACGCTTCTAACGCACACTTCATTTTTTAATTTGGTTTTTCTAAGAGCACGATAGCGATGACAAAAAGAGAAAAACTGTATTCCCTAAGGCGTTTTTCAATCAGTGTTTGGGCGGGAGTTATTGGAGATGTACCCATCGGTCCCAACTTAGATTTTCCGGCGAGATTAACTGGCCCATTTTATTTAAATATTATCGAAAACACACCGCCTACCTTGCTGGAGGACCTTCTTTTACAATTGAGGAGAAACATAATTTTTCAGCACGATGGTGCGTCTCTTCACTCCTCTAGAATAGTTCAGGCGTATTTGACAGAACATTCGAAACGTAAATCGGCCGTGATGGGACAGTCCTATGGCCTCCAACATCTCTTGATCTCAACCCCATGGAATATTCCTTCTGGGGATATCTCAAGGAACTGGTCTATCGCACTGAAGTGACAAACATAGACAATTTGAGAGCATGGATCTTCGACGCTGCTGAAAAACTTGGACGTTTTCTCACTTTTGGCGTGACAGTTGGGAGTATGAGAAAATGGGCACGTTTGTGTATTGCAGAGAACGGCTTCCAATTTGAACATAAATAAAATGATTAAAAACAAATTTATTTTAAAGATATTGGTGAGTTGTATTAGTTTTTTTCAAATTTAAAATGTAAATTCTCAAGCATTAACAATCCTTGAACCATAATTTTTTCTCTTTTTGTCATCCATATCTTGGTCTTAGAAACACCAAATTAAAAAATGAAGAGTGCGTTAGAAGCGTTATTAAATGAGGTATTTTCCCTCAAATTTGCTGCCTTCTGAAATTAAAATTAGAAACTCCGGATTATGTTAAAACACTTTCCGATTTGTAAAATTTTTCACTTATTTTGTTGTTCTGGCGGAGATAAAACACGAAAAATTGGCCTAAAAATTTTGACATGACCATTTTATTATTGAAATTAATGTAGATTTCAACGGTGCTATCAGCTTTTCGGAGAAATTTTCAGATTTAAAGATATCACAGTTTTCCGATGCCAGGTCGTGATATCTTTCAAAATCGATAAAAAGCGAAATTATTCCGAAATGGTTGAGAATCGGACCATATGATATATGAATATGATATATGTCAATATGATCTTTTTTATTCATTTTATGGTGGAGAATCTACTTGTGAAGTTTGTCGCACGAATAGCATGTCACCCTGTATATCTAGGGGCCGTGAGGGCCGAGTGGACAAAGGCGCTTGCAGTAGGTAATCAAAGTTAAGCAACGTCAAGCGTGTTTAGTACTTGGATGGGTGACCGCTCCATCCGGGTGACCACCCGCTAATGAACGCCACGCAGTAATAAATACTTTTATATTCAAATATTTATAGTATAAAGAAAATTACCTATTTAAAGTACATAAAGTTATGAACAAAATGAATGAAGATTACAAATTTAAATAATAAAAATAATTTTAAAAATTAAAAATTTACAAAATAATAAAATCTATAAAAATAAAGATTAAATTCTGTTTGTTTGTTTGTTTATTTGTTCTTTATAGAAATCCATACCGTTTGTCCTAAATTCTCCAAATTTCGCTCAGTGATTCTTTGATACCAGGTGCGAACACCTGTCCACATTAAAATTGCATAACTTCAGCCGATCTTCAGCTGATATTCTTTATTCTCCAAATTTCGCTCAGTGGTTCTTTCAGACCAGGTGCGAACACCTGTTCATATTAAAATTGCATAACTTCAGCCGATCTTCAGCTGATATTCTTTATTGTTATAAAAATCATGATCTCACTTTACAATGTTTTTTTTTTATTTACGAAATCGACCGTTTCTTTAGAAAAATGAAATTCCCTGTGATATGCCGGGATATACAGCTATAATCTATGTTTATAAAGATGAAATTCTGTTTGTTCTTTATAGAAATCCATACCGTTTGTCCTAAATTCTCCAAATTTCGCTCAGTGGTTCTTTCAGATCAGGTGCGAACACCTGTCCATATTAAAATGTTCTTTATTGTTATAATAATCGTTTTGATCTCGCTTTACATTGGTTTTTACATAATCGACCGTTTGAGTCGATATAAGTCTCAGTTTATAGATTTAAAAAATGAAATTCTCCGGGTGAAACCGGGATATACTGCTAGTAATTAAATATTCTTACTAGGAAAACATGGGACTATCTTCGTGTGAAAAAAAAAAAATACCATGAAAATTTTTACCTTTTCTAAAATTACATAGTTAATTTGGTATGGTTTGTAGTACAAATAGGTGCTTGACAATAATTGTGAAAACTAGAGGAAAGTGATGAAGGTGTTTGTTTGTTTGATGTTTAGGGGCGAAAAACAGCTACGGTCAAATAGTGAAGTAGATATATACTCAATACCCACGGGTCATCGGTAAATCAAACCGACTCCGACCTTCAATTATGGGGGGTAGATGACGTAGCGAATGCGAAGACCCCGCAACAATGGGAAGGATGCTTTCCATCCTACGACCTGCCTACGGTGTTTTATTTAAGACCGCGCCCCATTCCGGTATTGAACGTTAAACAGGAGCATTTGAATATGCTACAAAAACAAATTACGTAATGGATCGATGTAACCGGCGATAAATCAGCACTAATGAGTATAACAGCCCAAAATAAAAGCAATCACCCAATTAGTTTCAACAAGTTTCAATCACGGGTCTAAAAATAAGAAAAAGTTACCTCAACGGGAAAAACTAGTAAACTAAAAAAAATCCAAGCTAAAAAAAAATCATTAATAGGTTATTGGAAAAAACACTTTTTTACTATGTTAACTAGGGAACGATTCCGAGTTTACATATCCCATAGCCAGGCAGTCACTAGTCACCTATTTTTATAGTCACTCTCTAAATCTTTCTTTTTTTTCGTAGGAATACGGGAACCATGTATATCCTTCAATGAAGATAAAATATGGTATAATAAAAAGTCCAGTTTTAGTCCGATTGAGTACAAATTATTATAAATGAATATACGGAATAGCGAACCATAAGATGATCACATAACACAAATTGTAGCTCACTTACAACCTCCCAAATTCTATAACGAAAATTTGACAGCGTATCCAGGCAAGTATATATTTACACATTTTAATGGCATTTGTTACTTAAAAGGGGTATACAACTTTGGTAAGTCACTAATGACGTGCATAGCTAAAATATTCAGAAAATCGTTTTTTAGAAAATGAATTCATGATTAGAATTATAAGGATTTAAATTTTTATAATCTAAAATGTTTCTTTAACCAATTACGACTATTTTCTTTCCATTACACGTTTTAATAAAAAATTCACGTCAAGAGTTATTTTCGTACATTTATTAAAAAAAGGGGGGGGTGTGTTGGGGTGAGTTATTTTGTGCGTTATTGCCAGTAGAAGGATTCAGCTTTACATTAATGCAATTACACAATTAATACGCAATTAAACTCATTAATTAGTGTATGTGTGTGTGTGTGTGTGTGTGTGTGTGTGTGTGTGTGTGTGTGTGTGTGTGTGTGTGTGTGTGTGTGTGTGTGTGTGTGTGTGTGTGTCTGTCTGTGTCTGTCTGTCTGTCTGTCCGTCCGTCCGTCCGTCCGTCTGTCTCTCTGTCTGTCTGTCTGTCTGTCTTTCTGTCTGTCTGTCTGTCTGTCTGTCTGTCTGTCTGTCTGCCTGTCTGTCTGTCTGTCTGTCTGTCTGTCTGTCTGTCTGTCTGTCTGTATGTCTGTATGTCTATCCGTTTGTCTGTCTGTTAACAGTAAGTGGCAGGAAACTCGTAAAATAAAAACAAATTTATTAAAAAAAAATGAAGAATGGCTTGCACAGAACCAAACTGATGGCTCGGTATTACTTCACTACTTTCAACTAAAGGCTTAATTCGGTTCAAGAAAAGTTTTTCAAATACTTTCCTCTTTATAGGTAGAGTCCGATAAGACGGTAAGATGAAGGATTAGTTGTGGATTTAGAATAATTTTCAGTTTGGAGAGTTTCCAAAGAAGAAGATAATAGGTTGTGTGTAAGATAGATTTATTGATATAAGAAACAAAAAGCTTTTCGAGCAAGGTGACGAAGGATAAAATGAGTGATAAGATCATAGCTCGATGCTAAAAAAAAGTGATAATGCAACAATTCCAATTATATTCCAAAACACTTTCACAACTCTTGGCCATGAACAGAACGCCGCACAGTGGTTGAAAATCGACTATTTTCGAGAAAAAAAACCTGATTTCTAAGCCGCAAAAACATAAAGTTGATATTACCATAACCACGATTAAATTTCCTATAGAATGTGTAGGTTAGAGCTCTGCTTAACCGGCTATTCGGATTAACCGGAGGTGTTAGGAAAATAGAAAAACAAATCATACATCAATTTTCGACTCGAGGTCGGCTAGTTTAAGCACTTTCGCTGTTTCATGCTATTAATATTCTTGATAGTACTTGCAGTATCATTTTATTTCATAAAAACACCCAAGTTAGGTGAAGAAAAAAAAAATCATACATAGGAGCAATCAATTATTTTTTCGTTTTATTTTTTTTTTTAACTATTAAATGTATTATCATATTAAAATATTAGATTGGGGTAATCCGGCTTTAATATAATTTCGATAGGAGATGGTGTGATGTGTGGTGGTTCCAAAAGCTTTCCACGAACAATGATCGCAAGATCGTCTGCGAATCCCAGCGTGGTAATTCCTTCTGGCATAGGAAGTCTGAGTACGGCATCGTACATAACATTCCATAACAAATTCCTCTCATTCCTCATAATGACATAACATCATTCTCATAATTCTCATAATCTCATAATTCATATTTCTTATTTTTAGGCATAATGAGACAGCTAATTTATCTATGGAAACAAAAACAAAAATACTGTATAGTAAAAAAATTTCCAACATTTCAATGAACATAAAACCTACCTTATACTAAAGAATACTTGATTCTCATTAAACATATGTTTAATCCAAATTGTTAGAGCCTTTTCTGAGAAAATCGAAAAAAGAGACAAAAACGTAAACGTAAAAAAGAGACAAAATTTATTAAATGAAATGTACCCTCCGTTTGATTAATTGTGATGTAATTTTTGGTGTCACATGTCGGGAATATATATAACCCAAATACCCAATTTCAGGTTCAAATGGTCTATCGTTTATGAGCTAGTCTTTTCACACACAGACATAGACACACACAAACACAAACACAAACACACACACACAGCTAGGTATTTAATGGAGGGCTTTGAGAGGATGTCAATCTCTCCAACGGTTAAATTGATCCTTTCTCTCACTTTCCTGCTGGTAATAAGTACAATCTCAGTCTCCGTGTGATCAGCTAGTTGTAGGCCCACGGACGAGAGCCACTTGCGAATATTAAATATTGCGCTGTTGGCCTTGTACGTTATGTTTTCCAAAAGCTTTCCACGAACAGTGATCGAAGATCGTCTACGAATCCCAGCGTGGTAATTCCTTCTGGCATAGGAAGTCTGAGTACGGCATCGTACATAACATTCCATAACAAATTCCTCTCATTCCTCATCATAACATAACATCATTCTCATAATTTCATAATTCATAATTCTCATATCATCATTCCTCTCTGGACATGGTTGCTTCAGGGCATATCTCTATCGGTTCAAGCTGGAAGAAGAATCATCATGTACCACCTGCGCTCCATTAGATGAAACAGTGGAACATGCTTTCTTCGCATGCAAGAAATTTACTGGGGATAAGGATGAATTAAATGTGGTGCTGGGTAAAAGATCCACACCGGAAAATCTGGTACAGCTCATGTTGATCAGTCAACAAAACTGGAATGCTGTTTCAGATTACGCCGCGAGAGTCGGAGGAAAATTGAGAGCACAGGAACGAGAGAGAAGGGGTCAAGTATCCTGCCAGCAGTTCCGCAAATTATGTAGGAGGTTTTTTAGTGAGTAGGAATCTCACACTGTTGTGGGATTAACCCCCACTTCGCCTAATGAAAGATTTTTCCCCTACAAAAAAAAAAACACCCACACAAATTCGCGGGACTTGGTTATTTGGACTCAGGGGACGCAAAAATGTTGAAAACCGGATGTCGGCATTTTTCACGTTAACAATACTTTTCCTTACCATATATTTCATATATAGGTCAGAGAAAGTAAAAAAATGTATTTATGAAGGACACTACATCATCTTGAGAACCTCTGCTTTAGAACATCTTTGTTAGGCTATTAATTAGTATAAAAATAATAACATATCTTTAGCTTTTCCTTTAGCATGAAAAAACGGGTCTTAGTAATTTTTTGGAGTTGGTTGTGCCTCCAAGTACCATGGCCAATATATACCACCACGACCTTTTTTATACTAATGCAATGAAAAAATATGTTTATTGGTAGAAAAAAATAAAATAAAAAATAAGCCCGTTCGAACTGAATTCCTAAGCTTGGACTGGAAAAATTAGAATCCAATGCATAGACTAATACGCTCAGACAAATTTGTGTGCTGGACAATAACTTACAGGTTAACGATGAAAGGGTGGCGAATCCCGGACAGGATCTCTCGTTCATTGCGGACGTGTTCAACCTGCTTCAGCCTTATGACGTCGCTGATGGCCAAGATTTTGACGGCCAAGTAGCCCCCTCTTGACTTCTCCCTGCAAAGGCAGACACGTCCGAATGTACCAGTACCTGCAACCAAGAGGGAAACTTGGAACATAGTATGGACTTATTTTATTGATATGTAGTATCAGAAATGTTTCTAACACTTTGGAAATTCTTTTTAGGGGTGACATGAGATAGAGGGTTTCGGTGAGATTTAATAATGATTCTGCATAGGGTGTTGGAAGTATCGTGTAGGAGTTAGAAGTGGAAATGGTTGGATAATGCAGAAATTGGGAATTCATTCATGATAAATAGATCTTTTTCAATCTACAAAAAAAAAGAGAAAGTTGCGTTCTGATAAATTTATTAAATAATATTTATAATATGAGATGAGAAAGGAAATAGTGAGAGACAAATTACGTCCAAAATCAAAATGGCTTATTTTGTTTGGATAGCTTTGCAAATGCTGAGTCATTTCATTTCAGAAATATTTTGGTTCAAAAACTCGAGATGTCCTTCTCTAGTAGTATTATAGCATTGCAGTTGAATTTATCATAGCTATTGTATATAGTCTATTGTATCTATTATAGATACAATAGTCTACTTTACAGGTGCTTTAGGCAATTCTTGATTGATATACCGCACCCGCATCCACCGTACTAAACTAAAATATAACATTAGTTAATGCCACACGAATTATAAAAACACATATATTAAAGCAGGTTACAAAAATTATCACTTTGAAACACAAATCATATGGCCTGATATTCACAGTCAAGACAAAGACTAAGACTCAGACTAACTGGTCCAGTCACTCTCTCCTTATATATAATCATAAAAGGAACCTTCTTGAACTTTCCATGTCTGTGTGCACCGAGCTCAACAATCCAGTCCCAAACACGTGCTCTGACGGTTCGCTACAACCGCTAGTTCGTTCCAACTAAAGGTCTGGCATTTTAAACCATATATATTTTTTTTTTATTTAATGATTTTACATTATAATATTGTCGAGCCATATTTAATCGTATAGCTTTCTTTTAAAGTCTATTTTGTTCTCTTAATCTCTGTAATATAATTTTTTGCTATAAAAATAGATTTGAATGGTTCGTCACTTGGGTTTTCGCCAAATTGCCAATCACGATACGTGCGAAATCCACACAGGACGCTTACTCTGGAAACACTTTGATCTGACTAGAGAGGTCTACAAAAATGTTTAGGAAAGCACCAGTGTATTTAAATAACTTTAACGTGTCCGTTTCAGTACACGTTTGAAAGGAATAGAAAAAAATTTACTTTCGATTGGAATTCTATTTATCTTGAAAATGATTTTAGAGATCTATTTACCAAGGAAATAAATGTTTTTTACCTATTAAAACGTTAAGTTCAGGTATCATAACCGAAATTGTGATTCACAGATACGCCAAGAAGAGAAGAGATGAGATTATCACTTTAGTAAGGCCTTGATTACAAATGGACGTTTTTACTTTCACTTACCTATAAATGAAATATGTAGTAATGGTAATAATAAAAATTTCGAATTCCGGTTTTCAACGTTTTGGGGCCCCTGAGACCAAATAACCAAGTTCCGCGAAATGGTCTGTGAGTGAACAGATCAGCTCACAAGCGATACGTCCTCTGAAACTGTAACATTGTATTTGAGGTAATGATATGACAGCAAAGGTTAAGTACAATTGAGTAACAGAAAGGGGCACTTTATTAAATAAAGTTTATTTAATAATTTTATGATTATCTCAAGAACGGCTCTAACAATTTTACTTTCACTTACCTGTATATTTATATATATATATATATATATATATATATATATATATATATATATATATATATATATAGAGAGAGAGAGAGAGAGAGAGAGAGAGAGAGAGATAAATAGATAGATTTTATTTGTTAAAGAATACAAATTCTTGTACAAATTGAAATTCTTTTATGGGTTACAAAAAAGACATCTTGAGTCCGCACGGCAATTAAATCGTACATCTAAACATTTGATATAAGTAAATATAAACAAACACACAAATACTTAATATAGATGATAACGTCATTACATATAATTAATTTACAATTTTCATCTTTAACTACTAGATATAATATCAATAAATATCGTTAATTGACTATTAACTAAGATATGCCTAAAATAATTATATAAATATATATACTTTTTAATAATAATTTACATATCACACAATAATAATATATTAATATGCCAATACTATACAAGAGTTTCATGTTTTTTAATAAGTACAGATATTCTATGATAATAGAGAAATATCCGAGATGTTTCTGCAATAAATATGTTTATTATGTAAATACACATTCATAACGATAGATAAACGCCAACGCATATTCAAACTCGATCGAAGATGTATATATACATACTCATAACCTGCACATACACAGAGTTGGGCAAATTGTAATCATAATAATGATTCATGAATATGAATAATTGGTAATCATAAAACAAATGGAAAATGAATAACCATTATTCATAATCAGTACGGAGTATTTTTAATGATTATTGAGTGTTTATGGTATTCATTTGAAATGAATAATGAATAACTGGTATTTAGTTATTATATTATTATTATTATACGCAAGCGTGGGTTGAACGTGTTTTATGAGTTGTCAGAATATTTTTCTTTTCTTCTCCTCTCCACCTTTCCTCGATTATTTTTCATATTTCATATTTAGCTATTTTTTATTTTTATGTATAACGAGAGACAGTCAATTTCTCCATACAAAACAAATGTAAAAGTAATTTATAGTAATTTTTTTTTTCTTCGCCATTTAAGCCCTCTAGAATATTTATTTGATGAAAAAACCTACCTGATATTAAAGAATACTTGATTGTCATTAAACATAGTGAGTTTAGTAAAAACCTAGAGCCGTTTTGAAAAATGAAACAAAATTTATTTAACAAAGTGGCCCCTCCGTTGGATCAATTTTGATGAAATGTTTGCTGTCACATCACAGGCATATACATACAGCAGATACCCAATTTCAGGTTCCTATGGTTTACCGTTTTTGTGCTGGTCTTTTTACACACATAGACCATTTCGCGGAACTTTGTTATTTGGACTCAGGGGACCCAAAAACGTGTATTTCCGTTGAAAATCGGAATTCGAAATTTTTCATGATCTCAATACTTTATATTGCTTATACCTTATTATAAATATATATATATATATATATATATATATATATATATATATATATATATACGAGGTTTGTCCGGAAAGTAATGAGAATGAATTTTTTTCCAGTCCTTACTGGTCTCAACGAGGCGTGGTGTTGGAGGAGGGGGGGAGGGAGATGCCAGGTAGTGATTCTGACCCTTGCCAGTCTCATCCCTGCTTCTAGGGAAAGTGCCTGTCAATAAACGTGCGGTCTTGTTTTGACACCTCGTCACGAGACAAAATGCAGAGTTCTCTGGAGCAACGTTATGCAATAAAATTTTGCGTCAAACTCGATAAATCTGGTTCAGAAACGGTTTTGAGGGTTCGCCCGGAGATCGCCAGATCATGGATCCTCCACCACGACAACGCCCCCTGTCACACGGCTTTGGCAGTTCGTGAATTTTTGGCAGAAAAAAATATTGCAACGCTTCCACAACCACCCTACAGTCCCGACCTAGCTCCCTGTAACTTTTTTCTATTTCCCAAGCTAAAATCACACCTAAAGGGGACTCATTTTGGTAGAGTTGCAAACATCCAACAGGCCGTGACGAGGGTACTAGTCAGCCTTACGGAAGATGATTTCCAGCACTGCTATGACGAGTGGAAAAATCGTTGGAACCGGTGTATTATTTCCCAAGGCTACTATTTTGAAAGTGACAACATTAAATTGTAAATTTTTTGAATAAAAGTATTTTTTTTTAATCATTCTCATTACTTTCCGGACAAACCACGTATAACCAAAATAACATTGCTCGATGCTATGGTATCCTCAACATTGTTATATACTTCAGAAATATGGAGCTTAAGGTACATGGACGCAGTAGAAGTGGTTCAATTAAGATTTTTTAAAACCTTGTACTTCTGGCATAGATCACCACCTGGCTACATAATAAGACTGGAAACAGGTACTCTCCCTATCCAAATGAGAATCTTTAAAGGTATAGCTAACTTATGGGCCAAACTCTGCACGCTGACAGAAGAAAGACTCCCACGACGTTGATTCGATAGATTAAGAAACCTAGATATGGAACGGAGCAGTCACAACATGGGATATAACTGGGTCTGAAGTCTGGGAATGAAGTTGGCACCACTTACTTAGGGCTCCTTCCTGTGGATCCGTATGAATTTTTTGTAAAAACAAATGATTGGGGATATTGTAGAAATAAATCAACTGTTAACTCTTGAGATGCCTTTACACCTTACGAACTTTACCTTCGAACACCACCCTCGAACAACCTTCGTGAAGCCTTCACGTCGACTGTTCGGGTGTTCTAGGTACTTCATCTGTTCGCCTGGGTTCGGGGGTAGCGCTAGTGTCACTTTTGATTTGGGTCTTTCGTAAGTGACAGGAGTTTTTTGTGATACTAGTGTAATGTGTGAAAAGTTGTAAATCGTCTCCTATTTTTTACTTTCACTTACCTATATATGAAATATATAGTAAGTGGAAGTATTGCGATCGTGAAAAAATTCGACTTCCGGTTTTTAAGGGAAATACACGTTTTGGGGTCCCCTGAGTCGAAATGACCAAGTCCCGCGAAATGGTCTGTGTGTGTGTGTCTGTGTGTGTGTGTGTGTGTGTGTGTGTGTGAACAGACTAGCTCAAAAACTATAAACCGTGCGATCCTGAAATTTGGTATTTAGTGTAGGTATATGCCCGCGATGTGACAGCATAAATTTCATCAAAATTACTTAAAGGGAGGGGGTACTTTACTTAATAACTTTTTAGGTTTTTTTCGATTTTCTCAAAAACGGCTCTAACGATTTTGATTAAACTGAGTATTTCATCTATTTATATGCCTGAGATATGACTGTAAAAATTTCATCAAAATTGATTAACCGGAGGGGGGGACTTTACTTAATAAATTTTGTATCATTTTCACATGTTTTTTTTATTTACTCAAAAACGGTTTTAACGATTTTGATCAAACTTGGTATTTGATGTATTTATATGCCAAAGATGTGATAACCAACATTTCATCACAATTGATCTACGGGAGGTGGGACTTTACTTAATAAATTTTGTATCATTTTCACGGGTTTTTTTATTTACTCAAAAACGGCTTTAACGATTAACAAAAATAAGATATGGATGTAGAAAAATGTGTGACTTTGGGAAATTATATTTAACAAAACACGTCAATTTCTTATCTAAGTAAGTTGGTAAGTGAAAGTTGTGTGTTGCGCGCACGCACCAGCTTTTTTATTTTTCAGATAATATAAAATATATTGATAATGGATAGTTTTTCTTTATCCTAAGCTAGCTTTGGGTGCGTCAGCCATATTGGTTCGCTTAACCTCACGTGAAGTATAAATGGCTGTTCGCTTCACGTCTGTACGGCAAGGTTCGAAGGAGAACTTGCTCAAAGGTGAGGTTCGTAAGGTGTAAAGGCACCTTTAGTGCCTTATTATCTTATTATCTTTTACCACATTTAGATAATAAATGTACGACTTTCGATTTTAAATTGGAATCGATAAGAGGGATTCATATTAACTGCCGATAGTAAAGTAGAAGTAGAGGGGCCGGGATGGCCGAGTGGACAAAGATGCTTGCAATAGGTAATCAAAGTTAAGCAACATCGAGCGTGTTTAGTACTTGGATGGGTGACCGCTCCTTTCGGAAGATCACCCGCTAATTAACGCCACGCAGTCCATGCCTACCCCCCACCCCCGGGTAAGTGAGGCCCGTCAGCCTACTGGAGGCGACTCACACCGACCGGGCGTAAGAGTGATGAACCTTCCCAGTGTATCTCATCGAGAATCGTGGTGTGGTTTTCCAGGATGTCAGTAACCGTCCGGCGGTTTGGTTCAAGGACGGTATTCTTCGGGGAAAGAAATATAGGTCCTCGGGGCCTGCTGACTCCGAGCTACCATAATCCTTGTACCTAAACCAGTTTGTCACTGTCCTTGAACCCAAGAGAGCTGAAGCCATCGGTGGGAAGGACACTACCAAATTGGCCCCAATGGGATTGGTTATGGAGTTAAGGGCAGCCTTCCGCTGCACTATGGTGACGTGAGGTTGGGCTACCCCCTTAAGGTCCGGTGCACACGGACGACACTTTTCTGCGATCCTAAGCCTATAGGTAAAATAAAGCCTACAGGCTTTAAATATAGGCTTTTATATAGGCCTTTTATATAAATATAGGCTTTTATATATAATATAGGCTTTTATAGCTTTTAGGTTATAAAGCCTATAGGCTTATAGTACGGATCTCAGAAAAGTGTCGTCCGTGTGCACCGGGCCTAAGGCTGTCGGTGCTCCCGCAAGGAACAAGAATGTCTGTAACAAGACCAAACTGCGCGGCCAAAGGTCTCATTAGGCCTAATGCGCCAACCGAAAAAAAATAAAAAGAAAAAAAAAGTAACGTAGAACTTAATTTTCAAATTTCGTAAACGGGAATATTCGCTCCTCCAAAAGTTCAACCCTGTGAAAATTTGCCGCCCTCAAAAGCTTACAACCTTGAAAAAAATGTGTCCTCCTCAAATAATTATGGCATGCTCACACCCCATCTGGTAGAGAATAGATAAAATATTAACGAATCAAATGTTCGGCATTCCATATTTTCAGAGCAATAGCTTTTTTCTTTGCTGTAAATGTTTAAATTTACTCGCACTGGTTTTTAAATATTCTCTTTATTTTGTACTCGCTATTAGGAACCATCACTCCCAGCATAATAAAATTATTTTTTCAATACATAATAACTAGCGAGGAGGCAGGTATTGCAACAGCTGATTTAACTGTCAGTATTACTTCAGACTATAGACTTCAGCTACAAAAGTAATGTTTCTGCGTCAAAGTCTAATTAATGGTCTATTTTTATTTAAATAATAATATAAATAAGGTTAGAAAATACAGAGGTTGCGTAAATAGGGTGAATCTATACCAGACCTGGGCATTATTTAAAATAAAAGTATTTTAAATTCAAATGAAAATATTTTTTTTTATTTTAGTATTTTAGTTAAACTAAAATAAATCACATGTTCATTTTCATTTTCATTCTAAAATACCCAAATAAAAAAAGTATTTTCATTTTAATTATAATATAGTAAAAAAAAATATTTTAAATAATCAAATAAACTAAAATTTAAGTAGGTACGTTGTTTTAAGTTAAAAAAAAATCTTAATAATATAGTTTACTCCTTTGCACTAGAGCTCTCACCCCTAAATATTCAGCCGGTACATTTATTTTAGTTTGTTGTTGTTTTTTTTCTGGGGTGGCTCGGGGGGGGGGGGGGGTGCAATTTTTAACTTTGTACCGATTCATCCAATGTCAACAAATGTTGTCACATTGCGTTTTGATTTTTTATTTGCTATGATTGATCTAAATCTGAAAACTTACTTCGGTACTCTCTTACAATCAACGATTAATCCCATAACTTTAAATTACATACATACAAGTCAAGCTCTGTATGCCTTGCTAACTCTTTCCGACCGGCTCAGCTCCGAAGATGATATGAGATTCGTTTACATTACACCAAGCAAACACTACCGATAAAAAAATTAAATAAAAACTGTCGACTTATTGATCAATTGCAATGCACTAGTTAATCGGTTTGGAGTATTTCGTATTTTAATTTTAATTTTTTTTATTTAAAATATAAAATACGGTTTTTATTTCTTATATAAAATACTTTTATCGAAACGTATTTTAAATTATTTGAGGTTAAAATGCATTTTATTTAAAAAAAAAACAAAACAAAATTCTTGCTATTTAAAATAATGTATTTTAAAATAAAAACTAAAATACTTTTTGCCCAGGTGTGATCTATACCTAATCAAGAATTAGAACTAATAGTGAACTTAATATTTACATTTTCTATGATTTAACGGCTCAGAGGATATGATCTGATGAGGCCATAATTAAAGACCCCGTCTGAAAAATATTTCCTAATCTCAATGGCGATGACTACAAAAGGTCAGAGAGACGCGCGAGTTAGTAATTCCATCTTTCTGTGGCTCTATTCGAGGTCAGCGAAAGTGGAAAGAGCGACTGGAACAGGGCAGGAAGGAATGGCGGGAGGGGGGGGGGGGAGTTCCCTCAAGAGCAATCTCTCC
Organism: Aelia acuminata; assembly: GCA_911387785.2. Classification (NCBI taxonomy): domain Eukaryota; kingdom Metazoa; phylum Arthropoda; class Insecta; order Hemiptera; family Pentatomidae; genus Aelia; species Aelia acuminata. Next base: position 74,548,033 of record OU426978.1, on the reverse strand, counting down.
AGTCCTTAACTGTTACCTGCTAATTAGAGTTAAAAACAGGTAATTTGTGTAAGTTTCATTCTTAAGGAAAAAATTAGACAAAACACTTTAAAAAGAATAACTCTACATAAGGTACAACATGGTTATTATTTTTAACAATGTCAAATTCCTTTTGCTAAAAAAGGAACTAAAAATCCTATGGAAAATTTTTACTGAATCCTTTAGAATAATGTTTATAAGTTACAAAATAAATTTAATATATTCGACATTTGTCCTAAGCATGATAAAAATTAAATTAAAATATTAAATAAGTATTTAAAAGAAAGATGCATATCATAAAATAACTCGGGTGCGCGTAACACACAACTTCCACTTGTCAAGTTACATAGAGTAAAACTCGACGTGTTTTTGTTAAATGTGTTAACACCGATTACCAAATCAAAGGAAACATCTACTTCCAAATTTATTTACTTTTTTTTTTTGTTTGTTGCTCTGAATAAGGAATAAAGTATTATATTTTTTAAATAACTTTACAGTTCTCAGTACTTAACGATTTATAAGTATTTATTTATTTTTCCAATCATAAACAGTTTCTTATTCCAACAATATTTGAGTTTTTAAAACAGTTTTTGTCGATATATCGTGAACGGGAATCGATAGAAGGGATATTTAGTGCTCGTAGTAAATTAACAAATAATTTTCGAATTTTTGTCTCTATTACCTTTCAAGAAAACAAAAACGGTTACTGTTACAGTAAGGCTACCTCATATTCCATTCAAAAGTTGAACACGTTCGTAACAGAGGTGCAGTTGATCGCCTCTTGTTCTAGGGACTGTACCAGAATGTCACCATAAAATCCGAGGAATAGCAGAGGAAGGCAACCCTGATTAAGAAAAAAAGAAAATGATATAAAAAAGGTTTGAATTGAATATTCACGCGTATTTACAGGAGTGACATACACATTATGTTTATGTTCTTAATACTTTCCCCTCACAATATATTTAATATTCATGATTATAATTTAGGATTCTGGCTGTTAAATGCTGTTTAATATTCAAATACATAAATGATGGAACTGAGATTATCTTATTGCATTGTTTAAAATTTTGACCAATTAATAAAATTTAAAAAACATTATTCTACACCTAAAGACATAATTAATGTACACTTAAATCCATTAAATTATGACTATCAATATGAGACTTGCCGGACACACGAAATCGGTTAAGAAAGGGATCTCCTGAACTTAAATATCAGACAACGGTGGAAGTAGGGGTTGAGCGCCCACCCTTAAGTGTTGAAAATTTTAATTAATCTATTACCGCATAAATAAGAGTTTTATCCAGTAATAAATATTATTCTTAATTAAAACACATGTATTTACACATATTAATGTTCTCATTGAACGTTGGCAGGCTATAATGTTTATTTTAGCAGTCATGAATTAGTTGAATTAAGGAAAATTATAAAATTATTAATTATATAATAGTAGGCAGACCCTGGGAAGGTACAATAGCCGAGAGATGCTAGGAAAGGAGCGTAAGAGGTCAACAGCCGGACCCTGCTAGCAGAGGCTGTGTCCCAGCTGCCTGCCTTCTAGCCGAGGGGACCCGCAGGGATCCTCGTAAACAAATGGCATTGTTCGAAGGATACCGATTGAATGGAATAAAGCCTAAACTGATAAGGTGAAAAGATGACAACCCGGTCACAGGTTTCTTTACCTCCTGCTTATTCTTACTTAAAAAGGAAGTTGCATTCTAGATATTGGACTATTAATTTATCTAACTAACGGTGTAACTAGCAAATTAATGTACGAAGCTCCAACTTATTAAAAAAAATCTGGCGCGAAGCGCACAACACACACTTTCACTTACCAACTTTCTTTGATTAGAGATTGACGTCTTTTGTTAATTGCTATTTCTCAAAGTCACACCTTTTTTCACATTTATTTACATATTTTTGTTTGTATTTGCTCTATAAATCACGCTCATTTTTTTTATGGGCTCAACGTGTTATATGACTTGAAGGAATATTATTCTTTTTTTCTCCTGTATATGTTTACTTGATTTTTCATTTTTCATATTTAGCCATTTCTTATTTTTAGGCGAAACGAGAGACAGATAATTTCTCCATATAAACAAAAACAAAGGTTTTTACTTTATAGGAAAACAAAAAATGCCCCTTTCCAATTTAAGCCCCTCAGAATATTTTAATAATGATAAGGCTTACCTGATATTAAAGAATACTTGACTCTCATTAAACATGACAAGTTTAATTAAAATCGTAAAAGCTATTTTTTCGGAATAAATTTATAAATTTCTTTTCGGAATTATCCATATTGGTATAAATTATTGATTTAACCCTTTTTATGGAAATCACATCAGTACATAATAAATTAACTGATATCGATTAAGGTCGATTACTAGGTTATTTGGGATGCATTATGAAAATAATATCGATTTTAAGTTTGCTCGCTCAGGCATCGATTTATTTTTATTTATATGATAGAAACAATGTTAAAGTCGAGATTTAGTTTTCACGTGTTTTTTTTATTTACTCAGAAACTGCTTTAAAGATTTTGATCTAACTGGGTATTTGATGTATTTATATGCCAAAGATGCGACAGCCGAAATTTCATCAACATTTGTGAAACGGAGGGGGCACTTTATTTAATAAATTTTGTCTCATTTTCAAGTTATTTTTTATTTTCTCATAAACGACTGTAACTATTTTGATCAAACTGGGGATTTGATGTGTGTATATGCCCGCCATGTGACAGCCAAAATTTCATATCCCGTATTATCACTGATGAAAATAAAAACTATTATTTAACTTTTTTATAAATTAAACTCTTATTTAACTTATTTATAAATTAAAATTTTATTTATAAAAAAAAAATTATTTTATTTTAGAGAGTAAATACGTGATGAGCGGACCTTACACGATCAATAATATATCAATATCATAATTTTCAATACTGTCGGTTAGCCTTGAGGGCCCACCATTAATATCGCCACACCTTAGACAGTCAATATTATTGACAATAATTATATCAATAAATCTCAAGGCGTTTGTTTCCACCATTCAGATAAGCTCTTTCGAAGTGATTTTTCGTGACATTCATGGACAATTTGACGAGCTCCAAGAAATCGATGGATGAAAGAATCGTTGAAAAAACGTGAAGGATATTCTCATATGAGACTGCTGAAGGAAATCGGATTGACAGATGCAGAAGATTTTCACTATTATTTCAGAATAAAAGAAAGGACGTTCATAAAATTATTAAAAATGGTGGAACCATTCTCGAGAAGGCAGAACACACACATAAGGGAATGCATCCCTGTTAAAGAGAGATCAGCTTTAACCCTAAGGTATCGTACTTAGCTACAGATAGAAATTTTTAAGATTTGAAATTCTCTGTCATCATGTCACCTGCAACTATCAGCGAAGCTATACTTGAAACGTGTGAAATTCTTGCTTATATCCTACGGGACTTAATGAAAATAAGTGTTGTAAATAATTTTCCAAATATCAAATTAGTATGGCATAGTTTAGAACCTCTTCAGTAGATGTAATAAAAGTTGTAAGCAGGTAGAATATCTAGATTTTCGTCAATATCTCCATCAATACTTAAATTATCACCTTACACGATCAATATTATTATCAATACCATTCTGTATTGTCAATATTATTGATAGTGTAAGGTCCGCTAATCTCAAATTATTTAAAGCATTTAAGGTGTGAAAAAATATGTTATAATACAATATTTAATTAATTATATTTTAGCTAAGAAACTTTAGTTCCATAATAAATTTCTGAAGGCAATATAAAGTGATTTTAGAGGAACAGTAATCGTTCTCGTTTATTAACAGTAATCGTTTAGAAAGGAATAAGAGACAAAGCTTACTACTAGTCGTAAATACAGCTCCTATCGATTTACCTTCACGATATACTTACAAACAGCAAATCGCTGTAAAAAACAACTAAGCAGTTCAGAAAAACTTGACTTTTGATGAAATTAGGTCCCTTAAAAAAAATAATCAATAATGAATCGAAAAGTACTGAAATCTTTCAAGTTTCGCGTTACAGATACATTATAACTAATGGAGATATACAAATATAAGCATATAAATGTGGAAAAATATGGCGTTCACATATAATCGAAACACACCAATTTAATCTAAGAAAGTTCGTAAGTGAAAGTTTTGTGCTGCGCGCATAGCACCAGATTTTTTTTGTTAGCGATGAACAGACTAAAGTATAATTTACTCTGTTGCAAAAATTCTGTTATTAGATTTTCTATTTGAAATATTTTACCATATTACATTTTTATTTTCTTTAATAAAGAAGTTAGATAAGATAGCAGAAAAGTTAAGTTGTTTAACAGCTCGTTATTTTCCGGAAATAACAATGGGGTCTAGAAATCGGGCAGATGTCACCAAATAAGCTATAAATATGAGTCAAGGTATATCCATTTATTTGTGAATTTAACATTTCGAGGTTTATCATAGTTTATTTACGGACGCCTCAACCGGTCGGGGAGTCACAGAGCTGGGCATATATATAGGCAGTCAGCTTACTCATCGTGTCGGAAAAATTGTCTCGGGCTGGACCAGTATTTATAGAGGTTAAATCCCCCTACACTTCAAAGTATTCTGGTAGTTTTAAATCGATATTTGGGGGATATATAACCTTATACTGTTGGGAATTTATAGGGATGTGGAATTTATAGGTAAATAAATTTTATAAAATTTATAACGTGAAGTTTTATTAAGCGATCTGTACCGGGTACAATATTAGTTGAAAGAATATATTTGAAAGAATGTATGCATGTATTTGATGAAAATCTATAACAATATAAAATGAGGTCGAAGTTTTAGCTAAGGCGTTGGAAAAGGAAGTTTTGTTCATTATTTTTGGAGGTATAACGAATGAACCTTCCATAGAATCCTACTATCGAAGCGAAAGCGACAAATATACCAGTAGGATTATAATAAACTAATTAATTATTAATTAAAAGATAATATTCTCAAAATCGAAACATGCTACGTTTTTAAAATAGTAGGATCAAAATGTTTACTAAAACTTCAAATGCATAGTAAGTGGATAAATATGTTATATAATTTACCTTTTTTGAAACAAATACATAGATAAATAGGTATCATTAATTCGATCCACTAGATATCATTATTCAAATACAAATAAAACTTTTATATGACTCCAAAAATTCAATGTTGTTTTAAAGCGGGGATAACATAGCTATATGTTTTAATAGTATTAAATAATTAGGAATTCCAACCTTCAAACAAGCCTTAGAATAGAAAATAGTAGCCTTTACACATACGTTCTTTCCCGCACGATTGAGTCATCGTCGCCAATCATCCAAATAAATAAGCAAAAAGCAAACATATGGCATAATGATTGTTTTTTATTTATGCATACCCTCCTTCTGGTATTTGGTTTAAAGTTTTGTCTCTCCTTACAATTAAAAAAAATCCGGTGCGATGCGCGCAACGTAAAACTTTCACTTAACAACCCACAAAGAGTAAAAACCTACGTGTTTTGATAACGATGTAAACGCCATTCAGCAAGTTCATAATTTTTCACATTTATTTAAGTATAGTGTATTATGATTTCTCTTACAAAACCAGAAAATTTTCAGTTCTTTTCGAATCATTATTGTTCATTTTTAAGAGGCCTAAAAATTCCTAACTTCATCAATAGGCAAGTTTTTTTTTTCTGCTTGCTTGTTTCTTACTGCGAGTTACTTTTTGTAAATATTTTCTGAAGGTTTATTTACGGCTCATAATAAAATTAAAACTTAATTTTAAAATGTTTGTCTCTTGTGCCTTTCTGGAAACCGAGAACGATTAATGTTCCTCAAAAACCACTTTTTATTGCATTCAGAAATGCAGAATAGTTCTATTATGGACTTAAAATTTGTTGAAGTGCCAAGTGGCCAAGTGCCTTAGGAAATTTTTACAGAAATGATGTGACTTATTCCATCTAGGGTGAACTACGTTCAGTGCTTACACCCATGCCATCTTTCATACGTTCAATGAACTCTTTTCTAACAACAAAACATTACTTATACCCATTTCTGAAGAATGGCTTTGGCAAATATAACAATTTGGCAAAAAAAAAATTGTTTTATTTTTTTGGCACTTTGATCCTCCATGTCTACGCTTCATTTGGTAAAGCTACTTATGTTACTTGGGGGTGGCCTAATTTGACACGTTATGTTACCGTATTATAAGCGAACTCCCATCACGTCATTTCCAGTTAAAAGGGGCCTAGATTAGCTTTATCCGATCTGAACTCTTATAGAGGAGATAAATAAATCTCAATTTTCGGTTGGGATCGGGACCAAACTAACATTTGGCCACGTCCAGAAGTAACATACCCAGTAGTAATACCAATAATTCATTAAGAAAGTTTATTTAGTCATTAAATATGCTTACAGCAACAATAATTTCGCAAGTTATCATCTCTACGGCCTGATAAGTAATCAGTAAAACCTGATTAAGTTAGTAAACTCTGAAATTATTAATTAAGTTCCCCGCAGACGATTATTGAAACGGGAGGAGCATTGAGTTAGAACTGTGTAAAATCTAAAATATTTGTTATAGGGAAGATGATTAACTTTCAACCAGCTTTGTTCGGTCAGGGCCGCAGGAGGCGACCAACTAATTCACTAGGTGGGACAGTATGCCAACTTCTCTCGGCGGATCAATTCCCTTGTAGTACATCATTTAATCAGACCAAAGGATAACATCTTAATCAAATTGATAATGTTGAATATTTAAGGATTATATCCAGTACATCTGACTTCTTAAATTCCCGTTAATTACCGCATATAGCCCCCATACACTCCCACACGTCTCACGAGAAAAACGAATGAAAGGTAACAAAAAATATAAAAAAGATAGTGGCAACGATTAATTTTATGAAGTTATCTCGTATTAAATTTTATATTGTAACGTGAAAAAAAAGAAAAAGAAAAATATAAGAATGTAAGATTGAAGAGAGTGCTAGACATTTTGTTGAAACAGTTGGAACAAACTGCGAGAAAAAAAAGTAAGTTTTCATGACTGCTCTGCGCTTGTCGAGCCTGTTCTGATTCAGACTAAATATAAGGAGCGATGGACTGTAGAGTTAATCTTGCTCTGAAGATCGATCTTATGGTTACGTTTATGTAAAAGTAAGGTTACAATTTGATACTTTTTGCAACCTTTTTGATTATTTGAGTTTATATTGTTTGTGTAGCACAGTAGATTATTATTTTCTTCGAATAAAAATGTTTTCAACCTACAATAGATTTACAATATTATGATAATTTTTTGAAACAATTCCGAAATCGCAATATTGATATGAAGTACAAGTGTTGTTGATTTTTTTAACCGACTTCGAGCGACAGAGAAGGTTACTCAATTTGATACGTATGTGCCTTTTTTTTTTTTTTTCCTATGTATGTCCACCGATTACTCCGAGATGGATGGACCAATTGGAACGTAACCTTTTGCATCTTGTAGAGTATTTTCCCAAGGTGGTCCCATTAAAACCTTTTTCGGGTTCTTAATTTATTTACGAAGTTATCGGGAAAAAACATGAAAATAAATATTTAATTATCGCTACAAATTTTTACTAATTGGAAAAACTTATGACATATATAACATAAGGTATGCTCCAACAAGCTATTAAACTCATTGGTAACTAACAAATCTCAATATTTTTTTAATGCTGGATGAATCAAATGGGAAAACCAACCAATCAAATTTAGAATTAAAAGAGTGGGGGAAGAACATTGCTTTAAGTTATTGTTTTAAGTGCTTGATGATTGTGACGTTGGTACCAACGTATACATAACCTTAACTAATTTTTCAACAGCAGATTTCAATAAAGATATTTAATTAATATCGCTGTCGTTCTCTGTAGCGATGTTAGTATATATGTTAGATAGATATATATATTCACCGATAATAGTAGGTAAACCTTCTAATTTTAGATCTAGTCGACGATTGGACACCGTAATCATAAGACCACGAAATTCGTGGAATTCCAAGAAAGACTGAGTATTGATAACCGTTTTAAAGCAGAATTTAAGACTTCTTCAAGTTCCCCAAGGTTCGTTTAAATTTAAAATCGTAGCCATTATTGATTTAAATTAGACTTTGATTTCCGACTTTCACTCGCTATCCGACTATTTTCAGTTGATTTGGGGGGGCCTTAACAAAGGATTCAGGCACCTCTGTCTTCTTCCGGAATCACTCGGTTATATTAATATACAATGTAATCGTGAAATCTTGTGCCGATTCTTCTTGTAGTGACACTTCTATTATGTTATCCGGATTATTACTATAAGTTTCTAATTTTGTTTCTGCAACTATTGAGTCGTATATATTAGAAAGACTGTCAGTGCCAAATCATTTATTTTGTGCAGACGAAAATCTGCTATCTAAGCTCAAATGTGGCTCGAAAAAATATTAGGGGCATGTCTAGTTATGAAATAATTTACTTTCTGCTAAATTTAAATATTAGTTTGTTCCATCACCAATTTCATCTATGATGGCTAATTGTCTAATTTTTTTTTTAAGTTATGATAACGTTGCTAGCTGGTGGCACACAAGCTTTGCTATTGTCTAGATAGGAGAGTCCAGATATAAAACTCATTAAGATAGGCACTTATTAGGAATTATTTCCATCATTCATTATCCAGTTGATTTTTTAAATTGTGTCTAAATTGTGCTGTTGTAATTGTTTGCTATGTATTAACTGAAATGTAATAGAATAAAGCGATATCAAATAGCCTGACTGTCTTAAGTCAATTTTCATTGATTTTGAGGTTTCGATCGATCTTTATTAAATCGAAAGAAGTTTAAATATTCGATTTTCTAAAGGTTGCTGAAATTTTCAAAAGCCAAACCGTCATAAGTTCAGTGTTTGCGGTTCGTGAGAGCCTAAGTGTGTTGTTAATAGCCTAAGTCCAATAATAAATGAATGAATTTTATTGAAACAGACAGTGAAAATGATCTTGCATGTGTTTAGGGGTTTTTCGCGTTCGAGGTAGTCATCTCTCAGGTACCGAAATAACTAACACAAATATTGTGTATGTATTTCCCAGTTAATGAAAATTTTCCTATGACACTTTCCCCATACAGACATTACATTATTTAAAAAAGAAATTAAAATTTCAATGTTTGCTTATGTTCATCCATCAATAAAAACTCCAAAATAAAAGTTGATATCTCCCAGAAACAACCTCTTTGTATGAAAGTCCCCCCAACAAAAATTTGACAGCCATGAAAATGCTTAATATCATAAATGCTACCCCACTAGAATTAAAGAAATTTATTTTATGAATATGTTTTTATTACGAAGGATATTATTCTTAGTACTTCGCTATTAAATTTAGCCAAAAATTCATCTAAAGGAATTACAAACATAATTGACTCAACATCGATCTTATTAAAAAAAAAATTCCAATTATAATCGTAGAAGGTAGGGTGTTGAAAGTTGTATTATACAGGCACTGCTTTTCAACTTTTCTGTGTGTACTCATAAAATTGAAAAGGTGACTGTTTATATAATTATGTATAATAAAAAGGCCAGGGAAAGACGAACGTAGTAGAGCGTAAAAAAATTTCGAAATTTTTTTTACCCAACTTACGGTTTTCTACATTTGTTATCTTCTCCAACTAAAAAGTATAAAATAAAAACATTTTATAAAAAAAAATTAAACCGACTTCGAAACCTATCAACCAGTAAAAATAAATGCACTGAAAAGTATGAAATAATTACCTTCTGATTTTTATGAATATAGTATAAAACGCTGAAAATTCCAATAAGACGAATAATCTTATTTTTATTTGTACAAATACACACTAATTGTTATTAAAAATTGTGAAATTAAAATATTAATAAAAAACATTTTATAAAAAAAATTAAACCGACTTCGAAACCTAGGAACCAGTAAAACTAAATTCACTGAAAAGTATGAAATAATTACCTTCTGGTTTTTATGAATACACAGCAAAATTGAAAATGGTATAAAACGTGGAAGAATGTAATAAGAGGAATAATTTTATTTTGATTTGTACAAATACGCACTAATTGTTAATGAAAATTATTAAATTAAAATATTAAATACTATGTTCAATAAAACACAATCTTTTCGGAGGTGGCGCAAAATAGAAATGACATGTTACGTCATGACGTCATGAAAAGATTTTCATAATGCCTAGTGTTAAAAATTTTAAATTTTGCACAGCCTCCGAAAAGATTGTGTTTTACTGAACATAGTATTTAATATTTTAATTTAATAATTTTCATTAACAATTAGTGTGTATTTGTACAAATCAAAATAAAATAATTCCTCTTATTACATTTTTCCACTTTTTATACCATTTTCAATTTTGCTGTGTATTCATAAAAATCAGAAGGTAATTATTTCATACTTTTCAGTGAATTTAGTTTTACTGGTTCCTAGGTTTCGAAGTCGGTTTAATTTTTTTTTATGAAATGTTTTTTATTACTCGGCGAGTAAGAGAATATTATCCGTTTAGATTATTAGTATTTTAAAAATTAAAATGAAAAAGACAAAGTTCATAAAGAGGTAAATAATTGGAATTCCTCATTAGGTGCCTACAATTAATAAACTTTTAGTAACATAACAGGAAAAATGACTCATTCTTGTGTTGGCCCTGGAGAAGCCCACAGCAAGATGGGTGAAAGCTTGGTCGTTGGAAAACCTATGACATGGTCTAACCCTGAAGAAGAAATGCAGACAATGGATTCGGACCATGGAAGCCTTAAACAACAAAACAGGAAAACTTTTAATTTTTTCCTTGATTTTATTTTTTTATTATTTTTTTTTATTCGTTTATGCCTTGTTAGGAATAAACTCATGATGTTTTAATGAGTTCAGGTATTTCAAGACATCGATTGTTTTGCTTCCGAAGTATATTTAACATCAGTTTTGAGTGAATAAATCGGTGGCAAACTTGTTTGTTATGATGTAATGATACCCTACTTAACGGTATATTGTACCCAAATACTCTACTTAACGGAAGGCGGCAAATACATTACGTGGTCACGAGCGTATTACGTACTTTGAACCTCAAAAGGAATTAAAATAATGGGTCGACCGTTTCCGGTACATTTATATATTTAGTTAGAAAATATGTCAAAAAAATGAAATATAAAACGATTCCTACTTTTCGGTCCAAAATAAAAAAATCCCGTATAATTCCATCGTATTCCCCGCAATAAAAATTTTTCCGCCAATACGCACGTTAGACATCCTGTGTATTAATGAAAGTTTTTAATTTGGGGTTTCTTAATATTTATTATTAAGCTCTTATGTAAAATATGGGCGTATTCATCATCGCTCGCCAATGCAAGAATAGCCCAATTAATTTTTTTTTATTTTTTTCAAGAATATATTCCATATTTTCTTAACATAGAGATGATTATGGAAACATTTTAGCAATCCGATAAAAGAGATATCAAAGGAATGGAAAACAAGAAACTTTAATTGGCTCTCATAAAAAATCACTTCAATAAATTTTTTTTGAAGTAAGACTAGTTCTTGGTGGAGCGATATGATGAACATGCATTCAAAATAATACAGAAAATCCAACCCTAAATTTACTTGATCTAATGAATTATACTAGTTTTTACACTTTTATAAAACCCCTTGTAGACAGAGTAAAATTTACGAATTTATGCCCATTGCGTTCTGCAATGTATTTGTTGGCATATCAAGTTATATATAGCCTGAACCTTTTCGAGAAGCCTGTAATAGATTTTTTATTCCTAGTTCTCAGAAAGTGAGTTTTTCGAGGACAAGGTTTAGTTTGATCAGAAAAGCGAGCCGAGCTCGGAAATTAGAACGAGTTTCGGAAAAGTTTTCGATTAAACTATTAAATAAATAAATATATATATATATATATATATATATATATATATATATATATCACTGGTATTTGGTCAAAAGGGGTTAAGTCATCGAATGTGAAGTTTAAACAATGATTTACCAAGCTATTGAAAATCATTATAAATTCTTTCTGATTGTATTTCTTTATTCCAGAATAATAAATGAAACTATATTCTTTCAGCAGAGACTGTAATAAATAATGAATAACGAATAAATTAAGGTCAATTATGAATTTTAAGAAGACAAGACAAAAACATTTTTTTGTGACTTAAGCCCTTTTGCCCAAACATGGATGATATATTATAATAAATATTTTAACTTAATCGCAAATAAGGCATAACCTTTAACATTCTCATCACTTGTAGAAAACTAATAACAGGTTTGTATCGATAGAAACATCGCATTTGTTTAGAATACAAAGGCTGAATAGAAACAAAGGCTTTTGTTTAAATTACAGCTTAAGTTATCTGTCCATGTACGATATATCTCTATATTTTTAACAACTAGTACGAATAGAATCACTTCCTCTCCTTAAATCATATAGCTAAAACACATGTTTTCAATGCAGTGGAATGAAAATAATATTTAGTGCTGGGCGCATCACACCAGAATTTAAAGTTTTTAAGCAACATTTCGCTAGCTTACTATTAAGTGCCCATAGAACTATTACAATTTTCCATTTGTTCAATTAGTTGTTGATTGTCAATTCCATTGTTGTTTTCTCAAAAACTAATATAAAAATAGGCTTATGACTTTGCCACCTTCTAAACAATTACGAGCAACGAATCACCTGGGATAGGTAAAAAATTATTTTTTAGTAAAAAGGACATATGCCATTTTGCCATCTAATTTTATCATTTCATATAATATTATTTTCAATATAATGCATTCAAAACATGATTTGAATATTGAATAGTGATTTTTTTTTCGGCCTAGCTATGAAAACATCAACACGCTAGCTGTTTTACAAAATGCAGCTTAACTTTCCCGTGCAAGGAATGAAAAATTATGGTAAAAATATTAGCGATAAAATATTGGAGCAGAAGCAATCCGACATCATCTCAAGAATATAAGTGTCGTAACCTTTTACTTAGCACAGATTCAGAATTCATCAGAGTTCGAAAATATCCGAAAGGAATGTACAACCCACAGAACTAAAAATGTGACGTTAACAAGAAGTGTTGTTCACCTCGAAGGCAGGCCTTGAGGCCCACGCTGTGATCCACGATGGTTAACGGAGGTGTTCCTAGCTTTTCTTCCCAAGGGCCGCTCTTTATAGGTGTTTTTTTTACATAGAGAGAGCTGAAAAATCAAGAGCCATCTTAAAAGATTATTGCTTCGTGAAATTTCACAGGCATTTCTTTTGTAGTCAGATTAATCAAAGCCGATATGATAATCGCACTATTTTCTCGAATAAAATTTGGTAGTATTTTACTTAAAATAACCCATAAACTAATGACTTATTTTGGAGTCTAGCTCTAGCAGCCGTCCAGTAAAGACATCTCCACATCAACGTATTAGTTTTTTATTCTTTTTTAACTTATTTTATTTTATGGAAGTGAATTGTTTTTTTCTTTAATTTTATACAGTTTTGAAAGGTGAGTAAATTATTTTGTGTCATTTACTATTTTCTCGAATACTTCTTTCATAAATAATGCCCTCTGGGGAAGTGTATGGAAAATGGAAGAAGTTCATCCCTGCACCTCTGGGAATAAAGCAAAGAGTAGTGAGTCCACAATCTTTAATATTCCAATACAAAATAGCTACTCCATTTTCTGGCGATGATAATGAAGACGTCATCGACGAACAGGTAAACACAGACCCTCCGAAGCTCACTTTACCCTCAGTAATTGTAAATTTTCCTTTCAAAAACCACTAAGAGTTAATATCAAAATTAAAAAAGAAAATAAAAGAAATGAACATAAAATTTGCGGGGAACAAAACTATCTTAAGACTGATACCATAAAAATGAATTTAAAACGCAGAATTTCGACTACCATACCTACACGCCGAAGCATGGATTAAGCATAAAGTTATTTGAAAGGCAAGACTGTAGTGACCAAGTATATTATGTTGGTTGTGAAAGATGATTAATTAACTTGTGGAAAAAAAAACATATGTTCAATTATCTATAGGCGGGCGCAATCGAATATAGGGTGCGCTAGTAGTTTTGCAAAATGTCGGAAAGAACGGTGTTTGACCTAGTTGATGTGATAGAGATAATTGGTAATTTTAAAATACCATTAATTGAAGGGCAGGCTATTCTTGATGCAAACCACATATTTACATGTGGAATAATATCTAAAAATAAAAAAACAGTTATTTTACAAGCCTCGTGCCTTTAAACTAGCAATCTTAAAGGACTGCCCCATCAAATAAAAGTGGAAATCAAATTTATTAATAATAATAAGCAATGTTCTTGTCATTGTACGTGTAAAGCTGGTAGTTCTGGTAAGTGCAAACACATCATTGTAACTTTACTCGACGTTTTTCGGTTAGTAATAACATTAATTACCTATTCACACAATCATTGTTATGACAGCTTAGATTCTTTGTCATATTATTTATTTATTTGTCAAAACTTTCAGGCTTCGCATTGAAAACATGGAACAATTAAGCACAACGGATGTAATAGAAAAATGGGGAAAATTAAAAAAGAAAAACAAATCTATGACACTATGGTCTCAATGTTATTTGCATAAAACTAGCATTTTGGAATAATAAAATGTCAAATACTAATATTTACCTGGATAAATATAGTCTCTTTCTTTAAAATAAAGACTACATATCGTCATATGTTTCGAAACAGGCTTATCTATTCTTAATTTTACAATCCACTCTTTAAGAAGCTTTTTATTTTTTGGAAATAAAAGGGAATGACACGTCTTTTGATTTTCTAATTAAACACTGAGGGACCGAGCAATACCTATTAGATATTTTTCAAATGATTTTTTGCTCAATCGGGTTTTAATTATGGAAAAATAAATTAAAAACGCCAAAAAACCCTATGAATCCCAGGTAATGGCCCCGCTTTTATCCCCGTTTCTCTAGTTCCTACAGCGCCGTCGCAGAAGCAGCACCGTCGCTTGCGCCCGCCTATTACTATTATTACTATGTGTGAATCATGTGCTGTACATAACCTTTTCAATTATAAATTAGTGTGTTCAATAAATATCAATTATCAAATCAAGCTTTTAATTTTTAACATTAACTCAACTTGGGTTATAACAAAGACCCAGATTATTCTATTGATGACTACAAATAATAGTCCGAGAGCTGAGGACCAAAACAATGTCTGATTTGAAGAAAGTTTTTGATCTAAAAGGCTGAAATTACTCATTCTTAGATAACAAATGTGAACGTCTGCCACCCCAGATAGGTTGCCATCAAATTTTATAGGTAAAATAAATCGAAATTTCGAACTTTCATCAATTTTTTGCTCATAACTCAAAAAAAAAATTATCGCAGAGAAAGTTGTGTTCTGTTTAAAATAAAAGGGCTTCAAATTTCGCGGTATAAAAATAAAACGTATTCAGCGCTTATTGGTCTAACATCCGCGAAAATTTTCAGTTTCTTGCCTTTTTTATTTTTTTTTTTATTTTATTTTATTTTTTTTTTTTTTTTGTTTGGTTCCCCTACCTGGCCATGGGTGGAATACGGGGGGTTACTCTACAGGTGTAACCAACCTATTCTAACCATGGTGGGAGGGACGAGAGTTATTCCGTGGGGCCTCCACGAAATAAAAGTCAACCCTCCCAGGGCGGATTCGAACCGCCGCCGTTCGGCTCGAGCGTGCAACAACGGGTCGCGCTCCTACACGCTCGGCTATCCCGGCCCGCAGTTTCTTGCCTATAAATCGCCAGATATAAATCACAAAGTATCGCTTTCTCTTTGCTACAAAAGGGTATAATATTGTGAATAGAATGATATGTTTGAAGTTAAAATCAATTTAGTGGTTTAGCCGAATTCGAACATCAAAATCGGTAATGTTTACGATTTTGGTGGAAACAATGTTCCAATGCCTGCAATTAAAAAAAATGAAAAATGTTTTAGATAAAAGTTGCAGAGCATCAAATTTATCATGAAATAAGCTCCTTAGATATGACCTTAGCTAATTCCTGCGTGGAAATACAAATAAAAACGTGAAACTATTCGTAGCACCTACTTGCTACTATGATTTCTGATTTTGAAGTTATGGAAATGTGATAAAATATCCGTAAAAATAACTACTTAGACAGGTAGATGCTCGGCAAACTTTGTCTTTAATTTTAACAGATGAAAGAAGATGGATGATTAGTAGTTCAAAATCGTTCATACTTCACAAACAGACGTCTCAGCGTTCTATTTCCACGCAGGGGTTAGCTCATGTAAAGAGCTTATTTCATGCTAAATTGATTCTCCGCAAATTTTATCTAAAACGTTTTTCATTTAAACTAGATTTTTTAGTTATAGGCATTGGAACATTGTTTCCACCAAAATCGTAAAAAAAAAAAACCGACTTTTGGTGTTCGAATTCGGCTAAACCACGGAAAAAAATATCGCGGATTTTAGGCCATTAAGCGCTAACTACGTTTTATTTTTATGCCACGAAATTGTATGCCCTTTTATCTTAAATAAAACGTAATTTTCTCTGCGATCGATTTTTTATGAGTTTTAGTAATAAATTTAAAAATTTTCGATTGTATTAGCCTTTAACATTTGATGGTAACCGATATGAGGTGGCAGACGTTCACGTGTGTTGTGTATGAAATGAGTATTTTCAGCCTATAAGATCAAAAACTTTCTTCAAATCAGAAACTTTTTTGGACCTCTCGGACTAATAGACAATTTGGCTTCAGGGAACACCACAATGGACCAGCTGGCACACCTTACAGATTTTATAACCAAAGGATTTAACGAAAGAAAGCATACAGGCATGCTTCTATTTGATTTTGAAAAAGCATTTGAAACTTCCTAAATTGCTGGACTCATAGAAAAAATGATCGAATACAAATTCCCTCCATACCTAATCCATATCATTCATTCATATCTCACCTACAGGAAATTCTACATTCAAATTAACAACTCAAGCTCCAGTACCCTGCCTATCGTTGCCGGCTTTTCTCAAGGATCTGCCTATCTCCAATCAAGGGCGTACCCAGGATCAAAACTAGGGGGGCAAGCTAAAAAGTGGGGGGGGGAGCTAAGGTCGCTCAGGTTGTAACACCTTACCGCGGAAAAGGTGAATGAAACCAAAATTATGTATAATTATAGCAGTGCTTTATCAACTAAGTTATTACAATTATTTGCTTGAAAAAAATGTATTCTATTATTGCTTTCAGTATTAAAAGCCTAAAAAATTATTGCTTCCAGCCTTCCAGGGGGGCAGCTCCCCCCCCCCCTCCTGCACCCCGCTGGGTACGCCCATGTCTCCAATTCTTTTGATCTATTCATATCTGACCTCCCTAATCATCCTAATACAAAAAAAGTTTTATATGCTGATGATACCGCTTTATATACCTACAACTTCCTATTGAATAGATACGATAGTCAATCGATTAAAACAACAATTTGCTGGAATAACATGGACTGATTAAAACATCTGTTAACTTTCAATTAGTTAGTTTAGAAACATGCTAGCATGTTCTGCTCTACGTTATACCTTGATCTAATACCTTTATATCGGTATTTGGACAAGCACACTATCTCTATCAATCTTCGCTTGAACGTAAAATGGTTGTATATAATTGTAATCCTTAGTTTTAAGTTATATGTTATATATGTTTAGGTATATATGTACATATGTTTAGGCTATTCAGTTCATTTCTTTGTCATCATTAGTTCTTTATTTCATAATCGTATGCTAATTTAAATGTACATATTTTTGTAAATAGATTACATGTAATATTTTTGTAAATAGTATTGTCTGCTTATTAAGAAGAACCAGCCCTATCTCCCTGAACATTGCATGAAGCTTGTTTCACGTAAGTTTATATACATCTGGGTATGATATTTTCTTTTTAACCGACTTCGAACGAAAGAGGAGGTTACTCAATTCGATACGTATGTGACTTTTTTTGTGGTTTTTTTTTTTTTTTTTTTTTTTTTTCTATGTATGTTCACCGATTACTCAGAGATGGGTGGACCAATTGGAACGAAACCTTTTGCATCTTGTAGAGTATTTTCCCAAGGTGGTCCCATTTAAAACTTTTTGGGGTTCCTAATTTATTTAAGAAGTTATCGTGAAAAAATATGAAAATAATTATTTAATTATCGCTCAAATTGTTTACTTATTGGAAACACATATGGCATAAGGTATGCTCCAATCAGCTATTAAAACTAATTGATAACTAACAAATCCCAATATTGTATTACTGCTGGATGAATCAAATGGGAAAACAAACCAATCAAATTCAGAATCAAAAGAGTCTTCTTCTTCTTCTTCTTCTTCTTCTTCTTATCTGGCATCACGACCCATTTGATGAGTCAAAGCCTGCTCCAACAAGGATGGCCATTCCTCCCTATTGCATGCCACTGCCTTCCAATTTCTTATGCCAAGCAGATTTCTGGAGTCGGTAGCCACACAATCCTCCCAGCGAAGCTTGGGGTGTCCTACTCGCCTTATCCGGATTACTATTATCGGTTTTTAAATTTGTTTCTACAACTATCGAGGCTTTTGCTGGTGTTCATCCATCAATAAAAACTACAAAATAAAACTTGTTAACTCCCCGAAAACAACCTCATTGTACGAAAGTCCCCTCAGCAAAAATTTGGCAGTCATGGAAATGATTGTTAAAAATGATGATAAATGCTACGCCACTAGATTTGAAGCAACAGTGTTTAGCAATTTATTTTCTGAATAATGTTTTATTACGAAGGATATAATTCATAGTACTTCGGTAATAAATTTAGTCAAAAATTCATCGAAAGGAATTACGAACATAATTGACTCAACCTTTGGAATTAAGTCAGTAGTCTAATTCGGAGAATAATAATATCCTTCGTAATAATAAATTAACCAAATGTGAGTCCCAAACCCTGTTGCTTCTATCCTAGCGGGGCAGTCTTTTTGATATCGATAAATTTTATGGTTGCCCCTTTTTTGCTGGGACTTCTATCCAATGATGTTTAATCTACTTTTCCAACGATCGATTTAAATAAAGCAATATTAACGGTCCCTACCGGAGTCGTGTATAATATCGCCATAGTTTTCAGAAGGATATTCAAGCAATCAAAATTTAAAAATTACTTTCAAATTTACTATAGGTCATATTACCATCCTCATCGATTCTCCATTAACGATATCTTGTCTAAAACCGGCCAAAATCTCGACTGTTCGGTGACGTATCTATTTCATCTTGGAATGGCCGGATTTATGCATATATAACTCAACACATCTCGGAACACTGATGCTGTACGTAAATGACAAGTACTAACGACATTTAGCAAAGGAAAAATGTCATTGCGGAAAAACGTTTTATGTGCTCCCTTCCCAATTGAACATTGATCTTTTTTTTAAAAAAAATCCATTTATAATCATAAAACGTAGTGTGTTGAAAGTCCTATAATACACGCACCGCTTTCCCGCTTTTCTGTGTGTATTCATAAAATTGAAAAGGTGACTGTTTATACAATTATTGTATAATAAAAAAGCCTGGGAAAGACAAACGTAGTAGAGCGTAAAAAGATTTCGAAATTTTTAAACCAACGTTTATTTTACCAACGACCAATTACCAACGAAATTTTTAAACCAACGTACGGTTTTCTACATTTGTTATCTAATCGAACTAAAAATTATGAAATAAAAAAATTTTTATAAAAAAATATTAAACGGACTTCGAAACCTAGGAACCAGTAAAAATAAATTCACTGAAAAGTATGAAGTAATTACCTCCTGATTTTTATGAATACACAGCAAAATTGAAAATGGTATAAAAAGTGGAAAAATGCAATAAGAAGACCAATTTTATTTTGATTTGTACAAATATACACTAATTGTTAATAAAAATTATAAAATTTAAATATTAAATACTATGCTCAATACAACACAATCTTTTCGGAGGCACACAGTGGTCAATAATTGCTTTTTGGCGGACATAAATCTGCCATTTCCACAATTTTACAGATAAATTGATGGGTTCTTTTTTATTGCCTTTTTAATAAAATTCAAAAACCAAGGAAACAATTTCCGTTAAGATTGCTTTGGTATAAGTGTTCTTTTTTGCTTACCCAAATCCAGGTTTCTTGTGTGTTAATATATAGTTATCCTTAGTATGCAAAAAAACATGGAAGAACTCAATATTTTTCAGAATTTTCTTTTTATTTTTTTAGTCTGAGGGTAGGCTTTCATACCACCGAGTATCCAAAAGAAAATTCAAATTGCATAGAAGTTATGGGTATTTTAAATACAACTAAAAATTCAACATTAAACTCGATTTTCTCCTTTTAGAAATAAGATATCAATATACCGATTTCACTGAAAGTTTAGATTCAACGGCTAGTATATTACGTATGAGCAACATGAATTTGGTTCGCTTTTTATGGTACAAAAGCAATTTATATACTACTTTTTTTTCAATAAAACCCGTTTTTCTCGGTTTCAAAGGGGTGCTCCTCGGAGTTATCACTGGGGTAATTTCTAGTCTTACTTGTACTACGACCACATAAAAAGATCAGTTAAATTCACTTGCGCCTTTTTTAGAAAAGTATGTTTTGTATATGTTTACAGAAAAATTGGCAATGTTTGGCCCTGTAATCTGCTTTGAATGGTACAGGTACATTTACAAGCTCCTTCTAATCTATAACATAAACTGACTACATCTATACATAAGGTTTTCACTTATAAATGTATATTGCGGTATAAAATTTTCAGTCATTCGTCAAATCAATTTACACTCGTTAAAATAGTTGGACTACACTTTAGGGTGGACTTTGCCATTTTTCTCGCAACAAAACAAGAAGACTGAATTAGACTTGTATAACATAACTTTATCTTAAGTAAGGCAGACAAAGCCGATTAGCAGCACAAGAGCAGAGTCATACTGATTCTTTCCTAATTCCTTTACACTCCACTACAAAAATGCCTGAATAACTATGGGTAGAAAATTATTACTTCTAGATAATAAGTGTTTGCAGGAATAGTCATAAAATCTTACCCTTACGAGTGTAAATTGATATGACAAATTAAGTGAGAATAAATCGGTTGGTTTTTCTTTTACAAAGAAAGTCTATATTTATTCGTTTTAAGTTTAATGAAGAGCAAATATGTATGTGATTTCAGCTATTCAGTAGTTTTTTCATCTCAATTAATCAACTGTAAAAGAGAAACAAAATTCTGTTTACTTATGAAATCACTTATTCGATAGCAGGTACCTACTCAAGGTTTTGAATAAGACTATTCAAAATTTTATACCGCCTTATACATTTATTAGGGAAAACCTTTTGTATAGATGTGATCGGTTTATGTTATAGATAAGAAGGAGCTTGTAATTGTACCTGTACTATTTAGAGCAGATTTCAGGGCCAAACATTGCAATTTGTCTGTAAACATATACAGAACATACTTTTCTAAAAAAGGCGCAAGTGAATTTAACTGATCTTTTTTTGTGGTAGTAGTACAAGTAAGACTAGAAATTACCCCAGTGATAACTCCGGGGAGCACCCCTTTGAAACCGAGAAAAACGGGTTTTATTAAAAAAAAAATAGTATATAAATTGCTTTTGTACCATAAAAAAGCGAACCAAATTCATGTTGCTCATACGTAATATACTAGCCGTTGAATCTAAACTTTCAGTGAAATCGGTATATTGATATCTTATTTCTGAAAGGAGAAAATCGAAATTAATGTTGAATTGTTAGTTGTTTTTAAAATACCCATAACTTCTATGCAATTTGAATTTTCTTTTGGATACTCGGTGGTATGAAAGCCCACCCTCAGTCTAAAAAAATAAAAAAGAAAATTCTGAAAACTATTGAGCTCTTCCATGTTTTTTTGCATACTAACGATAACTATCTATTTACACTCAAGAAACCTGGATTTGGGTAAGCAAAAAGGACACTTATACCGAAGCAATCTTAACGTGAATTGTTTCCTTGGTTTTTGAATTTTATTAAAAAGGTAATAAAAAAAGATCCCATCAATTTATATGTAAAATTGTGGAAATGGCAGATTTATGTCCGCCAAAAAGCAATTATTGACCACTGTGAGGCGGCGCAAAATTTAAAATTGTTTACACTAGATATTATGAAAATCTTCTAAATGGATCTTCTCTTCCTCTTCTATCTATTGATTTCAATGCCTAGTAATGGAATTGTATCATTTCTATTTTGCGCCGCCTCCGAAAAGATTGTGTTGTATTGAGCATAGTATTTAATATTTAAATTTAATAATTTTTATTAACAATTAGTGTGTATTTGTACAAATCAAAATAAAATTATTCGTCTTATTGCATTTTTCCACTTTTTATACCATTTTCAATTTTTGTGTGTATTCATAAAAATCAGAAGGTAATTATTTCATACTTTTCAGTGAATTTATTTTTACTGGTTCCTAGGTTTCGAAGTCCGTTTAATATTATTTGTAATTACAGAATATGAACTTTTTTGGGACGGAAGAGATAAGCAATTCATGTCTGATGTTTTTAGCATGCATAATTTTCGAAATAATATTTTTCGTTCACCGGTTTCCCGTTTAAGGAAAATATTGATATATTAGAATCGCTGATCCGGAAGTACTATGACACACCTGCAAAAGATGAAGTTGAGGGTATATGAAGGTAAAATTTTGTCAAAATGAGTTTGTTGTTTGCCCTTAAACTTTTGCTTTAAAAAATAAATATAATAAAAATCTGTTGGGGCCCGGTGTGGCTGTGCGGTAAAGCGCCGTACTCCCATAAGTCCCGCCCTCGGTGGTGCTTTTCTTTCGTAGGGGAAGTACCACCCAGTGCCATGGGTGTTAGTATGGGCAGTATAGGGCTTCAGTGGAAGCCTTGAAGTCCCAAAAAAAAAAAAACTGTTGTGATGCGCGCAACACACAACTTTCTCTTACCAATTTACTTTGTTTAGAAATTGACGTGTTTTGTTAAATGGCATTTCTCAAAGTCAGGTATTTTTCCACATTCATCAATTTATTTTTGTTTGTATATGCTCTTTAAAGTACACAAAATTTTTTTATCCTTATATATATAAAAATCTCGTGTCCCGATGTTTGTCTTTCAATCACTTAGAAACAACACAACCGACTCAACCCTTAAGCAATCACCTACCATGAAATGACCTTGAAGCAGAAGTATGTAGAAGTATTGAAGTGTCGGGTCATATTGACCCGACGTGATTGCTTGAGGGTTTAATGAAATTTGGCACAATGTTTATAGGTTTGGCTAACTTAAGAGATAGGATAGTTTTTAACTTGATTAGTGACCAAAATAATTCTTATATAGCGAATTATTGCAAATACAGTAGGTCGTGTTTCGATTTATTAACATGGCGTCATATGTCGATTTTATAACGTTTTTGTTTATAAGCATGCTATTGTAATACAGGTTATCATTATTATAATTTTGTATTGTGTTATGTGAGTGCAGTTATTTGTTCCTATATTATTATTTTCCACAGACAAATAGTAATACAAATGTTTGTATTTATTGTTAATTTTCATTAAAGAATAAATAAATCAAGAAAAGGTTACAATAAATCCTCAAAAGTGTAGGTAATTTTTCTTCCTTTTCCTTTTTTATTTGTATTTAAATTAAATTACTAGCTAAGCGCTGAAACTTTTTGCTGTGGCCCACCCTGATATCACCTTTTAGTAAAGTAAATACAGTTTAATAATTTAAATTAGGCTATTATTTGAAATAATATTCTATACATGTTGTAACAGCACCTAATGTCACAGGTGTAACCTAATAGAAACCTGACTTGGGGAGTCAGTGTTGCCAAAAAGTAGTAAAAATTAGTGAGCTGGCTACACTGCCGGTAACCAGACATGAAAACTCCCTGAGTGTGTTTTGATTAGGTGTTGTGGGATACATTGTGTTTTGCTGAAGAATTGCATTATTAAGACTTTAATATTATATTTTCAGTTGATTTATTTATTTAACAGTAGTTTCTTTATTTTCATTATTCGTTTTGTTATTATTATTTGAATACAGTGTTTTTTTATTTTGCCAAACCTTTTTATTATTTTTATCCCGTGCTCTAAAAAATGTTTAAAAAATGTCAGTGAAGATTTGTAATTGCTCCTTTATCAACAATAATTCAAAGTTGAGAAAATTTAATCCCAATCGAATAGAGGCTGTTCCTTCCTGTTCAGCAGTTGTAATTATCTTTATTTTAAGATTATTTAACATTTAAGAAATGTCAGCGAAGATTTTAATCCTTTCTTTAATTGAAAGTAGGCTATTATTGGGAATGATGTTTCGGTGTTAATTTCACCAGAATACATTTTTTTACTTCTCTTTAAACTATTGTTGATTAAGGTCCGCTTTCTCCAAATTAGTTTAAACTTAGATTAACTTAAACCGGATTAGCCTTAATCCTTTGTTTAAACTCTGATTCACTTTCTACAGCCTTAGTTTAGTTTAAGCTCGGTTTAAACCTAATCATGTGAAGGTTATTATGTTTTTTAAAAGGTTGATACATATTTGTTTAAATTTCCTTGTTGAAACTTCTATGGATAGAGAAGGTAATGTAAGGGTTATGGAAAGATTATTTATACATATTATTTTGTTTTTAACCAAAAAAGTAAATAAGGTGAAAGTTTTCTGTAAAAATGGAGCAAAAACAATCAAAAAGAAGTAAAAACTTTTCTCAGAGTGAAACTAATGTTCTTCTGGCTCTTGTGGAAGAGAAGAGAGATATTTTTGACACCAAAAAAACAGATTTCGTCACTGTCAAAGAGAAGGAGGATGAATGGAAGAAATTGGCGAATAAATTCAATGAAATGAGCGGTGATGTTTTCAGAGATTTAATTTGTATGTTAATGAAATGTTCTTTATAATATGATATTATGCCAAGAATAATAATAACCTCTATTAAATTTCATAAATTTTTTTCAAATAATGTTGAACCCTTTTTATTATTATTATCATTTTGTTTAAATAATAAATGATTTAAGTTGAGCGATATATAATTATTATAGCTTAATAATAATAAAATTATGTACATCATTATGAGATATTCAAGTGAAACATAATTTACAACATAACCTCGATATTAATTATGAACCAATTACAATAAAAATAATGCACGTTAAGAAACATTTTTTTCTCATCTCAATTCTACTTCATTGATTCAACATATTCTGAAAATATTCTTGGATTAACTGATTGCGTCTATTGATGCGTCTCTTTGGCTACAAAAACACATCTTAATCTTCTTCTTCCATAAAATAATGTATATTTATAATAATGTATATTTTCCATTTTTGTATTCAGTCAAGTGCAAAACAATAATTCTTGAGTAACAAGAGCGAGTATGTTATCACACAAAATGTTTGTTTATATTTTGCAGTTTAAACCTAATTCAGAGTTTAAACCGGGAAAAATGAAGGATTAACTTAATCTAAGTTTAAACCAAGTTTAGAGGTTAAACCGACTTGAAGAAACTCACATCTGGTTTAAACCAAGAGATAATCCGGATTAAATTTAAACTCGGTTTAAACTAACTTGGAGAAAGCGGCCCTAAGAAAGGATTACAAATCTTCGCGGCATTTTTTAAATTTTACATATAATGATTATTACACCTCTACTGAACAGGAATAACTGTTATTAGGATTAACCGCAAGTTTCAGATTCATCCACCATAAATATGAGAGTACTACTGCAACATGATCCATCGGCAGATGTATTTTCTAAACAATTGCTCTATATTGGAAACGGTGAAATACAGCTGCATCGAAATTCAAAATTTATCACATTACCAGAAAATTTCTCCACTGTTTTAGAGACGAAAAATGAACTAATATAAAGTGTCTTTCCTGATATTTTGAACAATTATTTGAACTATAATGGGCTGAGTAGTCGTGCTATTTTGGCAGAAAAAAATGTTGATTTCGATAAAATAAACTTCCAAAATCAATTGACAATGTTCTAGATGTAAACGAAGCTGTAAATTTCCCATCTGAATTTTTGATTTCCCTGGATATAAACCCAAACAATCTCCCGTTGAAGATTGGCTCACTGATCATTCTTCTTCGTAACTTAAATCCACCTCAATTGTGCAACGGTACACGTTTGGTCATTAAAAGGATCACAGGAAATGTTATCGAAGCAAAAATGTTGCCTGGAAGGTTTATAGGATAAATCGTCCTGTTGCCACCTATTCCCCTGGAACCGTCAGAATTTTCAATAAAATTCAAAAGGCTTCAATATCCTATTCTTTTGGCTTTTAAACAAAGGGGCAACAAAACTTTTAAAAAGGGCAAACAATGTCTACTTGGACTTTGAAAATCCGTGTTTTTTCCATGGGTAATGGCATACCTCACGTAGGCAATGGGCATCGCCTGCTCACGTGTGTGGAAACCATCAAATCTTTGGTTTTTGTTAAAAAAACAAACAGGTTAACCCAAAACATTTTGAACAAATTAGTACTTGAATAAATAAAAATTCTTAATTGTATTATGTAAAAACCTCTTTAAGAAGAGATTTCTTATTACTCAAATATACTGCTAAATTAAAAGCTTCAACACACCACCCTCCTAACTTATTTGCCGAAGGGTCGGGAAATCGAGGCCTCAAGGAAATGAAGAAAAACGCCTATCAAAAGGACATATATGACGCATTAACCAAGATTGGCATGACCCTGAGCAATTTTAAACCCATTGCTAAACTAACAATAGTATGCTAAACCAAGTGAAGTAGTGTTAGGCCAATAATCAATAGATCAATGGCTGAGGTACCAAAACTTACCCGGTAGAAGTTCAGTCATCCTTATTAAAATGAATGAAAACATATAGCAATTTCGAGTTAGTTTATACCGATGCATCAAAAAAGGGCGATAGTGTTGGTAGCGCTGTGAGTCGTAAACACAATCAACTCCTTTTTAATCAAACTACATTGAAATATGAGATGTAAAGAATAAAAACTTTAACTTTCCTATATTCCTTACCAAATACTTTTAAATGGTGTAATGCTCTATTCTCAATCACGTTGGATTTTGATTAGCTGAAAGGTTTTCATCTTTATCAATGAATATTGGTATGACTGTATTTGTTTAAAAATATTAGGATATAACTACTGAGCCTCAGCAACGCGTGGCTGGGTCTGCTAGTTATTAAATAAATGTTTTACTTGTAATAATTCGGGAATGCGAGCATAATACTCCAAGTCGTCTGATTTTATAATTATCTCCGTAGTTGTTGAAAACTTCATATAGTTGCCATGAAACAAATAATTTCCATTAAATGAACAGAAAATCCTTAATTATAAACAACTGTCTGTCATTAATAGCGTACAGCGCATGTGTGGGCCCAACGTGTTTTATGAGTTGATATTTTTCTTTTTATCACCTGTATATGTTTACTTGATTTTTTTCATGTTTAGCTATTTCTTATTTTTAGGCCAAACGAGAGACAGAAAACTTCTGCATATAAACAAAAACAAAGGTACTTTATATATAATGATAAAGCTTAACTGATATTAAATAATACTCGATTCTAATTAAAGATGACGAGTTTAATCAAAATCGTTTTAAGTTATTTTTGAGAAAATAGAAAAAAACGTAAAAATGGGAAAAAAGTTATGAAATAAAGTGCCCCTCTGTTTGATCAATTTTGATGAAATTTTCGCTGTCTCATCGCGGGCATATACATACATCAAATACCCAGTTTTATCAAAATCGTAAGAGCCGTTTTTGAGAAAATCGAAAATAAACTACTCCCTCCGTTCGGCCAATTTTGATGGAATTTTTGCTGTCAAATCGCGAACATATACATTTACCGAATACCCAATTTCAGGTTCGTACGGTTTAGCTAGTCTGTTCACATACACACACACAGACCATTTTGCGGGACATGTTTATTTGGACTCAGGGGAACCCAAAATGTGTATTTCCGTTAAAAACCGGAGGTAGAAATTTTTG
The DNA here is from genome assembly GCA_911387785.2 of Aelia acuminata. NCBI lineage: Eukaryota > Metazoa > Arthropoda > Insecta > Hemiptera > Pentatomidae > Aelia > Aelia acuminata. Next base: position 74,520,063 of record OU426978.1, on the reverse strand, counting down.
ACGATCGGAATACTTTCCCTTACTATATATTTCATATATAGGTACCTAAGTGAAATTAAAAATATAAATTTTTTCCAGTGTATTTTTAAAAAATGCATACATTTCTATTAATCAAGTTTTCTTGTTAGGCTTTTATATGAAACATTAAAGATAAATATACTTACATGATTTTTTTTTTTTATAGTTGACTAATTTATTCCCAGATTCACTCTGGTTGAACGTGAGCCAAGTATTAGATCAGAATGCTGGGACTGTAGCATCTAGATTCGAGACGAGATTTATCCGCCTTTGAAATAGCACCAGAAAATGGAAGCCAATTCAACTTTTATTTAATTCATTTATTCGAATATCTGCCGTGGGTATTTACATATACAATTATTATTAGTTTACACGTAAAATTTGTTTATTTTTTTATATCCATATCTGTGTACTATTAATTAGTGAGAATGGGAGGAGCTCCTAATTTAAAAAGGCATGGCAGGATATCGTTCGATTCATTTGAGCTATTGCACTAACTGTTCCTGCTTCTGGTTATATCAAGATATCTCAATAATTGGATCATCTCTCGTCACAACATGCAATGCAATATTTTGAATTAAATATTTTTATATTGAGTAGACGGTGATCAACGATGTAATAATATGAAATTGGCGAATTAATTTTATGAAGATCTCTAAAAAAAAAAAACTTTCTTTTTTAACGTCACTTTATGCTGCTATGGCTAATCGGACGATGCTACATCAGAAGTCCATAATTTGGCCATTCTTGGTAAAATTAGGTTAAGGATCCTTAGCATGTACCTTACATCGCACAGGCTTGGGACCTCCATTTTACGTCCCGTCTGAAGGAGGTATAGTGGTTACGAAATCACGAACATCTGTTTAGGAGTTATCTATGTAACCACTCACTACACCACAGAACTGTTAAAAAAAATTTATTTGATGGATATTGGTCAAACTCCTGTTCCACTTCCATTCCCTAAAAGCCGAAGATTTTATGTTAACCAGAAAGGAAAATAATTCTAAACCCAGAATAATCCTTTCTATTTTGGCTAAGATTGTATAAACAGTGCTGGACTTGGCACCTGAATTCTAAAAATGAAAGGGTGTAAATTTTGGCAGAGAACATAGAAATGAAAACAAAGAAACAGACGAAATAAATTGACAACGTCTTACTATTTTATAGACTACTGGTACTATAAATGTTTCCTGCTTTCCATTCGAGACTTACGCCAACAAGTTATTTAGAATCTCTGAATATACACCCGCACAAGTGTTAACAGAAGGAAAGGTTGGAAGCCGGCGTTAAATAATTGTAACGTTAAAGGGGGGGGGGGTCTGTAAAAAGACTACCAGCTCGTGCTAGATTGCTAAGACCTTATGAGTACCAAATTCGAACCCCCATACTTTGGCGTTATAACGGCCAAATGTAGTTAGTTATCTCTCGGTTTATTAGTTAAACCCTTATTATCATTTGTTTCATGTTTTTTCCTAATGAAAATTTAAATATTTCCATAGTAAATATTTTGAATAAAATGCTATTTATGGAATTTTATCACTAGTTTTCAATTTTTTTGTAATGAAGCAATTTTCATCCCTCTTTTATATTTTGTTGAATGATTAGGTATTACTAGCTGCCCCGTGCGAAGCATTCTAACCTACTTAAATCCCACTTAATCAAAGTACCTACACACCGTATATTTAGTATCGTATAGAGCGTATTTAGTGCGTCATGGGCATATGAACATCATTAAATTATAAATATCTTATTTCTTAAAACTTTTAATGAAAACAAATATTATCAAATAATAAAACCAGAAGTATATTTTAGGATTTAGTCCGATTCGAGGCCGAAAATATATTCAAAGTTCAAATATAGGGCTTTAAATCTTGAAATCGATATATCGCTAAACGATCGCATTTGATCAGTCCAATTCTATTATGGTATTATAGTACTCTAAATCCTCTATCACGGTGAAAAAAAAAAATCAGAACCAATTATTGCCAATAAACAAATTCACGTTACTTTGATTTTTTTTTTTTTTAAACTGATGTAATTTACATGCTCGAAATTATATTAGATTGTTATTTAATAATTTTACAGGCATTTTCAATGTTTAATTAGTTTATTAGGTATAATGAAATGAAAAATGAAGGCTACTATAAAAATATATATATTTAAATTTAATCTAATTTAAAGTAAAAAAATCTTATGAAGATTGCTCTAAGAGAACGAAGAGGCGGAAACGATGTGAAATTAATGCAATTTTATTATCTTTGGAGTGTTCTTTAACTGAACTTAGAAGTTCAGCTAATGTGACATGTCAGTTAATATCAAGAACTAGAGTTCACAACTATAAAAAAAATCGTGAATATATAAAAGCCAAAATTATTGGCTTATTAGCAATATTGAGGCCATCCAAATGCGACCCAGTCGGAGATTGAACGGATTCATGATCTCATATTTTCACCAATTTCCCACGCTTTTGTTGGCTTCACATTAAACCAAAATAAATGTATATCATTAGGCTTCATTTTATTGTACCTAATAAATTAATTAAACATGGAAAATGCCTGTAAAATTATTGAATAACTATGCAATATATTTTCGAGCATGTTAATTATATCTGTGAATATGTATGTACTCAGTTTTCATAATTTGCTTGTTCAAGAACTATACGAAGAAGCTCAAGAAGCTAATCATAAAGATTACAGATGGTTAAGACTTAAAAACACCTGCAAGAAATCAAGGCACCGAGTGAACGAGGGACCTTTTGCGAATTATGCTTGTCTCCTTGGATCCTCTGGTATAATCTTTGAGATTGGGTAAAAAAAGTAATGTAATCAATGAAGATTTTCCAGATATCAAGGATATTTTTGAATAGGCAATCAAAATAGACTCTTAAAATTTGCAATTTCTATGTACTTTAAATTAGATTGAATATAAATATATATTTATATTTTTTTTATATATTAGCCTTCATTTTTCATTTCATTGTACCTAATAACCTAATTAAACATGGAAAATGCCTGTAAAATTATGGAATAACAATCTATATAAATAAAGATGAAATTCTGTTTGTTTGTTCTTTATAGAAATCCCTACCGTTTGTCCTAAATTCTCCAAATTTCGCTAAGTGGTTCTTTGATACCAGGTGCGAACACCTGTCAATATTAAAATTGCATAACTTCAGCCATTCTCAGGGTATATTCTTTGTTGTTATAAAAATCGTTTTGATCTCGCTTTTCATTGCTTTTACGAAATCGACCGTTGGAGTCGATAAAAAACTCATTTTATAGATTTAAAAAATCTGGTGCGTGCGCGCAACACACAACTTTCACTTACCAACTTACTTAGATTAGAAATTGACGTGTTTTGCTAAATATCATTTCCCAAATTTTTTTAAAGTTTGATCAAAATCGTTAAAGCCGTTTTTGAGTAAATTAAAAAAACACGTGAAAATGATACAAAATTTATTAAGTAAAGTGCCCCCTCCGGTTAATGAATTTTGATGAAATTTTAACAATCATATCTCGGGCATATAAATACATCAAATACCCAGTTTAATCAAAATCTTCATAGCCGTTTTTGAGTAAATAAAAAAAACACGTGAAAATGATACAAAATTTATTAAGTAAAGTCCCCCCTCCGGTTAATCAATTTTGATGAAATTTTAACAGTCATATCTCGGGCATGTACATACATCAAATACCCAGTTTGATCAAAATCGTTAAAGCCGATTTAGAGTAAATAAAAAAAAACACGTGAAAATGTTACAAAATTTATTAAGTAAAGTCCCCCCTCCGGTTAATCAATTTTGATGAAATTTTTACAGTCATATCTCGGGCATATTAGTACATCAAATACTCAGTTTAATCAAAATCGTTAGAGCCGTTTTTGAGAAAATCGAAAAAAACCTAAAAAGTTATTAAGTAAAGTACCCCCTCCCTTTAAGTAATTTTGATGAAATTTATGCTTTCACATCGCGGGCATATACCTACACTAAATACCAAATTTCATGATCGCACGGTTTATAGTTTTTGAGCTAGTCTGTTCACACACAGACACACAGACACACACACACACACACACAGACCATTTCGCGGGACTTGGTCATTTCGACTCAGGGGACCCCAAAACGTGTATTTCCGTTGAAAACCGGAAGTCGAATTTTTTCACGATCGCAATACTTCCACTTACTATATATTTCATATATAGGTAAGTGAAAGTAAAAATCTGGTGCGGTCTCGCAACACACGACTTTCACTTACCAACTTACTTAGATTACAAATTAATGCGTTTTATTAATTGCCACTTCTCAAATGAATAGAACGGCTTTAATTATGAACAATGGTCTGTCATTAATAGCGTTTTTGAGTAAATAAAAAATATGTACACGTGAAATTGGCACAAAATTTATTAAGTAAAGTCCCCCCTCCGGTTGATCAATTTTGATGAAATTTTTACAGTCGTATCTCGGGCATATACATACATAATATACCCAGTTTGATCAAAATCGTTAAAGCCGTTTTTGAGTAAATAAAAAAAACACGTGTAAATGATACACAATTTATTAAGTAAAGTCCCACTTCCGGTTAATCAATTTTGATGAAATTTTTACAGTCATATTTCAAGCATATAAATAGATAAAATACTCAGTTTAATCAAAATCGTTAGAGCCGTTTTTGAGAAAAACGAAAAAAACGTAAAAAGTTATTAAATAAAGTACCCCCTACCTTTGAGCAATTTTGATGAAATTTTCGCTGTCACATCGCGGGCATATACCTACACTAAATACCGAATTTCAGATTCCCACGGTTTATAGTTTTTGAGCTAGTCTGTTCACACACACACACACACACACAGACCATTTCGCGGGACTTGGTTATTTCGACTCAGGGGGTCCCAAAACGTGTATTTCCGTTGAAAACCGGAAGTCGAAATTTTTCACGATCGCAATACTTCCACTTACTATATATTTCATATATAGGTAAGTGAAAGTAAAAATGAAATTCTCCGGGTGAAACCGGTATATACAGCTAGTCTAATATAATTTTGAGCATGTAAATTATATCAGTTTAAAAAAAAATCTGGTGCGAAGAGAGCAACACACAACTTTCACTTACCAACTTACTTAGATTAGAAATATACGTCTTCTTTCTTTCACTTACCTATATATGAAATATATAGTAAGGAAAGTATTGCGATCGTGAAAAATTTCGACTTCCGGTTTTCAACGGAAATACACGTTTTGGGGTCCCCTGAGTCAAAATGACCAAGTCCCGCGAAATGGGACGTGTGCGCGTGTGTGTGTGTGTGTGTGTGTGTGTGTGTGTGTGTGTGTGTGAACAGACTAGCTGAAAAACTATAAATCATACGAACCTCATATTGGGTACTTGGTGTATGAATATGCCCGCGATGTGACAGCAAAAATTTCATCAAAATTGCTCAAAGGGATGGGGTACTTTATTTAAAGAATTTTGTCTAATTGTTATGTTTTTTCGATTTTTTCAAAAACGGCTCTAACGATTTTAATTAAACTTGATATTTGATGTGTATATGTGCCCGCGATATGACAGTCAAAATTCCATCAAAATTGATCAATTGGAGGGGACACTTTACTTAATAACTTTTGTCTCACTTTCACGTGTTTTTTTTTATTTACTCAAAAACGGCTTTAATGATTTTGATGAAACTGGGTATTTGATGTATGTATATGCCCGCGATGCGACAGCCGAAATTTCATCACAATTGGTGAAACAGAGGGGGTGCTTTATTTAATAAACTTTTTTTCCAATTTTTCATTTTTTTGAAATATCTCAATAATGGCTTTAATGATTTTGATTAAATTAATCATTTTTAATCAAAATCAAGTAATTTTTTTATATTTTTTATAGAAATGGCAATTAAAAAAACATGTCAATTTCTAATCTAAGTAAGTAGGTAAGTGAAAGCTGTGTGTTGCGCGCATCGCACCAGATTTTTAATCATGATTTTATCTGTCTTTGGACCTGTTTTTTTTTTTTTTTTAGAGGCAAATTCTTCAAAAACGGGTAGATATATCTCAGTAATATTTTACAATTGTTCTAGTCGATACGAGTAGTAGGTCCAAATGTACCGAATTTTCAAGAAAATCTGAAATGATGAGGTTCAAAATGATATCTTTTTATGTTGATATGACGTGGAATGGCCCATTTGCATTCCCAGTACCCCTTTACTAACTGCTAATTTTTAAAAAGGAAAGTCTGCGCATGCAAAAGTGTCTTTTTCAAGAAATTGTGTATTTTTAGTCGAAGAAAGAAGGGTGGTAAGTGAAAGTTGTGTACATCACCAGATCTTTTTTCTGTTATTTTTAAAGGCCTGATCTTTCTATGCAATAAGGTTCACGATAAACTTGATAATAATCACCTTATGTTTTAAGTTCTTTAGTGAGTAGGTGATTGCGTAAAAACAAACGTTTTGCTCAAAATATTTGGCAAAACTGCAAACTGCCCAAGCAGTTTTGGGGGTGAAAAACATCTGCCACATGGTAGTCTTAAACAATTATTTTTAGTTTAAAAACTTTAGTTCCATAATAGAATTTTGAATATATCATAAGGTGGCCATATAGAGCAGTAATAGTTTACTCGGGTAAAGTAAAAAAAAATACTCAGCATAATTCAAAGGAATGAATATTTATTTAGCTGTAAATGGTGTCCTGAAATGAACAGAAAACGGTTAAACCTTATACAATGGAGAATCTGTTATTTGTACATTTTTTGTCTAAAAAAGTGTTAGAGTTTAGAATAATAAATGTAGAAACGGAATTACGTGAGATTAGTCATTATCTGTAAAGTTTACAACCATTTTCACTCATCCTAACGATAAAAAGGAACTTCCATTGCCATGATAAGGAAAGTATGCCTATCTTAAAAAAAAGTTTCCAAAAACTTAGAAGTAAGAATTTAGAAAAGGAAGGAAAAAAATCTGGTGCGTGCGCGCAACACACAACTTTCACTTACCAACTTACTTAGATTAGAACTTAATGCGTTTTGTTAATTGCCACTTCTCAAATGAACAGAACGGCTTTAATTATGAACTATGGTCCGTCATTAAAGGCGTACTCCACATGCGTGGGCTAAACGAGTTTTATGAGTTGACTATATATTTTTCTTTTTTTCTTCTCTTTATGTTTTCTTTATTTTTATCATATCTCATATTTAGCCATTTCTTATTTTCAGGCGTAACGAGAGGCAGTTAATTTCTCCATGTAAACAAAAACAAAGGCTCTTTATAAGAAAGAAAGAAACAAACAAAAAAGCCCCCCCCCCCCAAATAAAAGCCCCCTCAGAACATTTTAATAATGATACAGCTTACCTGATATTAAAGAACACCTAATTTTCATTAAACAAGACGAATTTGATGAAAATCCTTAAAGCCGTTTTTGAGATAATCGAAAAAAAGGTAAAAATTAGTAAAAAAGTTATAATATAAAGTGGCCCCTCCGTTTGACCAATTTTGATGAAATGTTGGGTATCACATCTCTGGCATATATATACATCAAATACCCAGTTTGATCAAAATTTTTAAAGTCGTTTTTGGGAAATAAAAAAAAAAACGTGAAAATGATGCAAAATTTATTAAGTAAAGTCCCCCCTCCGGTTGATCAATTTTGATGAAATTTTTACAGTCGTATCTCGGGCATATAAATACATCATATACTCAGTTTAATCAAAATCGTTAAAGCCGTTTTTGAGAAAATCGAAAAAAACACGTGTAAATGATTCAAAATTTATTAAGTAAAGTCCCCCTTCCGGTTAATCAATTTTGATGCAATTTTTACAGTCATATCTCGGGCATATAAATAGATCAAATACTCAGTTTAATCAAAATCGTTAAAGCCGTTTTTGAGAAAATCGAAAAAAACGTAAAAAGTTATTAAATAAAGTACCCCCTCCCTTTGAGCAATTTTGATAAAATTTTTGCTGTCACATCGCGGGCATATACCTACACTAAATACCCAATTTTAGGTTCCCACGGTTTATAGTTTTTGAGCTAGTCTGTTCACACACACACACACACACACACAGACACACACACACACACACACACACACACACACACACACACACACACACACACACACACACACACACAGACCATTTCGCGGGACTTGGTTATTTCGACTCAGGGGATCCCAAAACGTGTATTTCCGTTGAAAACCGGAAGTCGAAATTTTTCACGATCGCAATACTTCCACTTACTATATATTTCATATATAGGTAAGTGAAAGTAAAAAGGAAAAGAATTTAGGCACCCCGCATAAGAAAAGAAGGAATATTGCTGTTTCTTACAATATTAACTTGGCGAAGAGACAAGGAAAGATCAACAGAAATGATGTAGTTTATCTGCATATCATAACAAACAAACCGCGGAATCACTGCTTTTTTGGATCTCACAGTTTGGTTTGTTTCTTTTTTAGGTACTTTTGATAGTTTGTATGTTCTACTCTATATAAAGGTAATACAATTAAATTTGATGTTTATCTTTGACTTTTTCTGCTAGAAAATTCAATGTTGATGTCTGCTACAAAAAAAAAAGAAATACTAATTAGAAATAGGATTTATTCAACATCAATACAAAAATTATCTACTTTGCACCATAACAATCTCCCTTATCATAAAATATAGTGATTAATTCAAGGCGTGTTCAATGCTTCGTCATCAGCAATGATTATTAAGTGTTTTTTTTTTTTACTTTCACTTACCTATATATGAAATATATAGTAAGTGGAAGTATTGCGATCGTGAAAAATTTCGACTTCCGGTTTTCAACGGAAATACACGTTTTGGGGTCCCCTGAGTCAAAATAACCAAGTCCCGCAAAATGGTCTGTGTGTGTGTGTGTGTCTGTGTGTGTGTGTGTGTGTCTGTGTGTGTGTGTGTGTGAACAGACTAGCTCAAAAACTATAAACCGTGCGAACCTGGAATTGGGTATTTAGAGTATGTATAAGCCCGCGATGTGACAGCAAAAATTTCATCAAATTTGCTCAAAGGGAGGGGGTACTTTATATAATAACTTTTAAGTTTTTTTCGATTTTCTCAAAAACGGCTCTAACGATTTTGATTAAACTGAGTATTTGATCTATTTATATGCTTGAAATATGACTGTAAAAATTTCATCAAACTTGATCAACCGGAGGGGGGACTTTACTTAATAAATTTTGTATCATTTTCACATGTTTTTTTTATTTACTCAAAAACGGTTTTAACGATTTTGATCAAACTTGGTATTTGATGTATTGATATGCCAAAGATGTGATAACCAACATTTCATCACAATTGATCAACCGGAGGGGGGACTTTACTTAATGAATTTTGTATCATTTTCACGTGTTTTTTTTATTTACTCAAAAACGGTTTTAACGATTTTGATCAAACTTGGTATTTGATGTATTTATATGCCCGAGATATGACTGTAAAAATTTCATCAAAATTGATCTACGGTAGGGAGGACTTTACTTAATACATTTTGTATCATTTGTGTGTGTGTGTGTGTGTGTGTGTGTGTGTGTGTGTGTGTGAGTGTGTGTGTGTGTGTGTGTGTGTGTGTGTGTGTGTGTGTGTGTGTGTGTGTGTGTGTGTGTGTGTGTGTGTGTGTGTGTGTGTGTGTGTGTGTGTGTGTGTGTGTGTGTGTGTGTGTGTGTGTGTGTGTGTGTGTGTGTGTGTGTGTGTGTGTGTGTGTGTGTGTGTGTGTGTGTGTGTGTGTGTGTGTGTGTGTGTGTGTGTGTGTGTGTGTGTGTGTGTGTGTGTGTGTGTGTGTGTGTGTGTGTGTGTGTGTGTGTGTGTGTGTGTGTGTGTGTGTGTGTGTGAACAGACTAACTCAGAAACTATTAACGGTGTGAACCTGAAATTGGGTATTTAGTGTATGTATATGCCCGCGATGTGACAGCAAAAATTTCATCAAAATTGGTCAAAGGTTGGGGGTACTTTATTTAATAACTTTTTACGTTTTTTTCGATTTTCTCAAAAACGGCTCTAACGATTTTGATTAAACTCGGTATTTGGTGTATTGATATGCCCGAGATATGACTGTAAAAATTTCATCAAAATTGATCAACCGGAGGGGGGACTTTACTTACTAAATTTTTTATCATTTTCATGTGTTTTTTTTTATTTACTCAAAAACGGTTTTAAAAATTTTGATCAAACTGGGTATTTGACGTATGTACATGCCAAAGATGTGACAGCCAACATTTCATCAAAATTGGTCAAACGGAGGGGGCACTTTATTTCATAACTTGTTTCCACTTTTTACCTTTTTTTCGATTATCTCAAAAACGACTTTAATGGTTTTGATAAAATTCGTCATATTTGATGGAAATTAGGTGTTTAATAATATCCAGTAAGTTTTATCAGTATTAAAATTTTCTGAGGGGGCTTAAATGGGCAAGGGGCCTTTTTTGTTTTCCTATAAAGTACCTTTGTTTTAGTTTATATTGAGAAATTAAGTGTCTCTCATCACGCCTTAAAACAAAAAATGGCTAAATATGATATATGAAAAAAATCAAGTAAACATATACAGGAGAAAAAAAGAAAAATATTCCGTCAACTCATAAATCACCTTGAGTTCACGCATGCGGCATACGCCTTTAATGACAAACCAATGCGTTATAATTAAAGATGTTCTGTTCATTTAATGCAAATTATTTGTTTCATGGGAACTAAATGAAATATACAACTAGTACATAGAGAATTATAAAATCAGACGACTTGGAGTATTATGCTTGCATTGCCGAATTATCACAAGTAAAAACTTTTATTTAATATTAAAAGAAATTAGTGTTTGTTATAGAGCAAATGAATACAAAAATAAAAAATGAATGCGGAAAAATGAATAACTTTGATAAGTGGCAATTAACAAAACGCATTAATATCTTATCTAAGTAAGTTGGTAAGTGAAAGTTGTGTGTTGCGCGCACGCACCAGATTTTTTATTTTAAAATAAAAATAATAAATCCAGTGCGAAGAGCGCAACACACAACTTTCACCTACCAACCTATTTAGATTACAAATCGCTTTGATAAATATGTAAACGCCATTCAGCAACATCACATATTTATTTACTTATTTGTGTATGTATCCTTTTTATTGCTAAAACGTTTTATTTTTTATAATACGGAAATGCAAGCGTCCTATTTTATAATTCTCTATTTACTTGTTAATAATTCATTTCGAATACTTAAATTTATTAAGTTTCCCCTCCGTTTGATCAATTGTGATGAAATTTTGCTGTCACATCGAGGGCATACACATACATCAAATACCTAATTTCAGCTTCGTACGGTTTATAGGTAGTCTTCGAGCTACTCTGTTCACACACACAAACATACACCATTTCGCGGGACTTGGTTATTTGGACTCAGAGGACCCCAAAACAAGTATTTCCCTTGCTATATATTTCATATATACCTAAGTAAGTGAAAGTAAAACTATATTCATCACGTAAGTCCCTATCATATTTTTAGTATTTTTTTTAATACTAGTAATAACTTAAAATAATAACTTAAAATACAACTCTAAAGATATCAAAACGGATCAGGATTAATAGTGAGGTAAAATCATTTTTATATTACGTTATTATTTAATCATTGCCTCGTTTAACTATTTGAAACTGAATAAAATAAAAGCCTTAGTAGCGCTCTTGAGGGCAAATTTTTTTTTTCTCACTTATAATGTACATAAGTCGGTTACGTGTTTAGCCTATGACGGTTTTAGCCTAGGGCTTCAGTAATGTACTTATTCCTCGAACCCAAATGGTTACGGAAGCATAACGATGCACAGTGGGACGAGTCCACACTCCCGTCGGGCATCGGCTATAACTCTCAAAGAAATTTCGCTGGACTTCTCAAATTTTGCCAGTTTATGTTTTTGAGAATGCAGGATCTTAATTATTGTTATTTCATTCATAATCAGTACATATATATATCGTACTTACGATTTTATAATTATAAAACATATTAGTATAAATTCAAAATGCATTAACAATTTTATTTTAAAATTTATAACAATTACGTTTACAATAGTATGTTGTAACAATAATAAATAGATAACTACTATAATTTAAAATGTAATTAAATAAATGTAATATACCTTTTTTAAAATTATGAAATTATTCATTAGCCTCACATTCTACCTTATGAGCAAGCTTCTTGCTTCCTGGGACATTTTACTTTTCACAACACTATTACACTAAGATTGAAATGGTATCGGAGTTTATAGCAAATTATGGATTCTTGACGTTTTTCTGGAATGTTGCTCTCTATAATCCCAAAAATATTTCTGACTTGTTTCTTGATCATTATTCCGAAGCCAGGTTGTATCAGTCAAACCTAACTTATTCTTTTGAAGAAAATAAAAATATCATTGTTTCTTTTCATATTTATGATGTCAGCAGCACACAAGTCGTATAATAACTACGTTTGATTTTGTTTGACAGGACTTAAAAAAAAAGGCAAACAAAATTATAACTTTAGTCAATTCCAAACTACTGTTATTATAATAGGGTGTATTATAATTCATTAGTTATCATACTGTAAACATTCCATTAGGTGTAGCCAAAAAATATAGGCACACTAACTTTAAATATAAAAAAGATGAATGTCTTACTGTCATGTTTCAACTCATATTGTATCATTATCAACGCTACGATTGAGTCAAAAATTAGTGCACATGACGGGAAAAGGATTTTAGTTTATTAATATTACAATGAAACTTCTAAATTTTAACTTTCATGTTTTGGCCCAATGTCCGACCGGATAGTGGACTCGCCCCACTGTGCGATGACTGCAAATAAACAGTTTTACAAAGAATAAAGGAAGTATGATTGATACATGAAGGATGAAACTCATGAGTACACGTAACAAACTGGATCCAAGTTTAGAATTTAACTCCAATTTTTTTTTCAATAAAAGAAATTAATTTGTTTCCCTTAAACAAAATGCAGGTAATCGAAAGTTTAATATATGAAAAAACATCCAATTTGCAAACCGCTTTATTAGCAACTAACGGCACACTCACTCAGGTATCACCAAAAGTTAGTTTGGTTAAAAAATGTGTATGTAGTTTATTAACAATCAAGAACCTTTTAATAATTATTATTGTGTTTGATCATACAACGTTTTCTTATTAGTTCATTTTTATTTTCAGAATTTCAAATGTGACAATAGAAGAGTGTGCAACAATAAAGTGTCAAATCCATTTTAGGCTGTTTTGAATGAGAGAGAGAATTTTAATTTATTTAATTATAAAGCTAATACATTTAGGACCATAAACTTTATCGTCCTAAATGTAGTATAGTATAGTTATGGCATAAAATCCTCTCATACAATACTCAGGAATTCTCAAGTACAATGAATATAATGAATGTCAGAGCGAAAGACAGTATTTGTAACAGTAAAAAACATTTTTCTAAAGAACATATTTCACACACTTATACAGTGATGCTAATTGGTTATTTAGTCCTTTTTTATCCATCACACACACGCACAAACACACGCGCACGCGCACCCACGCACGCAAGCGCGCGCACACACACACACACACACACCATTTTGCGTGAATGTTATGTGGACTCAGGGGACCACAAAACGTGTACTTTTGTTGAAAACTGGATGTCGAAATTTTCAACGATTACATTATTTTCCCTTACTATATTTGTATTTTAAACATAGGTAAGTGAGGGGTGGAGGAATGGCAGAGTGGGCAAACGCGTTCGGAAACATGGGAATAGAAAACCCAAAGAAAGCAAGGTCAAACCCCAGTACCAGAGGACATTTACACGAGTAAATACACAGTAATACACGACATTAATCCCCCTGGCCAGGAAAACCCCCTATACCCTAAAAGGCGAGGAAGGGGAGGAACACACACACAGAAACTTCCCCTTATATACGCCCTTGATAAAAGTTAAAATAATTTTTGTTTAAATTATTTGTTTGTAAAAGTATAAATGAAATATGATATTAAAAAAAAACATTTTATAAAAAAATATTAAACCGACTTCGAAACCTAGGAACCAGTAAAAATAAATTCACTGAAAAGTATGAAATAATTACCTTCTGATTTTTATGAATACACAGCAAAATTGAAAATGGTATAAAAAGTGGTAAAAAAAATACAATAAGACGAATAATTTTATTTTAATTTGTACAAATACACACTAATTGTTAATAACAATTATTAAATTTAAATATTAAATACTATGTTCAATTCAACACAATCTTTTCGGAGGCGGCGCAAAATAGAAATAACATGTTACTGATACAATTCCATTAGCAGGCATTGAAATCAATAGCTGGGAAGAGAAGATCCATTTAGAAGATTTTCATAATGTCTAGTGTAAAAAATTTTAAATTTTGCGCCGCCTCCGAAAAGATTGTGTTGTATTGAACATAGTATTTAATATTTAAATTTATTAATTTTTATTAACAATTAGTGTGTATTTTTGTACAAATCAAAATAAAATTATTCGTCTTATTGCACTTTTCCACTTTTTATACCATTTTCAATTTTGCTGTGTATTCATAAAAATCAGAAGGTAATTATTTCATACTTTTCAGTGAATTTATTTTTACTGGTTCCTAGGTTTCGAAGACGGTTTAATATTTTTTTTTATAAAATGTTTTTTATTTCACAATTTTTAGTTGGAGAAGATAACTAATGTAGAAAACCGTACGTTGGTTTAAAAATTTCGTTGGTAATTGGTCGTTGGTAAAATAAACGTTGGTTTAAAAATTTCGAAATCTTTTTACGCTCTACCACGTTTGTCTTTCCCAGGCCTTTTTATTATACAATAATTGTATAAAATTATTATGAAATACACTTTACCTTTTCAATTTTATGAATACACACAGAAAAGTGGGAAAGCGGTGCGTGTATTATACAACTTTCAACACACTACTTTTTATGATTATAAATGGATTTTTTTTTTTTTTTTAAAAGATCAATGTTCAATTGGGGAGGGAACACATAAAATGTTTTTCCACAATGACAATATTTTTCCTTTGCTAAATGTCGTCAGTACTTGTCATTTACGTAGAGAATCAGTGTTCCGAGATGTGTTGAGTTAAATATACATAAATCCGGCCATTCCAAGATGAAGTAGATAAGTCACTGAACAGTCGAGATTTTGGCCGGTTTTAGACATGATATCGTTAATGGAGAATCGATGAGGATGCTAATATGACCTATAGTAAATTTGAAAGTAATTTTTAAATTTTGATGGCTTGAATATCCTTCTGAAAACTATGGCGATATTATACACGACTTCATTGGATTACATCATTGGATAGAAGTCCCTGCAAAAAAAGGGGCAACCATAAAATTTATCGATATCAAAAAGACTGCCCCACTAGGATAGAAGCAACAGGGTTTGGGACTCACATATGGTTAATTTTTTATTACGAAGGATATTATTATTCTCCGTATTAGACTACTGGCTTAATTCCAAAGGTTGATTCAATTATGTTCGTAATTCTTTTCGATGAATTTTTGACTAAATTTATTACCGAAGTACTATGAATTATATCCTTCGTAATAAAACATTATTCAGAAAATAAATTGCTAAACAATGTTGCTTCAATTCTAGTGGTGTAGCATTTATCATATTTTTAACAATCATTTCCATGACTGCCAAATTTTTGCTGAGGGGACTTTCATACAATGAGGTTGTTTTCGGGTAGTTATCAAGTTTTATTTTGTAGTTTTTATTGATGGATAAACACCAGCAAAAGCCTCGATAGTTGTAGAAACAAATTATAAAACCGATACTAGTAATCCGGATAACATAACAGAAGTGTCACCCTTAAAGGATCGGCACAAGACCTCCGGCAAGATATTCAACAGTAACCGAGTGTATCCGGAAGAAGTATCTGAATCCTTTATTAAGTCAAGTGAAAATGAGCTTTTCCAGGAATTATTGTATTCTTTTTTAATGTGCATAGTCAATAAAAGATAGAAATCAAAATCTAATTTAAATCAATAATAGCTATGATTTTAAATTTAAACGATCCTTCGGGAACTTGAAGAAGTCTTAAATTCTGCTTTAAAACGATTACCGATTAAATACTCAATCTTTCTTGGAATTCCACGAATTTTGTTGTTTTATGATTATGGTGTCCAACCGTTGATTAGATTTAAATTAAGAAGGTTTACTGTTATCGGTGAATATACATCTATCTATTATTTATGCTAATATCGCTACAGAGAAAGACAGCGATATTATATTCTGCTGATATTTATATCTTCATTTAAATCTAATGTTGAAAAATTAGTTAAGGTTATGTATAGGTTTGTTCCAACAAGCACGTAAAACACATCGATAACTAACAGACTGCTCATGTTCTCCCCCCACTCTTTTGATTCTGAATTTGATTGGATGGTTTTCCCATTTGATTCATCCAGCAGTAATTACAATATTTGGGTTTGTTAGTTATCAATTAGTTTTAATAGCTTGTTGGACCATACCTTATGTTATATATGCCATATGTTTTTCCAATAAGTAAACAATTTGAGCGATAATTAAATAATTATTTTCATGTTTTTCCCGGTAACTTCTTAAATAAATTAGGAACCCCAAAAAGGTTTAAATGGGGTTAAACATACATAGAAAAAAAAAAAAAAAAAACGGCACAAAAAAAAAAAAAAGTCACATACGTATTGAATTGAGTAACCTCCTCTTTCGTTCGAAGTTGGTTAAAAATACAAATAAATGTGAACGATAAATTTAAAGTTGGTTCTCTTGTTCATCGTTCGTTACAGATCTGAATATTAATTAGTTTTTAAACGAAAATACGAATAATATATGCTGCTGTAGAATTAAGGAAAACGGGAAGGGTCACGAAGGAAAATCGCATAACTATTTTTACATTTAATACCCCCGCTATTCTTCCTATTAACTTTAAGTTAAACCCTTAATAATACCCTTCATTAGACCGTTTTCATGGATGAAGAAAGTTCTAAATGAGTTTTTTAATTTTAAATAAAAAATAAAATAATAAAGGCAAGATATAAAATTACCTTAAGAAGACGTATAACAGATCCATTTCTTAATTACAAGAGATTAAGAACATCAAAATGATTCTGACAAGATAAAGTGATAAATAAAATGAATTTTATAAAAAATAATGAATTTAAAAATCCACTCCCAGTAATTTTGAAAAAAATTGATTCCTCAGAATTCAACACTTTTGTTAATTGATCCCTGATAGGTGTTATACCATTTTATTAAATTTTAAATAACTAATAATGAAAAATATCCAATAAAAATAAGTACATAGGTATATAAATATTAGTTTAGATGAAATAATTCCTATTTGGAATGCTTGCATTACATATTTGATAAGAATTTGATGATGATTTGAATTGGATTGGATAAATATTATATCTCATCGTAAAGAACTAAGAATTTTCTCTTCATCTTTCTCTCTTCCTCAGTAAGCTTTAAGATAAAAGCCTGTAATTATTGTTATTGAAAATAGAAATAATCAACTGCGGTAATTGTGCTTAAATTATCTGAAGATTGTGCGAGTTTTATTTTTCAAATTGTAGAAGAGAAACGAAAAGGCGGCGAGAAATGAAATGTATTAATGCCGTTGTTGATTTCTGGGTCCAGATTATTATTCTCGCAAAATTTGCCTTTTCATGCACATTTTACACAAAGTGAATAGTCGAAAGAAATCCTGTGAGCCCGCCAGTAAGAACCCCGGACTGATGTTAGAAGGGATACTACTTCATCCGAAAATATTTACTAGTTGAAAGTTAACGTATGTCAATAAGAAGAAACAAACGTTAAGACATTTTCAAATAGGAAGGATTAGCAAACTATTGTCTATTTTGAAAAAAATGTTATGACCTCTTTAAGTCAAACTGGGAAGAAAAATAAACAGGATTGTAAAAATATCAACCCCTTCTGAAGTAAAACAGTAGTTACTATTTCCCCAAACAAAAATTGTAATTCCATCACAAGAAAAATATGCTGAAGCAGAAAGTTTTTTTATTTTTATTAACAGTGAATTAACGTAAGATTTGCGAATACCCAAAATCAGTTTTATATGTAAGTACCTTTATCATTTCTCTAAAATTGGACTTTTAACTAATGTATTGAATGAACTTCATGAAAAAAAGAAAAAAAGAAAGTTAATATCAGTATCTCAATGGTTATTTTCAAGCTGAACTATTTCAGGCTTGTCAAACATCTTTATTTTTTGTATCAGGAAATGCTTTTATGTTGCACCAAGAAAAAATATAAGAAAAATATTTTCCAGAGGTTGTTCATTGCTAAAAATATATACATAAATATAAAATATAAATAAAAATAAATTATAATAAATATTATAATTTATATATTATATATATGTATATATATATATATATATATATATATATATATATATATATATATATATATATATATATATACTTGCAAATGATAACTGTATTATCCGGCACAATGTTTACATCATAAGATTAATAAAGAATGGTCTCCAGTAAAATAAAATATAAACATATCCCCCCTGATACGAAATTCAACATAATTTAAGTCAAATTCATCAATACCAAATAGCTTATAATCTTTAGTTATATCTAACTGGCTTTAAAAAATACAACTAAGTTTAGAGACTCATAGAGGATGAAGAATTTATTGATAAAATTTCTTAAAAATCCTGTTTAGCCTCAATTATTCAGCTAGTCGAGTTATTGTTAAAAATATATATTGTTTTATTGCATTGATTTTAATATTATTTTTATCTTTATCATTGTTGTATCACAAGCTGCGTATTAAACAATGTAAACTATTTGTAACTTTGTTACTCACTTCTATGTTGTAAAACTATTTTATTCCTTTTTAGTTCTTTTCATATTATTCAAATATTTTGATATAGGTAAGTTCTCAAATTTAACTCAGGATGAATGAAATAACATGAAGAGACAAAAATGAAAATTGAATACAATATCGACACTAATAAAAGAGAGCCGAGACTCACCGATGGTCTTGATGATGTCCAAGTCCTCAATTGAGTGCTGTTCCATGAATGCTGG
Source organism: Aelia acuminata (assembly GCA_911387785.2). Classification (NCBI taxonomy): domain Eukaryota; kingdom Metazoa; phylum Arthropoda; class Insecta; order Hemiptera; family Pentatomidae; genus Aelia; species Aelia acuminata. The sequence goes on along the minus strand of OU426978.1, from coordinate 74,500,984 downwards.
GGAGCCGACTGAAACTCCGCGGCCCCCTCCACCGCTAGGCCCCTTCCAACCTCTTCTTTATCTTCCCCTGGCTTGTCTCATGGTGGTTCATCGGATATCCCCCAGGGCATCCAACCATCCGGACACCTATCCAGCGAGAAAACTTCAGGATTGAATTGCTAATAAAATAAATAACTTGGTAGTTAAGGCGCAGGGACCAAGTACAAAAAAAGTTAAGGTTTTTATCCGCGGTGAACGAAGAAATGCTAAAAGTTACTTTAGTCGCAGCGGTACTGTAATTCTACCAGGTTATTTTTCCAACTTACTGTAACCCATATCCATAGCCATACTGCAGACAAAGACACCCATTTACTATTGTGATTACCCATTAAAGAAAGAGAAATGTCCTATATCGAATACCGGTATCTGATTGTCAAGTGCCATTTTTAAATTAATATTGTGACGTGAAGCCAAACTAGATGTTTATCTTGTTACGTTGTACAAATTCTAGAACCGCCTGAAACGGTTACAGTCACAATAACACGTATTAATAGGTACGTGATCAGATATTTAGAACGTTTAAAGCCTTTCTGGTTGGTTCCATAGCAGACCATATATGAGAAAGGAACAATTAGTGACTTAGGCCCTATGCACATGGGGATACTAAAAAGAAACTGATTAGTGACGCAAATTTCCAAATGGTTTACTTTGAGTCACTAGCTATGCATTACAATGGGACACGGCACAGGGCGCTACTGGTTGGGGACGGATTTCTGATTCACAGAACTCGTTTGTAACTATTCGCCCGGGTGATTCGAATGTCGGGTTTCCTGGTGATTTGAGTTTCCATTTTTTTCCTTTCACTTACCTATATATGAAATATATAGTAAGCGAAAGCATTGCGATTGTGAAAAATTTCGACTTCCGGTTTTCAACGGAAATGCTCGTTTTGGGGTTCCCTGAGTCCAAATAACCAAGTCCCGTGAAATGGTGTGTGTGTGTGTGTGTGTGTATGTGTGTGTGTGTGTGTGTGTGTGTGTGTGTGTGTGTGTGTGTGTGTGTGTGTGTGTGTGTGTGTGTGTGTGTGCTTGTGTGTGTGTGTGTGTGTGTGTGTGTAAACAGACTAGCTCCAAAACTAAAAAAACATAAGAAGTGTGTGTAAACAGACTAGCTCCAAAACTAAAAAATCTGGTGCGTGCGCGCAACACACAACTTTCACTTACCAACTTACTTAGTTAAGAAATTGACGTGTTTTGTTATTTTTTTTTTTTTTTTTTTTTATTCGGTACCCCTTCCTGGCCATGTGTGGCATACGGGGGGTTACTCTACAGGTGTAACCAACCTATCCTAACCATGGTGGGTAGGTCGAGATTTTATTCCGTAGGGCCTCCACGATAATAAAAGTCAACCATCCCAGGGCGGATTCGAACCGCCACCGTTCGGCTCGAGAGTGCTAAAGCGGGTCGCGCTCCAACACGCTCGGCTAGTGTTTTGTTTAATATCATTTCCCAAAGTCACACATTTTTCTACATTCATATCTTATTTTTATTAATCGTTAAAGCCGTTTTTGAGTAAATAAAAAACCCCGTGAAAATGATACAAAATTTATTAAGTAAAGTCCCCCCTTCGGTTGATCAATTTTGATGAAATGTTGGCTATCACATATTTGGCATATACATACATCAAATACCCAGTTTGGTCACAATCGTGAAAGCCGTTTTTGAGTAAATAAAAAAAACACGTGAAAATGTTACAAAATTTATTAAGTAAAGTGCCTCCTGCGGTTGATCAATTTTGATGAAATTTTTACAGACATATTTCGGGCATATAAATAGATCAAATACTAAGTTTAATCAAAATCGTTAGAGCCGTTTTTGAGAAAATCAAAAAAACACGTGAAAATGTTACAAAATTTATTAAGTAAAGTCCCCCCTCCGGTTAATCAATTTTGATGAAATTTTTACAGTCATATCTCGGGCACATAAATACATCAAATACCCAGTTTGATCAAAATCGTTAAAGCCGATTTAGAGTAAATAAAAAAAACACGTGAAAATGTTACAAAATTTATTAAGTAAAGTCCCCCCTCCGGTTAATCAATTTTGACGAAATTTTTACAGTCGTATCTACGGCATATAAATAGATGAAATACTCAGTTTAATCAAAATCGTTAGAGCCGTTTTTGAGAAAATCGAAAAAAACCTAAAAAGTTATTAAGTAAAGTACCCCCTCCCTTTATTTAATTTTGATGAAATTTATGCTGTAACATCGCGGGCATATACCTACACTAAATACCGAATTTCAGATTCCCACGGTTTATAGTTTTTGAGCTAGTCTGTTCACACACACACACACACACACAGACACACACACACACACACACACACACACACACACATATACACAGACCATTTCGCGGGACTTGGTCATTTCGACTCAGGGGACCCCAAAACGTGTATTTCCGTTGAAAACCGGAAGTCGAAATTTTTCACGATCGCAATACTTCCACTTACTATATATTTCATATATAGGTAAGTGAAAGTAAAAATCTGGTGCGTGCGCGCAACACACAACTTTCACTTACCAACTTACTTTGATTAGAAATTGACGTGTTTTGCTAAATATCATTTCCCAAAGTCACAAATTTTTCTACATTCATATCTTATTTTTGTTAATCGTTAAAGCCGTATTTGAGTAAATAAAAAAAACCCGTGAAAATTATACAAAATTTATTGAGTAAAGTCCCCCCTCCCGAAGATCAATTTTGATGAAATTTTTACAGTCATATCTCGGGCATATAAATACATCAAATACTCAGTTTAATCAAAATCGTTAGAGCCGTTTTTGAGAAAATCGAAAAAAACCTAAAAAGTTATTAAGTAAAGTACCCCCTCCCTTTAAGTAATTTTGATGAAATTTATGCTGTCACATCGCGGGCATATACCTACACTAAATACCCAATTTCAGGATCGCACGGTTATAGTTTTTGAGCTAGTCTGTTCACATACACACACACACACACACACAGACACACACACAGACCATTTCGCGGGACTTGGTTATTTTGACTCAGGGGACCCCAAAACGTGTATTTCCGTTGAAAACCGGAAGTCGAAAATTTTCACGATCGCAATACTTCCACTTACTATATATTTCATATTAGGTAAGTGAAAGTAAAAAACATAAGAACCTGAAATTGGGTATTTGGTGTATGTATATAACCGCGATGTGACAGGAAAAATTTCATCAAAAGTGGTCAAACGGAGGTGTACTTCATAACTTTTTGCCCATTTTTACGTTTTTTTCTATTTTCTCAAAAACGGCTTTAATGATTTTGATGAAATTCGTCATATTTAATGAAAATCAAGTCTTCTTTAATATCAGGTAAGCTTTATAATTATTAAAATGTTCTGAGGGGGCTTAAATGGGGAAGGGGCCTTTTTTGTTTTCCTATAAAGTATCTTTGTTTTTGTTTTGTTTTTTGTATGTAGAAATTAGCTGCCTCTCGTTAGCCTAAAAATAAGACATGGCTAAATATGAAATATGAAAAATCTGGTGCGTGCGCGCAACACACAACTTTCACTTACCAACTTAGATTAGAAATTAATGTGTTTTGTTAATTGCCACTTCTCAAAGTTATACATTTTTCCACATTCATTTCTCATTTTTGTTTTCATTTGCTCAAAAAAACACTGATTTCTTTTATTATTAAATAAAAGTTTTTACTTGTGATAATTCGGCAATGCAAGCATAATACTCCAAGTCGTCTGATTTTATTATTCTCTATGTACTTGTTCAATATTTCATTTAGCTCCCATGAAACAAATAATTCTCATTCAATGAACAGAACATCCTTTATTATAACGCATTGGTTAGTCATTAAAGGCGTACGGTGCATGCGTGAGCTCAAGGTGTTTTACGAGTATGACTTGACGAAATATTTTTCTTTTTTTCTCCTGTATTTGTTTACTTGATTTTTTTCATATATCATATTCAGCCATTTCCTATTTTTAGGCGCGATGAGAGACAGTTAATTTCTCAATATAAACTAAAACAAAGGTACTTTATAGGAAAACAAAAAAGGCCCCCTGCCCATTTAAGCCACCTCGGAAATTTTAATACTGATAAAACTTACCTGATATTATTGAACACCTAATTTTCATTAAGCATGACAAATTCGATCAAAATCATTAAAGCCGTTTTTGAGGTAAACACGGTAAAAATTTTTTCCAAAAATTGGAAAAAACGTTATGAAATAAAGTTCCCCCTCCGTTTGATCAATTTTGATGAAATGTTTGCTGTCACATCTTTGGCATATACATATAACAAATACCCAGTTTGATCAAAATCTTTAAAGCCGTTTTTGAGTTAATAAAAAAAACACATGAAAATGATACAAAATTTATTAAGTAATGTCCCCCCTCCGGTTGATCAATTTTGATGAAATTTTTACAGTCATATCTCGGGCATATTAATACATCAAATACTTAGTTTAATCAAAATCGTTAGAGCCGTTTTTGAGAAAATCGATAAAAACCTAAAAAGTTATTAAATAAAGTACCCCCACCCTTTGACCAATTTTGATGAAATTTTTGCTGTCACATCGCGGGCATATACATACACTAAATACCCAATTTCAGGTTCGCACGGTTAATAGTTTTTGAGCTAGTCTGTTCACACACACACACACACACACACACACAGACACACACACACACAGACCATTTCGCGGGACTTGGTTATTTCGACTAAGGGCACCCCAAAACGTGTATTTCCGTTGAAAACCGGAAGTCGAAAATTTTCACGATCGCAATACTTCCACTTACTATATTTTACTTTCACTTACCTATATATGAAATATATAGTAAGTGTTACTTTCACTTACCTATATATGAAATATATAGGTAAGTGAAAGTTAAATTGTAACACCCACGTTGTAACACTTATGTGGGTAACAAATATTTATTAACAGAAATATACAGTTATAACAGTGCCAACGAATTATTACAACTTAAACAATTGAGCAGGTTACAAAAATGATAACTTTATCACACACAATCATATGACTTGAGCAAAACAGTCAAGACACAGACTTCCACTAACTCGTTCAGTCACTGCTCCTTATATATAATCATAAATAGTCAGGCCTGGATCATTATAGAACAATGTCGGTAGTTCTCCGCCATCGCGGAATGATCTAGACAAAAACAATTCGTTCCAACCGCTTATTTTGTTCCAACAAGCGGTCCGGGAGGTTACGCCATATGTTTTTTTTTATTTATTTGCTTATCGATTAAACGTTACAATATTGATAAAAGCGTATAAAATAACAGTAAATTAATACAATTAATCATATAATATGTAGGGTTGGTAGAAAAGGTTGATGTACTAGTTAGGTTATAGGATCGAATCCCGGACCTTACTTCCTAGTACGTTACATAACATTTTTCATTTAAACTAGAACCATTTTGAGTTATAGGGGTTGGAAAAAGGTTTCCACCAAAATCATAAAAAATACAGGTACTTGATGTTCGAATTCGGCTAAACCACTAAACCGATTTAAACTTCAAATATATCATTCTCTTTGTAATAGTATACTCTTTTATAGTAAAGAGAAAGCCGTACTTTGTGGTCGAATTATTTGGCGATTTATTTGCGAGAAACTGAAAAAAAAAAATCCAAAAAATTCATGGATTCTGGGCCGGGATTCGTTTTACACAGAATTTAATATTCTACAACTATTACACGTAACATTTTTTATTTGGAGTAGTCCTCTTCAAATGGCATTGGAACATGAGCGTAATTCATTTGTCCACTAAAATGGCAGATATCGCGGATAATTGATAAGCGGTTTTGGCGAAAAGACTTAACCGATTTCAACTTTGAGGAGCTCAGTTCACGCGAAATAATGCTCTTTTATTTTGAAGGGAACACAATGTTCTCTGCGATAAATTGTTTTCGAGTTATGAGCAAAATATTGAAGAAAGTTCGAAAACTTCAATTTTGTTTGCCTATAAAATTTGATGGCAACCGATCTGAGGTGGCAGACGTTGACATTTGTTGTCTATGAAATGAGTACTTTCTTAGGCTATAAGATCAAAAATTTTCTTCAAATCATAGACCTTTTTAGCACTCAGCTCCAGGACTATTGGGTTTGTCTGTTTGTTTTAACGTCACTTTATGCCAAACTATGGCTAATCGGACGACGCTACAGAGGGAGTCCTAAATTTTGTCTATCCAGGTATAATCAGGATAAGGATCTTTAACGAGTAACTGACATCTCACAGGCTCGGGACCTCCATTTTACGGCCTATCCGAGGGACGGCATAGACAAGGATTTTTTACTCCCATTAAATATTCCTAGGACCACCTCGGGACGCGAACTAGCTACCTTTGGTATTGCAGATTACTAATGCTAACCACTACACCACAGGTGACCCCGGACTATTGGGTGAAACGGTATCTGGTTCCGGTATCACAGCTGATCCAAAACATAAAATTATAATTTTAATGATGTTTCGTATTGAAAATATAAACTATATATTTTCTCATAATTTAAATAATTAATTTTAATTCTGAATGTAAATATGTGCTAAAGTACTTACTTCTTTGTTGTGATGGCTATCACAACAAAGATGGGTTGAGGAAGGAAGTTTTTGGGGTGTTATCAGAATATTACAAGTGCTGTAGTCAGTTGAAATGGATGAATCAGATATTTCATCTATCAATATAGGCTATAAGCGAAAAATGAACCAACAAAGTGTATTTTGCCTCCTAGAAAACGTAAGTTCTTTTTCTTAAAAGTATTTACAGTATTTGTTATTTATAAAATGATACTGACCACTCTGATTTATTGGTCACTGTTATCTGAATGAAGTTGAAATTTCAAATAATAATGATAAATAAAAATTTTAATAGGTAAAAAAGATAATACAGCTGCTCAGAGCATCATATCATATCACAGAGCATCAGTTCACAAGGATGCAAATCATAAAAAATAATAATAAATGGATCAAATACTGGCAGTGATTCTCTAACATGTGTTTGGTTGTTGATCATAGAGATGAATGATATATTATTGCTCAAGGCCTTTTTTTGTCGGAATGCCATAACTTCCTTAATAATTGATCAAATTTCATGAATGAGTCATCATTTCAAATCTTTCCTAAGCCTCTACACCGTAAAAATATACAGATCACTCATTTCACCTTCGATTGCGAGTTATAAGCGACAAACTTCGGTCTTGTGAGAAAAATGGCCGTAGAGGTTTCAAAACGGTGTCAATCTTTTCAGGTTTTCAAGGAGAACATTTTCGGTCATATACATTTTTTCGATTAACCCCTTCGTTTTCGAATTGTAAGCGAAAAAATCCAGGAAGATATCGACAGAATATGTGCTTGGGCAAACCTCAACGAACTCACTCTATCACCTTTTTCCTCAAATCAACTCCTGTATCTCCAAATCTAGTCCAAAACAATTCATCTATCTCATTCCACAATTCTGTCAAAAACCTTGGCGTTACATACGATCAATCTCTCTCTTAGAAACCACACTTCTCACAAATTTCCTATCGCACTATCTCTACCCTGAAACATTTCAATCGTCTACGATGTATTCTATCTATCCTCCGATAGATACATATAGATATATCCGATATCTATCGCCCCCTACCTACCTATACTAGTACCCCCATCGAACTGATACTTATAAATCCTTTTGTTGTCTACTTGGCATTTAGGAATGCACTATCTCTATTTTTGTTTTTTTAATGTTATTAATATGTATATACCTTTATATGTATATACCTTACCGATTTGACTCGGTATCTGTAAATATTTAATATCATATACGGCTATACTGGCTAGATTTCTTTATTATGTATCAATAATTTATTCTAAAGGGGCATCAGTCCCAGGATAATAAAATTATTTTTCATTTCAAAAGCTAGTTATTTATGTCACAAGGTAAAGTATTTATTTGTGTTTAGTATTATTTGTATACTACAAAACACAAATTGTATGTACTAGTATTGTATGTTTAGTAGTAGTGTGTGTAGTATTTGTGTAAAGTATTTTTTTTTACACGTAAAACTCATTTTTAATTTATGACCCATTAACAATCCAGTTCAACAAATGAAATAATAAATGTGTAATCCCAGTTGCGTCCGCAGGATTTCCTTTAGGGGGGCAGGCTGATCAAATTTTCGAAAGGGTCAAGGTGTTCTGATCTTTTAAGGCTCAATTACTTGTCAAAATAAAACTTATTGATATTTAAAAGGTAAAATGTGTTTTTATAATACTTTAAAAATATAGTAAATGAATACACATTTATTTAATTGGTACTTTTCGTTTCTCAAAATTTCTGGAGGGGGAGCGCAGCTGCCTTCCCCTGCTGACGCCCATGATACAAAAACCTCGCGAGCATCGGTGCGCCGGTATGCGATACCGACTGTAAAAAATCATAAAGATTTTTCTGTGGCTCGTATCTCTATCTCTCAGTCACTTATTACTATGGATGGGATTTTCATGTATTTACATTTTTTCTTCTGAGGCCTAGAAATGGAGGTATATGCATTCTAAATGGTTGTCAGCATGATATAAACCATTCTTATTTTCCATATTTTGTGGTTTTTAAATATTTTTCAATAAATACATATTTTAAAACTGTTAGGAAATTTATTATTGTTAATTATTTACTTGTTTTACGTATATTCAATCAATACCTAGAATAAAAAAGTGTAAAGTAGAGAATGAACTTAGAGATTAAAAAATGTCTTCAAAAATTAAAGGCACAAAACAATATCAAAAGTTTTCAGAAATTTTGGTCCCCCTCTTTTCATACATAGATGCCTCATCCTTGGCAATGCTTATATTGCCACAGTTGCTTTATAAATTTAGTGATAAGTTCATACCTACCTAGTGAGTGAAATGCCAAAAAGGAAAGAAAACAGAAAAGCTTAGCCGCTAAGTACATCGCAGAGTTCGCAGAAGAAATATTCAAATGCGACAGTGAAGTTGTTATCTTTGTGCTACCAAAAAAGCATTTCAATGGATCAACAATTTTTTATTTTACAGCATTTGAAAACAGCAAAATACGTAAAAAAAAGAAAAAACCAATGTTCATTCCATCACAGATCATTCAGGTTCATTCCAGGTTCATTCCATCACAGATCATTCCATCACAGTTCATTCCATCACTTTTTTCCTTCACCATCTCAGATTTTAATGAAATTTGGTACATAGGATACCTTCCGAAAGACTAAAGAAAATATCAAATTTCAGGTCAATAACCCAAACGGTTTTCAAAACATAGCTATATAAACTCATTGAAAAACACACCATTTTGCCCTGTCACACATCATCTGTTAATTAAAAGCTCTTCTAGGCAAGAGAGTAGAGTTGACATTGATGTCATTTTAAAGCTAAATCTAAAACCTTCCTTATGACATGCAACTCAATATGGGTTAAGAGGAAATTTGTTCTATGAAAATTTCAAAATTTAATTTCTCAGAAAGCGCAATTTTTAAAAATCTGAAAAAATTCAGTAGAGTTGATAAGCTTGTCAAATGTTATAATTATTATGATGGGACAGCAATGGGTTCATGCTTAAAATAATTATTGAAAAATGTGCGTTTTGCTTGTGGATGAAAAAAAAACCATTAGCTATTAAGATGTTTGGCGCATGCTTTGCATCCTGTTGCTGAAACGGTCAGTACATTATTTCCAATGCATTAGTTTCTAATGTGAAAAAATATATTTGAATTCAGTCCTTATGCGCTGGGGGACCTGGTTAGAGGCGGCAGAGTACAGTAGGGTTCCGATTAACCGAGGTCTGGTCAACCGAGGTCCCGATAAACCGAGGTGCAAAGTCTGAGGGGGGGGAGGTATGTGTAAGCATATGAAGATGAGCCCTTGCCCATGACGGAAACTTCAATCCTAATTCTCAAAAAAATACAACTCTCAAAACATAAGATGGAAGCTATAGTATATATAGTGTTGTGTACAAGAACCCTCTGGTTAATATCTTTCCAATAATTTTTTTTTTTTTTTTTTATTGGTCCTCCCGTTCTTCGCCTGTTAGGCTATACGTGGTTTCCCGGGCCAGAGGAGAGGGTGGGGGATTGATGCCGAGTAATATTAAATGTCCTCTGGGTCCGGGTTTTGAACTTGCTATCTTTCGGTTCTCAATCATACGTTGCCATGGGCAACGCGTATTTTCTGACGCGTTTGCCCACTCGGCCGTCCCGCCACCTTTCCAAGAATTAGTTCCCTACGCTTCCTGTTCGAAACCTTTTCTAGTAGCAGATTCTGGAAACTTTTTTACATCTAATCCCCATTCCTTTATTCCCTTCTAACCAAACTCTCAGTTAACGTTTGGTCGCGTTATGGATAACATCGTGTTGAAAAAACGTAAACGAGTGGTTGTGTCGCTCGAAAAAAAAATAGAAGCGATTCATCGCTTAGATAAGGTTGAGTCTTTAAAAAAAATAGCTCAGGATTATGGAGTGGGGGAGAACTGTGGTGGCTGGAAGAGGAATATGAAGCAAATTGAAGATTACGTTTATCAATCTGCATCCAAGCAGGCTTCAACTTGTAGATCTACATTAAAGAAGCCATCAACCGAGCTTTTAGAAGAGACCCTTCTATTATGGATTAGGATCAAGTTGTGGGGCGATCAACTGCTGAGGTTATTACGCCCTAAATTACATTCTACACTATAATATAATGATTATTGCATCGTAAAATAAAAATAAATTTTTTTTTTCTTTTTCTTTTTCATTGTTTTTATACAACATTTTTTGTTTCTCTTAATTTCATTTATTTACAATTTTCTTACTCTTTCTCTCTCTCTTTTTTTTTTTTTTTTTTTTTTACATACTAACTACACATTATAATAATAAATATAGTTGTACTTTATTACATTAAATTATATACTTATGCACTCCCATACATACATATATATTACATAGATATATAAACAGTCAAGCATATACAGTACTGTGAATAAATATAAACTCAACTAATAAAATCGAAGTATGTATGAAATTTAAAAGTGAATTCATTGCACAATAATTTTCTTAGACTTGTTGTAATGTTATTAGATTGGCAAGAAGCTTTAAATGGCATTAGACATGTTTGTTAATTTACGATCATCAGATTTTGTAAATAAAGCATGTTTACGCTGTGAATAAGTATAAACTCAATGTTTATTTTCTATTCTAATGAATTAATATCACCTCAGTTTTCTTCTAAATGTTAAAGGGAGAGCATATTTGTTTGTTTTTTATACTTTGTAGCGTTTTCTGATTTTTAAATAATGCCGCGCGGGACTCAACTTACTGAAATTGAGCGCCAAAGAATTATAGACTTAAGAAGAGGTGGGATGCCCCAGAGGCAAATTGCTAGTGTGCTAAACCGCTCCCAGGGTGTAGTAAAAAACTTTTTAAACAGCGGCCCAGACAATTATGGGAAAAATAAAAGAAGTGGAAGGCCTTCAAAAATTTCCAAACAAGTGAAACGAGCGGTTTTGAGAGAAATCTCAAAAACAGGAGCATCCTCTGCACAGATTTTGAGGCGATTTAATTTAGGATGTGATGCTAGGTTGGTTAGGAAGTGGATAATGAAATCAAAGTACTTAAAATATAGTAAGGCAGTGAGAAAACCACAGCTCAAAAAACATCATTTGCAGCGACGACTGCAGTTTGCTGAACAGCATATTCAAGACAGCGAAAAATGGTCAAGAGTTATTTTAAGTGATGAAAAAAAATTAATATTGATGGTCCAAATGGTTTAAATTACTACTGGAATGATCTAAGAAAAGAAAAAAAATCTTGTCACGAATGTCCCATTGGGGTGGCGGAGTCATAGTTTGGACTGCTTTTAATGAAAAAATTACCAAATCGCATTCATTTCCGGTAAATTGAAAGCAAAAGGTTATCAAAATGTTTTAGAAGAGTTTCTTTTGCCGTTCATTACAATACTGGAAGAGAAAAAAATTATTTTTCAGCAGGATAACGCGCCGATTCGTACTGCACGCTCTACAAAACAATGGTTTTCGGATTTCGGGATCAACATTTTGGATTGGCCAGCTCTTAGTCCGGATCTCAATCCGATTGAAAATTTATGGGGGATTATGGCAAGAGAAGCCAGAAATCCAAAATATTGATGAGCTCAAAGAAAGAATAACTCAAGCTTGGGAAAACATATCAGACAGCACTTTAATTAATTTAGTAAGAAGTGTTCCTAAAAGACTACTGGAGGTGATTAAAAAACATGGAAGAAGTGTTCATTATTGAAATGAATTTACGCATTGAAGAGACAGACAATGTTTGAGTTTATACTTATTCACAGGTCTGTTTTGTTATTTTGTCCAAATTTTAGCAAATCCTGGCATTATTATTAAATAATTTATTAAAATTGTAACTAATAATTTACAGTAAACATTAAATAATATCTTTTGTTAATTAGATTCCAAATTAAATGATTTAAACTAATCAAAATAGTTTTTTTTTCCTTGAGTTTATATTTATTCACAGGACTGTACATGTTGTATACATAAGAGTTAAATTTTGTCATATATGTTGGTTTCTTTTAAAATAGAAATTATTTTTTCAGCGTTCGTTGGGTCGTTTCCTAGGCATAGATTCAATTTTCTTGTCAAATCCTTTGAAGTGAAATGAGTATCATAGACAGGGCAATCTTCCACGATATGCTTCACAGTTAGGTGGGTGTTGCACCTCCGGCACATAGGTGGCGGTTCCTTATTTATAAGGTAAACGACAGTAAGGTTCGTGTGTCCTATTCTCATGCTGGTCAGGACCACCTCTTCTCTTCTATTCCCGCGGCAGGAGGTGGTGTTCTTGATGGATCTAAGCTTGTTATTGGTCGACTCGGACTTCCATATGTCTTCCCAATCAGAGCTTACTTTTCCTCTTAGCCATGCTTTAATGTCCTGTTTATGTTCTAAAGAGATTGCATGATATAGTGCAATAGTGTTGCATTTCAGTTGTGAAAATGGAAGCTATTGAGGTGAGTCATTGTTGGACGACTGTATTGTTAAATACCACCGATAATCCGACATTATCTCCTTGCTTGGATCCATCGGTGTACAGTATTTGCTTGTTCGATTAAGACTGGATCATTTCAATGGCTTTGTATCTCTTTGCTTCTTTGGACTCTACATCTTTTAGTTTAGTAAGTCGAAGATCCATTTGAGGTGTCTTTTTCTTCCAAGATGGTTCATAAGAACTAAAGTTATCTTCTTCAATATTTACTTTCGGCAAAGAGAGGATGAGGTTTCTTCGGCGGATGGCTAAGGGAGCAGGTTGTCGCGGTTTACTTTGGTATAGATGCAGATGTTTTGGTGAAAAGATGTAATCAAAAGCAGGATTTGTAGGTTGGTAAGCTATTTTGGAGAGATATTAACTTATAAACAGTTGTCTTCTGATGAAAAGAGGAGGAACCCCAGCTTCTGCACAAAGACTTGTGGTGGGACTGGTTCTAAATGCACCCGTTGCTAATCGGATTCCTGTGTGGTTAATTGTGTCCAGAGGTAGAAGGTTTTTGCCGAAGAATAGGCTATGGAACCATAGTCTATTTTAGATAAAATTAGACTCTTGTAGATTGTAAGAAGTGAATGTCTGTCTGCGCCCCAGGTAGTTTTCGATAGAACTTTCATGATGTTCAGTCTCTTCGAACATTCTTCTTTGACGCCTTTGATGTGGCTGAGCCAGGTTAGTTTGCTATCCACTATCAGCCCAAGGAATCTTGTTTCCGTTACGAAGTTTATGTTTGTGCCTCCTAGGTTAAGGTTAGGAGGTGTACTTGTGTACCTTTTCCTGGTGAACAAGATGGCATTCGTTTTGTTTGGTGAAAACTTCAAGTTATTTTATTGTTATTGTTTTGACCCATACATTTTGCTTGTTGATCGTATTCTGGAGAACTGTAGTTACCCATTGTATGTCTTTGAATCTTAAAAAGATCTGAAGATCGTCAACAAATAGTGATCTTTTAATTATTGGAGGGATCTGTGTATTGATTGAATTAATAGCTATTGCAATGAGTACACAACTGAGGACACTACCTTGGGGGATACCGTTAAATATGCGTTTTTTACTCGAGAGCGATGCGCCAATACGAACTTGGATAAACCGTTTAGTAAGAAAAGACTTAATGAAAGTCGGCAGTTTTCCTCGAAAGCTCCATTCAAACAGTTGTCCAAGAACCTTGCTTCTTCTTATGGTGTCGTAAGCCTTTTCTAGGTCAAAGAAGATACCGATTCCTTCCTTTCGTTCGATAAACGTGTTTAACGCTTCGGCTTCTAATGAGATCAGGTGGTCCACGGTGGATCTACCTTTTCTGAACCCACATTGTGCTGGAGTTAGGAGATTTTGTTTTTCCAGAACCCAGAGGAGGCGCTTATTAGTTATTTTTTCGAGTAATTTGCAGAGGCAGGTTGAAAGAGTAATAGGTCTATAATTATTAATCTGAAGTTTATCTTTTCCTGTTTTTGGTATTGGAATCACAACCGCTTCGAGCCATTCGTCAGGAATATCACTTGTGTCCCAAATTTTATTAAAGATGTGTAACAGAAGTTTTTTTACATGATGGGGAAGATGTTTGATCTTAATGTTGTGAATTTCGTCGTAACCAGGGGATGAATTTTTCAGTTCGTCTATTGCTGAGTTTAATTCAAAGAAGGTAATTGGGCTATTGTAATCTATTTGAAGGTCGTTTTCATTTGGTAGGTTGGAAGAGAAGTTTATAGAATTGAATTTAATTTCTTCAGAATGGTCTGGATGAGAACCCGAGATTTCAGAAAAGTGGTCCACGAATATTTCTGAGAGTTGTTGTGGGTCATTAGTAATACGATTTAGTATTGGGACTTCCATAAATTTTGAACCGGATATGCTGTGTATTTTCTGCCAAATATTCCTAATAGGAGTGGTTATATTGATGGATTCTACGTAATTCATCCATGATTGCATTTTTTTAAGTTTAACAAGTCGTCTAACCCTTTCTTTTGGTTTTTTGTATGATATTAAGTTTTCTAAAGGAAGAATTTGTTTGAAGATCTTTCAGTGCAGAATTCTTTTCTTTTACGGCTTGGCGGCATTCGTCGTCGAACCATGGGGTATAATTTTTCCTAGGTAGCCCGCTTGTTTTTGGAATGGCATGTTCCGCCGCTGCCTTAATGTAAGAAGTGAGTGCATTTACCATACCTGTTGTATCATTTGGCAATTTAATGTTTGGAAGCTTAAGTTCATTAGAAAAGGATTCCCAGACGGCTTTTTCAATAATCCGCTTTGGGTTTTTCCTGACAGGCGGTAGCGTTCGAGTGGGCTGTAAGTTGGTCGGAAAATGATCACTGCCATATTGGTTATTGATTACGTCCCATGAGTATTGAATAGCGAGGTTAGGTGAACTAATTGTAAGGTCTATTGCAGATACGCTGCCGTACGCAGGACGGCATGATATAATTAGTTTTCCCAGTGTTGAGAAGTATTGTGTCACATGTATCAATGATCCTTCTAATGGTATTGCCTCTGGTATTGGTCGGTGAAGGAGACCAAGTTTGATGGGAGCCATTCAGATCACCAGTAACAATATAGGGCGGCTCTAGGGAATTAATTAGTCGGATGATGGCAGGCTCGTTTATAGGCTCAGTTGGAGGCAGATATATATTACATATGGTAATGGAAGATGTTAGATGGACTTTGATGGTGATTGCCTGGAGTTCGGAATGAGTATTAACAAGTACAGAGTGGTAGTCTTTACGGACAGCGGTCAGAACGCCACCACAGGGTCGGTTTATGAAATTTTATCATTTCTATAAGTTGAGAAATTTTTCAGGGAGAAATTTTTGCAGGGATTTAGGGGAGTTTCCTGAAGGCAAAGCACAGCTGGGTTTTGATCATTAATTAATAATTTTAATTCTTCAAATTGGGTGTTGACACCGTTGCAGTTCCATACAAATGTACTCGTATTAGTATAATTATATACCAGCTGAATTTTAGAGAATGTGAATAAGAAATAATGGAGCATTGAGTATTTGTGGCAAATATAGGATAAGAGTTTAGAAGTAAAAAATAGATATTTATAAAAGATATACAGAAATAAGATATAAGTAGGTGGATTGATTAGCAACCAGATATAAAATACTGAATAATGGGCAGACAAAATCCAATAGATACATAACAGTAAGTAAACAGACACATACAAATAAAAAGGAAGTGAATAAATATAACTTAAAAGGTACGAATATATGATACAATTTAGAGTAATATAAGTTAATAAAGGAGTGAGTGAATACAAAATTAAAAAGTACGAATATATGGTACAATTTAGAACAATATAAATTAATAAATTATATATTACGATATAAAAGGAAAAGTAAAAAAGAGCTTGTTCATGAAGAAAAAACAATGATGAATAAATATATAAATATTAATAAAGGAGTGAGTGAATACAAATTAAAAAGTAGGAGTACATGATACAAATTAGAGCAATATAAATTAATGAAATATGTATTACGAGATAAAAAGGAAAGTGAAACAGAGCTTGTTCATGAAGAAAAAACGATGAGTATAAATAAAGGAGTGAGTGAATACAAATTAAAAAGTAGGAGTATATGATACAGTTTAGAGTAATATAAATTAAAATACATAGTACTATATAAAAAGGAAAGTAAAAAAGAGCTTGTTCATGTAGAAAAAACGTTGATGAATTTAAATAAAGGAGTAAATGAATACAAACTAAAAAGTACGAATATATGGTACAGTTTGGAGTAATATAAATTAAAATATATATTACGATATAAATGCAAAAGTAGAAAGGAGCTTGTTTTTGAAGAAAAAACGATGATGAACATAAATGAAGGAGTTAGTGAATACAAACTAAAAAGTACGAATATATGGTACAAATTGGAATAATATAAATTAAAATATATATTACGATATAAAAGCGAAAGTAAAAAAAGTTTGTTCATGGCGAAAAAACGATGATGAATATAAATAAAGGAGTGAGTGAATAAAAATTAAAAGGTACGAATACATGGTACAAATTAGAATAATATAAATTAATAAAAAATATATTACTAGATAAAAATAACAGTAAACTAGAGTTTTTTCATGGAACGACATTAGTAAATATAAATACAGAGTTAAATGAATATAGATGACTAAGTATAAATATATGTTACAGTTTAAAATAATATAAATGTATAAGATATTTATAATAAAAGAAAGGTAAAGGTAGAATGTGATATGTACGTAAAACGGAGATCTCGGTACTTTATAGATGCATAAAATATATACTATGAGGTAATGGAAAAAAATATATTCATATGGCGGATATATCGGAATTTAAATAATGTCCTTTACAACGGTAGCAATGATTGTACTGTATATGTTTATGGTGATAAGGAAAGGCATTGTTAAATAGATGCTATGAAATCCGTAATCAGGCGTCTTGTTATTGTTATTGTTATTGGATTCTTTGATTTGAATTCTATATTTTATTGTGGAAAAAGAAGTGGTTTGAAAAATAATTATAGGTGTGTTATGGTAACGATTGTCCATGTAAAATTCGTATTTAAATATTAAATAAAATTTATTATGCACGTATGTGATGGTTATCGTGCATATCATATTTTTTTAGATTTCCGGTTTCCCTGTTTCCTATTATTTACTACGGTAAACTCTCCTTCCGGGTCGATCTCTAAACTGTGGTCGGCATCCGGCACAGCTGGAGAGACACGATCGGTTCCGCTAGGCCCCGCATCGTCACATGAAAGAAGTGGGGGAATAGAGTCTGCCGCTGCACGGAACGAGACCTCGACCGCGGTGCGCGTTGGGATGTGGGTGAAGGGGGGGGAGTAAAGGAAAGGGAGGGGGGTTGAAAGGATTTGGGGGGGGCAAATTTAGTTGATTATTTTTTGAATTTTTAATATTATCTGTTTTATTGTTTATTTTTTCTCCAAAAATGAATACTGTGTCTGTTTGCGTACTAATATCTTGTTTTTCAGTATTTGATGATTTTTGTTTTGTTATTTCGGCGAATGTTTTACTGAAGTGTGTTGGGTTCTGTTCTTTATATCTTTTTTTAAGCCTCGTTTAGGGGTATTTTATTAGTTATTTGAATTGATTTTATCTCAATTAATGGGCCCCCACAGTTATCGCATTTGGCCGGTAAATTGCACCGAGTGTTGTTCTCGTGCTTTGCTTCACCAAATTGAATACATTGGGCTTGCTGTTTACATATAGTGGTTGGGTGAGCAAATCCTAAGCAATTGTAACACCGCATGGGATTTGGGATGTATTGCTGGACTTTGACCGTCTGATAACCAATTTTTATTGACTCTGGAATTTTAGGAGTAGGGAATTTTATAATGTATGAGTTTGTAAGAATTTCGTTATTATTTCTTTTGATTTTAATCTTATATCATTTATTTCATGGCACATTTCTTTTTTAATTTTTTCGATTTCCAAAAATTGGAGATCGTAACAACGAATTACCCCTCTACTATAATTTAAGGTGCTGTGTGGGGAAACTTTAACGGGGAACTGCCCGCCAAAATTATCGCATCTCAATAATTTTTCCGATTGTTTTCCGTTGCTAGTTTCGATCAAAAGTGTACCGTTTTTTAATTTTTTTAGGTCTCCGGCAAAACCACTAAGACATTTGGTTATAAAGAAGGGTGAAACTTTGGCAAAATCTTCTTCGTCTGTTCGCTGCATTATTAAAAACGTTGGGCTAACTGAAATATTTTCTGTATTGTCAGGCAACAATTTGAGACGACCTAGAGGCCGTTTTCTTTTTGCCTTTGGGCTATCAAGTTCTATGGGATCCTCCATAGAAAAATTAAAATTTAACGAATACTAAGAACAAAAAAAGAGAAGAAAATGAAAAAAAAGAAAATAACGGATAAATTAACCAAAATTTAAACTTACAATAATAGTATGGAGCAAAAAAGAAAAAGAAATAGAAAAATAATAGATAATATAAATTGATTTAGTCTTAGCTGGTTAGAAGCTAGCAGAGCTAGGGACGTCCTCTCTCTCCTAATTCCAAACACTGACTCCCTTTTATTATGGTTTTCCCAGGCAAGACATCAAGGATTTTCGGTAAGTGGTCCATTGTTACAAGAAGAAGCATTGGGCCATTCCAGGTCAAATCATCCAGCGAAGTTTAAATTTTACCTCCCCCCTCAGATTTTGTTAAAAATTTGTAGGTATTAAGTACATACGAAAATAAGAATAAATGCCAATTTTTACCCAATTCCAACAAGTAGTTTTGGAATTATGGTCATATGAACTTTTGGGATTTTTGAAGTTCCGATGACGACTTGCGCTCAAAACCAACTTGTATGTATTAAGACTTTCAACTGTAGAATGGATATGAATTGAGCTGAAGCTTTCAAAATTTATTCATGAATTCTACATTTCATACAGAATCGGATGATACCGTAAACTTTTTTTTGTTTTCATTTTTATACGGCTCTGTGACACACAAGTTGAGTCTTGGCCTACTCCAGCATTGACCGCCAGTTATTTCGATTTTGTGCTGCTGCCTTCCAGTTATGAATGCCAATAATGCATCGGTAGGAACACAGTCTTCCCATCGGAGCCTAGGGCGTCCAACCTTCCATGATCCAGTTTCTCCGATAGGACTTTAGATGGGATTTCGGAGGAATACATTCGAACAACATGTCCCGCCCATCGCAATCGAGATAATTTAATAGTATCGACCACGTCTAAGTCCTTGTATAGGATTCTCAGCTCGAGGTTGGTTCTTCTTCTCCAGTCTCTTTCAACATATGCGGCCTCATAAATTCTCCTTAAAATCTTCCGTTCAAACCTGGAGAGTTCCAGTACCTGAGTCCTTGTAAGAGTCCAGATGTCAGTCTTTGTTGATTTTGACAAAATTCTAGACCGGAGATGCTTTTGAAGTGCGAAGGAACACCGATTAGCAGCCAGAATTCGTCTGTCTATTTCTTCTCCAATGTCATTCTGAGAGTTCACTTGAGAACCTAAGTAGACGAATTCTCTTACTACTTCTATGCTGTGTGAACCCAACTGAACAAAGCGTTCCCGGATATCATGTATTGTAATGTTTTGGGTTACCCACAAGTATTTTGTTTTTCCGTGTTTATTAGTAGCCCAATGATTGCTGCTGCTACTTCCAGGACCTCAAAAGCTTCCCAAACTGCTTCCAGTGTCCTTCCAGCAAGTTCCAGATCGTATGCATATCCAAGAACCTGAACAAACATATTTATAAGTGTTCCAGTGGTCTGAATACCAGAATTTCTCACAGCTGTCTCGAGAGCCAAGTTAAATACTAGACATGCAAAACCATCGCCCTGACAGACTCCCGTCCCTGTGTTGGAGCTTCTTGAGAGATCCACGAACACAGCATGGTCCATGGTTCATGGACCCTCTACCTGAGGTAAAGAAAAAATATTTCATGGATTTACTTCCTCTGATACCACCAGTATTTCACAATTTTTATAGACAACTCCCATCAGATTCTGCTATCCAAGCGTAGATCTGGGCCTTCTGGAAGTTGAGCTGGAGTAGTCCCAAATGAAAGGAATGGAATTTTGAGATTCGTTAATTTTGTTTTTCTTGATGTATACCATTAAGTAGTATATTTTGTAATGAAAAATTAATAAAATTATTCTATACCACAACTATGGTTTATGTATGTTCTAACATGCTTAAGAGATTATAAAGGGTAAAATATTAAACAAATTAAATCCTCGTTAATTCCCAAATTGTAATTTTGACTACGTTAATAAACAACTTTAATACAATACGAGTATTCTAATGTTATATTCTGATTTATTTTTTTTCAAAATTAAAAAAGAAATGAGTTGCTGTCATTTTTATAAGTACTACTTAAAACGTTAGGTGCGGCATCGATCACGGGGGTCCGATGTCTTACATTCCCTTCTTAACAGCCGATTTTCACATGAAAATGTCCGAAAGTCCGAACACTTCAAATACTCAATTTAGTCGATTTTTAATGAGATTATTGCATTTTAGTGCAGAAAATGTTGCTAACAGCTGAAATTCTGTTGTTTTTTAGAATCGGACTCCGAGGTCCGACTTTCGATAAAGAATGGCGTAAATCCTGTTTTTGACTTTAGCCCTAATCACCGCGCATCGCAGTGAAGAGGTTTGCGGGCAAAAGAGCTTAAGTCAAAATAAGTTCAAAATACAGAATCAAGAACGATCAGTCAAGAAATAAATGTATGCTTCAGATAGAATTACTATTATATCTATATAAATAAAGTTGAAATTCTGTTTGTTTGTTTGTTTGTTTATTTGTTCTTTATAGAAATCCATACCGTTTGTCCTAAATTCTCCAAATTTTGCACAGTGGTTCTTTGATACCAGGTGCGAACACCTGTCCATATTAAAATTGCATGACTTCAGCCGATCTTCAGCTGATATTCTTTATTCTCCAAATTTCGGTAAGTGGTTCTTTCAGACCTATCCATATTAAAATTGCGAACACCTGTCCATATTAAAATTGCATAACTTCAGCCGATCTTCAACTGATATTCTTTATTCTCCAAATTTCGCTCAGTGGTTCTTTCAGACTAGGTGCGAACACCTGATCATATTAAAATTGCATAACTTCAGCCGATCTTCAGCTGATATTCTTTATTGTTATAAAAATCATAATGATCTCACTTTTCAGTGTTTTTTTTTTTACGAAATCGACCGTTTCTTTAGAAAAATGAAATTCCTCGAGATAAACCGGGATATACAGTCATAATCTATGTATATAAAGATTAAATTCTATTTGTTCCTTATAGAAATCCATACCGTTTGTCCTAAATTCTCCAAATTTCGCTCAGTGGTTCTTTCATACCAGGTGCAAACACCTGTCCATATTAAAATTATATAACTTCAGCTGATATTCTTTATTGTTATAAAAATCATAATGATCTCACTTTACAATGTTTTTTTTTTACGAAATCGACCGTTTGAGTCGAAACAACGGCCTAAAAATAGGTAAATTTATAGATTTTGAAGAAGCCAACAAGGCCCGGTAAGATCTTTCCTTGGCAGGGGTCGAGTTCAGGGATTTTTAAACCATATATTTTTTTTTTTTTTACATTACAATACGTTTATTTACATGTATGGTGAATTTATTTTTTAAAAATGCCTCCTAAGAAGCGAGCTTCAATAGGAGTAGTGAGCTTAAAAGCTAAAAAACAACTCCAAATAAGAGCAGCTGAAACTCTTGACGAACATCAAAATAGGATTGAACAACAGAGGCTTAGACATGGCAGAATCGCGGGAAACTGAGTCTGTCCAGGAATACGAGGCCCGCCTTGCGCCACAGAGGCTTAGGCAAGCCGATTTGCGATAAGCTGAAACTGCAAGGCAATATTTCTGTTTGTTTGTTTGTTCTTCATAGAAATCCATACCGTTTATCTTAAATTCTTCAAATTTCGCTCAGTGGTTCTTTCATACCAGTTGCGAACACCAGTCCATATTAAAATTGTTTAACTTCAGCTGATATTCTTTATCCTAATAAAAATCGTAATGATTTCGCTTTACAATAGTTTTTTTACGAAATCGACCGTTTCCTTAGAAAAATGAGATTCCCCGGGTGAAACCGGGACATACAGCTAGTTGTTTTATAAAAATGACAATCACAAATAATATCAATAGTTAGATTTTATATAATTTTTTGAACTTTGCTTATGACCGCGCACTAAAGATATATTAATAACAAAACTACTAGCAATTATATTAAAACTTTTATAACTTTTAATTTCAGATGCTGGAGGAATATGGAAAGAGGGTTCAGGTCAAAATTTCCACACAGCTTAGGTTCCCTGGATGGGAAGTAGTGGTGGGGTGTGACAGATATTTTCTGTCACTGCAGTGACCAGTGACTGCTCCTTAAAAGTCACAGTGACAAATACCAGTGACTTTGTCATTTGTCACTTTGTCATTCCTGTTGAAGGAATGACGTCAACAGTGAATGGTAACCTCGCTCTAAGGATATAATTGGAGAGTTTTGGCATCAATCAATAAGATTCTCGAATTTTTTAACCGACTTCGAACGAAAGAGGAGGTTACTCAATTCGATACGTATGTGACTTTTTTTTTGTGCCTTTTTTTTTTTTTTTTTCTATGTATGTTCACCGATTACTCAGAGATGGGTGGACCAATTGGAACGAAACCTTTTGCATCTTGTAGAGTTTTTTCCCAAGGTGGTCCCATTTAAACCTTTTTGGGGTTCCTAATTTATTTATGAAGTTATCGGGAAAAAACATGAAAATAATTATTTAATTATCGCTCAAATTGTTTACTTATTGGAAAAACATATGGCATATATAACATAAGGTATGCTCCAACAAGCTATTAAAACTAATTGATAACTAACAAATCCAGATATTGTATTACTGCTAGATGAATCAAATGGGAAAACCAACCAATCAAATTCAGAATCAAAAGAGTGGGGGGAGAACATGAGCAGTCTGTTAGTTATCGATGTGTTTTACGTGCTTGTTGGAACAAACCTATACATAACCTTAACTAATTTTTCAACATTAGATTTAAATGAAGATATAAATATCAGCAGAATATAATATTGTCACGTGAAGATGTCCATTAAACCTAGGAGACCCTGAGAGAGAGGGGGAACTCCTAGAAGAGGCTGGCTCAGGAGAGAGTGGGGCAGTCTGGCAGAGTCTGATAGGAGGGTCAGTCGGAGACGGTAGTCTAAGTCTGGGACAGGCAGAGTGAGCCTGGGGCATAGTGGGACCCGAAGTAGTCAAGTACCCCCCAAGTGATTTATGAGTTATGGTACCCCCCCCCCCTTATGTAGTTGGGACTTGTAGAAACTATTGTAAATAATAAATTATGTAAATAGTACTTAGTTGATTAATTACCACACAACCCTTGCCCAAAGATCCCTGTGTCACATTGGACTGGGTAGACTGAAGAATAGGGGTGACAATATCGCTGTCGTTTTCTGTAGCGATATTAGCATAAATAATAGATAGATGTATATTCACCGATAACAGTAAACCTTCTTAATTTAGATCTAATCAACGGTTGGACACCATAATCATAAGACAACAAAATTCGTGGAATTCCAAGAAAGACTGAGTATTGGTAATCGTTTTAAAGCAGAATTTAAGACTTCTTCAAGTTCCCAAGGATCGTTGAAATTTAAAATCGTAGCTATTATTGATTTAAATTAGATTTTGATTTCTATCTTTTATTGATTATTGATATTTATGCACATTAAAAAAGAATAATAATTCCTGGAAAAGCTCATTTTCAGTTGACTTAATAAAGGATTCAGATACCTCTGTCTTCTTCCGGATACACTCGGTTACTGTTGAATATATTGCCGGAGGTCTTGTGCCGATCCTTTATGGGTGACACTTCTTTTATGTTATCCGGATTACTAGTATCGGTTTTTAAATTTGTTTCTACAACTATCGAGGCTTTTGCTGGTGTTCATCCATCAATAAAAACTACAAAATAAAACTTGATAACTACCCGAAAACAACCTCATTGTATGAAAGTCCCCTCAGCAAAAATTTGGCAGTCATGGAAATGATTGTTAAAAATGATGATAAATGCTACGCCACTAGAATTGAAGCTACATTGTTTAGCAATTTATTTTCTGAATAATGTTTTATTACGAAGGATATAATTCATAGTAATTTGGTAATAAATTTAGTCAATAATTCATCGAAAAGAATTACGAACATAATTGACTCAATCTTTTGACTCAATCTAGAATAATAATATCCTTCGTAATAATAAATTAACCATATGTGAGTCCCAAACCCTGTTGCTTCTATCCTAGCGGGGCAGTCTTTTTGATATCGATAATTTTATGGTTGC
This sequence comes from Aelia acuminata, assembly GCA_911387785.2. Lineage (NCBI taxonomy): Eukaryota > Metazoa > Arthropoda > Insecta > Hemiptera > Pentatomidae > Aelia > Aelia acuminata. Next base: position 74,476,119 of record OU426978.1, on the reverse strand, counting down.
CCCTTTTTTTGCAGGGACTTCTATCCAATGAAGTCGTGTATAATATCGCCATAGTTTTCAGAAGGATATTCAAGCAATCAAAATTTAAAAATTACTTTCAAATATACTATAGGTCATATTAGCATCCTCATTGATTCTCCATTAACGATGTTTTGTCCAAAACCGGCCAAAATCTTAATTGTTCAGTGACTTATCTACTTCATCTTGGAATGGCCGGATTTATGTACTTATGTCTATTTAACTGAACACATCTCGGAACACTGATCTCTACGTAAATGACAAGTACTGACGACATTTAGCAAAGGAAAAATATTGTCATTGTGGAAAAACATTTTATGTGTTCCTTTCCCAATTGAACATTGATCTTTAAAAAAAAAAAAAAAATCCATTTATAATCATAAAACATAGTGTGTTGAAAGTTGTATAATACACGCACCGCTTTCCCACTTTTCTGTGTGTACTCATAAAATTGAAAAGGTAAAGTGTATTTCATAATAATTTTATACAATTATTGTATAATAAAAAGACCTGGGAAAGACAAACGTGGTAGAGCGTAAAAAGATTTCGAAATTTATTTAATCGAAGATAAGAGAGTTGATTATGCCTAAGTAAAAGTAAGTTGTAAATTTTAGGTAGGAAAGACTAAAGTTTTTTTTATAAAAGTGGGTTTGTTTTTTATGTGACCGGGAAGTTTCCCAAATTACTGAGAACAGTGGCAGGAAGGGAGGTGTAGTGGGAGATCAGAGGCATTGGTCACAGTGAAGTCAAGAGTGACCCAAGTCACTGACAAGTAGAGTCCTTGTGAATTCTTGGAGTGACAAATCTTCCAGAGACTGTGACCTTATGGTGACTGAAGTCATAGTGACTTGTAAATTTTGGCCACAGTGACTACTGGTGACCCGTAAGTCACTGGTACGCCAGTCACTCCCCATCCCTAATGGAAAGCATACAGCTATCAAATGCCCAACTCACAGCAGTACTGAATATTTTAATTACAAGAAATTCTACAGCGTTGTTCTCCTTGCACTAGTAGATAACAATTATAAATTTATATTTGCTGAAGTAGGCAGTGAATGCAGGATTAGTGATGGAGGTGTATTCAGAAACTCCTTACTTTGGAGAAATTAAGGACAGGACTCTTCCTGGGTCTGAAAATTGTGTCCCTTTTTTCTTTGTTGGTGACAGTGCTTTTGCTCTTAGATGTCATTTAATGAAACCTTATCCTGGAGAACACGAAGCTGGATCTACTAAAAGGAGATGCAATCAATGCCTATCTAGTGCCAGGGTAGTGTTGGAAAATAGAGGTATAATTACTTCCACATTTCAAGTATTTCTTCGCGCTATTGCTTTGGATTGGCTATTGGACCCAGATGCGGCAAAAACAATCACTTTGACTTGTTTACTGTAACCTAATTACCTTAGGAGAAGTGAGACCTCTAGATTAAGGCATTCTCCTCCAGGATCCTTTGATTCATGACCATAATGGCAATATAACACCAGGATCTTGGAGACATATACAATGCATTAGAACAGTTAGAGAATACTCCTCACATACCGCAACTGAATGCTGTTGTAATAAGGGAGGAATTCACTTCATATTTCCTTAGGATTGCACATGAAATTCAATAATTCTTTTTTTATTGTTTACATTTTCAATTAATAATCATAACTTGAACTTTGAATAATGCCATTGATTTATTAATTAAAAATATATGTAAGATATATGTGAATATAAGAAAATATAAGAAATAATATAAGTGAATATAAGAAATAAGAAAGTACATTTTTAATTTTCAATTAATCTGTATTTAAGATATATGTGAATATATATTAGGGTGTCCATTATATAGGTGAAAAAATTTTTTTTTTAGATATCAAAATGCATACCTTCTATTTCTTTTTAAACTACCCAGACTTACTTATATACAAAATTTCATCTTCCTACGTCAACGTTAACCTGTGCAGACAGAACTCTGAAGATTTTGAAAATAGCTGTTTTCAACCCTTTCTCGTTATATAGCTAAATCAATTGAAATATTAAATTTTTTATGAAATATTTATTAAAAGAAGATTTAATTACAGATCAGGCAGGATATTTTCTTTTGAGGGTCTCTTTTTTACAGTCTGGATACAGATTTCTATGCTCCTGAACTGTGTAGCAAACATTGCTTTTGCAGTGATCAAACCATGAAAATCTTCCATAAGTTATACAGCTCTTTCAGTCGTATCATTAACTGCTTTTAGAAAAAACACTTTCCTTTTCGCCTTTTAATAGGCAGCATCTTTATCCCACGTAGAAGCGGGTCTCTGGAGGAAATTCTTATCAATTTTTAATCGAGAAAATAAATTTGTGCTTTTGACAGACAAAATATCACTGAATGATTTTCCTGCAACAATAAATAAAGCTGTATTATAAACAATTTATTTAAAACAGTATAAAAATATTACTACATATTGTATTCCTGGAATGTATCTCTTCCCAGAATTATACAAACTCTCTCTTTGGAAATTCACTACAATTTTTGTTTTGGTTTGTTCATTAACTTCATTAATTTTCATTTATATAGCGATATGATATTAAAATATTTATTAAATGAATTTATCGAATGCAGGATGGGAGAGAAATATTGAAAGAATAGACGAAAACATATAAATTTTAAAAAGAATATTTATGATTTTATTAACATAATGTTTTAATGTTACTTTTTTTGGGTGGGATACAGACACATTTTTAAGGACCTTGTTATCAGAAATTGTTTATGTTAAAATCTTATTCCCTATATGCAACAAATTATTATACAATAAATAAAAATTATCTCATTACCATATAGTTGGTTCATGTATGTAAGACAAGTGTTGGAATTTTTCATTAAGCTAACTTTTGAACAATTTTTACTTTTTACCCATGGAATTTGGAACCAAAAACTATGAAATATACTAACCTTAATTCAGTTACTGTTTTCTTTAAAGTAACCCCGATTATTTCTTCGATTATTCAATTGAAAATATTACTTATTTGTATTTGATAGTGACCAAAGTACATATTCTTTGATTTTGAAAATCCGATTAGTGTCATAGGCATCTTTTATTTATCTTGTGATACGATTGAGATATTTGCAACTACAATTACTAAAGAATTATATCTGCAAATAGCATAGTTAACAAAAAACTAATGGACATGGACATATTTAAGATATTATACACAGTGTAAACTGTTTGAACATTTTATATACAATTTGTAGTAGCTGGTTGGTAATCGTTTTATGTTATGTATATGTTGGTGAAAATAACTCAGTATTACCTTATAGTGTATTAATGTTAGTATGAGACATTTCAATAACTTTCATTCCCTTTCTGATAAAACCATGCCAGGAACTAGGCGAACTGAAAAAGGTATTGATGATTCCTTGGCCACTTTGAAGTACAACCCATACATTTTCAAGCCATCAAATTTTCTAACGAAAACATTAAAATTTTTTTTCTTTTTTTAAACTAAAACGTTATGTAAAAATGTTTCCCTTTAATGAAATGCCTCCTAACTGTTGCAATCATTATACATAAATGTTTAATAAATGAATTTCAGAATCTAAATTTCTTAGGTTTCTTAAGACAATTATTTTTTATCAAATTTATCGTTTATATGATGGAATTTTATATTCAAATTAAATTTGATACCTGCAACTTGACGTGATACGCGCAACATACAACTTTTACTTACCAACTTACTTTGATTAGAATTTGGCGTGTTTTGTTAAATGCCATTTCGCAAAGTCACATATTTTTCCACATTCATTTACTTATTTTTGTTTTCTATTTGCTCTTTAAAGTACACTAAATTATTTTATTATTAGAAGATTAGTATCTTTAATCTAAGTAGGTTGGTTAGTGAAAGTTGTGTATTGCACGCATTGCACCAGATTTTTTTAATGAAACAATTTAATGTAAATATGCCTGTCCGCAATCAGAAGCCTCCTTAACTGTAGTAATTGTTAAATGTAAATTTTGAATATTTATATATTTCAGATGAATATATGGATATGAAAATATATAACTATATATACTATATATGTATGTGTTCATTCATACAGAAAATATGAATGAATATATATATGAATATATTTCAGAAGCTTACATTATTTATAACAAGTTTTTCAATTACCTTTATCAAAAAGGGAATAATGTTTTGGGGAAAACAGCTTAATTTTCTAATTCATGAACTTTTATACCCAATTTAATCATTGTTATTATCGAATACAATAAAGTTTCAGGTATCAAGTAAAATACAATAAAGTTGCAGGTATCAAATTTAATTTGAATATAAAATTCCATCATATAAACGATAAATTTGATAAAAAATAATTGTCTTAAGAAACCTAAGAAATTTAGATTCTGAAATTCATTTATTAAACATTTATGTATAATGATTGCAACAGTTAGGAGGCATTTCATTAAAGGGAAACATTTTTACATAACGTTTTAGTTTAAAAAAAGAAAAAAAATTTTAATGTACAGTACCATATATTTTGTTAGTTTTTAAATATTTTGTTCACTCAGTTGTCATGTGCCTTCACTTCAAAAGCGTTGGATTTCCCCGCCATAAACCTTTGAAGTCGGCAAACTAACCCCCTACCACTACCTCTCACCTTATTTTTACCTTTAGTCTTAGTATCCACCTGGACTCAGTAGGTATATATCAGATTCTATTTTATCTTGTTAACCAGCCTCTTATTTTAATATTTATGTATATCATCTTTTATATTATTATCAGTTCTGTAATGTATCCATTTATTGTCACCCTCTAGCATAGATACTCATATATTTGTTTTCTTTTAGCCCTGATGAAGATCCAAAAGTTGGATCGAAACGTTGGCTTACCATAATAAATATCATTGTAACTGAAAATCCTGACCATCATTTTACCTATCGTATTTTATTATTAAATAAAAGTTTTTACTTTTGATGATTTGGCATTGCAAGCATAATACTCCAAGTCATCTGATTTTATAATTCTATATGTAGTTGTTGAAAACTTATAGTTATCATGAAAACTATATTTACCATGAAACAAAAAAATTTCCATTAAATGAACAGAACATCTTATAAACAACTGTCTGTCATTATAGGTGTACTGCGCATGCGTTGGCTCATTGTGTTTTATGAGTGGATATTTTTCTTTTTTTTCTCCTGTATATGTTTACTTGATTTTTTGCAAGTAAAACAATTCAAGCATAATGGTCCAAGTTGTCTGATTTTGTAATTTGGTTATTTGGACTCGTGGGACCCCAAAACGTTATACATTCCTTTGAAAACCAGAAGTTGAAACTTTTCACGATTGCAATACTTTCCCTTACTGTATATTTCATATATAGGTAAGTGAAAGTAAAAATGGATATTTTTTAAAAGTGCCCCATTATGGGATGGTTGCCTAACATGGGATATGTGGTTTCTGAATATATTTTGTTGTCTGTATATCGCTTTTATTTTATAAAATTGAAGATTAAGGCTGCATTGGCACATATCCTTCTCACATTGTTATACATTCTCTTCCTGTTGGATTATTTTCAGTGATTTGTTGTTTTAGTGTTCAAAAACTTTTTTCGTGATTATTTCAACCTGACATTTCAGGCCTCAAGATAAGTCGATTTCTCTTAATCATTATTTTGTCTTAAATGTTGAACAGTTCATTACAATATTTGCTAACTGCTTTCTGTTTTATATTACATACTGAAGCACACTAACCTCTAAAAAAAAAAGAAGCCACATCCCCTAATATGGGGAGTAATGAAATATTACTTTAAACACTGAGTTTTAAGAATCATACATTTTTGTGATAAAAATTTAGAAAATGAAGAAACAAAAGTTCAATATTCCTACTGTGGAGTGTCCTGCCATGAGAGGTGTGTTAAAAGCTCCTCATCATCCACAAATTTGTCTGCAAAAATGCTTTTGATTTGCAAAAATCTGTCAAATAAGGGTGTTATCAACTTTTGATTATTTGAAAATGAAAAAAAAAAATTTTTTTGTAACATAATAAACATGTATTTAGGGGCCCGGTTTGGCTGTGGGGTAAAGCGCCGTACTCCCATGCCGGAGCTGCGGGTTCGAGTCCCGTCCTGGGTGGTGCTTTTCTTTCGTAGGAGAAGTATCACCCAGTGCAATGGGTGTTAGTATGGGCAGTATAGGGCTTCACTGGAAGCCTTAAAGTCCCCAAAAAAAAAAAAAAAAAAAAAAAAAAAAAAAAACGTATTTATTTACAATATTTATTTTTGTGAATATGTTCTGTATAATAAACAAATTTTCCTTTATATAATTAATTTTATATCATGGTCCTTAGTACGGGATATGTATCCCATATTAGGACACTCCCCTGTCCCATATTATGAGCCTATTTTCAAAAGCTACAAATTTTACTTATCTCACATTAACCATGATTACAAATTTCAAAATGGAGATAGGGGATGTTTTTAATTTTTGAAGTGGTCTACTACAACTGCTTAATGTACAACATTTTTTGAATTGTCTAAGCAATTTAGAGCCAACCAATTAAATATTAAAGAAAAGTATCCCATAATAGGGCACTTTCCCCTATAGGTAAGTGAAAGTAAAAATATCGATTGCTGCTAGTTTTAATTCTAACTAGTTAGAAAATTGTTTGGCTTGGAAATATATGGGTTTTTACTTCAAAGTGGCCTTTGGAATCTTTAAGATTCATCAATTTTTCAATTCTCAATTCAATAAAAGACATTAACTTAACATTAGGTTGAAATTTAATGAAAAACAATAATCCATTAGTGGAAATATATAATGAAGGATACTGTGATAAGATGAGACAAGGTATAGCATCATGCCAAATTCCTCTTGCAAAATGTTTGCCTAGTTCCTGGCATGGTTTTATCAAAAATGATACTGCTCTATGTCGCAGTTAAGGAGCTACCAACAAAATTAAACTCTCTGTGGGTATTCAGTCGTGTACGGGGGGGGAAAATAAAAGGGGTGTAACTTCTCTTTTTTTAAAATGCGCCAAACTGAACTTATACTAACTCCCCTATGAGAGGCAGCTTGGCGGACGCTGGTAGTGGGGTATTCCTCTACTTCAATGATGATATGTTCGTCTATGCCTACATCCCTTAATTAAGGCCCAACATCACATTTTGGTTTTATGACTGATCCGGTTTCTGAGAGCCGCCGGATTGTCCTGCTGAAAACGGCAGAGCTTGGAACCCGACCATTTGGGTATCGGTTCTAATACTCTCTCTGAGCTGCTAGCGCATTGCCATTGCAGAACCCGTAGACGAAAATCATATCCGCGTACGCACTTGTGGTGAAGTCCATGGTTAAGGAGTGAATGCCAACTGATGCAGTCATGAAATGAGAGTACAGCTTCTTATGACCTTTGCACACAGGATTATAATTGTTTACAAAGCTTAACTAAATAAATCCGGGGCTCGATAACACTAATTCCAATCAAAACGTGATATAGTCTGGGCTAATGGGGCCGGGATGGCCGAGTGGACAAGGGCGCTTGCAATAGATAATCAAAGTTAAGCAACGTCCATCGTGGTCAGTACTTGGATGGGTGACCGCTCCATTCGGGTGACCGCCCACCAATAAAAGCCACGCAGTCCAAGTCTACCCCCACCCCCCGGGTATGTGAGGCCCGTCAGCCTACTGGAGGCAACTCACACCGACCGGGCATAGGAGTGATGAACCTTCCCCGTGTATCTCATCGAGAATCGTGGTGTGGTTTTCCAGGATGTCAGTAACCGCCCGGAGGTTTGGTTCAGGGACGGTATGCTTCAGGGAAAGAAATATAGGTCCTCGGGGCCTGCTGACTCTGAGCTACCATAATCCTTGGACCTAGACCAGTTTGTCACTGTCCTTGAACCCGAGAGAGCTGACACCATCGGTGGGAAGGACACTGCCAAATTGGCCCCAATGGGATTGGTTATGGAGCTATGGGCAGTCTGCCGCTGTACCATGGTGACCATGGCTTGCAGCTACGTGAGGTTTGGGCTACCCCCTCCAGGCTGTCTGTACTCCCGCAAGCAAAACAAATGTCTGTAAGAAGACCACACTGCGCGGCCAAAGGTCTCATCGGGCCTAATACGCCAATTGAAAAAAAAAAAAAAAAAAAAAAAAAAAAAAAAAAAAAAAAAAAAAAAAAAAAATGGGTTGCTGAGCACATTATGAAATGTCATTTTTCTGTTGGTATATTTAATTTCTTTAAATAATCCTAAATTTTTATTTTTTATACATATTAAAAAAAAATTACGTTTATGTAACATTAGATAATCAGCAAGAATTTGGGTCATCAACCCCCCCTTAACTCCCTATAAATAAGATTATTTTTTGGGGGGGAGAGGGAGAGCTTGCCAGATAAAATAACTAATGCTTTTATTAAATGAAGTAGTTTTTCTAGTAGGTTCGTGAAACAATCAAGTATTTATTCTCTAGCATGTTTTTCATTAGAAAAACTTCTTTTAGACTCAAAAGGTGAAGAGCAATCGTATCATGGGTTACACCACTAAAAAGCTAAATAAATTCTGCAGTTTTTAGAATATTTTACTGCTTCTTGGGTGCTCCAGTGGGGAATGAGGAATTTTCAAATACTATTAAAAATTTAAGTTTGGGGTCACCTGTGGTGTTGTGGTTAGCATGGCAACCTACAATACTAAAGATCGCGGGTTCGATTCCAGCGGTGGCCCTAGGATTTTTTAATGGGAGTAAAAAATCCTTAGCTATGCCGTCCCTCGGATAGGACGTAAAATGGAGGTCCCGAGCCTGTACGATGTCAGGAACTCGTTAAAGATCCCTATCCTAATTATACCTGGAGAGGCAAAATTTAGGACTCCCACTGTAGCATCGTCCGATTAGCCTAAGTAGCATAAAAATGGACGTTAAACAAACAAACAAACAAACAAAATTTAAGTTTTAATAAATGTTTTGTGTTTTGCGCATTATAAGGCCCACTGAAAGTGGATTTAAAATAACTAGACCTATCTCATGTTTTAGAAAATTTAATGCTGATTAAGAAAATATCGTTTTTGTTTCTACGCTAAACCAAAGTAGAGAAAAGTGCCATTTTTCAGAAAAAATAAGATTTTAAAAATAAAAATAAACATTATTCTATCTCCTCAACAGATTGAGATAGGAAACTCGTTTCTGGCCATTCTGCTCCGTTTAGCATGCACTATTACCCAATTTTTTTTTTTTTTTTTTACAATATGTCTGGGATACCCAGTATAGTGACCTGTAATACATAGTTTAATGTGAATTCCCTGGTAATTAAACCAAGGACGTCCACAGTATTTCGTCTAGGGGGGCATACTGGTAATATTCTTATTAAAATTTCCTGGGGAAAGGTTCTTGAGACTCATTAAATAATTCAAATAAAACTTATTGATATTTAAAAGTGAAAATATTTGCTTATATAATGCTAAATGAATATAGTAAATTAATACGAATTTATTTAATTTATTGTTTTTGTTTGTCATTTATTGTTTATTGTATTTCTAGGGGGGCAGCTGCCCTCCCCTGCCTCCTCCTCTGCATATGCCCATGGATTGAAGATATTTTAATGCTCAAATACATAAATATAAAATAGAGTTGTTATATCATTAGGCTGACAGGGGGTCCACTAGTTAGTTATACTGTTTATTAAAAATACTTATTTTAATATAACTAATATGTCATGTTTGTGATAATTAGATTACTTATAAAATAAAATCATAGCAGTCTTTATCAAAACATAGTTGAATAAACAAATACCACTTAAGCTGGGGTCACTTAAAAAATATCTACAGCTTAATAAAAAAATTTTGCAGGGCATTGTTCAGTGGTAGACGTAAAACAATGATCTTAATCAGAGCTATCAAGTGCAATTTGAATTTAATGGATAAAGTTAAATAATTAAAATTACTTATGTATATTTTTTTTAATACAGACACAACATTTTAGCACTTATAGATATTTAATTTTATTCTCTGCATTATTTGACAGTATCCTTACACATAGTGTATAGATACATTTCAGTAATATATAATTTTATAGTCTCACTAATCTGCACTGGTCAAGGCCCCAAAGGGTATACCTGCTACTTAGTAGGGAATATGAATGAAGGATTCCTCCTTAGTATTAATGATTCATCTGCATTAGTTTATTTTTTATGGGATTGCTGGCTGTTTTATTAAAATAAAACAGTTATCCCTCTCACATTACAAATGGTAATAATGGACTTGGGAGAGATAATGTTCTTCATTTATGGTGTGGTTATTAAATACTTTTTTTGTGCTAGGGATTTTAGAATTACATATATACATACATGTATATATATATATACATATATGTATGTGTATATATATATATATATATATATATATATATATATATATATATGATGTCCTATTTCACCTATATATATACTACATTTCATAAACAAAACAACAACTAAAAAAAATTCTTCCTTTTCTTTGCCTTCTGAAATTTTATCTAGAGCTCTAGGCCAGGCAATCTGCGCTTTTGCAAATCAGGTCCTGCCTACATAATTTACCTATGTTGGCGGGCACCAGCCTCATTAAATTTCTCTCCGTTTTAAATATCACCCAAAGTAAGAAAATACTTTAATTTATGAATTTAACTGCAGGATTTTATAATTCTTAAAGTATATGTTATTGTTTTTTTTTTTTGCAATCAGTTTACGGAATAGTAGGCATTGCATTGTTGAGAGCTAGGTTTTTACAGATAATTCATAGGAGAAAGCTTTGAAAAACTTCACTCTTGGAATTCAAAGAAGCTCCTGTAAAGCGTTCAATGAGGAAATAGCCCATAGCTAATGGCATTTCAATTGCTTATACTTTCACTATTTTCCCCCTTTTTGCTTGACTCGTTCATTAAATTTCTCTCCGTTTTAAATATCACCCAAAGTAAGAAAATACTTTAATTTATGAATTTAACTGCAGGATTTTATAATTCTTAAAGTATATGTTATTGTTTTTTTTGCAATCAGTTTACGGAATGGTAGGCATTGCATTGTTGAGAGCTAGGTTTTTATAGATAATTCATAGGAGAAAGCTTTGAAAAACTTCACTCTTGGAATTCAAAGAAGCTCCTGTAAAGCGTTCAATGAGGAAATAGCCCATAGCTAATGGCATTTCAATTGCTTATACTATTTTCCCCCTTTTTGCTTGACTCGTCAACATTTTGGGCTGTGTGTCCATCTTCATGACCTTTTCTTTATTTGTTTTTGAAATAATTGATAACAGATGAAAAAATCAAAATTTGTTAATAGAATATACTGTATAATTTAAATAAAAGGAATAAGGATTTTAAATCAAATTGTAGAAGAAAAACAATATTATTTTGCTTGTGGGTTGGCCTCCAAATGGTAATTTTCCCCCAACTTTCGATCATCATCACTTATAAAGGGGGCAACCCATGGTTGGAAAACCCCCCTCGGTGAAATCCCATGTAAGGCTAGACGCACATTGAAAAACTCGCGATGCAGAGCAGAGCAGAGCAGTTTTTGTGGAAGGTGAATTAGATAGGAACCGTGCACATAGGGAAGCAGAGCAGGGCAGTGCAGTTTCTTATCTACCACACTTATTGCAAAAACTGATCTGCATCTCGAGTATCTCAATGTGCGCTCGGCCTAAGTAGTGCCCAAGTTGCTCTGTGGTATCCCAAAAATTCATTAGCCCTGGTCCCGAGTCGCCTTGCTACACAATTGTAAATGTGTAAATGTATAATGCTTAATATAATAAATTAATATACTACGATGATAAATAGTTTTTATAACAAAAAAAAACAACAACCTTACTAATGAAAGGTTTATGATCATAGATTAATTCAGGGGTAAAAGAGTTACCAGCAATAAAATCTGTAAAAAGTATGTTGGTATATAAGTTTATTATAAAAATTACAAATTAATTTGGTAGAAAAATACATGTGTGTGTTTTAGGAAAAATATTGATAATAAAAACTAGTAACTAAAAAAACTGTTTATCGTCATTTTGATCACAGAATTGGCAGTGATAAAAAAACTTTAAACAATCTGAGTGATGAAAAACTACTCCCAGATCATGAATATTAATTTTGATTATTTTCTGATCTTATGTGTAAACATTCATGGATTTTTTTAACACATTAAATATTAAATTAACATATTAATATTTAATTAATATTAAATTATTAAATATAAAAAGCTTGTATTATAAAGATACCTATGAAAATACTTTTAATATTTTGCAAATGATAAAAACAAAGAATTTAGGGATTATGGTTTTTCGGAGGGGAATTTTCGGCATTTATTATTTGTTTTATAACACTATCGGCATTTTTAAAATTAAGAAATTAAATTATCTGTTTCAAAAGTCTTATGTGCATCAAATGTACCAAAATAAATTAATCTGCATATCTTAAATTTTATCACAGCGTTAATATTGGCCATGGGAGGGATATTCACAGAAAATGTTATGTCTAAATGTATAGCACAGAATATGTAATTAGTCTAATGTTTTGAGTATTCATTTAATGGCATCATTTTTTTTTTTTTTAATTTTTAATTTTCTTTTAAGTAAACAAATCCTTAAAGCCTAATGCCTCTATTTGTGGAAGCAACATAGTTAAGCAGCTCGTCTGAATCTTCGCAGATGAATGGCTTCTCATGATAGCAGGCCACATCATGCCAAGCAATGCCATCATTATAGACATTGTTCAATACAGACATGCAGGACTCAGTTGTTCCATTGATGTCGAACTCTGCATTGTCCGGCTGGCGGGTCTTCTTGTGCCCAGTCTGGGACCAGGGGTTGAAGCTGAAACCAGCGGGCACTCTGTCGGTGGGTGACATCTTGCTCCTGTTGGCTGACCAGAACCACCCATAGATGTTCTTTGGCTCCAGGTCGCGGCGGTTTTCGCATCCTTTGAAGTCGCAAAGTCTGCCAGATGTCCAAATGTATGGTACATCATCTGAAAATAAGATTGAAAAATTAATTTCCAAGAACAGATGCGGCGTCTTTTGAAATAGTACTTAAGGCTCTAATAATCAATAACTACTAGCCAGTCTGTTCACGGTTCAGCGTCCTGTTAACTACTTTGTTTTTGTGTACGTTCCAATTTAGTTTTCTGTCGAATGTTATACCTAAGTATGTCATCGTGTAAGTTTGTAGGATTCTTTTAGAGTATAGCCGGATGTTTAAATTTGCAATTTCCTTTTCTTAGCAAAAGTTATATATTTCGTTTTATCAATGTTCAATTCAAGTTTGTTGTCAATTGCCCATTTTTCCAATGTTGTTAGCGTATTGTTAGTGTCAGATTATAATTGATTAAATACTTTGCTAGTTACAAGGAGTAAAAGTCGTCGGCGTACGTAATTATCTGTACATTGTTGGATATGGGAATATCAAATATAGAGTTTACTATTATGTTTCAAATTGTCGGTGAGAAAGGTGAGCCTATCGTCAGGTTTTTCGTTATTTTGTAGTTATTCGTTTCTGGTTACAGATACAGTTTAAATATACTCGTATACTAATAAATAAAAGCTTTGTAATATTTTATTTAGACTTTTTAGATATTCAGTTATCCTTTAAACCAGCACCTTTTCTAGATAGTTTAATTTGTGCAATCCTGAATATTATTAGTTTTTAAATTTAGAGGAACATAAACTTTAAACTCACTCTGCTGGATAAGCCTAAACACAAGATCGTTCTCTTGTTGGGTTTCCATAGACACTAGATCCATGCAGTATTCTCTACAGTAGTTCCTTGCGTCCAACCAATCTACTTTGGTATTACGAAATTGCGGCACGTGCCCAGAGAAGAAGTAGTTGTGACCCTGGAAAAAGAATTCTTTCGGCCCTGTAAACAAAAGAGGAGAAATTAAAAAATACCTTGATTTAAATTTAATTACTGTAAATTAAAATTCTTTCAATAAATACTACTTTCAATATTTTTTCTACTATGGAAGGTTAAGGATTGATGGTCCATCGCTGGGTATGTAAAATAATTGATATATTATCCTAAAATTGCCTTGATTGTTTTTTCATCCAACAAGTTTTACGAAGAATAACTTGCAAAAAATTGGATTCCATGCTCCAAGTTATAGAATGACTCAACAGGGCTCGAGGTAGAGGTATGAACTAATGTTTATAAAAGGTCGTGATGAATGTCTAATCCGGAAAGGGACGCGTGTAGATAAAGATCGTCTATCCTTGCCATCCTTTCAAGAAAGGAAATAAAAAGGACTAAATTAGGAAGCTGGAAGGACATACCTCTCATCCTTAATGGGGTCCGTGATAGGTAAAGTTCCTTCGCCCCTGGGCGCCAATTACCCAGAGTTCCGTTTAGCAAGGATTCCAGCTAAGCACTTTAAATAATCAATGTAAAACCTTCAATACAACACGGAGGTCCTTCTTCCTCCTCTCATCACCATGTTTCGCCATAATGCGCCATATTAATTTATTTCCGTTCCTAGAATTTAATGGAGTCATCAACGTGGAGGAGAGCGCTCAAGGCCAACTCGGAGATCATTCTAACGTGGTTTTATTATCTACCCTATTTCAACAGATCCCCTAGAACCTTCTCGCTCTTCCTTTCTCTTTCAAATAGAATAGGTTACGTAATTTATAGAAATAAACTGAAGGCAACAAAGTTAGACTGCCTTGGGTTACGCTATTATCAAAATGTTTACCTTCACACTGCCTCAAACTTTTTAAATGTACTGGATTTTTTGTTGTTTTTTTCCTTAAAATTTTTTGAAAAAATAATTAAATTTGAAACTTGGTACGAATCCATAATCTGTATGATAATATAGATTATAACATGTTTATAATTCGTATCGTCGCTGCTTACAAGCTCTAAAATACCGTTGGAAATGAATAAATAAAAAATGAAGTACCTTTCAATAGATTCAGAGTAATAACAACAAATAATTGTGAATGATAGAAATCTAAAAAGGGAAGGTCATGGAAAATACAGGATTCTGTCTTGATTTCAATTAGTAAAGAAATTTATGGCAGAATGGTAATGGAGGTACCGTACAAGCAGTGACGAGTCTTGCAATACTTCACCTCTGAAGGCAATATTTTCCACCCTCGCAATCCCATCATTTTTTTGTCTAGAACACATTTGTTGAATGATACAGATTTCATGCACGAGATTCCCACGGTACGGTTTCCTTCAGGGCTTGTCATAATATCGTTCGCATAATTCAGTTAGTATCATTTCATTCGTGGCAGTCCTGTTTGGGGAATAGTTTCTATCCTTGACTGGAAACATGGTGACATAGTTATGATTTCTTTTTTGACATTCGATTTTCGAACGAGATTCAGAATCGTAAAGGAGGTACACCTTACGATTTCTTAATTCGTAATCCGGTGAATTGAACTGTAATTGATCAGCTAATGTTATCAACGATGGAATCATTTGTCTTCATTTCAGAATTTAGTAGCGTATACTGCAAAAAAAATGTGTATATGTATAAGAAAGGTTACACGTATGTGTATATGTGTAAGAAAAGTTACACATATGTGTAAGAAAGGTTCCTACTGGTCTTCTTGACTAACTTGACAATGACAGACCAAAGAAACATAGTCCGCTCTACGATGAAAAATTTACCGTTCAAAGATATGTGGAAGTTCTATCATTTATTACTTTCACTTACCTATATATGAAAAATATAGTAAGTGGAAGTATTGCGATCGTGAAATATTTCGACTTCCGGTTTTCAACGGAAATACACGTTTTGGGACCCCCTAAGTCCAATTACCCAAGTCCCGCGAAATGGTCTGTATGTGTGTGTGTGTGTGTGAACAGACTAGCACAAAAACTATAAACCGTGCGAACCTGAAATTGGGTATTTAGTGTAGGTATATGCCCGCGATGTGACAGCAAAAATTTCATCAAAATTGCTCAAAGGGAGGGGGTTCTTTAATATATAACTTTTTACCTTTTTTTCGAATTTCTCAAAAACGGCTCTAACGATTTTGATTAAACGGAGTATTTGATGTATTAATATGCCCGAGATATGACTGTAAAAATTTCATCAAAATGCATGTTTTTTTTTATTTACTCAAAAACGGCAAAGAAAAAATCTTTCAAAATCAAATTATCAAATTATATTAAATTAGCATACATAGTTTTTTGAAATGAGAAAAAAGTATAGTCGTTCCCTAAATTGATGTATTATCATTTATTGTTGAGTCCACGCATGCGTAGTACGCCTTTAATGACAGACCATTGTTCATAATTAATGCCGTTCTGTCCGTTTAATGGAAATTATTTGTTTCATGGTAACTAAATGAAATTTACAACAAGTACATAGAGAATTATAAAATCAGTCGACTTGGAGTATTATGCTTGCATTGCCGAATTATCAAAAGTAAAAACTTTTATTTGATAATAAAAAAAAAAAAAATAGCGTTTTTTATAAAGCAAATGAAAACAACGAAAAATGTGAGACTTTGAGAAGTGGCAATTAACAAAACACCTCGATTTCTAATATGAGTAAGTTGGTAAGCGAAAGTGTGTGTTGCGCGCACGCACCAGATTTTTACTTTCACTTACCTATATATGAAATATATAGTAAGTGGAAGTATTGCGATCGTGAAAAATTTCGACTTCCGGTTTTCAACGGAAATACACGTTTTGGGGCCCCCTGAGTCCAAATAACCAAGTCACGCGAAATGGTCTGTGTGTGTGTGTCTGTGTGTGTGTGTGTGTGTGTGTGTGTGTGTGTGTGTGTGTGTGTGTGTGTGTGTGTGTGTGTGTGTGTGTGTGTGTGTGTGTGTGTGTGTGTGTGTGTGTGTGTGAACAGACTAGCTCAAAAACTATAAACCGTGCGAACCTGAAATTGGGTATTTAGTGTAGCTATATGCCCGCGATGTGACAGCAAAATTTCATCAAAATTGCTCAAAGGGAGGGGGTACTTTATTTAATAACTTTTTACCTTTTTTTCGAATTTCTCAAAAACGGCTCTAACGATTTTGATTAAACGGAGTATTTGATGTATTAATATGCCCGAGATATGACTGTAAAAATTTCATCAAAATTGATTAACCGGAGGGGGGACTTTACTTAATAAATTTTGTATCATTTTCACGCGTTATTTTTATTTACTCAAAAACGGCTTTCACGATTTTCATCAAACTGGGTATTTGATGTATTTATATGCCAAAGATGTGATAGCCAACATTTCATCAAAATTGATGAACCGGAGGGGGGACTTTACTTATTAAATTTTGTATCATTTTCACGTGTTGTTTTTATTTACTCAAAAACGGTTCTAACGATTTTGATTAAACTGAGTATTTGTTGTAATAATATGCACGAGATATGACTGTACAAATTTCATCAAAATTGATTAACCGGAGGGGGGACTTTACTTAATTACTTACTTACTTAATAAATTTTGTATCATTTTCGCGTGTTTTTTTTTATTTACTCAAAAACGGCCTTAACGATTTTGATCCAACTGGGTATTTGATGTATGTATATGCAAAAGATGTGATAGCCAACATTTCATCAAAATTGGTCAAACGGACACTTTATTTCATAACTTTTTTTCCAATTTTTACCTTTTTTTCGATTTTCTCAAAAACGGCTCAAACTATTTTGATTAAACGGAGTATTTGATGTACTTATATGCCAGAGATGTGACTGTAAAAATTTCATCAAAATTGATTAACCGGAGGGGGGACTTTACTTAAGAAATTTCGTATCACTTTCACTTGTTTTTTTTATTTACTCAAAAACGGCTTTAACGATTTTGATCAAATTGGGTATTTGATGTATTTATGTGCCCGAGATATGACTGTAGAGATTTCATCAAAATTGATTAACCGGAGGGGGGACTTTACTTAAAAAATTTCGTATCATTTTCACGTGTTTTTTTTATTTACTCAAAAACGGCTTTAACTATTTTGATCAAACTGGGTATTTGATGTATTTATATGCCCGAGATATGACTGTAAAAATTTCATCAAAATTGATTAACCGGAGGGGGGACTTTACTTATTAAATTTTGTATCATTTGCACGTGTTTTTTTAATTACTAAAAAACGGCTTTTTCATAATTAAAGCCGTTCTGTTCATTTAATGGAAATTACTTGTTTCATGGTAACTAAATGAGATTTTCAACAAGTACATAGAGAATAATAAAATCAGACGACTTGGAGTATTATGCTTGCATTGCCGAATTATTACAAGTAAAAACTTTTATATAATAATAAAAAAAAGTTTTTTTTTATAGAGCAAATGAAAACGAAATGAATATGGAAAAATGTGTAACTTTGAGAAGTGGCATTAACAAAACGCATTATTTTCTAATCTAATTAAGTTGGTAAGTGAAAGTTGTGTGTTGCGCGCAGGCACCAGATTTTTTTATATTCAGGTTCAGCAAGAGCTAAGGCCAGCGCGGTTGTACACACCTTAATTCATGAATGATGTGCAGAATAGTATAACTGTGCGCCGTCCGATATAAACCCACTGAATGGCCGGCCACCGCTTTAGAGTAGTTACACATTATTATCAATTAACTGTTAAGTACGTGTTTATGGCGCCAATGAAAGTATTCTATGTTTAGAAAAATAATTTCTAAACATTTTTATGTTAATTTCTCAATAAATAAAACTGTACTCAGATGGAAAAATGACTTATGTCATTTTTTTACTTGTGTAAACGGATCATCAAAATAGTTTTATAATCATAAAAATATTCGGATGGGGCTTAAATAGCGAAGGTAAATTTTATTCCCATAAGTTATGGAGAAATTAACTCTCTCATTATGCCTAGTAATAAGCACTGGCTAAATAAGAAATATGAAAAAGTTCTATAACATAAATAGGAGAAAAAATGTTTTCCCAAGATTAAAATTTCAATTTACGCGGAAATTAATTGTTTCCATGTAACTATATTAAGTTTTATTTTAATTTAATCATTTTTCGTGGGTAACCACCATATTTTAATTTTAAATATTTTATTTTTGAAGAGAGGGATCAGTGAAGAGGAGAGATTGGCTCCGCTTGGAAGCGAGCTCGGTAGCGCAGTGGTTAGCGTACCGCGTATATCACGCGAGAGATCCGGGTTGGACTCCCGGCCGAGCCCAATCTTTTCTCTTCAAAAATAAAATATTTAAATTTTAATATTAAGGTTTCTTAACAAACAAACGGAGATTTATAAAATCAGACGCATTGGTCTATCATAGGACCATAAACATTGTAGGTTTCTGAAAATGAATAAGAAACAAAAATTCGGAATCTAAGAGTCAATTTACTACGAACCATCTATACCCTTTCTACCGATTCCCTTTCACGTTAAATTTACAAAAATATATATATAAATTTGTCATTCCAGCACAGAAATTTACTACAGTTTTGAAGATCAATGAATGAAAACATTATTCACAAACATAATAATAAAAATCCAAACAGTTAAGATTCCAGCATATATTTATTTTTTCCGATATCTATATAATCAACATTACCAGTACCTACTCTAAGGTATTCTAGGATGTTCTTCAATTCGTAATATGCTTACTGTCTTTTGGTAAGACATTATCTAATGTTTGGCAGCTTAATTGCTTCATTTATTATGTTGTTTCATTCTTTGCATACAAGTACCTCATGTCTAATTTTCTACCCATTCCATTTTGGAAATATTGCAGAAATCGCTACTTAGTTGTTCTGATATGCCGAACCTTTGGATCATCTTTCAATACCGCCTCTCTAAAAATAAGGAGTTTCAAACGTAAATGTAACTGCGTGTATTTTACTATCCATTTAAATTTCTGAGCTATGCCGCCTTTCCTGGAAAACCTATCCCATCAGCTGAAAAACTTACAAATTTTATTGCTCTTTGAAACTTGTATATTGTTTGATATATAACGTTCTGATTAAATGATTTCTGTATTTAGTACCCATTTCTCCAGTGTACATTGCATGAAAAACTTGGGATATAACTGCTCTTTGAGATATGAAAAAAAAGAAAAGAGCTAATCTAATCTGATCTTAACATTCATAATAATAAGAGTTTATCATATTCCGACAGCAACGAGTCTAAATAAAATAACTCTGGGCCAATTATGTCTCGTTCATCCTGTTCCTTGTTCTTTGTAGTCGTCCCTTCCAGTTACGTCATACAATTTGAATGGTATTAATAATCATTTCAACATGATCGGATTCGTTACTGTATATCAGTGAAGCAGTCAATTATCGATTTTGAGGCTATTATTACCGAGAACGAAGATGCACCGTCGAAGATGTATTGCTGCCTCTTCATTATGAAAGTGAATTTCTCAGTAACTGCTTTCAAGGTCCTCACTTAGCTCGTTCGTTCCGTGTCAAGGTGAGCACACTAATCGCAGAGTCTTCAACTATTAATTAACAAGGAGAGATAAGCATTTCCTTAACTTAAAGTTGGCATGGAGTGAAGAATTGCCATTTTCATTTATATTTGATTATTAATGGGTGATTCTCAAAATATGTGCAAGTTTTACATTTTATTTTCGAAATTTTTCAGTACCTATGGTTAAAAAAAAAATTTAGTATTTGGTAATGTATAAATAAATGTATTTGGACCCATCCACAGCAAATCTAGCATAATAGCAGTTCATGACCATTGCTTGAAATTCAGATAATTTAATTTAAAATTTCATTGCCACGGCAATGATTTCAGTTACGTACGTCAATGACTAATTGTAAAACTGTCTTAATTCCATTTATTGTTTAGTATATTCCACATTTAATGCAGGATTGGATTATATCATAAGAATCGCCATAATAATTTTTTATTAAGGGAAAAATATTCTTAAACATATATCATATTTTTTTCCAGAAATAAAAAAGGCATCGAAAAATAACTTAAGCAAACATCTGACCCCGATTCACCTAACTCATTTATATTGTTGGAAGGGGATGAAATGGGAAGATGTTACCATAATTCACAATAATGGGGAGATGATACCATAATCCAAACACTATTGCGTTTCATATCCGACGATCTGAAACATTGTGTGTCGTTCGTAATCTGCAGATTTTCAACTTCTGTAAATTAAAATGATTTTCAAGATTTTAATGTTTGTCAAAACAGATCTTGCATCATCTCGAAGAATTCGAAAGATAGTAGAGAAAAGGAAAAATCTTTTCCACAATACACCTTTAAGCACCTCGAGGAATAGAAATTTTGTTTTTATTTGGTAGATATTAATTTTTTTTAATATAAACTTGTTGCAAGTGCCTTGTCCTCTTTAATTCATGTTGTCATACTCGTTCAAAACTGAAAAACAACATAATTATTTAAAACTAAAATAAGTATCCGACTCTTTGATGAATCCAAATAGTTTATTTATTTCATTAACTGATTCATATTTTCGTGACTAATACACAAAAATGTATCCTTCTTTTTTAAATCACCAGTACATTGAAAGGTTCAAATCGGCAAAAACTAGAATAGCTTAGTTTGTTTTAGTCGAAAAGACACATTTTTGTAAATATTTTACATCCTGTCAGTTAAATTTTTTTTTTCATCCCCTTCTGGTATGATGCAGAAATGTTCATTATTTAAAAGCTGTTTTATATTCTTTCATTATGTTGCCTTTCAATAGTCATTGTCATGGGCAAATAATTGGCCTCGACAGGAAATATCCACGAGAATGAGGGGGAGAAAGCTCCACGAGAATGAAAAAATTACATTTACAAATTTTTCATTTATAAACTATATGATTTACGAAAGAACGAATGTCATAATTTAATAGAGCGGGTTAAGGGGAAAAAGAAGAAAATATTTTTAAGCCGTAAATTCATAAAGTTACGTGAATGAGGGTAATAAACATAAACTTCCATTTTCGATGAAAGAACACCCCGGCATGGTCCGAAATAGTGCAGAAGGTAATACAAAGAGGTGAAATCTTACTCGGATTACGATCAGAAAACATAGAAATATGTTATAATTTTCATTTCATCAGTCAGATATCTGCTGACAGAAAATGTTTACATCTAAAAAAATCTGGTGCGTGCGCGCAACACACAACTTTCACTTACCAACTTAGTTAGATTAGAAATTAATGCGTTATGTTAATGCCACTTCTCAAAGTTACACATTTTTCCTCATTCATTTCTTATTTTTTTTTTTTATTTGCTCTATAAAAAATACTGATTTTTTATTATTAAATAAAAGTATTTACTTGAGATAATTCGGCAATGCAAGCATAATACTCCAAGTCGACTGATTTTATAATTCTCTATGTACTTGTTGTAAATTTCATTTAGTTACCATGAAACAAATAATTTCCATTAAACGGACAGAACGGCATTAATTATGAACAATGGTCTGTCATTAAAGGCGTACTACGCATGCGTGGACTTAACGTGTTTTATGAATTGACTGAATATTTTTCTTTTTCTATCCTCTATATGTTTACTTGGTTTTTATCAAATCTCATATTTAGCCATTTCTTATTTTTAGGCGTAACGAAAGACAGTTAATTTCTCCATATAAACAAAAACAAAGGTACTTTGTAGAAAAAAAAAAACAGCCCCCTCAGAACATTTTAACAATGATAAAGCTTAACTGATATTAAAGAACACCTAATTTTCATTAAACATGACGACTTTGATAAAAATCATTAAAGCCGTTTTTGAGATAATCGAAAAAAAGGTAAAAATTGGGAAAAAAGTTATGAAATAAAGTGCCCCCTCCGTTTGACCAATTTTGATGAAATGTTGGCTATCACATCTTTTGCATATACATACATCAAATACCATGTTGGATCAAAATCGTTAAAGCCGTTTTTGAGTAAATAAAAAAAAACACGTTAAAATCATACAAAATTTATTAAGTAAAGTCACCCCCTCCGGTTAATCAATTTTAACGGAATTTTCACAGTCATATCTCGGGCATATTATTCCATCAAATGCTCAGTTTAATCAAACTCGTTAGAGCTGTTTTTTAGAAAATCGAAAAAAAGGTAAAAATTGGAAAAAAAGTTATGAAATAAAGTGTCCGTTTGACCAATTTTGGTGAAATGTTGGCTATCACATCTTTTGCATATACATACATCAAATACCCAGTTGGATCAAAATCGTTAAAGCCGTTTTTGAGTAAATAAAAAAAAACACGTGAAAATGATACAAAATTTATTGAGTAAAGTCACCCCCTCCGGTTAATCAATTTTAACGAAATTTTCACTGTCATATCTCGGGCATAATATTACATCAAATGCTCAGTTTAATCAAAATCGTTAGAGCGGTTTTTAGAAAATCGAAAAAAAGGTAAAAAGCTATTAAACAAAGTACCCCCTCCGTTTTAGCCATTTTGATGAAATTTTTGCTGTCACATCGCAGGCATATACCTACACTAAATACCCAATTTCAGGTTCGCACGGTTTATAGTTTTTGTGCTAGTCTGTTCACACACACACACACACACACACACAGAACATTTCGCGGGACTTGGTTATTCGGACTCTGGGGACCCCAAAACGTGTATTTCCGTCGAAATTTTTCACGATCGCAATACTTCCACTTACTATATATTTCATATATAGGTAAGTGAAAGTAAAAAGAGGCCCCAATGCCGGGTTTGGCTTTGAATATGGAGTGACGAGAAGTTGCCCATAGTTTGAGAATCACCCTAATTTATTATAGTTATAAAACTTATAATAAAAATTACTATTTTGAACCTATCGTTGAAAATTATTTACATAATCACCAAAATTCTTTGCTTTGCGCCACCTTGACCCGTCTACGATGATGTTTCGATGCACGCCTGGAATTGGAACAGGCGATTACTCAGCCTCGAAAAGCATTGGAGGTTTATTTCGAAATTCTTTCCTAGAGAATTTTTATAGATAATATTAAATCGCATATTCGTTATGAATAAGATGCTTAAGGCATTTTAGCCGGTATAAATGTTTGATACAATTTATCAATTTTCGATGATCATTATTTTATTTAAAAAACATGGAAACATGGGTTTTGTATAAAACATTTATTTATTTTATTTGAAATCAGATTTTGGATCCTATGCGTTTTCAAAATAATCATTAATGTTTCCATTAAGATTTATTTAAGGTTATTTCAGCTAGAATAAATTAGTAAATGGTCAATTCCAATGTATTTTGTTTTTAGCTATTATTCCATTAATGAGTTTAAAGTTATGTTGATAATATGTTAATATGTAGTTCATTTTCCACGCAGAAAAAAAAACATTTTATTTGAAATCCTGCAGTGAGTTTTCACAATATTTTTAAAGTTTAACATGTATATATAAATGGAGTATTTTATATATTTCGAGTTTTATCATAACACGATAGTGACGAAAATTAAAAGAAGTAATCATAATGTTTGTTTGTTTAATTGCTGTTGTTTAAATCATATTTTTTTGTAATCTTTCGCATATTTTTTAAACCGCTGTAATTTGATTTCTTATTATTTTTGAACTAGGTAGCTTTTCGCTAGCTAATTTGTTTGATGGTTTGTTTAACGCCATTTAACGTCATTTTATGCCATTAAGGCTAATCGGACGATGCTAAAGTGGGAGTCCTAAATTTTGCCTATCCAAATATAATTAGGATTGGGACCTTTAGCGAGTATCTGATATCTTACAGGCTCGGGACCTCCATTTTACGTCCTATCCGAGGGACGGCATGGCTAAGGATTTTTTACTCCCATTAAAAAATCCTATGGTCACCGCTGGGCGCGAATCTGCGATCTTTAGTATTGTAGGTTGCCATGCCAACCACTATACCACAGGAGACTCCCGCTAGCTAATTGTTTTAATAATATTTGCAGTTATACAAAAAATTATTTCT
This sequence comes from Aelia acuminata, assembly GCA_911387785.2. Classification (NCBI taxonomy): domain Eukaryota; kingdom Metazoa; phylum Arthropoda; class Insecta; order Hemiptera; family Pentatomidae; genus Aelia; species Aelia acuminata. The sequence continues at coordinate 74,451,318 of OU426978.1, read as the reverse complement.
AAAAAATATAATTCTACCCAGACATTATTATTAACTAATGGTAATGCCATTACATTGCTATTAATTAATTTGTCATAACCATTAGTAAATAATTCAACGACTCGTTTACGACGAAAAACATAACAACTAAGGTTATTCGGTTCATTAGCTCATATTCATTCTGGGAACGATTAAATAAGAAATTATGTCCTGGTTTAAACGAACCTCATTCAAACGAACTTCATTTCGTATTCATGGTTAGCAGCAACATTTTTAGTCGATACCCGAAACTGGAGAAAGTAGAGCAGGCAGAGTCCTATATATGTTTGGACTAAATCATTCCCCGACTAACCTATGTTGTTTTCGAACAGTTCTCAGGATATAATCGTGGATTGGTATTCTGAGCATAAGGCCAAGGAATGGGCCACCACTTTTTCCAACTAGATGGGAGAAAGTGTCACTTAGTGTGATAAAAAAATAATAGAATAGAATGTCGTAGGTTGACGAAGCTACAACACTATTGGGTATTTAATAAACCTTAATTGATTATTTCTACATTCATTAAAGTTCACATCAAATATTTGCTTTTTCCATTCATTTCTTTGTTTTCGAATTAATTTGTTATCATTATGATTAAAATGATTATCTAATAATCAAATATATTGTTTAGTGAGGATTATTTGATTAGGTACTGTATTAACTAATGAAAGGAAAATTGGACCTGAATAACTATTACATTTTAATAATTAATTTTAACTCCTAGTTTTATTTGAAATAATTCTATCTTTTTTTTTTCTTCTTTTTTTTATCAAGAGTTTTACTTTGGCTGTATAATGAATAAGTAATTCATTCTTGGTCTTTCATAATTTGCTTACAATACACGGAAAGGAAAAAATCCACTAACCTATAAATGTGTTAGGGAAAATTTTTATTACTAGATTTATTCATATTGTATACAATCTTTCCCTTTTACTTGAAGCACTTAAGGCTGGAACAGAGAAATACGACAACGTCGCACAGGGGATCAGGAAAACTTGGGAAAGCAGGTCACTTAATTCACTTTAAGGGTTTTTGTTAAGTCCCGCAAGAGAGGAATAGAAAGCTTGTAAAAAGAAACCGATAGGGATCTACAAGTGCCAATTGCGGAGGCCTCTTGTACCACGAATTTGATGTACCTCGATCAACCGCTCTATCTCTTCACGTTTGGCGGCCATGAGTTGAAAGTAAACCTAATTATAAGTTTCAAACATAGGAAAATTTCATTCAAAGTCATTAAGAGATATCTATGACTTCGCCATGGTATGACACTTTACATAAAAGTGTCATACCATGATTCTGAAATTTACAATAATACCTAGCATTTTTATAATATTGTAAAAAATAGAAGTATCGCAAAATCATCTTTTTTGAATATTAAAATATTTATTTATTTATTTAATTAAACTTAAGGTGGCGTGTACAACAGCAAGGGCTAGAGGCACCAAATTCTATTTAGATTACATACAATGGATCAAATACATGGAAACTACATTAAATAATGACTAAATATATATTTGTAAATATCGGTGTCTTTAAGAAATTAAAATAAGTTTTTTGAATTTTCTGGTATTAGGGCTTCAGCATATCCCTCGAGGTGGTGTGTGTCCCTCGCTGCTTCCAGTCCTGGGCAATTTTCCAGAATATGTTGTAATGTTAAATTTGTATTACATGTTCGACACATTGGAGGAGATTTACCTTCTAAGAGGTGCCCATGAGTTAGCCTGGTGTGCCCAATTCTCAGCCGGGTTATTCTAGTTTGATCTCGGCGGCTTCCTTGTATTTCTGGGAGAGGTTTGCTATCGCTGAAGAGCTTCTTCATTTTATTAGTAGCCGGGACCATTGCCCGAAAATGACCTCAGGCTTCTTTATGAATATTAAAATTAAAATGGATATTTCCATAATAATTCCTTGCGTAATGGATTGCTATTAAGTTCTAATAAGTGCCATTATGCAGAACTGTCAACGATCATAAAGGCCATGCTACATATTAATTTAAATATTCTCTTTTCATCATTAATACGTGTCCGAACGACTACTACATCTGTGAATAACAATAAATATTGTATCTTATAAAACGATTTACATCTCGATAGCAAGGCTTCAATTGTGACACAAGGAGTGGATATATTAATTGCAATTTTTTTTTCTTCAAATTAATGCCTTATTGATAAGATTTCATCTCATTACACGAATAAATTGGAAAATATGTTAAAGCTATACGGAGATTACGGGAAAAGGAACTTCTCGTTCGAGCCGAAGCAATATTGTTCCAAAAAATACTAATTGATCTGTTATTAAGCCTCAGTTATGGTGAGCATTAGAAAACCTTTTCAAATGGTTTTGTTACTTGAATTATTTAATATTCCAGTTGGTGATCTTATAATTGTCCTACTTATGGCAATCGAACAATTATTTCTAAATTATAAGTACCAAGAGTTAGGTAACGGAATCGACCAATAACCACCTATCCGGTTGGAAAGTAGGATTCCGGTTGATGGCCCACTAAGATGAGATGATGGGACTATAATAAAGGAAGGTTTGTTAACACCTCCGGCATCATCTCCCTCGCGGCCTCCCCTTTCTCACAAATAGCTAGAGCTACCTCTCTCAATCTAGTTTGCCTTCGCCTGCTTTAACTGCATCTTATCCGCTCCTCTCGTCCTAATTACATCCTCATTTATCCTCACAAATTCCACGTTATTACTTTCACAATATATGCGTAGGGTGTTTTAAAATTAGATGGGATGCTTTTATTTTAACATTTTGTTTAAAACACATTTAAATATGGTTATGGTCCTAAAGTTGTTTGATAAGTTTTCCTTATTTCCATTTCATCTGATACAACAAATAAACTCTTCAATAGCTGTAAGATGTAGAACTCTATGGAATGCATCTAATGGTGAAATATACTCCCTAGTAGAAAATGTTTGTAAGGGATCGATTTTTGAAGAGGTATTATTAAAAATATAAATAATATTTAACAACTCAGAGTGTATTATACATAAAATGGAACAAAATAATAAGTTGACCAAAATAATACCATCGCTATGGTATTTTACAGATTCAGATACCATAGACAGATACAAACATTTTATCATGTATGTCACATTCTGCAGAACGAAGGCTTGCTTTTTTTTTAAATTATGCATTAATTAAAAAATAAATACCACTATATTATGGAGGAGGAGATATAATTTATGAGTGTAATGCAAAGAATCAGTCTAGGGGCAGAGGCACAATACCTGTCGTTCAATCATTTTGTGTGCACTTTTCAATCCTAAAAAATTGAACTCACCATTTTTGGTCTCAGTAACAAAGAGGAAACCAAAAAAACTCTCCTCAGGCTTACTACTAAACAAAATCTGAAAGAGATTGCTTCGAAATCATACGAGGGTGTGGTCCTCAGTTCCAATACCCAAAATGTAAAATTTAAAGAACTTCTCACACCAAAAAAACTCCAGGTCAGGCGATGGGCGAAGAGAGCTCAAAATTGATGATACAAGAAAGACATAGATGGTTCAATTTTCGAGCGTCTCTTTTGTTAGAAAGGGCAAAACTTCTGCATTGAGTTTTGCAGAAGTATGATCAACATATAACAGTAAAGAGCATTTGGTTCCCTGGCTAATGGTGTAGAATCTTCTCCGAAAAAATATCAATTACTTGCACTTATCATAATCATTAATGTCATGACATATCTGCGTCTCCTATGTCATTTGTAATTAACGTAACACAACATTGTGGCAATTATTCATTGATACCAGTCAAGTTAGATTGAAAGCTCCGATACTTCACAACATCAATCAATTTTTATCAATACCTACATGATGATCAATAATGCATGATGAAAGCTTGGACGAACTATTCGAATGGCCAGAGAAAGCAGCTTGGCAATCATTCAAAATTGTTATTCACAATTTGTTGAATAATCGAAATTATGGGATAATATACACTGAGTGGTTTTATCGAATTATATGGAATCTTCAAATTTTGTCCTGGGGTATTTTCTTTGACCTACTCAACCTTATACTACCTACAACTGTAAACACAACTCAAGATAAAATGAAATCTTTAAATTCATGGTGATGTTGTATTATGATTCGAATCAGAAAATTATGATTATATATAAAGTATTAAATCGGTACTACAGAGTTAAAGAACACCATGTCCATTTTATTTATTTTATTATTGTAATTACAAGTAACAATATGGATTAAAATAACCTTGGTAAAAGCACCTTTTTAAATTTGATTTTTCTTTACTTATGAACGCTTTTCACATAGTTATATAACTTGAATATTAATTGAAAATATTTATCATATTAATGATGTTATTTATTTATGGTCTTTGGTTGAATAATTAAGTTATAATTTTTAAACTATTTTATTAGAAGATAAAAAATTCGACCACGGCCGGGAATCGAATCTTTTATCTTCTAATAAAATAGTTTACAAATTTATCATATTATTTAAATTCATTGTGTCAACTCTAAAACATTATGAAAATTTACCTCCGGGGTTTTAACTGTAATACCTATGTGATGTATTAAAATATGTACACGTTTTATAAACAAATTTGCTCTTAGATGTTATCCTTTATTAGCATGATTTCTCTTCTTAAGAAATTTGAACTCCAAGCATATCCTATACGAATGATTGTAATCTTGTTGTTTGAAATGATAACGTATAACTGCAGCACAGATTTCACTAATCATGAGTTCCTATTGATTGAGCCATAACAATGCCACCATCGAAAATACGGAAACTAAAAGTAAGAGAGAAAGGTGTAACCAATCCCATCAACTCCTGCTACTTGCAGCTTTCTCTTATTTCTTTTACACCGTTCCTACAATTACGGATTGTTGTCAATAAAATATAATTTTAAGGAAGTCTCGACGAAGTTTAATAGATATCCAATTTTATACCGAACTATACCACATTTTGAAATAGTCTTCCCTATTGTATCACATACCCTTCACTTAGGCTGTGCCCTTTGGAGAAAGTGCTCATTTGGCAAAAATTTCTATTAGTTTCATTGACAGTAAATTGCACTTACTACCTTATGGTTACTTAGCTTACCTTTTCTAATTACTTATTTAGTCACGAAATAATATAAAACATCTTAAAAATAAACAACAAATTAACGGGATCCTTCTGAGTCATCATTGGCCTCTCTATCTTTGACCAACGTTCAGTTTTAACCAAATCTAGCTATCATTCTTCATATATTCTCTTTCTGATTTTCGTAATCGATTCATTTCACATTGGGGAAAGTGGAAAAGTAAAATACTCTGACCTCACTTAAATCGTAACGTATAGCTGCCAAAGGTTTAAGTGAATTGATTGATCAAGATTGATACATTTATCTAAGTAGTATATCGGTAACTTGGTTTGACAAGGCTCTTACCTTTTTGGCAAAAATGACATTTTTTGTGCTGTTAGCTCTACTTTAAAATGATTTTCTCTCTCTTTTTACTTTCACTTACCTATATATGAAATATATAGTAAGGAGAGTATTGCGATCGTGAAAAATTTCGACTTCCGATTTTCAACGGAGATACACGTTTTGGGGTCCCCTGAGTAACAGACTAGCTCAAAAACTATAGGCCGTACAAAACTGAAATTGGGTATTTGGTGTATGTATATGCCCGCGATGTGACAGCAAAAATTTCATCATAATTGCTCAAAGGGAGGGGGTACTTTATTTAATAACTTTTTACGTTTTTTTTTTTCGATTTTCTCAAAAACGGCATTAACGATTTTGATTAAACTTAGTATTTGATCTATTTATATGTCCCAGATATGACTGTAAAAATTTCATCAAAATTGATCAACCGGAGGGGGGACTTTACTTAATAAATTTTGTATCATTTTCGCGTGTTTTTTTTTATTTACTCAAAAACGGTTTTGACGACTTTGATCAAACTGGGTCTTTGATGTATGTATATGCCAAAGATGCGATAGCCAAAGTTACATCAAAATTGATCTACCGGAGGGGGGACTTTACTTAATAAATTTTGTATCATTTTCACGTGTTTTTTTTTTTTGTGTTTTTTTACTCAAAGACGGCTTGGACGATTTTGATTAAACTTGGTATTTGATGTATGTATATATGACAGCCAAATTTTTATTAACCGTATTATGAAAATAAAAACTTTTATTTATTAATAAAAAGATTAATGTTACTTTAGAGAGTAAATACGTGATGCTCAAATTTTTGAAGCATCACAAGTGTGTAAAAAATCGAATAAACATGTAAAGGAGAAAAAAAAATATGGTATAAGATAATAGTCTATAATTAATATAGGCATATTTTAGTCTTGAAACTTTTGGTCCATAATAAATTTTTGAAAACAATATAAAGCGATTTTAGAGGAACAGTAATCGTTCTTGATTTCCAGAAAGGCATAAGAGAAGTAAATACACCTATCGATTCACCTTCACGATGTATTTGCAAAAAGCAACTCGTAGTAAAAAACAAGCAAGCAGTAAAAAAACTCGACTGTTGATGAAATTAGTCCCTTTATATATAAATTAGCAATAATGAATCGAAAAGTGCTGAGAATTACCAAATTTTGCTACACAAGGTCTTCAAATATAAGTATATACTTAAATGTTGAAAAATGTGTGAAGTTGAGGAATGGCGTTTACATATTATCGAAACACTTCGATTTCTAATCCAAGTAAATTCGTAAGTGAAAGTTGTGTGTTGCGCGTATCGCACCAGATTTTTTTTTTGTACAATGAAAGTTGTAACTTTACTTACATCTACATACGTCAATTTCATTTTTACTTATTGGGTCTGAGAAAGTATTTTTTTTATGTCATTTAAAATAAAAGATTTGTTTCTTAAAGAATTTTCATATATTCAAATAATATCATTTGTAAAAATAAGAACAGAATTAATAAATTTTATTAATAAATTCTAAACAAGGCAATAAATCTGTTGCAAAGATGTTTCATTCCTTTGAGAGAATGATACTTATGATGATATGTTTTATAATAAATGATACTTTGTTGAGCCGGTTAAGGATAGTTAAACTCTGTCTTGACTATTTAAAAGAGTACAAGAATACACCCAACCCCAAGGACACTGAAGGCAAAGAGGAAGAAGAGAATCGCCAGAGAAATTAATTAATGTGTGTATTTTAGAAGGCCTTTGAATGATCGTAGAACCTGCTGCTGATAGGATCACCAGGGCGAAAAAGATCTGCTTCATGCATATTTTGTACGGGCCAGTAGGCAGGGATTTCCAAAGTTTTTTGTACCATACTCCGTTGAAATCAAAGCCTACCACATCCCCTTGCAAAATTAATTGTAGGGATATGTTATAAAATCTGGTGCGTGCGCGCAACACACAACTTTCACTTACCAACTTACTTAAATTAGAAATTGATGAGTTTTGTTAATTGCCACTTCTCAAAGACACATTTTTCCACATTCATTTCTTATTTTTTTTTAGTTTTTATTTGCAGTATAAAAAACACTAATTTTTTTTTTATTAAATAAAAGTTTTTACTTGTGGTAATTCGGCAATCCAAGCATAATACTCCAAGTCGTCTGATATTATAATTCTCTATGTAGTTTTTGAAAACTTCATTTACCATGAAATAAATAATTTCCATTAAATGAACCGAACGGCTTTAATTATGAACAATGGTCTGTCATTAAAGGCGTACTCCCCCACATGCCTGTGCTCAACGTATTTTATTTGTTGACGGAATATTTTTCGTATTTCTCCTCTATATGTTTACTTGATTTTTTTCATATTTCATATTTAGCCATTTCTTATTTTTAGGCGTAATGAGAGACAATTAATTTTTCCATATTAATATTCCATAATAAACAAAAACAAGGGTACTTTACAGGAAATCAAAACAGGCCCCTTTCCCATTTAAGCCCCCTCAGAAGATTTTAATAACGATAAAGCTTACCTTAAGTAAGTAAAAAAACACCTAATATATCATTAAATTTTATTGATTTTCCTAGTTTTTAAAAACTGTACTTGTTTTTTTTTTTATAACAAATTTTGATGTCATGAAAGTGTGTAACGCCCAATATGCTCTACTTTTTTGTAAAAGCATTTATAATAAAAATTACGTGTACCTTATTATGGTAAGATTATCAATAATAATAGAAGCCTGTAAAAAATCAGGAAAACCATTATTATAAAAACTGGGAAATTGACTGCGCCTTTATCGTTACTTTTTGGCAGGTAACGTTTTTATTTGATGGACTGCAAGTATTTCTTTTCTGTACCAAGGCGAAACATCCATAAAAATACATATAATTTATTAAAATAGCATTCCATCACTTTTAAAAATAAAAGTATTGCATTGAAAACATTTATAATATTCTAAACATTGCGTTCAATTAAAATAATTTACAACATAAAATTAGTTTTAATAATAGTGTAATAAAATATTAACTCAGTGAAAATCATTTTTATTTTTAACTAGTATCAACCCCCCACCTCCCTGACCATAATTCACTACTCCATTTTTAATCAACCCGCAGCTGCGAGATAATCCGCAAAGAAAAAATAATAATAATAATAGTAATAACAAATTGTGAGTCTTAGATTTTTCTAGAAGAGATATGAAGGGAAATCCATAATAATTTATCTATGAATAGGAAAAACCAAACAAAAAAAAAAAAACGTTAAAATGGCCTGATGAATGAGATAATGAATATTGAGCATAGTTTTCAACGCTACTTACTTGATGAACATTTCTGGGGGTTCGGAAGAGCCAGAAACCTTCCGGGTTTTTGTGTCCTGACCTGGCACAGAGCAACCGATAAGAGAGCACAGAATGCAATGTATACTTTGTACCTGCAACAAACGAATAAAAGTTTAACACATACAATATCAAACAATTTTTTTTATTATTTTAAACATATAAACATTTTATTTAGTTGCTTGATCATTTAATACTACGATGATTGTGATTCTAGGCTTTTACCAAGCATCTTTGCTACGTGTCATGACTTTTAAGATAGCGAAGTGGGTCCGTAGAAAATGTCAGGAAAGAAAGTGAATTTAAGGATCTGTTTATACGTCCGGGCTGTATCCATTACTTCCTGGCAAAGGTAACGTGTCGAAAGAACGTTGATGGAATATATATAAAACTACTTTAGGCACTCACAATGCGAGTTAATCAGCGTACCTTGAGTGATTCTAAACCCGGGTGCTATGTTGGAGGGGCACCTCGCACATTTGACAACTATCAAACATCGATGATACGCGTAATTTTCTTATGTATTCTTGTAATAACCATATGCTAATAATCCTGTTATGACTTGTCTGTTGGACGTTTGGTTTCAACAAGTTGCGTATATAACTTCTGGAACTGTTGAGTCGTCTATTGGTCGGTTTCCATGGTGACGGTGAGTGACGTAATCCATGAACAGTGCATATATAATATAATATATGATATAACCTTCCTTAGTTACCTTTGTTTACATTTCATATCTTTTTCACTAATTGCTAAAATTAGTTTTTGCTATAAAGGTTCTTTATAGGAGAGCAAAAAAGTCCCCTTTTCCATTTAAGCCCCCTCGGAACATTTTAATGATGATAAAACTAAGCTGATATTAAAGATTATATGCTTCTCATAAAACATGACGAGTTTGAACAAATCGTTAGAGCCGTTATTGAGAAAATCGAAAAAAACGTAAACATGAGGCAACATTTATTAAATAAAATGCCCCCCTCAGTTTGACCAAGTTTGATTAAATTTTCCGCTGTCACATCGCGGGTATATACGTATAGGAAGGTTCATACGGTGTATAGTTTTTTAGCTAGTCTCTTCACACACAAACCATTTCGCTGGACTTGGTTGGTTGGTTGTTGTTTATATAAGAGCGTAAAGCCAGCCGGTCATCAACGCCTTTAGCGGGATTTGGTCATTTGGACTCAGGGACTCCAAAACGTGCATTTCCGTTGAAAACTGGAAGTAGAAATTTTTTACGATTGCAATACTTTCCCTTGCTATATCTTTCATATATAGGTAAGTGAAAGTAACAATACTTTCATATATAGGTAAGTGAAAGTAAAAATGTAATCTCAAACTTAATTTTAGATCATGTGTTTACGTTCTTGTTAAATTGGGAACAGAACATAAAATTAAATATTAACTAATTGGGCATTAATTTTTCTATCGCAACTTAACAAAACCCAAATTGATCCGACTCGATCCAGCGTATCACTCACTATCTTTAGATAGATTTCATTCATTTTGGACAAATAACAATACAGTTAGATTGCTATTTACCAATGCTACATCAAATTCTAAATCTGACGAAACCACATTTATAGCAGGTAAGCATGACAGGGCTTGCATTTACTGCAACGTAACACTACCGTTAGTAGGTGACCTCGTGTGGCGCACAGTGGTCAATAATTGTTTTTTGGCGGACATAAATCTACCATTTTCACAATTTTACAGATAAATTGATGGGATCTTTTTTATTACCTTCTTAATAAAATTCAAAAACCAAGGAAACAATTCACGTTAAGATTGCTTCGGTTTAAATGTCCTTTTTGCTTACCCAAAACCAGGTTTCTTGTGTGTTAATAGATAGTTTTCGTTAGTATGCAAAAAAACATGGAAGAACACAATATTTTTCAGAATTTTCTTTTTTATTTTTTTAGTCTGAGGGTGGGCTTTCATACCACCGAGTATCCAAAAGAAAATTCAAATTTCGTAGAAGTTATGTGTATTTTAAAAACAACTAAAAATTCAACATTAAACTCGATTTTCTCCTTTTAGAAATAAGATATCAATATACCGATTTCACTGAAAGTTTACATTCAACGGCTAGTATATTACGTATGAGCAACATGAATTTGGTTCGCTTTTTATGGTACAAAAGAAATTTATATACTACTTTTTTTTCAATAAAAACCGTTTTTCTCGGTTTCAAAGGGGTACTCCCCGGAGTTATCACTGGGGTAATTTCTAGTCTTACTTGTACTACGACCACATAAAAAGATCAGTTAAATTCACTTGCGCCTTTTTTAGAAAAGTATGTTTTGTATATGTTTACAGAAAAATTGGCAATGTTTGGCCCTATAATCTGCTCTAAATGGTACAGGTGCATTTAAAAGCTCCTTCTAATCTATAACATAAAACGACTACATCTATACATAAGGTTTTCACTTATAAATGTATATTGCGGTATAAAATTTTCAGTTAATTCATCAAATCAATTTACACTCGTTAAAATATGTGGACTATACTTTAGGGCGGACTTTGCCATTTTTCGCGCAACAGAACAAGAAGGACTGAATTGGACTTGTAGTGCTACAGATTGTCTAGAGAAAACATAACTTTATCTTAAGTAAGGCAGACAAAGCCGATTAGCAACACAAGGCCAGAGTCATACTGATTCTTTCCTAATTACTTTACCCTCCACTACAAAAATGCCTGAATAACTATAAGTAGAAAATTATTATTTCTATATAATAAGAGTTTGCAGGAAAAGTCATAAAATCTTACCCTTACGAGTGTAAATTGATATGACAAATTAACTGAGAATAAATCGGTTGGTTTTTCTTTTACAAAGAAAGGCTATATTTATTCGTTTTAAGTTTAATGAAGAGCAAATATGTATGTGATTTCACCCATACAGTAGTTTTTTCATCTCAATTAATCAACTGAAAAAGAGAAACGAAATTCTGTTTACTTGTGAATCCACTTATTCGATAACAGGTACCTAGTCAAGGTTTTTAATAAGGCTATTCAAAATTTTATATCGCAGTATACATTTATAAGGGAAAACCTTATGTATAGATGTAATCGTTTTATGTTATAAATTAGAAGGAGCTTGTAAATGTACCTGTACCATTTAGAGCAGATTACAGGGCCTAACAATGCCAATTTTTCTGTAAACATATACAAAACATACTTTTCTAAAAAAGGCGCAAGTGAATTTAACTGATCTTTTTATGAGGTCGTAGTACAAGTAAGACTAGAAATTACCCCAGTGATAACTCCGGGGAGCACCCCTTTGAAACCGAGAAAAACGGTTTTTATTGAAAAAAAGTAGTATATAAATTGCTTTTGTACCATAAAAAGCGAACCAAATTCATGTTGCTCATACGTAATATACTAGCCGTTGAATGTAAACTTTCAGTGAAATCGGTATATTGATATCTTATTTCTAAAAGGAGAAAATCGAGTTTAATGTTGAATTTTTAGTTGTTATTGAAATACCCATAACTTCTATGCAATTTAAATTTTCTTTTGGATACTCGGTGGTGTGAAAGCCCACCCTCAGACTAAATAAATAAAAAAGAAAATTCTGAAAAATATTGAGTTCTTCCATGTTTTTTTGCATACTAACGAAAACTATCTATTAACACTCAAGAAACCTGCTGGGTAAGCAAAAAGGACACTTATGCCGAAGCAATCTTAACGGGAATTATTTCCTTGGTTTTTGAATTTTATTAAGAAGGTAATAAAAAAGATCCCATCAATTTATCTGTAAAATTGTGGAAATGGCAGATTTATGTCCGCCAAAAAGCAATTATTGACCCCTGTGCGGCGGAGGGGCCTTAAATCAACGTTATCTCAAAAATGGTAGTTTTCAGGGCTTTAAACCACAAATCCCTTGTAAACTTATCTGGGTCTTAATGTTTGAATCGCAATTTATAATACCCAATTTGATCCCCCTTCGATCCGTTGATCCACTATTTTTAGATTAATTTTATTAATTTTGGACCAAAAATCGAATTCTGAGAATGCGATTCGCAAAATCTCAGTGAAATTTTGAATCCAAAGATACTACATTCATGACGTTTGAGCACGGCATGACCATGATAAACCGATTTTGAGGGTTTGTGACAGTGGCGGATCCAGAAATTTTCTGAGGGGGGAGGCGCACTTTTTTTTTACATTTCATGAGTAATGAAGGCCCTAATTTAAAATACATATCAGTACATAATAACGTTGTAAATTACTGTAAATGTTTAAATACAATTCATTTTCAATTGATGGACTCGAAAAAAAAGCTATGTTTAGCTCATTTAATATAGAAATAGCAATACTTTATCAGTGTCCTCACCTCTCAGGGGGCGGCGCACAGTGGGGCAAACTAGGGAAAAAACCCAAAATCCAATGTTCATATCTGGAGTTAATTTTTATTGTATTTCATTCTTGAATAGTTAACACATAAAAAACGATTAGTTCCTGTCTTATCAAAAATTTCTTTTAAGCAGAAATTTAAGGTTTTGTCGTGCTTGTAAAAATGTCATTTTTTTTAATTAAAATATTTTGAGCTAGTTACAGTGCATTTGAGTGATAGTTATTTTACAGCCTTAATGTGCATATACAGACGTACCACTTTATAACAGTAGTCATCCTATATAAACAGTTAAATAAGCGAAAATATTTCACAGAAATTAATTAATTTGTAGCTTAATTATAGTTTGGGGCTTATCCTGGCTTAAGATAGCAACGATTGATCTAGGACCGGGATATATCAGAGAATATATTCCTCTGATATCTTTTGCCTTTTTTTGCCTGAACGGTAATTATTGCCATATTCGTAAAATTTTCGTAGCGCGCCGCACAGTGTGGCAAACGAGGGAAAAATCTAAAATCCGATGTTCATATCTGGAGTTAATTTTTATATTTTTTCATCCTCGAATAGTCAACACATAAAAAACGATTCGTTCCTTTCTTATCAAAAATTTCTTTTGAGCAGAAATTGTAAGTTTTGTCCTGGTTTTAATATTGTCATTTCTTTTTTTACTTTCACTTACCTATATATGAAAAATGTAGTAAGTGGAAGTATTGCGATCGTGAAAAATTTCGACTTCCGGTTTTCAACGGGAATACACCTTTTGGGACCCCATGAGTCCAATTAACCAAGTCCCGCGAAATGGTCTGTGTGTGTGTGTGTGTGTGTGTGAACAGACTAGCACAAAAACTATAAACCGTGCGAACCTGAAATTGGGTATTTAGTGTAGGTATATGCCCGCGATGTGACAGCAAAAATTTCATCAAAATTGCTCAAAGGGAGGGGGTACATTAATTAATAACTTTTTACCTTTTTTACGATTTTCTCAAAAACGGCTCTAACGATTTTGATTAAACTGAGTAATTGATGTATTAATATGCCCGAGATATGACTGTAAAAATTTCATCAAAATTGATTAACCGGAGGGGTACTTTACTTAATAAACTTTTTATCATTTTCACTTGTTTTTTTATTTACTCAAAAACGGCTTTAACGATTTGGATCAAACTAGGTATTTGATGTATGTATATGCCAAAGATGTGATAGCCAACATTTCATCAAAATTGTTCAAAGGGAGGGGGCACTTTATTTCATAACTTTATTTACCAATTTTTACTTTTTTTTCGATTATCTCAAAAACGGCTATAACGAATTTCATCAAATTCGTCATGTTTAATGAAAATGAGGTGTCCTTTAATATCAGGTAAGCTATATCATTATTAAAATCTTCTGAGGGGGCTTAAATCGGGTAAGGGTCTTTTTGTTTGTTTGTTTTCTTGTTTCCTATAAAGTACCTTTGTTTTTGTTATATGGAGAAATTAACTGTCTCTCGTTACGCCTAAAAATAAGAAATGGCTAAATATGAAATGAGAAAAAAATCAAGTAAACATATAGAGTAAAAAAAAAAAGGAAAATATTCCGTCACCTCATAAAACAACTCTAAAATTTCTTTGGTTTTAGAAATTTGAAACTCTTATATGGGACAAATTAATATGAAATCAAATTTAGAGTTTAAAATTTGAAATTACAGAAAATATTTTTAAATGTTATTTTTAAAATGATCCGTACCTTTTAACTGCCTTAACCTCGTTATTTGTTAATACCTTGATTGTATTTCCATAAAACTTCAACAATTAAAAAATTTGGTGCGTGCGCGCAACACACAACTTTCACTTACCAACTTACTTAAACTAGAAATTGATGTGTTTTGTTAATTGCCACTTCTCAAAGACACATTTTTCCACATTCATTTCTTATTTTTGTTTTTATTTGCTGTATAAAAAACACTAATTTTGTTTTTATTAATAAATAAAAGTTTTTACTTGTGGCAATTCGGCAATCCAAGCATAATATTCCAAGTCGTCCGATTTTATAATTCTCTATGTAGTTTTTGAAAACTTCATTTACCATGAAATAAATAATTTCCATTAAATGAACAGAACGGCTTTAATTATGAACAATGGTCTGTCATTAAAGGCGTACTCCGCCGCATTCCTGTGCTTAACGTATTTTATGAGATGACGGAATATTTTTCTTATTTCTCCTCTTTCTGTTTACTTGATTTTTTTCATATTTTATATTTAGCCATTTCTTATTTTTAGGCCTAATGTGAGACAGTTAATTTTTCCATATAAACAAAAACAAGGGTACTTTACAGGAAAACAAAACAGGCCCCTTTCCCATTTAAGCCCCCTCAGAACATTTTAATAACGATAAAGCTTACCTGATATTAAAAAACACCTTATTTTCATTAAACATGGCGATTGATGATTTGATCAAAATCATTAAAGCCGTTTTTGAGATAATCGATAGAAAGGTATAAATTTGAAAAAAGTTATGAAATAAAGTGCCCCCTCCGTTTGACCAATTTTGATGAAATGTTGGGTATCACATCTTTTGCATATACATACATCAAATACCCAGTTTGATCACAATCGTTAAAGCCGTTTTTGAGTAAATAAAAAAAAATGTGAAAATGATACAAAATTTATTAAGTAAAGTGCCCCCTATGGTTGATCAATCTTGATGAAATTTTTACAGCCATATCTCTGGCATATTAATACATCAAATACTTAGTTTAATCAAAATCGTTAGAGCCGTTTTTGAGAAAATCGAAGAAAACTTAAAAAGTTAATAAATAAAGTACCCCCTCCCTTTGACCGATTTTGATGAAATTTTAGCTGTCACATTGCGGGCATATACATACATTAAATACCCAATTTCAGGTTCGCACGGTTTATGGTCTTCGAGCTAGTCTGTTCACACACACACACAACCACACACACACACACACAGACCATTTTGCGGGACTTGGTTATTTAGACTCAGGGGGGCCCCAAAACGTGTATTTCCGTCGAAAACTGGAAGTCGAAATTTTTCACGATCTCAATACTTTCCCTTACTATATATTTCATGTATAGGTAAGTGAAAGTAAAAAAACACCTAATATAACATTAAATCTTATTGATTTTCCTAGTTTTTAAAAACTTTACTTGGTTTGAACAAATTTTGATGCCATGAAAGTGCGTAACGCCCAATATGCACTACTTTAACTTTTTTGTAAAAGCATTTATAATAAAAATTAAGTGTACCTTATTATGGTAAGATTATCAATAATAATAGAAGCCTGTAAAAAATCAGGAAAACCATTATTATAAAAAATGGGAAATTTACAACGCCTTTATTGATACTTTTTGGCAGGTAACGTTTTTATTTGATGGACCGCAAGTATTTCTTTTCTGTACAAAAGCGAAACATCCATAAAAATACATATAATTTATTAAAATAGCATTTCATCACCATAGATTTGAATTGTTTATAACTATAAAAATATATAAATACAGGGTGTTTCGGAATTGCACGGCACTATTTTATGTACGTGTTCTCTAACACAAAATAAACAAAAAAGTTCATATTAACATATATCTCAAACTCATTTATTAAACAGATATCAAAGGTTAAAGATTTATTATTTATTTACTGCATTAAGACTAACTGTACAACGTTTAACGTGTTTAATACTAAATAAAAGGTTTTAATCACCTGATAAACAAATGAACGATAAGCAATGACAGTAGTTGCTCATCTGTTTGTCTAGTTCTGTGTGTTTTAGTGTGAGTGAATCTTGTGACACAGTTCAATTTATAATTATCATGGGAGATACCACAAATTTATTCACTTTTGATGAACAAACAGACATGCTTTTAACTTATGGTGAGGTACATACAAACGGTGCTGCTGCTGTTCGAAGATATCGTGAAAAATTTCCTAACCGAAGAATACCAAATCGTAAAACGTTTGAGGCCATTGAAAGACGTCTTAGGGATAATGGTACGCTAAAACCTATACGAGTGAACGCCGGTCGACAACGATTTCGACGAACTGCAAACGTAGAAGAAGAAATACTCGATGCTGTTCAGTTATCTCCTACTACTAGTACCAGAAGATTGTCACGTCGTTTCGATGTTTCCTCTACCAGCGTATGGCGAACTTTACGCGAACAACAATTATATCCATTTCACGTATCAAGTAGGCAAGATTTGTTACCACAAGATTATAACAAGCGCAGAAATTTCTCCCAGTGGTTAATTCGACAATGCACACGAGATCCTAACTTCCTGAACTGCATTTTGGTTACTGATGAATCTTGCTTTACAAGAAACGGGATTCTTAATTTTCGAAATACCCATACTTGGGCCGAAGAAAACCCTCATACGACTGCTGTTGGACATTACCAACATACATTCTCTTTAAATGTCTGGTGTGGTCTTCTAAGCGACAAAATCATCGGCCCCTTCTTTTTGCCACCTAGGCTGTCAGGTATATCTTACTTGCATTTTTTGCAAAATAATCTGCATGATATTCTAGAAGATATTCCGCTAGGCATTAGGCAAAGGCTGTGGTTTATGCATGACGGTGCTCCAGCTCACTTTTCTCATAGTGTCACTGATTATTTAAATGCAACTTATGGAGACCGATGGGTTGGTCGAAACGGACCTGTTAAATGGCCACCACGATCTCCGGATTTAACGCCATTAGATTATTTTGTGTGGGGCTGGATGAAGTCAATGGTTTATTCTGCGGCAGTTGACACGCAAGAAGAGCTAAGAAATCGGATCGTGGAAGCCGCAGTAACTATCAACCACCATCCTGATGCTATACGAAGAGCCAGAGAAGCATGGATTCGTCGTGCTGAATGTTGCATTCAACAAAACGGAGGCGCCTTTGAACATTTACTCTAAATGTTGTAATAATAATAAATAAATAGTAATAATAAATCTTTAACCTTTGATATCTGTTTAATAAATGAGTTTGAGATACATGTTAATAAGAACTTTTTTGTTTATTTTGTGTTAGAGAACACGTACCTAAAATAGTGCCGTGCAATTCCGAAACACCCTGTATAATAGAATTTCACTGTCGAATAGTATAATCGAAACTCCAAATGATATAAAGTGAACGGATCGTAAAGGTCATATAAGATCAGAAAGTTACGCTTTATTGAGGTGGGTAGCTCCACATAGGCAGACAGATAAGCATCGCTTACGAACGTTTAACCTTCTACGATCTACTATCACTCCCTTTATGCTACTAAGGCTAATCGGACGATGGTGGACGATACAGTGGGAGTCCTAAATTTCACCTATCCAGGTATAATTACGATAGGAATCTTTAACAAGTACCTGATTGCATAGGCTCGGGACCCCATTTTATGTCGTATCCGAGGGACGGCACACAGTGCTGCCGTTAGGGACAAAACCCTAAAAAATGAAGGTGCTCCAACCGGTACTTTATAGATATTTTTTGAAACCTAAAGACCTAAGGGTATAAGAGCAAGGATCCATACCGATTTTTTAGATCGATCTTCATTAAAGCTTTGAAAACAAGGTAGTTTTTGGCATCTTGTAGGAATGACACAAAAAAACTTTTGTTAACGTCCTATTTCGAAGTGATCTTATGGAAGCCCAAATTTGTTCGAGGCCATAATTTTTCGAAAATATCTTATTTAGACATCCTAAAAAAGAGGTACTTAATCCTAGTTTCAAAGAAAAAAAAGTTTAGGGTGGATGGAAAAGAGAATCGGGTGATCTCTTCAGACATGTCATAAGTGATACGATTATTGGTCTTTTTACTTTCACTTACTTATATATGAAATATATAGTACCTACGTGGACGTATTGCGATCGTGAAAAATTTCGACTTCCGGTTTCCAACGGAAATACTCGTTTTAGGGTCCCCTGAGTCGAATTAACCAAGTCCCGCAAATGGTGTGTGTGTGTGTGTGTGTGTGTGTGTGTGTGTGTGTGTGTGAACAGACTAGCTCAAAAACTATAAACCGTGCGAACCTGACATTGGGTATTTAGTGTATGTATATGCCCGCGATGTGACAGCGAAAATTTCATCAAAATTGCTCAAAGGGAGGGGGTACTTTATTTAATAACTTTTTAAGTTTTTTTTTCGATTTTCTCAAAAACGGCTCTAACGATTTTGATTAAACTGAGTATTTGATGTATTAATATGCCCGAGATATGACTGTAAAAATTACATCAAAATTGATCAACCGGAGGGGGGACTTTACTTAATAAATTTTGTATCGTTTTCACGTTTTTTTTTATTTACTCAAAAACGGTTTTAACGATTATGATAAAACTCGGTATTTGATGTATGTATATGCCAAAGATGTGATACCCAACATTTCATCAAAATTGGTCAAACGGAGGGGGCACTTTATTTCATAACTTTTTTCAAATTTATACCTTTCTATCGATTATCTCAAAAACGGCTTTAATGATTTTGATCAAATCATCAATCGCCATGTTTAATGAAAATAAGGTGTTTTTTAATATCAGGTAAGCTTTATCGTTATTAAAATGTTCTGAGGGGGCTTAAATGGGAAAGGGGCCTGTTTTGTTTTCCTGTAAAGTACCCTTGTTTTTGTTTATATGGAAAAATTAACTGTCTCTCAGATTGGAAGCAGGGAGACTTATTTACTTGCTTCAAGAGGCGGAAGAAACCCTTCAACAGTGGTTAATAGTAGGGGCACAAAAGGGTTATCCTTGCTACAAAACAGAACTTGTCCAGCAGTACCCATCTTTTCTAGAAGCATCACCAAAAACTCATCAGACTCAACCACATCTGAAAGCCCCCCCAAAAAAGCATGGACACGGAAGAAACACCACAAACATGGTGAAGTTTTGGCTTCTGAATAGGTATTGAAAAGACTCAAACAGGAAAAATTTTCCGTCAACATGGAACAATTAAAAGCTGTTTTGCCGACCCCATCATGCATCAAAGTAGGTAGAAAAGAACTGTACAATTTCAAAGGTCATGTCGGTGTGATGGAAATATAAAATTTAGGTATCACAATGTTGGGTTGAGGCAAGATGTGGTCACCACATTGTGGTTGGGCAATTATTATTATTATTATTTTTAATAATAATAATAAATGTTAATAATAATAATAACAATAAATGATAATACATCAATTTAGGGAATGACTATACTTTTTTCTCATTTCAAAAAACTATGTATGCTAATTTAATATAATTTGATAATTTGATTTTGAAAGATTCTTTCTTTGTAATGACATTTATGATGCTTTTTTTTATACCCAATTAATATTCAGTTGTACATTGCTGTAATTTTTGCTTCCCATAATTTTCCCAGTTCGTATTTCATTTTCCTGTTTTCGTAGTAGTCGAATTGATATGGTAACATCTTGATGAATAGGTGAGTTGGGGTAATTGTGAACAAAGAGCTCAAATGTTCTATGTAGGTTAGATATATAGGCTATGGAAATAATTCTAAATGAGGGTTTGGATTCATTTAAGAGCCACAGTTTAAAAAGTAGCCGTTCCCAATTACCCCCTACCTTATGGAGTAATTGGGAATTTTTGGGGTAATTGTGAACGCGTCAAATAAGGCCATCAGAAAAACGGATTTTTATATTAGGCGTGTAGGAAACTTTAATAACATATTTAGAAACAAGTTAAGGCATAAACATTTAAGTTTGAATGCTTTGCATGGTCAAAGTGGTAATAAGAAGGTACAAAAACTTGAAACCAACATATTTCGTTCCCAATTACCCCACCTGACCCTAGATGTTGAAAACTTCATTTAGTTGCCATGAAAAAAATCATTTACATTAAATGAACAGAACGGCTTTAATTATAAACAATGGTCTGTCATTAAAGGCGTACTCCGCATGAGCGGGCTCAACGTGTTTTATGAGGTGACGGAATATTTTCCTTTTTTTTTTCCTCTATGTGTTAACTTGATTTTTTTCTCATTTCATATTTAGCCATTTCTTATTTTTAGGCGTAACGAGAGACAGTTAATTTCTCCATATAACAAAAACAAAGGTACTGTAAAGGAAACAAGAAAACAAACAAACAAAAAGGCCCCTATCCGATTTAAGACCCCTCAGAAGATTTTAATAATGATATAGCTTACCTGATATTAAAGGACACCTCATTTTCATTAAACATGACGAATTTAATGAAATTCGTTAAAGCCGTTTTTGAGATAATCGTTATTAATTAAAGTACCCCCTCCCTTTGAGCAATTTTGATGAAATTTTTGCTGTCACATTGCGGGCATATACCTACACTAAATACCCAATTTAAGGTTCGCACGGTTTATGGTCTTCGAGCTAGTCTGTTCACACACACACACAACCACACACACACACAGACCATTTTGCGGGACTTGGTTATTTAGACTTATTTAGATTTAGATACTCTATAAATTATGGAGATCTACAAATATAAGTATATACTTAAATGTGGAAAAATGTGTGAAGTTGAGGAATGGCGTTTACATATTATCGAAACACGTCGATTTCTAATCCAAGTAAGTTCGTAAGTGAAAGTTGTGCGCATCGCACCAGATTTTTCAATGTTAGTTTCGTCGACCTCCGTCCTCAGGTTGATATCAAGGGCCTATTCACACTATCGGTTTCGCGCCCGCTCCACTCTCGCTCCGCTCCCGGTCCGCTCTCGCTCTACCCTATTCACACTATCGCTCCGCTCCCGCTCCACTCCCGGTCCGCTCTCCTAATGTCTTACCTTATTCACATCATATAATTTTACACCGTTCACTTTTGAAAGGTTTAAGTTATTAAAGCCATTAATTATCGAAGTTGTCTGTATTCGGATTTTAATTAATGATTAACTTTCAGTTATTAAAGTGTTTATTTATTCATCAATTTTACGGCCAAAAAAAAGTTCAATTTTTAGTTTGAAGAAATAGCTGTTAAGTGTACTTTTCTTGATGAAGAAGATAATATTATCAAAACATATAATTAGAAGAATATATTGCAACACATTGATAATTATTAATAATAATTATAAATTAATTTAATTAATGGTGAAGAAATTTAAATTTTTTCCGAATGTATTCGAATACGCTTGAAATCGGTAAATGCTGCAGTTTACCAATTGTGTTCTCTTCTTTTCCTGATTAATATTTTAATTATTTTTTGCTTTAATATATTTTTTGTTAACGATTTAACGTCAAATTGAACGTTATTTTATAATAGCAATGAGTATGTAGTCAATAAATAAATCGGTGACCGTTTTTTACGAGTACATTAATTCATTGCAAAATATATCTCAAACATAACATGAATTTTTCTCGTGGAAAAACCACGCGTATTGTTGGTGATTTTTTTAATCATTTCAAGCGTATTCGAATACATTCGGAAAAAAAATTAAATTATTTCATCACAATTAATTAAATTAATTTATAATTATCATATATATATATTCTAAAGTTTAACTCTTTTTGGCCGTCAAATTGATGAATAAATAAATACTTTAATAACTGAAAGTTAATTATTAATTAAAATCCAAATACAGACGGCTTTGATTATTAATGGCTTCAATCCATATTCCATCCATTATTAATGGTGTAAAATTATATAATGTGAATATGAAAAGACTTTAGGAGAGCGGACCGGTAGTGGAGCGAGAGTGGACCGGGAGTGGAGCGAGAGTGGAGCGGGAGCGGAGCGAGGCCGGACCTGTACCGTATTTATTAATATTACTAATAAATAATTATTTTTCAACTTAATTACTTTTCGTAAACTTTAATTTAAGGTGGATATTTATAATTAATAAAAACAAAAAAGCCGTAATTCGCTGTTGACTGTCTTTCCAATGAGTGCTCTGTAGATGTAAGGTTGGGGATTTCATGATCGATGCAGGTGCTCTTTTACGTAGACTTTCTTGCAGATCTTTTATATATAATAGCCTTATGTTTATTTTAAGTAAATAGGAATCGATGATGGAAAATTTAGCTGAGATCGGAATCGGATCGTTAAGATATCTGTCAAAATGAGGAAAAGGCTTGCTGGCCATTGAGTTGATGCAAAACCTGAATTGCAAGTGCTCAAATCAAAAGCACCTAGGCATCTATAATTTATTTTTGGCCCCATGTTCACACCCCCTCCCCTAATGTTCGATATTACTGTCTATTACTCGAAGTGAATTAGAATGATAAAAATAGATTTCAAATTTTCATGCTACCTCCCTGTACTTCTAAAAGTAGAGTTAAGATTTTCTAACTGTTTCTGTCACAATTAACAAATTTTCTTTTCAGAGGATATATCTATAGATGGCTAACACAGTGGATGTAGTTTTATCTTTTGATGTCATTATAACATGAATAAACGACTGATGGAAAACCTCCTTTCAGACGAGGCATTTCTAAAGCGTGAATACTAGAATGTGACATTACATATAGCTTTAAACTAGTCTAATAAGTTATCTAATTTTATAGCTATGATTCGTACCAACTTAGTAGAAGATGAGAAGCTGAAACACTATGAATCATTGAAATAAAAAAAATATATGTTTTAAAAATTACTCACGCAATAGATACCACTATGACTATTACGATTAAGAAATTCACCATAGCTAATTCGTATTTTAGATTTGAAAAATAAATACATGCAGTTCCCGAAGTTCTCCTTAATATACATAATCAAAATAAATAGAATGATCCTTGTTAAAGAAGGCCTTGCAATAACACAAACGGGTACCAACATTCCCTCGGTAGCGAGAGCGAAGGCCCCGTGAAGAGGATGACACCAGAAGACCGTGGACGTCTCCCCGGGGTCAGGTTACAACAGGGGTAATTCGGCGAGGATCACGATGCCTGAGGTAACCTTCTGGCGCAATCCCCTCGTTACCTTTCATTACCATAACGAGGCTATCGGTAGTGAGTTACCTGGCTAATATCTTGTTTACATGGCGTCGTCCGTATCTCTGGCCCGCCTTTTACACGCTTTTAGGATTATTAACTCAGCCAACATTATTATTACAATCATTATCATCAGGGATGGGGGAATGAATACCATCCCTTCACCTGTACCCATGGGTATTTTTCAAAATAATAACTAGTTTGTTAAGTCAATTCAAATAGATGATAACGAACACAAAAGCTTGGCGGGGGGGGGGGGGGGGGGGGTAGCCGAGCCTATTGGAGCGCGACCCGCTGTAGCACGTTCGAGCCGAACGATGGCGGTTCGATTCCGCCCTGGGACGGTTGACTTTTATTTCGTGGAGGCCCCACGGAATAAATCTCGACCTACCCACCATGGTTAGAATAAGTTGGTTACACCTATAGAGTAACCCCCCGTATACCATACAGGCCAAAAAGCTTGTAAAGATACATAGGCCAGAAAGGAGTGACTACCGCAATAATAAAAATCTGGTGCGATGCGCGCAACACACAACTTTCACTTACGAACTTACTTAGATTAGAAATCGACGTGTTTCGATGATATGTAAACGCCATTCCTCAACCTCAATTTCAGAATATATTTATATTTGTATATCTCCATAAGTTATAGAGTATCTGTATAGCAAAATTTGGTAGTTCTCAGCACTTTTCGATTCATTATTGCTAATTTATTTATGAAGGGACTAATTTCTTCAACATTCGAGTTTTTTTTACTGCTTACTTGTTTTTTACTACGAGTTGCTTTTTGCAAATACATCGTGAAGGTGAATCGAAAGGTGTATTTACGTCTCTTATGCCTTTCTGGAAATCAAGAACGATTACTGTTCCTCTAAAATCGCTTTTTATTGTTTTGCAAAAATTTATTATGGAACAAAAGTTTCTAGACTAAAATATACTTATATTAACTATAGACTATTATCTTATACCACATTTTTACACACCTGCGATGCTTCAAAAATTTGAGCATCACGTATTTACTCTCTAAAGTAAAATTAATCTTTTTATTAATAAACAAAAGTTTTTATTATCATAATACGGTAAATAAAATTTTGGCTGTCACATATACATACATCAAATACCAAGTTTGATCAAAATTGTTAAAGCAGTTTTTGAGTAAATAAAAAAATAAAGCAAGTGAAAATGGGACAACATTTATTAAGTAAAGTGACCCCTCCGTTTGACCAATTTTGACTGCCACATCGCGGGCGTATACAACAACCAATACCGAGTTTGATCAAAATCGTTAAAGCCATTTTTGATTAAATAATAAAACGCGTGATAATGCGTGATAATAAAACATTTATTAAGTAAAGTGCCCCCTCCAATTGATCAATCCAAGTGATCAATTTTGACTGTCGCATCGCGGGCATATACATACACCAAATACCGATTTTAATAAAAATCGTTAGAGCCGTTTTTGAGAAAATCTAGAAAAACATAAAAAATAGACGAAATTCTTTATATAAAGTACCCCCTCCGTTTGACCAATTTTGATGAACTTTTTGCTGTCACATCGCGGGCATATACATACACCAAATACCCAATTTCAGTTTTGTAAGGCCTATAGTTTTTGAGCTAGTCTGTTCACACACCCACACACAGACACACAGACCATTTCGCGGGGTTATTTGGACTAAGGGACCCCAAAACGTGTATTTCCGTTGAAAACCGGAAGTCGAAATTTTTCAAGATCGCAATACTTTCCCTTACTATATATTTCATATATAGTTAAGTGAAAGTAAAAACATTTTGGGATTACACAGATTTTTTCTTGAATTACCTGGAAGACTTATTAGCAGCAACTAGTGATTTTAATGGGATATGTTTCACTGTGGACTATTATTTACATTATAAGTCAAGTTGTAAAGTAATTTTCCCTCAGCCTTGGCGATGATTCTACTACGCAGCGTATTCTTAACTATCTTCATTTGAAAAAGTAATGTTTTCGACTCTATATTTGAAATTTAAATCGATTTAATGCAGGAATGTGCAAGAGATTCTTGCATTCTTGCATGTTTTCTTGCATCATTACATTCAATTCTCCGAGAGGTATTTGCTGACTTTTTCTTAACAATTAATATTGGTCGTCAATAAATTCTTACATACTTATATTTCATCTCTTCAACCTATTTCTGTACAGGTTTTGAAAAAGTAACGCCATTCTTCACGGCCGGCTGGACTGATCTTGACTTGATCTCGCCCCCTTAAGGACGTACTTCTTCCAAGAGTACATCTTGCAAGGCTCCCTCCTACGCAAATGCCTCGACCATCTCAACTGAGATCCTTTTTTGATTTATATTTAAAGCTTTAAACCCAATATTAACTACTACATTAAATGATTTATATCGTAGCTAACCAAATATTGCCGACCTCAAACAGCCATTAATAAAACAATTTTGTTAAATTTCTTTAAAAAAACCTTAAGGTTAGTCATGACAAATTTATTGCCTTTCGCTCCTGTTCCACCCAGAGTGAAAACTCCGTTTTTGCATTTTATCCGGGTGGTTAGAGTTGGAAGTATTGGGAGCATGAGGGTAATTCATGCTTCCGCCAAAATAGTAAGGATTAATAATTATTTTGTTCAAACGTTTAAGCCGATTTTAACTCCAATTATTCCATTAGCTGTGTAATTTTATCTTCTAATATTGTACAAAGAATACGTTTCTGTGTGATGCATGGTTTTTGATTCATTAACAAAAATCTGGAAAAAATAGGGGTTTTTCCCCCTCCCCAAGAACCCTTAGGATTCTTTATATTAGCAACGTACATATTTGCAAGGTCCAAATTACCCATTGACTGAGCTACAAAGCATATTTACAAAGTACAATAGGTTTTTTTTGTTAATAATTTCAAATTCGATTTTTTACTTATTCGACTAGTATTCTGACTAAGAAGAATTTGTCTTGACTTTTCTGGGAAATGTGTTTAAAGTTATTAAGGAGAAGATAATCTTTAATATTATGGTTTAATCATTGGATCATTTGATTTATAAGTATTCAGGAAGCCATTGAATACCGACAAATAAGAAGCGGATCCAGAAACTTTCTGAGGGGACGCTTTTTTTTATAATGCCAGAGGACCTAATTTATAATATTTGGTGAAAGAAGAGATTTAGTCTAATTGCTAAAAATAATGTTATTTTTTATTGTGTTTTAGTTAATACTAGCTTCAACTTGACCATAAATGAAGTAATTTTTACAATATATAAGTTGGGACTTTATATATTATATATTGAGTACAAATGTTTTTATTTACTTATTTCTTTTTTTTTTTTTAAAACATTAAATTTAAATTCAAACCGACAGGAGAGGACAGAGTAGGGAGAGTCACGAAGGAGAAGGTTGTTGCCATTTGCAGCTGATTCTCGGATGAAGGTGAATCACGAACTCGGCTTGAAGAAACCCCATTTCCGAAGCGGTAGTTTACCTGGATTTATAGCTCCGTGTGGGGCCCTAATTTCCACATCTCAGCTCTCATCTTCCATCGCCGTGTCATTACCTGTAGTAAAGGTTTCCCTTTGGTTTTAATGTTGATGTCAATATCATTAACTATGATTAAGCTTCCTTAAGCAAAATGTGCTTGATCCCTATGTTTAAGCTAAAGATATCAAGTTGTCATAAGATCAATCAATCAATCCATCTCTGCAAATATGGAAACAAGTCACAACTATTTTAGATTATTTTCTTTTAAGTCTATTAAGTAATTAATAAGTAAATAATTCTTTTAAGTTCAAGTAATCTTTCGGGGTTTTGGTACAGTTTGTTATTGGCTGTTGTTTACTGGGCGTGTAGTTACTAATGTATATCGGATATATTGAGTGTTTATTAGATAAAACTAAAACCTTAATCTTACCATTGTGGATATATAGTTTTGCGAAATAGTCATCGGTAGCAATCCTCCCTTAAGCACAAATTATCAAACTTACATTTACTTTGTATTGTTTTAATATCCAAAAAGATTTTTCTCTATGTGTGCAACCTAACTTAAAAAAGGGATTATATATTTGAAAATTCATATAAAACGATTTCCATTACTTTGATTTTCTGTATAAATATTTGTATTTTAAATTTTATTAAAAGCCATCCCTTCTGGATTTTCTAGCTGTCTCTATGCAATGTATTTCTAGTGTTTATAGTCCTCTATAGCATCTTTCATTAATCACCCATAATCCATGAGGTGCTTGCCATCAAGGGCTCATGAATGTGTTAATCTCTGTCTACCTGCTATATATTCCTGCTCCAGAGGACACCCTTTCTTCTTTTCAAAAACTGCATTCAGTATCGGTGGTGTACATTCCTTTACAATTTATATTACACTGTTATAATTAAAGTTTATAACTTGTTACTGTTTGCTACTCTGAAGTACAAAACGTGCTCAGACTTTTTTGCTGTTTATATTCAGCTCCCGCATCGCATTTCATACGTTGATTTTTAACTTTCCACATCATATATCTGATGTAACTTCTATCCAAGGCTACGATTACTTTACAGCATATGTCAGGTATATGATGTTATTTATCTACCCCAATTCTCATTTGAGAAAATGGATCCCTGCAGTCCTTTCGAATTCAATAATGTTCCAGAAATTCTTAAAAAGGTATTATTGCAGTTTTTGTTCTATTTTGAAGATAGCACTTAGTAAACCACTGTTGATGCAATGTTAAATATATGCGCTTTAAAAGAAAATTGTAATCTTAATCAAATCTTTTAAGCCTTAATGAATCTTATCCACAAAATTACTTAATATATTTTATTAGGAATGATTATTTTTTTGTGTTTTTGACGGAATATAGGTAGGTTCTATGGAACCAAAGGTAAAGCCGAGAGTGAAGTTAATGTCTTATTAGGTCACAGGTTGGGTGGATGTTTGGACGATCGTGGCGGAGGCAATCTAATGCTCATTAGCGAACAACAATTGTGCGGAGACGAACCTTCCTTTATCAATAAGGTATTTCCCGGGAGGTCCATCATGTCGCGATTGCTACACCACCGCGCCGCCATTTGCCTTCAAGTACTTACCGTTCACTTTCCTCCTGCAGCGGTTGTGAAAGTATTTCTCAATTGAGGGAACAAAGGGATGCTACCAGCCAGCTATTTGACAACTCAACTGGTATGCCGCTCCTATTTATTGCTATCGTACATAAATCATTTTGTGAAATTGCGTGTGAAGAATTTATTTCAGGAACAATTCTAATCAACAATTAGATCCAATAGTTACAATTAAAAAATATGGTGCGATTCGCGCAACACACTACTTTCACTTGCCACCCTTCATAGATTAGAATTGACGTATTTAGATTAATATGTAAACGCGATTCAACAACTCTATACATTTATTTACTTATTTTTGTTTGTCTCCATAAGCTATAGCTTATAATAATTTGTCTTGCAAAACTTGAGTAGGTACTTTTCGATTCATTATTGTTTCTTTCTTTTCATAAGGTTACCATGAAAACAAATAATTTCCATTATTTTCCAAAACCTTCCTTATGTTCCAGTCTATGTTTACTCGATATTTTCATATTTCATATTTAGCCATTTATTATTATTAGACATAATGAGAGACAATTATTTCTCATATAAACAAAAACAAAGGTATTTTATAGGAGAATAAAAAAGTCCCTTTCCCCCAATGAAGCCCCCTTAGAACATTTTTATGATGATAAACCTGACCTGATATTAAAGGATACTTTCATGTTATTCTCATTAAACATGACGAGCTTAATTAAAATCATTAATGATATTTTTGAGAAGATCGGGAAAAACATAAAAATTGATTATTGACACCAATATTTCTTTTATTGCAAATGTATTAGGTTGCTTTGTGTTTCGATTTATTGACATTGCGTCATGTGTCAATTTTATTTACCGATCTTTATAAAATTTTGCTCGTTGTGTATAGTTTTGTGCAACTTAAAAGATAGGATAGTTTAAAATCGGTTATTGGCTTCAACATTTCTTTTATTGCAAATTAAATGCTTTTTATACTAAAGTTGAGTGTGATTATTTGTATGTTCAAAAGTTTTAGAGCCGGTTTTTAAGAAAGTCGAAAAAAAACCCCGCAAAAATGATACAAATTTTATAAAATATTTATAAAAGTGCCCACTCCGTTTGACCAATATTGATGAAAATTGTCACGTTTCGGGCATATGCATACACCAATTACCCAATTACAGGTCCGCAAAGTTTATAGTTTTTCAGCTAGTTTGTTCGCACACAAGACATTTCGAGGAACTTGGCTCAGTTGAGCCCAAAGCGTATAATTTCGTTGAAACCCGGAAGTCGAAATTTTTCACGATCGCAATACTTCCCCTTACTATGTATTTCATAAGCTAGCGAAAGTAAAAATATCGCATGGATGTAATATAATCAATAAAACCTATATTCTCCGAGTTCCATTTCGGTAATCTTATTCAATTGTATGTTACAGATTTTATCAGTAAGTTACACATTATTTAAACTCCTTTGGCATTTTTAAAAGGAGTCAACAGCCAACTCCATTGTTTTGCCCTTTCTCCTGAAAGATAGAAAATCGAAACGTTTCCTTCTGGAAGTCAGAACACTAATGGTATTCCTCAAGGTAATATTTAAGCCACAGATGCCAACTGATGAGTGTTTTAACAATTTCTGTAACAACACGGTCTATATTTTCTGTCTGCTTCCATTGCTCAGTGGGACGAATGGCCAATCTAGGTGGAAAAAAGTTATGATCAAAATTGAGGAAACATTTGTATTATGTGTAAAGGAGAGCTGTTTTTAGAATAATATTAGAAGTTGTTTTGATTTTAGAAGGTATATTTTATAGTAAATACGATATGAATAGTACCTAACTTGACCGGTCACATTTTGTTTAAACTAATCATTTTTTCAATTGAGCTTAATATATCATCTTATTGATATTTCTTTTTGATCGAGTGTTTTTGTGAAGAAAATTTGCTATTTACTTCGTGCATCAATTTCGATCATCCTGTTAAACGAATCGAGGAATGAAGTGCCGGTGGAAAATTGAATAAAGTTAAATATAGTAACAAAGTACGGAAGCATCAGCGTTTGCAGAAGAAGTATTGGTTAAAAAGTCGGGAAATCGTGCTGATGCAAATTTTATTGTAGGAATATTTCAATCTCAGTCCGAAGTTGCAACTCAATTAACAAAAAAGCTTGATTAATTGATTATCAGTTAAGTATAAGCGTCAATTTAACGAGGAGGCCTTTGCTTTTATAATAGACTTTAAATTCAAAAAGAGATGATTCATATCTTCGCTTCTAAAGTCACCAACTAACGTTAGATTTGTTAGCGGGTCTGTAGTGGTAGAAATGGTTCAAGGAAACATAAGAAAAGACTTCGAAAATAGCAGCGTGGATGATGATTATTTGTTTGCCTTCTCGTTTGTTCCTCTGCTTAAAAATCATGTGCATCTGCATCTGTCGCTTAAATATTACCTGGAGGAATACCATTAGTGTTTTGACTTCCAGAAGGAAACGTTTCGATTTTTTATCTTTCAGGAGAAAGGGCAAAACAATGGAGTTGGCTGTTGACTCCTTTTAAAAATGCCAAAGGAGTTTAAATAATGTGTAACTTACTGATAAAATCTGTAACATACAATTGAATAAGATTACCGAAATGGAACTCGGAGAATATAGGTTTTATTGATTATATTACATCCATGCGATATTTTTACTTTCGCTAGCTTATGAAATACATAGTAAGGGGAAGTATTGCGATCGTGAAAAATTTCGACTTCCGGGTTTCCACGAAATTATACGCTTTGGGCTCAACTGAGCCAAGTTCCACGAAATGTCTTGTGTGTGAACAAACTAGCTGAAAAACTATAAACTTTGCGGACCTGTAATTGGGTAATTGGTGTATGCATATTCCCGGAACGTGACAATTTTCAACAATATTGGTCAAACGGAGTGGGCACTTTTATAAATATTTTATAAAATTTGTATCATTTTTGCGGGTTTTTTTTTCGACTTTCTTAAAAACCGGCTCTAAAACTTTTGAACATACAAATAATCACACTCAACTTTAGTATAAAAAGCATTTAATTTGCAATAAAAGAAATGTTGAAGCCAATAACCGATTTTAAACTATCCTATCTTTTAAAATCATATAGATCTCTTTTGTTTTTTGGTCCATTTTTAAATAGTCTGATTAGTATAAGTATTAGTATATATTTATAAGTATAAGTATATATTTTGGTATTAGTATGATAGTCTGATTAGTATAAGCCTGATTAGTACAACTCTACGTTATCTGCATTACAATGTTGTTAAATTGTTTCATTAAAAATATAAGTTGTTCTTTAATATCAGGTAAGCTTTATCGTCATTAAAATGTTCTGAGGGGGCTTAAATGGGGTAAAAAAGTACCCTTGTTTTTATTTATAAGGAAAAATTAACTTTCTCTCATTACGCCTAATAATAAGAAGTGGCTAAATATGAAATATGAAAAAAATCAAGTAAACATATAGAGGAGAAAAAAAGAAAAATATTCAGTCAACCATAAAATACGTTGAGCACATGCATGCGGATGCATATGTGTGACCCATTGGCGGTAGTTATTGCAATAAGCATCTAGGCCACCGCCTCAACAACCGTCGGGGTGCAATGTGTGGATTCGTGGTGGATTTAAGTGTTTCTGCTGCTGGGTTTATGTTGGAAATTACTGTAGTGACTGTATCGATTACTGTTTGGATGTTGAGGTCCTTGTGTAGTAAGTCATTAGTCACGTAGTGAGGTGCATCTACTATCCTCCTCAATACTTTTGATTGAAAGGATTGGATCCTTTGAATATTAGAGGGCTTTGTAGTGCCCCATAACTCTATCCCGTATGTCCAAATGGGTCTAATAAGCACGTTGTATATTGTAAGTCTGTTGCTTAGAGATAATTTAGAGCGTCTGTCAAGTAATCTTGAACAGTCCATATCGTTTGTTTATTAGTTTTCTTATTACTGTGATGTGGGTTTTCCAGGTCACTCTTTCTTCCAGGTGAAGTCCCAAGTATCTTACTTCCTGGGAAGTAGGTATGGGAATATCATTAAAATAGATCTGAGGACACAAACCCTGGTTGAGAGTAAAGACTACAAATGCGCTCTTTGATTCGTTCATTTTCACTCTCCATCATTTTGCCTAGGCCGAAATGTCGTCTAGATGACTTAGGAGAGTAAAACGCGTCGTATGTTTTTTTGTGGGATGTGAGGAGTCGTCAGCAAACGTTGGTAGTAAAGTGTGTTCGGATAAATCTGCAGTCGTCGAGTACTTTTACAGTAAAATGACTGTCTGTCAAGTAAGAAAGTAATATTAGGTAGTAGGTTGGAGGAAACAAAATTTTGTGCTTGGAAAGCAATCCTTCGTGCCCTACCTTGTCAAAGGCTTGACTAACATCTAGAAAAACACATGGACAATAATTTTTCGATTCTAACGCGTTGGAAATGTTATCCACCAAACGATGACATTGCTGTGTGGTGGAATGTTTTATTCCTTTAGTTAATGTTGGCCGTTGAATTTTCATAGACGGATTTGTGTTCATCGTCAATAATATGGGGGAATGATCAGATGATAAGTCAGTCAGATTTTTTATTTCACCGTGTAAAAAGACTGTAAGTACCGTACTGTACTGTAAGTTCAGACCCTTAGTGATGAAGAAGTAAAGATGTCTGGAACCCTATTCACATCGGTGGGTCAATACGTTGGTGAATCGGGTAAGAAGGATTTTAATGAGTTATGCTTCGAGAGTTATTTATTTTGCTGCCCCATTCCTGATTTTTGGAGTTGTAGTCCTCACTTGACACAAAATCTATGACCTAATGAATTCAGAACTCCATTGAACATTTGAATGTTAAAATTTTACCATGGTGGTAATAAAGAGATGCAACTGTTATTTCATATTGCAGCATCATAACTACAAGTGAAGTGCATTGAATACTACATTCGCTTAGAATTAGAGCTGATGAGAATTAAAGTACCCTCCTTAGCTTTGTTAGAAGGGTGGTCAGTCCTGAATGTAACGTTAGATGGTAAATTAAATTTATGTTTCGTGTTGTGTGTTTCAGTTAGTAAAGCGAATTTTACGTTATTATCAGTCAGAAAAATGTCTAGTTCGTTTTTACGGAACAGTAATTCATTGGCATTCCAAAGGATCACTTGAGTCCTCTCATTTAGTAAGCATGGTGATAACCTGCTGCACCAGCGATGTAAGTAATGTTATTAGTGGTGTAACGAGGTTTTTGAAGTCATCTATGAAATTTTTCAGTTGAGTAGTTACGTCGGGGACATTTGATGATGCGTTAGATACGAGTTGTTCATCTGTCCTTTTTAGTATGTTTAAGTATGTATGTAGATTAGGTAAGGGAGCAGGTTGCGTAGATGAAGTCGGCGTTTGTAAGTCAGGTAATGGTTGAGGCGATGGCTCAAGAGTATCTGCTGCTGAGAATTATTATGCTTATCTTTCTTAATTCCTAGATCCAAATGAAACCTTCTCAGTAAACAGGAAAGGTCACGACATCTAATATAAATTGCTTATGATTGGTAAAAAAACTAGAAATTGTTATGGGACAATGTGAATGGAGACCTTTGAGTTAGGGAAGTTCACACCCTCGATCTAGGCAACATTTTGCAATAGGCTTTCATTTCTCATAAACAACATTGCATAACAAATGTGAAAATACCTCCGTGGTTATGAAATTATCTAAAAAGTATTTTCAATTTTTTTTCATAGTTGGTCTAATAACTCTACGAGAAAACAAGAAGATACTATTAATAAAATTTAACTTTTGACTCAGTCGCATGTTCCAAGACGAGATCAACTCCTGCCTACTATTGTTAATTTTTAGTGCCACTATTTATTGCTTGGAGGACTAGAAGTGTTATTAGTTTGTTTTTTTAACATCAGCTTATTCTACTATCGCTAATCGGACGATGCTATAGTACCATATTTTTTAAGTGTCTTTAGCGTCATTAGTCTTGTTATAATGGCATGTTGTGGAATTTGGAACGCAAGAATCACAACTAAAATAAAATACTATTTTGGAGTTAAACCCAATATTAAATGCTCTAAATAAAATGCATGTGTGGATACGAGGTTTTTTTTTTTTTTTAGTTCCAGTGGCTCTGGGTGGGGACAGGGGAGATACGGGGTATGGTATGGTGGATAAATCCCCTGGAAATTTCGGGTAAGAAAAGATTACTGGAATAAATTTACGCATCTAATTCTAAAACATTTAATAGGATAATACATGGAGACCTCGATTATCCGAAACCTTCCTTTGCCTGTATTTATTTTTCCTTTAATTTTCCAGCGTTTTATTTTAATATGCTAATAAAATTTAAACGTACCTGAATGGTGATAGAATATATTTATAGGTAAAATAAATCTTTTACACATAATCTTTTGGGATCATTCGATTCAAATTTTAGATTGAGTATCAATGTACCGTGACTCAAAGCCAATCCCAGCCAACATTTAGTCTATGATCGTTAATTGCTTAAAATTGTTGTGTCGCGTTTGAAATCTGCAATTAAAGACTTGGGGAAAGTAGCTATGCCATAAGTGTGTATGTAATGTTTAGAAAGGAGCATTTCGAATTGAAGACATTTTGAGCCAATGACAAATGAACAAAGATGAAGGACTTAAGATTATATAATTATATATATGTAGTGGTATTGAACTTTGACTTTGAAAATGAACCAATTCCTCAAATGCGAGTATCTTGGGTTTCTTTGTAATTATTTCAGTGCAAGTACATTCTACTTTTATTGATAATTGCAAATATAATTATAAAGTACTATTGATGATTTCCGGAATGCAATAATTACCTTGAGTCAAATTGATTTTAAACATCTGTTTGAATGATTTTCTTTATAAAATTTCATCAATTGAATGGATCCGCCGAAAAACGTTCTAAGTGACAAATATGCAATGTTGAGTAATCAGTGAAATAAAATCATAGTCTAAAGTTATTGTTAGTTCTGTAGGTGAATTTTTTTTCTCATGTGATTTGTTATGTATACATGTAAAATGATATGATGGAGTACTAGATCATACTATGACGTACTATTATACATTTTAATACATTCACCCAAAAGTGCCACTTCGGCAATTTTATCGCTTAGAACGTTTTCCGGCGGATCCCTTCAATTATATAAGCAAAAGTCACGTTATCTTTAATAGACAAGTGGAACTGAAACGAACGATGATATCTTTTATTTCTACAAATAAAACAAATTAAAAAAAATATTGCCCATCCGCGACACAAACTATTAACTTATAGGTTTATGACATAAATATTAGTATTTGAACGATAGCTATTATGGTTTTCAATTTTTTTCTACGGTTCAAATTATTATGAAGGTAAAATAGTTTCCTATACTCATAAAATAAGATAAAAAATGTAGTTAAATTTCATAAACTTGAGTAAGATATAAATTGATTTTTTCTGTTATAATTTCAAAACTGAAAATATCTGCACAAATAGACAGAATCAAATATGTAAAGTAGAGCCCTCTTTCCCCTTTTGATCAGGACTAAAACATGAGGCACTAATAAACCCCCGACAAGAAAACTATAACCAATCGCAGCAGACTAAATCAACGAGTATATTTAGAAGAAACATGAAAGTCATGTAAAGAGCGACCATTATTCATTATTTAGTAAAGTGGAGATTAGAAACCTCCGCCCCAGACCATTAACCCACTGCGATAAATAATATCGAACTCATTGTGAGCAGGGACGTAATCTGGGTATTCATACCGATTCATTCAGCAGAGAGACTTTTTGAAAACCGTTATCCAGCCTAACCTTTAGCCCATGTTTAAAACAATTCGTTTGGAAATGTCCCGCTTTCATCCTGGGTCAGGGGTCAACTCTTCTTCTCTCCCTTCCCGGGATACCACTAGATATTATTTGAAGGATGTTGTAGCCCAACTGGCGTTTCATTTCATCAATAGTCAGTTATAGAATCTAGGTTTTATAGAATATTAATCTGTTCAATATATTGTTTCGAATATTCATATTTCAAAAATGTTTACATTTAAATTTTAATGTGAAATACTATCGATTTTCATTTTTAAAATGATTAAAGATAAATTGATTACATCGAAT
Organism: Aelia acuminata; assembly: GCA_911387785.2. NCBI lineage: Eukaryota > Metazoa > Arthropoda > Insecta > Hemiptera > Pentatomidae > Aelia > Aelia acuminata. Next base: position 74,414,212 of record OU426978.1, on the reverse strand, counting down.
TTAGCAGTTGAAATGAAGGACGACATAGAATTAAATACTATCAAGATCTTAAATATTTATTTGGATAACTTTGTTATTTTCGAAAGTTTATGTTTTTTCTTTGAGGTTATGAAGGTAAAAAAGTTTCCTATATTCATGAAATAAGATAAAAAAATTTCGTTAAATTTGATTAACTTAAGTAAGATATTAATTGATATTTTCTGTTATAATTTCAAAACTGAAAATATCTGCACAAATGGACAAATAAAATATGAAAATATGTAAAGTAGAGCCCTCTTAACCCCTTTTGATCAGGACTAAAACATTGGCCGATTAATCCGAACTCTTGGTAGGAATATTAGTGAAAATGTATAAGACTGTTTTATAATTACATGGCGTTCGTCTCGGGTTAAAATTTTATTATTCAGTGAAGTATAGAAAGTTCTACTTCTGGAATTTTCTGTACTCACAGAACTTCAAAAAAACCTTACTTTTAATCCATAGATCGTTTGTAGGATTCGTTTCGCCCACTTTATTGCTTACTAGGCCGGTTACCAGGTTCTGTCAAGAAGAAATTAATAATAATCCATATGAACCCGTAGTCACAGCTTTTGTTATAGTTATTCAACTATCAATACTTTTAATTTGAGGGAGGGGGGTAATTGAAATAATTTTCTCAATTGATAATATTATTGTAGAACTCTATATAACGGCATAATATTAATATATATACAATGCTTGTGAATAATAAATTTCTTACCAGTATCATAGAATGGACCACTACTTATTAATCTGCCGTCGGATCTACCTAGAATATTTTGTGGATTAAATTTTGTGAACTAAAAGAAAAACACCTTTAAAAATTGTTAAGAAAAAATTTTGTAAGCAATTTTACTAGATGCGAGAAAATCTTGTATAATCCATAACGGATCTGTTTTCAATCATATATTTATTTCTATCTATAAATATATTTGTTTCGCCCGTCAGGAATGATTATAGTAATTCGATCCTTCAACATTTAAAACAAGGTTAGAAACTTCCTAGTTATGAGGAAAAATTAATTTGATCTTAGACTCTACTAATTTTATTATTTTATTTTATTTATTACATACAGGGCTGTCTTCAGTGGGTCTTAAAATAATTGCTACATTATATAATATAGTATTATATATGTGATATGTATCAATTATTTTAAGAAGACGGCCCTGGATTTATCTAATAAAAAGAAATAATAATATTAGTTAAGACTAAGATCAGAATTGATTTTTCCTCATTAAAAAAAAAGAAATGAGACGCTAGATAATTTAGTGGCAAACGGTGTAGTACTTCATAATCAGTTCTACTACTGCTTTGGCTCAATGCTAAATCCTTATATATCATTTTCATAAAATATTCATAGCCCTTTCATATTCCACAGCTATTAAACTCGTGATCGTTTTAGTTTGACCTTCAGTTTCTACTTCCTATTTCAAACATGAATAGGCAGATATCGTAATCAAACTACCATAATTACTTCTTAATTATTGCCTTGTAAGTAGAATCTTAAAGGCTTAGAAGCTCGATAGCTTTAATTCCTCTATCGCGGAAACACAGGATTTAGGATGGAAATTAATTTTCGACTGAGATATACAAGAAAAGTTACAATTAACTTGAAAGTTCATTGATTTCATCGAATTTAAGAACAAAGTAGCGCTAGGTTTCTTATTACTTTTTAAGGAATAAGGTAGTATTCCTACATTTTTGTGACTTTGATCAAGAACAGCTTACGTCTATCCCGGTAACCAGTGTTTGAAAAATCAATGTTTTACGGTAATAAGATGGGATGCGTGAAGTTCAATACATAAGTTTTCATCCTAGACTCCTGCAATCTCATTTAATTAAAATTTGACATAGGTCGTTTTGTTACTAAGCCGTGGAATTTTAATAATCAACAAACATTCTTTCAATGTGTCTTTTCATAATTTTCCTAATGAGCAGAGAACAATGACTGGAAATGGCTGATTTTCTCAAACTGATAGCTCCCGCTGATAAAGACACAAATTTTCTCAAAAGATAGTAGCGATAAAGGAAGTCGATGGTGGTAGATAGGTGGGACTACAACTGAGATAGGTGGGAACTGTGTCGGGGCCGAGCTGTGGCAGTCGTAACGATTATTGCTTGGTTTTGTAGCATTTATCATCTAACGAAATAAATAAATAGCGGAGGTAATGCCGTATAAATATACCAGTTGTTTCTAACGACTTTTTTATTCACCATCAGAGCTCACTTCCAGAGGGCCTATTGGGTTTCAGGGCAAAAAAACTACTGATGGGTATCATTGCCCTAATAACTGGAAAAATCGCTATATTCACATACTTCATAAAACCAAGAAAGGTTTAAAATAGTCAATTCTAAAGTGGTCTATATCGACTCCCAGGGGGTCGATTCTGACCTGCAAGGGTCTTTATCTTTGAAGAATTAGGAGGTGCGTGATATGTAATTGGGGGTCGACGCCTTACCGTGAAATATAAACAATGCCCCCTAGCACTAACGGTTATTTGCTTTAAAAAGCTGTCCATAGCCATAACAATAAAGAAACGGATGCCATATTACAACAAGAGCTGATCGGAATAAGCATTAACGAAGAAGTTGGTAGAGTGTAGAAATCATATCAGAAATAATGGCTTCAGAGAAGAATACTCAAGGCTTATCCAGCATTATAGGCTATTGCAAAAAAGTTTTTAATAGCATTTCCATCGCTATTGCCAATCTTTTTATCAAAAAATGAAACAGGTTAGAAATCACTGATTGAGGAGGTTTAACTAAATTTAAGACAAATGTTGAAAATTTGCTGTTTCAGCTTCATCCCTCTCACCAAAGAAAGCATTATTTTTTTATATATTTGTGCTATTTTATATTAATTTTACTTAATTTTTTTGTTTGAAAAATGTTTTGGGATTCTACGAGGTAAGCATTTTTAAATTAAATGAAAGCTGATAGAAGTAATTGTAAACTTCAATATACTATAATGATTGACATGAATTATAGCTCTAGCACTAATTGTACACTCATATATCTGTATATATTATTCTTCTTTATTATTTACAATACTAAGAACATTAAGCAATATCTTTTAATTTTTGTGTGTCATTTTAATTAATAAATGTATCGACCTTGGAGGCGCAAGGCTTAGATATTTAAAAAAACAAAAAACTTTTAGTGGAAAAATAAATAGAATGAATTATTTTATTAAGTAACCAATTGTCTTAATATAAATTAACTTTCAAAATATTATTTAAATGAGAATTACTAGTAACAGAAAAACTTTTATCAGGTAGATATGTCACATTTCGTCTAAATCCTTTTTGGAGACAAGAAGGACTTGGACACAGCCTTCTGCGACCTCAGGAAGTGAGCCCTGATGAGGGCCACGAAGTGGGTTAAAACAATTATTTATAAATAAAATTTCATTCAAAGATTTAATTTAAAGTCCTGTTATTCAAGAATATAGAACCATTAGATCCTAACCGGGTGCATATATGAATCATACATTAGGCCAATACTGTTAAGTCGTAAATGCATCGGATTTACTCAAAATTAAATTTTAAATTAAAAAAAAACTGTATTGAAATTTTTATCAAATATAATTTTTGTAAAATATGAATTTAATCGCAAATGAACTTAAATGGTAGAGGCAAACTCAGAAAATAAATTATAACTATTTTTTACGATTTTATATGTATGTTATGGTAAATAAAAGAGATTTCAGCCTAGGTCGTCTAGGTTCTAAGGCTGCTTTAAAGGTAACTTAATACAAACAACAGTTATATCTTAACCCCAGGCCAAATAACATAAATGTTAGTAATTTTTGATACCAACTACTTCCATTCTTTAGTTGAATTTATGCTCATCTATGAGCAATATAGGTAACAACAACCTAATGTGGTAAAATGGTTGGATGAATGGGTGTATTCGCTCTTCCTTTGTACTTTCGTTCCATGATTCTAAAAAAGATGAATGGAATGCCTACATACAATCTGAGCATTCCGGGCCCATCCAGGTTTGCCTCTCCCATATAGATAACAAAGAACCGTCATCTGTCTAAAATTATTGCCTGGTTCAAAGGAATTTTAGGTAGGAATATCCATCCTGCTCTACGGGAAATATAGCAACACCTTTATACATTTTTATTTAAACAATAAAATGATTTATATTAATATTTCTGGGGTAAAAGATTGCATTTTAAATAACATCAAATGACGAACAAACAATAACATGGAAAAAAAATAAAGATAATTCTCATATAAGTAATTAATAATAATTATTATATATTCTAACCAACGAAAACAATTTTTATATTTTCAATTTTCACGGCGCTTAGTGTCAGGAGCAGTGTTCAAACTAGAGATGCGACATCGAAGGCAAAACATCGATGTTTGAACATCGATGTTTTTGCAATCAAAACATCGATGTCGATTAAACATCGACCACAAAACATCGATGTTCAAGAACATCGATGTTTTTTGACATCGATGTTTTTTAATTTATACAGTCTTTAAACATTAACATATTAATGCCCAAACGTAATTAAATCGATGTTAAAGTGTAAAGCATTTTATAATTCATATTTAATGTACGAAAAATTCGATTTTTTCGACATGTTTTGACAATTACATCATATATGTTGTTTTAAACATCGATGCTTTTACCATAACAAATTGGTTTTGAACAAAATTAAATATTTTAAAACATCGATGTTTTGGAGAAAAACAAAGCTGTTAATAACATCGATGTTATGGACTAAAAATAATTTTTTTTAACATCAATGTTTTTATCAAAAACAAGTATACTTTAACATCTATGTTTTGACAATAACAACGATGTTTTAGATAAATGTGTATTAACATCGATGTTATGGACAAAAACAAAGCTGTTAATAACATCGATGTTATGGACTAAAACAATTTTTTTTTAACATCGATGTTATAACATCGGTGCTTTAGGCAAAAAACAACAATATATATATATTCTTAACATCGATGTTTTAGTTAAAACAAAGCTGCTTTAACATTAACAAACTTGTTTTCGACATCGATGTTTTGACAATAACAAGTATACTTTAACATCTATGTTTTGACAAGAACATCGATGTTTTGGATAAATATGTATTAACATCGATGTTATAGACTAAAACAAATTTATTTTAACATCGATGTTTTTATCAAAAACAAGTATACTTTAACATCTATGTTTTGACAATAACATCGATGTTTTGGATAAATGTGTATTAACATCGATGTTATGGACAAAAACAAAGCTGTTAATAACATCGATGTTATGGACTAAAACAATTTTTTTTTAACATTGATGTTTTTAACAAAAGAAGTATACTTTAACATTGATGTTTTGACAATAACATCGATGTTTTTAACAAAAACAAAGCTGTTAATAACATCGATGTTTTTAACAGAAACAAGTATCATTTAACATGGATGTTTTGACAATAACATCGATGTTTTTAACAAAAACAAAGCTGTTAATAACATCGATGTTTTTAACTAAAACAAGTATCATTTAACATCGATGTTTTGACATTAACATCGATGTTTTTAACAAAAACAAAGCTGTTTATAACATCGATGTTGTGGATAAATATATATTAAACTCTATGTTATGGACAAAAACAAATTTGTTTTAACATCGATGTTTTAACAATAACATCGATGCTTTAGATAAAAACAACAATATATATATATTCTTAACATCGATGTTTTAGTTAAAACAAAGCTGATTTAACATTAACAAACTTGTTTTCGACATCGATGTTTTGACAATAACAAGTATACTTTAACATCTATGTTTTGACAAGAACATCGATGTTTTGGATAAATATGTATTAACATCGATGTTATAGACAAAAACAAATTTTTTTTAACATCGATGTTTTTTAACAAAAACAAGGATACTTTAACATCTTTGTTTTGACATTAACATCGATGTTGTGGATAAATATATATTAAACTCTATGTTATGGACAAAAACAAATTTGTTTTAACATCCATGTTTTAACAATAACATCGATGCTTTAGACAAAAAACAACAATATATATATATATATATTCTTAACATCGATGTTTTAGTTAAAACAAAGATGCTCTAACATTAACAAACTTGTTTTCGACATCGATGCATTTACCATAGCAAATTGGTTTTGAACAAAAATAAATATTTTAAATAAGATGTTTTGGAGAAAAACAAACTTTTTTTAACATCGATGTTTTTAACAAAAACAAGTATCATTTAACATCGATGTTTTGACATTAACATCGATGTTTTTAACAAAAACAAAGCTGTTAATAACATCGATGTTTTTAAGAAAAACAAGAATTACTTTAACATCTGTTTTGATAGTAACATCGATGTTTTGGATAAATATTTATTACCATCGATGTTATGGACAAAACAATTTTTTTTTAACATCGATGTTTTTAACAAAAACAAGTATCATTTAACATCGATGTTTTTAAGAAAAACAAGTATACTTTAATATACAATAACATCGATGTTGTGGATAAATATATATTAAACTCTATGTTATGTAAAAAAACAAATTTGTTTTAACATCGATGTTTTAACAATAACATCGATGCTTTAGATAAAAACAAAAAAATATATATATATATATTGTTTTAGTTAAAACAAAGATGCTCTAACATTAACAAACTTGTTTTCGACATCGATGCATTTACCATAGCAAATTGGTTGAACAAAAATAAATATTTAAAAACATCGATGTTTTGGAGAAAAACAAACTTTTTTTAACATCGATGTTTTAAACAAAAACAAATATCATTTAAAATCGATGTTTTGACAATAACATCGATGTTTTTAAGAGAAATAAAGCAGTTAATAACATCGATGGTTTTAACAGCTTTATTTCTCTTAAAAACATCGATGTTAATGTCAAAACATCGATGTTATTGTGAAAACATAAATGTTAAAGTATACTTGTTTTTGTTGAAAACATCGATGTTAAAAAAAATTTGTTTTTGTCCATAACATCGATGTTAATACATATTTATCCAAAACATCGATGTTAATGTCAAAACAAAGATGTTAAAGTATCCTTGTTTTTGTTAAAAAACATCGATGTTAAAAAAAATTTGTTTTTGTCTATAACATCGATGTTAATACATATTTATCCAAAACATCGATGTTCTTGTCAAAACATAGATGTTAAAGTATACTTGTTATTGTCAAAACATCGATGTCGAAAACAAGTTTGTTAATGTTAAATCAGCTTTGTTTTAACTAAAACATCGATGTTAAGAATATATATATATTGTTGTTTTTTTGCCTAAAGCACCGATGTTATTGTCAAAACATCGATGTTAAAACAAATTTGTTTTTGTCCATAACATCGAGGTTAGTATATATTTATCCACAACATCGATGTTAATGTCAAAACATAGATGGTAAAGTATCCTTTTTTTCTTAAGAACATCGATGTTAAATGATACTTGTTTTTGTTAAAAACATCGATGTTAAAAAAAAATTGTTTTGTCCATAACATCGATGGTAATAAATATTTATCCAAAACATCGATGTTACTATCAAAACAGATGTTAAAGTAATTCTTGTTTTTGTTAAAAACATCTAAATTATTAACAGCTTTGTTTCTGTTAAAAACATCGATGTTATTGTCAAAACATATGTATATGTTAAAGTATACTCGTTTTTGTTAAAAACATCGATGTTATTAACAGCTTTGTTTTTGTTAAAAACGTCGAAGTTATTGACAGCTTTGTTTCTGTTAAAAACATCGATGTTATGGTCAAAACATAGATGTTAAAGTATACTTGTTTTTGTTAAAAACATCGATGTTATTAACAGCTATGTTTTTGTTAAAAACATCGATGTTATTGTCAAAACATATATGTTAAAGTATACTTGTTTTTGTTAAAAACATCGATGTTATTGTCAAAACATCGATGTCGAAAACAAGTTTGTTAATGTTAAAGCATCTTTGTTTTAAATAAAACATCGATGTTAAGAATATATATATATTGTTGTTTTTTGTCTAAAGCATCGATGTTATTGTTAAAACATGGATGTTAAAATAAATTTGTTTTTGTCCATAACATCGAGTTTAATATATGTTTATCCACAACAGCGATGTTATTGTCAAAACATAAATGTTAAAGTATACTTGTTTTTGTTAAAAACATCGATGTTAATGTCAAAACATCGATGTTATTGTCAAAACATAGATGTTAAATTATAATTTGCTTTTGTCCATAACATCGATGTTAATATATATTTATCTAAAACATCGATGTTATTGTTAAAACAAAGATGTTAAAGTATACTTGTTTTTGTTAAAAAACATCGATGTTAAAATAAATTTGTTTTAGTCTATAACATTGAAGTTATTTACAGCTTTGTTTCTGTCAAAAACATCGTTGTTATTTTCAAAACATCGATGTTATTGTCAAAGCATAGATGTTAAAGTATACTTGGTTTTGTTAAAAACATCGATGTTAAAACAAATTTGCTTTTGTTAAAAACATCGATGTTATTGTCAAAACATAGATGTTACAGTATACTTAGTTTTGTCCAAAACATCGATGTTGAAATCAAGTTTGTTAATGATAAAGTATCGATCTTAAAAGATATTAGTTTTTCTCAAAAACTTCGATGTTATTGTCGAAACATCGATGTTAAAGTATATTTCTTTTTTTCCAAAGCATCGATGTTAAAACATATTTTTATTTGTCGAATAAATCTATGTTAAAAACATCATTGTCATACCTAAACCATCGATGTTAAAACATATTTATTTTTATACCTAAAAAAAAAAAAAAAAAAAAAAAAAAAAACGTCAGCTGTTAAAAACATCGATGTTAACATCGGTCCAAAAACATCGATGGTCGGAAAACATCGGCTGCGTAACATCGATGTTAAAAACATCGATGTTTTGCGCAAAACATCGATGTTTCGAAAACATCGACATCGATGTCGCATCCCTAGTTCAAACATAGGAAAAATTAAGTTTGAAAATATTTTTTTTGAGGACTAATATAAAATTTAGAATTTTAGAAAAGAAAGAAAACGTCACAATGGCAATTTAAAAACAAAAGCTCAAAGCTAAGGGTTAACTGGAAGTGTGGATAAAAATACAAAGTATAAAACTGGTTCGGATAGTATATATTTAATTTGGCTATTACCATCTTATTAGTTAAACATTTTAATTCCTCTTTTTCACCGGTTAAAGTACCAGTTTTAAGTTTGATTAACTTGAGCAAAAGTTAAAAAATGGGTAAGGTGTATTGTTTAATATTATATAAGAAATTTTCATCATTTTTTAAAATTTGGAAATGATTTCCTAAAAAACGTAAAATAACGGTTTTTCCATACTTTAACCATAAATAGTACATTTCTTTAAATTTATTTTGATACCTAGTTTATCTGCTCCTTACGATGATATTATGGTTTTAGATTTCAAAACCAATTCTTAACAGAACGAAGTCTGGCGCAGTATTGAACCAAGCACCAGAAACGATGGTTTATTTGATAGACTAATGCACGAAAATAATTTATCTGATTGTTCGGATGAAGTTAAGGAGAATATACGGCAATTTGTACGGCTTTATTTTTGAAATATGTAACCGAGTTAATTCAACCAGGACCTTCGTGTGGAGGGCCGCAAGTAAATTTCGTTGAAGCATCATACTCTTGAAAAAAAGAGACGAGTTGTGGACTTGATAACGAAGAAATATCCGGACGAAACAGAGCCGCTCTGCTTACTTCTAAGCATAAAAAGAGAAGTAATCCAGCTTTGTAACCACTAAATGCCTTGCCCTTTAAATGAATTTACGCATTAGTTTCTGTAAAAATAATATTTTAAGGAACTCTATTAATAGTTGCAGCCCAAACATTTTATATTATAATTATTATGAGCTAAAACGTGCAGATAAACAAATTTTTCCATCACTCGTTGAAACATCTGAAACCCACGGTGAAGTAAATCTCAAGGAAATCCAAGAGAAAACCGCATGGTCCATAGTCAAACTTAGTGACCATTATTCTTGTCTACCACTACCGTACCGTTGCCTCTGAATGATGCAAATAACATAGTTTTGTGAGGAAATAAAACTCGGTCTTTCACGTTATGATGTCGGCTACTAAATTTTATATTCGCAAAGGAATCGCCTTTAATAATTTAATCTGAGCACGACAATATGGACCGAGCAATTCCGAATCTGATCCCAAGTAAAGTGCGAGTCGACCTTGGTACTTGGGGAATAGCACACCAAAAGATTTTCACTATGATCGATGCTAGTGTGTTTAACATTTCAAGTGACACGAATCCTACACAAAAATGCTACAATTGTGATGCAACTCATAAGCTCATGAAAAAAGAGTACCTATATAGTTTACCACCTAAAACCGAACATTAAAAATATTTATGTATATTAATAAATACTTAATTTTAAGAGAAATTGATAGTCGTTTGATGATAGGAGAAATAAGTTTTGCTTATTTTTTGTAAATTCGTAAATTTCATATGTAAGTCTCTATATACATTTTATACCTCAATAAATTATTTTTTTCTGTCATGTTTGTGTTGTTTAGTTAACTAAATATATAATATAAAAATATTGTTAAAAAAAAGAATTCGATTTTTGATTTCTTACCCCATATACTCAAAGTGTCACAGTGGTGCGGTGTAATGAATTTTTGAGGTTAATGTATAGGACTAGTTTTTACAACAAGCGGCGTATATTACTTGCTATGTTTATGTTCCTCTTTTAAATTTCATATGTGCCCTAGTTGCTCAATAGGAAAAATGTCAGTCAAATTGGGTCAAAATGACAAGCGGAACAAATGATTCCGCACCTTTTTGAAATCTTAATCATGCAGTGCTATATTGCAAATGTTTCACCTAAAAGGCTGTTGAAGTTTCTACTTACTGTAATATATTCTTTACATTATTTCTTTTGCGGCATTCAATGCATAATCATGTTAAACATTGTTTAAAAAAAGTGAAGCAATGACATTGCTATATGAAGAAAAAACAGCACAAATTAAAAAGATGTCACGTTGTTGAAAACAAGCTCAGATATATTAATGGAATTGTGAAAACCATTAAGGAATTTATGACGCTTTCGCTTATTATCTTTCATCTTGCAACTTATTAGTACTCATTTACTGAAAAAATTGCAAGTACTCAGAGGAACCCATACGGTTATTGGAAACATAAACCAGTAATTAAACAGTGATAACCTCCTTTGCAAAAGTTATTCCACATAGGTATATTATTTCACAGATCCTCTAAATAGGTTTTTCATGAAATATAGGGTCCTGTCGAGCTCTAATGTCATGAATGTGGTATCGTTGGATTCAGAATTCCGCGGAGCTTTTGCGAATCACAATCTTAGAATTAGATTTTTGGTCCAAAATAAATGAAATCTATCTAAACGTAGTGATTCAACTGATCGAGGAAGTTAAAATTGGTTTTTATAAATTGTGATACGAACAGTAAGACCCAGTTAAGTTCTTTCAGAACTTCTTTCTAAGTTCTTTTGAACTCAACAGGGGTTCGTATTTTAAAGCCTACCATTTTGGAGAAACGCTGGGTTTAGGCCCTCCCCTGCACGTGGTCAACTACATATTGTGTAGCTTAGAGCAAATGTTTTCGTCGGATTAAGAATTTAATTTAACGTTTAAAAAACGCACTGTCTCATTTAATGTTTACAGTAGACTCACACTTAACCGATTCTTCGGATCAACCGACGGACGTGGTAAAAGAAAAAATCTTTTTAACATTCTTAAAAGCACTTATAACTTTGCGAAATTCTCAACCATTGGTCATAAATTTTGGTTAATGGTTTATTGTGTTGCGGTTCGATAGAGTTTAAATAGATTGAAATGTAGTCAAAAAGTCTTTTGTTCTATATTTTTTTTCCCGAAATCCAGTAAAACAAATTACTTCGAAGTTAAATTGATTCTTGAAACAAAATCCTTATCCTCCATTCATTTCATAGAAAAAAGAATGTTAAATCTGCCTGAGTTATCCTTGAGGCCACGAACATTTTAACAATATAGGACAGCAGATAGGTATTTGAGATGTACAGCGATAAAGATAGACATAAAACATCGTTTAGAATTGAAGATGCAGTGGCACTCTCTCCGAGGCACCGTTTTGTTTTCTTAAATAGGTTGGAGTTAAGTTGCATGATGGGGTTTGCCTTATGTAACATGGGGCCTACATTTCCAACCAAGCTCTGTTCTGTCCTTGCGCTCAGGCCTACGTAGTTTCTAAATAAAAGAGAAGTAATCATATGCTGGTTAAAAATATTACTATGTTTCATAAGCGGATTTCTTTTTAAAATAACAAATACAAAAACTTGCTTGAGAAAAAAAGGAATTTTTTGGTATTTTCTTCGTGTACTCTTAGTAAGTTGAAAAATTGTATATACTATAGGTTTTATTATTATCATATGGGTAACCACATTTTTTAAATCTATATTAATTTTAAATGTAAAAAAAAATTGAAATATTCATATAAAATTAATTAATTGTATATTCATGTTCGATTCAGCGACGATGGAAATAATGATATAGAATCACTTAGATCAATACCTCTTCAAATTCTAAAAATTTCATCTAAATCATATCAACGTTAGTAGTTGGCACGGCACAGAGTGGGTCAAAGCGGCCAAAAAGTGGAAAAAACTCTATATCGAGAACGGCCTGTCCTATCGAGATGAAAAGTGTTTTATTCGATTAAAGATTGAAAATGACACTAGGATTGCAACTAAATTAAAAAATTATATTATTTATGTACATATAACTATAAAAGAAACTCAAGAACAGATATTTTAAATAATTAAAAAAATAATTGAACATACTTTTAACTTAATTTAGATTATTTTAGTTTGATTTAACTCAATATTAATTTCAATTTCCTTTAAACTACTGTCTTGCCACTTTTTGTGGAAAAATATTGATCACTTGTCTTTAATCACCTTTCTCATCACCTATCTCATCACCTTATACTGATATTTAGACAGTTTTGATTAGATAAAAACAGCTAGAGCAGAATCATTGCTGAACATTGAACATTAACTATTTTTCTCTGATTACTTATAGGTGTTATACTCGATATCATTGAGTATTACACAAATCACATTACATTTTAAATTTAAACCATGATTATGTAGGTATGTAGGGATTGTAATTTAATGCTTTTTTAATATATTGGAGACAGTCAACTCAACGGTATTTTCCATATCGGGAAATTTTTTGTGCACCGCGAAGTATTTCACATAATTGACAATAAGTACCCAACAGGCAAAAAATGCAAATGAAATCAGAGGAATATATTCTCTGATACATCCCGGCCCTAGATCAATCCCTGCCATCTTAAGTCAGGATAAGGCTTTATCTATTATCATGCTTCAAATTAGTTATTTTGTGCGAAAGATTTTCGCTTATTTAATCGTTTATATTGTATGGATACTGTTATAATGTGAAACGTTTATATACGCAAATAAAGGCTGTCAAACAACTATCACTCAAATGTGCTTTAACTAGCTCAAAATATTTTTATAAAAAAGAAATGACAATATTAAAACCACGGCAAAACTTATAATTTCTGCTCAAAAGAAATTTTCGATAAGAAAGGAACTAATCCTTTTTTATTTGTTGACTATTTGAGGATGAAAAACAATAAAAATTAACTCCAGATATGAACATTTTTCTTTTTTTTTTTTCTCGTTTGCCACAATGTGCGGCGCGCCACGAAATTTTTTACAAAAATGGTAATAATTACCGAACCGGCAAAAAATGGCAAAAGATACCAGAGGAATATATTCTCTGATACATCCCGGCCCTAGATCAATCGTTGCTATCTTAAGCCAGGATAAGCCCCAAACTATAATTATGCTACAAATTAATTATTTTGTGTGAAAGATTTTCGCTTATTTAATTGTTTATATAGGATGAGTACTGTTACAAAGTGGTACATCTGTATATGCACATAAAGGGTGTAAAACAACTATCACTCAAATGTGCTGTAAATAGCTCAAAATATTTTAATTAAAAAAATGACATTTTTACAACCACGACAAAACCTTAAATTTCTGCTTAAAAGAAATTTTTGAGAAGACAGGAACTAATCGTTTTTATGTGTTAACTATTCAAGAATGAAATACATTAAAAAATAACTCCAGATATGATCATTGGATATTGGGTTTCTTTCATAGTTTGCCCCACTGTGCTGCAGTCCAGCCCATACATTTTCTTAAGAAATAAAATAAATGTATTGAATACTTTTAATTATTAATGTATATTTATTTAATTATGAGTGTTATTTTATATTTATAGAAAGATTTCACAGACCAGAATCTAACTTAGAATTAATAAATTAAATTACATGATAATAAATTAAGTCTCAATGCTACAGGATCTACTAATTTAAATTAATCCTAGAACTTATTATCCATAACAAAGTTAATAACCCGAAACATCTTATGAGATGGAACCTCCAATGGTTCAATTAGATAAACTTTTATCAAAATGGTCATAGGCGAAAAGCTATAGGGGAGATCAAATTCAATATACCATACTTCTAGGAATATCTGGAAACCAAGAATATAACTACTTTGTAAATTTATTGAAAAAACCTCCGTTAGTTAATGATAAGGTGAATACGCTTTAAGGCTGCAGTCGTGAGCTGCTTTGAATGAACCGTTTCAAGGAAAGAAAGAAATCCTGCTAAAAAACCAACTAGCACAATCTAAGTGATAAAATTCTCCATAGAAAAAAACAACACAATAGATAAAAGAATGTTTAAGACAACAATCCTATCTGTGACCGCAGATAACAGAAAGCTAAAAGTTTCCGTTTCTAAATAAACCTTCGTAAGAGCGGTACATTTAACTTGCCCCAAATTAGTAAAATAAAGAAAACAAACAACTTTCACTTACCAACCTAGTTGGAGTAGAAACCGATTCACACTAAGAAACCGACGTGTTTTGGTAATTGTGTAAACGTGATTTGGAAAATTCACATAAAATAGTGTTATCCACATTTATTTAATCATTTTTGTTTAATATAAAGAATAGAGAATTATTATAAACTTTCTTTTCCAGGAACCGACAAAGATAACTATCAATGATTGTTCCATCAAATACCAGCTGATATTTCATCTAATTACACAGATAAACGTGGTTACAAATTGCTACATTAGTGCTGCACCCGAGGAATACTGATGATTTCGTTATTATTTATACCTTTGTTATGATTTCGTTATTATATATACCTATATATGAAATATATAGTAAGGGAAAGTATTGTGATCGTGAAAATTTCGACTTCCGGTTTTCAACGAAAATACACGGTTTGGGGTCCCCTGAGTCCAAATAACCAAGTCCCGCGAAATGGTCTGTGTGTGAACAGAATAGCTCAAAAACTATAAGCCGTACAAAACTGAAATGGGGTATTTGGTGTATGTATATGCCCGCGATGTGGCAGCAAATATTGCATAAAAATCGGTCAAACGGTGGGGGTTCTTTATTTAAAAAGGTATTCTCATTATCACGTGTTTTTTTTTTTTTATTAACTCAAAAACGGCTATAACTATTTTGATCAAACTGGGTATTTGATATATGTATATGCCTCCGATGTGACAGCCAAAATTTTATTAACCGCATTATGAAGATAAAAACTTTTATTTATTAATAAAAACATTTATTTTACTTTAGAGACTTTTGCTTTTAATACGTGATGCTCAAATTTTTTATATTATCGAGGGTGTGCAAAAATATGGTATAAGATTATAGTCCATAATTAATTATATTTTATTCTAGAAACTTTTGTTCCATAATAAATTCCTGAAAGCAATATAAAGCGATTTTAGAGGAACAATAATCGTTCTCGGTTTCCAGAAAGGCATAAGAGACAAACTGTACAACGAGACGTAAATACACCTATCGATTCACCTTCACGATATATTTACAAAAAGCAACTCGTAGTAAAAAACAAGCAAGCAGTAAAAAAAACTCGACTGTTGATGAAATCAGGTCCCTTAAAAAATAAATAAGCAATAAAATGAATCGAAAAGTACTGAGAACTTCCAAATTTTGCTTAACAGGTACTCTATAACTTATAGGTATATACGATATATTTACAAAAAGCAACTCGTAGTAAAAAACAAGCAAGCAGTAAAAAAAACTCGACTGTTGCAAATTCTAAACATTTTTCTTGTTAACTTTGTTGATATTTTTTTTTTTCTTGGTACACAACCATTATAACGATTTAATCTATGTATTGTTTTAAATGTTTCGAATACTGCATTCACATTATAAAGATTTGAAAAGTTAACTACTAAATTAAAAGTACTAGTCATTCATTGGTTTATCTCTCATTACTTTCAAAACCGCCCTTCTATGAATTCCAAGTTATTTTCTTGGACGACCTGAACGCGGTTTACTTCCTTACAATCCTTTTTCTTAATATCATTTTTAGAACAGTGGCATGTGATTTGTTTAGCATTTTTCTTTTCACCTACCTATGTATGGAATATATAGTATGGAACAGTATTGCGATCGTGAAAAATTTCGACTTCCGGTGTTCAACGGATATACATGCTTTGGGGTCCCCTGAGTTCAAATAGCCAAGTCATACAATATGGTCTGTGTGAACATACTAGCTCAAGAACTATGAACCGTACGATTCTGAAATTGGGTATTTGATGTATGTTTATGCCCGCAATGTGACAGCCAAAATTTCATCATAATTGGTCAAACGGAGGGGGCACTTTATTTAATAAATTTTATCGCACTTTTACCTTTTCTTCGATTTTCTCAAGAAATGGCACGAAGGATTTAGATCAAACTCGTCATGTTTATTAAGAATCAAGTATTATTTAATTTCAGATAAGTTTCATCATCATAGAAATGTTCTGATGGGGCTAACATGGCGAAGGAAAATTTTGTTCCTATAACGTACCTTTGATTTTGTTAATTTGGAGAAATGAACTGTCTCTCATTATGCCAAGTAATAAGAAATGGGTAAATATGAAATATGAAAAGATTTGAGAATACAGGAGACATAAATAAAAGTGTTTCCGCGAGATGAAAATTTCAAGTTCCCTTAATGAGTGCAGTAATATATATGTCGTTGGAAAGCTGAGAATCTTAGAAAGAATAATACATTGTTGGTAAATTCGTAAAAACGTTTAAAATGTTGTGTTTAATATGCCTGAAAAAATTGACATAAATACATTTTATACCAACTCTTTCGCAGTCGCAGTACTTTTCTAAAAGCACATTGTTAACAAATTAGGCATAATACGCATGCAAAAGAGTTGACAAAGTGTTTTAAGTGCTTGTTGGAACATACCTTTTTAAAGGAAATCATTTTTTTTTCATGGTAAATAAATAATGTTTTCATAACAACTAAGAAGAGAAATAAGACGCCATTGTGTATTATGTTTAGCATTGTCACATTGTTAAAGATAAAACTAAACCATTTTATTAGTTCTTTATCACCATTTTATAAGTAGGAAAGCATGTAATTCTTAAAATATTTAAAGCTGTTTTTTTCATTAAACTAAAAACTATAGTTCCATAAGAGATTTCGGAATGAAATATAAGATGGTTTTTGCTTGAACAATCATCGCCGTTGGTTTATGGAAAGACATTAGAGACCAAAACATCGAAAACTAAGTTGCAATTTTCTACGAGCCGTAAATACCCCTTCTCTCGATTCCCAATCAAATTATATAAATAAAAAAAATCTGGTGCGATGCGCGCAACACACAACTTTCACTAACGGACTTACTTAGATTAGAAATCGACATGTTTAGATAATATGTAAACGCCATTCACACATTTTTCCACATTTATATGCTTATATTTGTATATCTCCATAAGTTATAGAGTATCTGTAAAGCAAAATTTGGAAGTTCTCAGTACTTTTCGATTCATTTTATTGCTTATTTATTTTTTTAAGGGACCTAATTTCATCAACAGTCGAGTTTTTTTTACTGCTTGCTTGTTTTTTACTACGAGTTGCTTTTTGTAAATATATCGTGAAGGTGAATCGATAGGTGCATTTACGTCTCGTTGTAAAGTTTGTCTCTTATGCCTTTCTGGAAATCGAGAACGATTATTGTTCCTTTAAAATCGCTTTATATTGCTTTCAGAAATTTATTATGGAACAAAAGTTTCTAGAATAAAATATAATTAATTACCTATAGAATATAATATTATACCATATTTTTGTGAATGTGTTGATTCCGATCTCTATTTTTTTGTTTACACCCTGTGGTCCTGCGTGCGTCTATTTCTTCATCTACCCCTAGCCCTTGCAAACATTGATGAACTTGATGTTGACAATGCAAACATAATACTCCAAGTCGTCTGATTTTATAATTCTTTATGTAGTTGTTGTATTTGTATTCATTTAGTTACCATGAAACATATAATTTCCATTAAATGAAAAGAACGGCTTTAATTATGAACAATGGTCTGTCATTAAAGGCGGACTACGCATGCGTGTTTTATGAGTTGACTGAATATTTTTCTTTTTTTTCTCCTCTATATGTTTACTTGGTTTTTATCATATGTCATATTTAGCCATAGTATTTTTAGGCGTAACGAGAGGCAGTTAATTTCTCCATGAAATTGGGTTAACGACTCTTGATGAAATTGGTTTTTTTCCCCTTTATAAAGAAATTAAGAAATAAATAAATAATAATGAATTAAAAATCACTGAAGACTTTCAAGTTTTGCAGTAATAATAACAGTACACAGCTATTTTCTGTGAATTATCTATTTTATTGGTTTTTACTCCAAGTGGGCTGGTAAGTTAGAGATGTTGCCCGCCTCGCATCAGATTTTTACATGTTTCATGTTCGATAACCTCTATAATATGAGTTTATTTATTCAATGTTGGAGGGACTTGTAAAGGAGGGAGCAACGTTTGGCGGAGGGGAAAGTCACTTTACACAACCAGACGATAGCTAATAGTACCGGAGCCCGTGTATCTTTAAAACTATGTATATTTTAAACTATTTAATCTAATGAGCTAGTTTTGGTCTCAAATTGTAGGGAATTCAAGTCTTTTTCAAAAAATCTACTTCTTCATGGTCTAAAGAAAAAAGTCCAAAATTTTTGCAGTTTTTTTGAAATTCACAATTAATCCGGAGGCGGGGGGGGGGGGTTCTACCGAAGTCGGAATATATTTATACGTAATATATTTATGTATCTGCAGTTCCTTCATGATTCATCCCAAACGTTAATGGAACAATAACATAATTTATTTGAGTCATTGTAAACATATGTATATCAGAGGTACAATAGATTCAAGTGTTGGAAAAGATTCCCACCAACAGTGATATTTATTAATTACTAGTAAAGCATGTAGTAAACTAATTCGTTGTGCTTAGAAATCCTTTTCATAGGATTACATCAATAACATGAAATAAAAGTGTCACGGGGAGTTGTGGCTTCTGTGAGTGAAAGTGACCTTGAGGGGGTGTAGTGGGAATTCCGTTCTCACCTCACTCAAGCTTGTTTATTGTCCTTATGGCGTAACGGGAAATATCCACTATTATCAGTAGCATTATCACAACAAACAATAGAAAGATAACAGATCATTACATCCATGGAAATGAACCTTTAACTAGGAAAACTGAATGTTGACTGCCAGCTTAATCTTTCCACGATTTTTATTTTATTGTTTTCAAAAACTTTTCATTATATCTCTATAAACTCTTTGTTCTGTTGCTCTTGAGAGTTGAAAAAAATTATCTTTAACTAATTTAGATCCCCTTTAGACTATTTTGTTTTTGATTTGAGAAGTTTTGTTTCAATTGACTAGGTTTACGTGACTATATTTACCTCAATAATGTACCATGGAATGACGTTTAGAGCATTTTCCACTTCAAATGAAATTTTCTTTCTTCAAACCATTTTTCCGTTGTTTCGGTGATGTATGATAAACTGAAGGTAATTAAGGCGAATACTTCATTGTTACAATAAAAATCAACAACCGTTTTGGAGCAATACAATTTTAGTGTATTGCGCGAAAGGTGATCGATACAATGCCGGGTAATTCCACGTCAATTCAACACAGGCTTGAGCCTCACCAATTCAGATTTTCTTGAATATATGTGTAGGTACTACTTGTATCTACTATAACAATTGTAAAATATTACTGAGATATGTCTACCCGTTTTTGAATTATTGGTCCCTAAAGCCCTCAAAAATAGGTCCAAAAACAGAAAAAAACATGATTAAAAATAGCTGTAGATGTTTTCCAAATTTGAATAGGACTATGAGATTGGTGTTGTTCAACAACGCATTCCATGCCGTTTCATATGGTATACAACATTATATAGGTAGATACTAAAGAAATGTTTTTAAAACTAAATGTAAAAATTTAATTTAAATGTTCTCAAAAAGGGCATTTTTTAAAAAATTTATATTTTTTTGAAAAATAGGTAGTATGATATCTATTCATATAGCAAAATATAAAAGTGGGATGAAAATTTCTTCATTACTAAAAAAATTAAAACTAGTAATAAAATTTCATAAATCTAGCATTTTATGATTAAAAATAGTTGCAGATGTTTTCCATATTGGACTAGGACTATGAGATTGGTGTTTTTTAAGAGCGCATTCCATGCCATTTCATATTATAAACAGCAATTTATAGGTTGGTACTAAAGAAATTTTCTTAAACCCAAGTTTAAAATTTTAATTTCAATTCAATTTCAATATGGCACCTTTTAATTTTTTTTATTTTATGTAAAAAGTAGGTAGTAGTTAGTATATCTATTCATACAACAAAATATAAAAGTGGGATGAAGATTTCTTCATTACTAAAAAAAATTGAAAAATAGTGATAAAATTCAATAGATCTAGCTTTTTATGATTAAAAATACATTTAGATGTTTTCCTAATTTGACTAGGACTAGGATATTGGTGTGGTTTAACAGCGCATTCCATGCCGTTTCATATGATATAGAACAATGTATAGGTATAGGCAGTATGACCTATTTTTTAAAAAAAAATATATAAAAGTTTTAAAAAATCCTCTTTTACATGTATATAATACATAGTATACATATTCAAACATAGTAATAGTTGATTGGTGTCCCCACCTCTCAGAAGGGGGTCGCGTGAAAATTGTGTTAAGGTAAATATCTAGTATATAGGTGTGAAACGTAAGGAAACTTTAAGCAAGGCATTCCTCAGGAACGTTCATAAATACGGCCCTTAGTCCGCTAAAAATAAATATAATGATAATTCATCAATGCTCTGCTACATAGAATTATGGAAATTCATGGATGTAAAAGGAGAAATACATATTAAAAAATAATGGGTCGACTCATTTAGAAAATACTAGTGGCACTGACCAATGGCTAAAAATACACTCTTTTTTTATTTTTTTGTATTTACTGCCAGCGTTCTGGAACAATGAAAGATATATAAAAAAAATTGCACATTGACTATTTGGCCCTATTAAAATTTCAATAACTTGTGGTTGAAAAAAAAGAAAGAAAAAAAAGTTGGGATAACGCTAATTTAATTGTGGTAAATGTGCTCATTGTATATAATATGTGCCCAATTAAAAATATATTTTCTAAATTTTCAGTAAATTTCGTAAAAAAAATGTTAAACAAAGATACCAACTCATAAAGGCTGACCGCATTACGGCCTTGTCGGTTGCATTTTTTAGTCGTTCCTTGGTTCAAATGTTTAATTGAACTTAATTAAAACATCCTTAAAATTGTGTAACTCCCTACAAATTTACCCCCTCTGTTTTGATGGTTTAACTTGCGCCACGCGAATTCTTGATGCTTCATGATAATTTTCTGATATGAATGACAATTTCCTTCTGCTGATTGTTAGATATTCATTCGATTTAAAACCAGTCGCTGATAGCCTCTCGAATCTTTTTTGTAAATCATGATGTTTACATAAGAATATATTTAAGTGCCCATTTCATTCTGGCAGCTGTAGGTTAAACGTTACTTCTGTTGTTTTACTTTGCTATCATAGCAATATTGCTCAGCATATTATGTTTAAAAAATGCTGTCCTTATACCTTATTTGCAGTAACTGTATATTTTCGAATGAATAGAATTCTTTAAAGTGTCGGTCTATAAAAAAATCTGTGGTTTACCATAAATGTAAAATAAAATACTTTTCTAAGGTGTGTCAAGTGAAATTTTTTCTGGATCTACCATGATACTATTCTCGCTTAGCACTTGATATTAATTAATTAAATTCAAACAGATAGATCAACAAGAAAAAAAAAGAACAGTGGTTTTCTTAAAGTTAAAGGGTAATCCTTCAGTAACGATTGACTAACTGACATACGTAGCCAGGATTAAAATTTTACTATAAAAAAGAAATTATACGTATTTAAGAAATGGTTGTTCCTTGCCCAAAAACCAAATAAAAATAAATTTAAATACCTCCACACAAAAACAAACTGAAATGGAACAAAGTTTTTTCAGGTATTTTTTTCAGGAACCCATGCATCCCACGCATTTATTGTACTTTATTTTATAAGGAATTAATTTTATTGTTGCTGCAAAATGCTTTTTTCAAATTATATTTGTGCCTGTGTATGTGTGTACAGACTAGCTCAAAAACTATAAACCGCACGAACATGAAACTGGGTACTTGGTGTATGCATATGCCCGCAATTTGAAAGCCAAAATTTCATAAAAATAATTGGAGGGGACACACTAAAAAATGTCTCATTTTCACGTGTTTTTTTTTTTTTGTTTTTTTTTTTTCTCAAAACGGCTGTAACTATTTTGATCGAACTGGGTATTTGATGTATGTATATGCCTGCGATGTGACAGACAAAATTTCATATCCCGTATTTTCACTGATGAAAATAAAAACTTTTATTTAACAATAAAAAAAGTTATTTTACTTCAGAGAGTAAATATATGTAATATAGTATAATAGATCTCTGAAAGCAATATAAAGTGGTTTTAAAGGAACATTAATGTTCTCGGTTTCCAGAAAGGCAAAAGAGACAAATTTTACTACGAGGCGTAAATACTCCTATCGATTCATCATCGAGTTATCTTAACTAAAAGGGACTCGCAGTAACTTATGGAGACAAACAAATATAAGTATATATATATAAGTGGAAAAGTGTGTGAAGTTGAGGAATGGCGTTTACATATTATCAAAACAGGTCGATTTCTAATCTAAGTAAGTTTGTAAGTGAATGTTGTGTGTTGCGCGCATCGCACCAGATTTTTCTTTACGCATTAGTACTTGTTTAAATTGTGTTATAATAAGTTATATAGCACCGCAATAAGCATATATAAATTGGGTGGCGGGATGGCCGAGTGGGCAAAGGCGCCCATGGCAACGTATGATTGGGAACTTAAAAGATAGCGAGGTTCAAAACCCGGAGCCAGGGGACATTTCACAATATTCGGTAACAATCCCCCACCCTCTCCCTGGCCCGTACTCTAAAAGGCGAGGAAGGGGAGGAACAATAAAAATATATAAATAATAAACTTTCTTAATAGATTTATAGTTCATATTTTTTTTTTTATTAATTTTAATAATTCTCGGTTATACTAGGGAGGTAATCGCAGTTGGACTAACGGCGGGTCAACCCCCGTTTTACAAATTATGTAACTTTTTATTTAATATTACTACTGGTTGCTCAAATTGTATAACTACATGTATTTCAGATTGTATATTTTTTTCCAGTATAGAGTAAAAAGGTATAAATAGCATTATTGTAAGAACTGTATTTGTTCCTGGGTAAAAAGGAGTGAAGTATATATTTTCTTTCTTCCAATAACTAAAATTCAATATTTGGTTATAAACGAATATCGATAGAACGCCCCCATAAAGATATGTAACTGAATAAGCGTAAAAATAAACCACGGACACTTCAGTTGTATATTTATAAAGTTTTCAATATATGATATAAAGTTTTCATATCGTTGACTCTAAATTCGATTTTTTCAAGATTATTTCGACCACAAATAGCCAAATTTAATAAGATAAGTTTTAATGTTTAACAAATTTAAGACAAGGCTGATTATTTTCTAACATGTTATTTTCAAAACTGGCACAAGTAGAGCAGTCAGTTTTAGTATTACATAGTTGAAAACTTTTAAAGATAACTTACATGATGGTGAGGTGAAGGAGGACGAACTAGGGGTGAGCCCGCAGGTTGGAGGTATATATAGCGCTCCGGTGGAGGGGGACGGTACTCGTGCGTCTGCTGCCCTCGCTGAGCCCAACAGTAGCAGCCATTCTTCCTTTGCAAAATATTTAATTCCACTCCTAATAACATTTTCTATATCTATAATCAATACCTTAATCATTAATTTCATCCTTTGCTATGAAAGGTTGAATGAAAACCTGTACCGTAACAACTATTAAGATGATAATAATAACGCAGTGCGGTAGCTTATTAATAATATGACAACATTCACTATACCACAACTATACTCTTAAATACATCAACATTCTTATTTAGCCTTAGTTTATATTAGTTTCTTGAAGGGCCAATGGTTTCTAGGTTTCGTCTGTTACAACCTGGTTATCACCCCCAATACATGACACAGTCAAGCGACGACTTGATCCACATCAAAAGGCAAACTAAATATAAATAAAGATATGTATTAGTTTCTGTTGATCCGCGTGGAAGAAGTTGAGACGAAACTTGATATGAAAAATTGATAATGTTGGAAAGCAATAAAGTGATCAAATATTATAACAATTATAAATTACTTACACAATTATACAACTTATACAATTATAAAAACTTATAATAATTATAAAAACTTAACATAAATGCTACAAATACGTATAATTCTAAGTTATTAATAACTTAGAAATATAGAGCGAACACCATAATCAACTTATCGTTACCTACGCCTGCAGAACGATTTTTCCTTGACATATCTTTAATTCAAAACCGGATCGTCTATCGTCCGGATATCGGAAAAATGTAGGCTATTCACGAAAAAAATCTGGTGCGGTACGCGCTGAAATCGTGTAGTCCTATTTCCTTCTCGGATATATCAGACACAAAAGCTAGTTTCGGCTCGGCCGAAGATTCGGCCGAAACTTCGGTCGGCCACTGCACCTCAGTCAAATACCTAATTTCAGTTTCGTATAACAAATAGTTTCTGAGCTAGTCAGTTCACATACAAACACACACACCCACACATTATTACAAATACACACACCAGAGACCATTTTGTGTGACGGTTATTTGGACTCAGGGACGCCAAAACGTGTATTTCCGATGAAAACCGAAAATCGAAATTTTTCACGATCGTAACACTTTCCCTTTTCACATATACATAAGTGAAAGTAAAAATGATAGTATCATTTTATCTGTCCCCGTAATGAAGTATCTGCTTCCCTGAAATTTGAAATGAACAGTAAAAAAAGTTTTGAATTCGCTGATAGGTACATACTTATTAATACTTATACATATGTTAAATTACGTCCTTCATTACTCGTGAAATTAAAAAAAAAAAGTGTGCCCCCCTCCTCTGCAAATTCAGACACAGTACGGTATCTAGGCATTATGTTAGAAGACTAACTTGAAACCCACATACTAACTAAAACGACAAGAGCTTAACCGACGATTTGGCCAACTTTACAGACTTCTGAACAGAAAATCGCAACTTTCAATCGACAAAAATTTACTTATCTACAAAACTATCTTAAAACCTATCTGGACCTACGGAATCGAATTGTGGGGAACAGCTAAACCCACTAGCATCAAACGCATCCAAACCTTTAACTCCAATTCTCCGCACAATAGTCAACGCTCCTTTTTATGTATCCAACAAAACCCTACACCATGACCATAATATCCCGTTCATTCAAGAACTTATCCCAAAAACAATTCTCCAAACTTCTCTGTAACCTTACCCAGTTACCTAATCCTACCGCTAAATCCCTTGCTTTTCCCTCCTCCGTGGTGGGAAAAGCCTGCCCCTGGGTTCTCCAGCAGGTTGTAAATAGAGTGTGAATGTGCTTAAGATGCTTGTTTTTTTTGTTTGTTTTTTACTTGAGTTGTTTATTTTTATTTTATTTTACTTATTTTTTATTTTTTATATTTCTATTAATTATATATTTTTTGTAAATAAAGTGTGCGTTCGATCAGCAATATTATCATTACCTCGAAATGAGACAGAATGTAATAATACCAATAAAGATTTGTATTCTAAACACACACGTAAATTTTTAGGAATCTGTATACAGGTAAGAATTTACCCGTTGCGCCTTAATGTTTTATGTTTCGTCTTTTTACTTTCATTTACCTAAATATAAAATATATAGTAAGGGAAAGTATTGCGATCGTGAAAAATTTCGACTTCCGGCTTTCAACGGAAATACACGGTTTGGGGTCCCCTGAGTCCCGCGAGTGGAACGCGAAATGGTTTGTGTGTATGTGTGTGAACAGACTAGCTCAAAAACTATAAGCTGTACAAAACTGAAATGGGGTATTTGCTGTATGTATATGCCCGCGATGTGGCAGCAAATATTGCATAAAAATCGGACAAACGGTGGGGTTTCTTTATTTAATAAATGTTTTCTCATTATCACGTGTTCTTTTTTTTTTTTATTTACTCAAAAACGGCTGTAACTATTTTGATCAAACTGGGTATTTGATATATGTATATGCCTCCGATGTGACAGCCAAAATTTTATTAACCGCATTATGAAGATAAAAACTTTTATTTATTAATAAAAACATTTATTTTACTTTAGAGACTTTTACTTTTAATACGTGATGCTCAATTTTTTTATAGTATCGAGGGTGTGCAAAAATATGGTGTAAGATTATAGTCCATAATTAATTATATTTTATTCTAGAAACTTTTGTTTCATAATAAATTCCTGAAAGCAATATAAAGCGATTTTAAAGGAACAATAATCGTTCTCGATTTCCAGAAAGGCATAAGAGACAAACTTTACAACGAGACGTAAATGCACCTTTCAACGGAAATACACATTTGAGTCCAAATAATCAAGTCATGCAAAATTGTGTGTGTGCGTGTGTGTGTGTGTGTGTGTGTGTGTGTGTGTGTGTGTGTGTGTGTGTGTGTGTGTGTGTGTGTGTGTGTGTGTGTGTGTGTGTGTGTGTGTGTGTGTGTGTGTGTTTATGAACAGACTAGCTCAAAAACTATAAACCGTACCAACCTGAAATTGGGTATTTGGTATAGGTATTTATATGCCCGTGATGAGACAGCAAAAATTTCATCAAAATTGGTCAAACGGAGAGGGTACTTTATTTAATAACTTTTTAAGTTTTTTTCAATTTTCTCAAAAACGGCTCTAGCGATTTTGATAAAACTGGGTGTTTGATGTATGTATATGCCCGACATATGATTGTATAAATTTCATCAAAATTGATCAACCTGAGGGAATACTTTATTTCCGAAATTTTATCACATTTTTTTTTATTTTTTTAATTTTATCAAAAATAGCTTTAACGATTTTACTGAAACTGGTCATGCTTAATGAGAATCAAGTATTCTTTAATATCAGGTAAGTTTTATCATTAATAAAATGTTCTGATTAAAGGGGAAGGGACCTTTTTTGTTTTCCTATAAAGTACCTTTGTTTTTGTATACATGGAAAAATTATCTGTCTGTCGTTTCGCCTAAAAATAAGAAATAGCCAATTATGAAAGAAGAAAAATATTCCGTCAGCTCATGAAACACGTTGAGCTCACGCATGAGCAGTACACCTTTAATGACAGACCAATGCTTTAAAGATGTTCAGTTCATTAAATAGAAATTATATGTTTCATGGGAACTAGGTATATAAAGTTTTCAACAACTACATAGATAATTATAAAACAGATGACTTGGAGTATTATGCTTGCTTTGCCGAATTATTACAAGTAAAAACTTTTATTTAACAATGACAAATTTTAGGAAATCTAAATAGCAAATACAAACAAAATTAGTAAATGAATGTGTAAAATTGTATGACTTTGAGAAATGATATTTAACCAAACATTTCAATTTCTAATCAAAGTAAGTTGGTAAGTGAAAGTTGTGTGTTGCGCGCATCGCACCAGATTTTTTTATATATAATCATTTATATTTATTTTTTTCACAAACCTTTATTATTCCTGATTTATTAGCAACTATTATTCCTATACTTACACATTCCTAGTTTTTTGAGAAAATAAAATTAAATCAATACATATATTATCAATTAATCGTTCATATTCAATTAATTTTTGCTTCGATTGCTTGCACTGGGGATACGGGTTCGACTCTCAGCCGAGGCCCATCTTTCCTGTTCAAAAATAAAATATTTAAAACTTATTAAATTAATGGCGTTCGACATAGGGCAATGACTCGCTTATTTTTATCTTATAACATACCTATGCCCCCTGTAGTATATCAAGAATGTTATATCTTCGAATGAACATGTTGTGCTGTCCTAATAAAGTAGCTTATATTTGTTTGGTTATATATATATCTTAAGCATTTTATAAATAAATAAAGTGCATTTGAAGAGTCTATAGAGGTGAATCATTATTAAGTTCACGAAATTACATCCCCTTTAACCAGTTTTTTAGAACAGCGTGTACTAAAAATGTCATGTCATGATTGTTTTATTTTAAATCTATGTAATATGTTGCAAATTTTTCAATGATTTATTTTTTAAAAACTTTATATTTGTTTGAATAAAATAAGAAGTAACGAATCTACGATTGACATTTAGGGACGTAAGAAAACTGGGGGTGCAGACCTTTAATTAATCCAGGGAAATGTGTAGTTAGATTTAATGCTTTAAGATTTCATTTTGTTATGGCCCCACTGAAATTAAGGCGCTACAACGTATCCCTCAAAATTAGGGGATTGGGCTTTTGAATAATGTCGTATGTCGAATGTAAACATAAGAAACAGCTGAAAGCGAAATTTCCAATCTACATACGATATAAGGGGGATGAAAACAAGAAACCACAAAGTGGAATTTATTGTTAATATTTTGAAGTCTTAACCCTTGGAACCTAATGCATAATACAAAGGAAAGCGATAAACAGAGAATAAAAGGGCTGGAGGAGGATGAAGGGTGTTATTAAAAGACAATAATAATAACTAAATCTGGAATAAGAATGTTTACTTTTGGCTCACATGGCTGATCAATCAGTCCATGACCTTAACCGTCTTAAAAATATAGTAATGCAGTCTATGAAACCCAACTCGCGACACCAAGGTTCGCAATCATAAATGCAAACCGCCACACCACAGAGGAAATGTCAATGGGTATGAGGCAAGTGATATTAACGTTGATAGGATATTACCATATCATCTATGTATGTAACAAACAGTTTGCGAGCTTTGAAGAAAATAGAATATGAAAAATCGAATTAATTAGATCGCATTTTGTTTATTTCACGTTACTTTATGATTTATGGCAACTCGGACGAGTACAGTGGGAGTCCCAAATTTTGCCTATCTATGCATCATTAGGATAGGGATCTTTAACTTTGATGGTGCTATAGCAATCCTATCCGAATCGTTCACCGGTTATCGTATTGCTATACTAGCTTATAAACATATATTTTGATTTATAAATATGTGATATTTCTTTGATCTCGGTTTTTCGTCATTTTCATTATTCTATGTCCCCTTTACAACCCTATTTTCATCATAATTCTTTTTTAATTAATCATTTATTATGATTAATAAATGATTTTTTATTAATGAGTTTTAATTTTAATGAGTTTTTTTTTTATATATTAATCCTTTTCATATTCTATTATTCACAATAATTTTAATCTCTATAGTTGTCATTCAAAAAATTTCATTTACTTACACTTTATTACTCCTCGTTCATCTAACATTATCATTTCCATATGATTTACTTTAATATAATTTAATTTTGAAACGCTTACTTACTTTTTTTATTGAAGCTTTACTTTTTATATTATTGTTATTCCATATGATTTACTTTAATATCATTTATTTTTGAAACGCCTACTTAATTTTTAATTTAAGCTTTACTTTTTACATTATTGCATCAAACATATTTTTTAACCGACTTCGAAAGAGGAGGTTACTCAATTCGATACGTATGTGCCTTTTTTTTTTTTTTTTTTTTTTTTTCTATGTATGTCCACCGATTACTCCGAGATGGGTGGACCAATTGTACGAAACATTTTGCATCTTGTAGAGTATTTCCCCAATGTGGTCCCATTTAATTCTTTTTTGGGTTCTTAATTTATTTAATAAGTTATCGGGAAAAAAACTTGAATATAATTATTTAATTATCGCTTAAAATATTTACTTATTGGAAAAACATATGGCATATATAACATAAGGTATGCTCCAACAAACAATTAAAGCACGTTAATAACTAACAAACTGCTCATGCACTTTCCTCATTTTTTTATTCTAACTTTGATTGGTTGATTTTAAGCAATGCTTAATAATGTTTCAATGTTCGATGAATCGGACAGGAACAGGTGATCCTTCGATGTGATAAGTCGCATTCGAGCTCCTGATCGTTTGAAAAGATATCTTGGTGTTATTTTACTGTATATTGTGTTTATTATTTTGTTGTTTCTAGTTATTATGAGTTGTTGGACATGTTTTAATTTGTATATAGTGTAAATAGTTGTGAAGGGACAGGTGAGGTTAGCTCTGTCTAAGTAGTTTGCAGGCGTAGGGAGGACTATTACTGTGTGTTCCAGGCAGTGGTGATCACGGTAAGAACATCCTATTTTGCTTTACAACTATACAAAACCTAAAGACCTTTTAAAGTTTTAAAGTGTTTCAGCTAAGAAGGTTATTTTATCATTGATAATAATTATTATTGTTACTTATTACTTACTGTTATTATTTATTGATCAGGATAAATTCGTCACTAAATAACTGTAACAATGCCTAGTAGTGGCATTGAAGTAAAAACGAAGGAGGGGGAAGGGAATGAAGAGGGAAACCTGAGAGGAACAAGGAATTCCCTTAAAAGGGCAAGGAAGGGTGATACATTAGGCATATGCGATGAGGGTAAAACTAATTCCCTACTCAGCAGTGCAAAAAATATCCAGGAGGATCTGATAAAGTACATTTTGAAATTGGAAAAAAAGGTTAGTAAAAATTCCATGGATCATATAATCAGTAAGATTAAAAGTATTGTTGAGATACTTGTCGAGATGGATGAAGAGGCTGGTAAATTTAGAGAAAAATATGAATATATATCTGGTACTGTACAGCGTGCTGTGGAAGATACCTTATCTTCCCAAAGTTATCAAGATATGATAACCAAACAGCTTGTTGAGATATTTATGCCAAAACTAATCGAGGGTCTTTTAGCGGCGGGTTTAACATCCAATCAAAGTCGCACTGTAGAGCCATCCGTCGATATGAGCGAGTTAGACGATGTAACTAA
This sequence comes from Aelia acuminata, assembly GCA_911387785.2. Taxonomy (NCBI): domain Eukaryota; kingdom Metazoa; phylum Arthropoda; class Insecta; order Hemiptera; family Pentatomidae; genus Aelia; species Aelia acuminata. Next base: position 74,382,804 of record OU426978.1, on the reverse strand, counting down.
CCCAGGTGATTCTTTACCGGCCAATGCTCCCTTCACAGTTGTGAAAAGCAAACGAAACCGAAGGAAGGCAAAAAAAGATACTTTAGTTGAATGCAATGGACAAGAAAAGGAGCCAAAGGCTGAGCTATCAGTATCACCTAAGCAAAAAACAATGGCTGAGATAGTTAAATCTTTACCAATGAAGCCTAGTCTGTCTCCTAAGCCTACTTACGTCACGATTGGCGGGGAGGGACAGAGCCCTGTAGATATAATTAACAAGCACCCATCCCCAACTGAAATTGGTGTAAAAGCTGAAATCGTTCGAGCAACCAAGGGTGGTTCTGTCTTAGTCCGTTTGGAAGACAGTTCTCATGTTACGAAAGTCATTGGGTGGCAGGAACTCCGTGCCAAAGGATTACAAGCTAGCACTGAGGAAGAAACCTCGTTTGGAGGTCAGGGGTGTGCCTCATGGATGGGATTCAGCCGAACTAGTAAGGTTCCTATGGGGCAAAATTACTGAGAAGCCGGTATCTACTCCGCTTATCAAGGATGATCTTAGGCCCCTTTTTTCACAAACGGCTAGAAACGGGTTCACGAATAATTGGGTGATGGAGGTGCACCCCATGGTGAGGTTCCAACTCCTGGAAATGGGAAGTTTAGATGGAGGATGGTGGTCTATGACTTTTAGGGATTACCTGGACGCCCCGCGCTGCACGAAGTGCCAGGGTTATGGTCACACGAAGGCTACCTGTGAAGCTGAAGTCCTTGTGTGCATATGGTGCGGAGCTAGTGGGCACATTTTAAAAGAGTGCCCCAAGAAGAAGGTTATGGCCAGCCCAAACTGCATTAATTGTGAGCGAGCTAATGCTCCTTCAGGTCAAAGGAAGCACAAATCAGGGAGCCGGGAGTGCCCTGTGCACTTACAGTGGGCAAAAGAAGTAGCGAAATCCACCTTCTATGAGTAAAATCACCATCCTCCAGATTAATATGGGACGTCGGCGACTTGTGGCTGATGAGCTTAGAGCTCTCGCCCAACGATACGACATCCTGGTTGTCCAGGAACCGAGCTGTCGTGGGAACGTGGTCACGGGGTTTGGCCTCACGTCAAGAGTTATAGCCCTGGGCAGTGGAGAGAGGAGGCCCAGGGCAGCTATAGTGGTTAATAACCCTAACCTTGACGTGATGGATCTGAGACAGTACACCATGGCGGATTGTGCTGCGTGCTATGTAAAGTGGGGAAACCTCTCTTTTACATTGGCTTCAGTATACCTGCCTGATGGAAACGGTTTTGAAGAAGGCATATCCGCCATGGAGATGATTACTGCTAGCAATAGAAACGTAATCATCTGCTCAGATACCAACTCCTGGAACACGGTGTGGGGATCCAATCGAACCAATAGAAGAGGTGCTAAACTTGCTGAGTTTATTGATAGAAGGCAACTGGTCATAGTCAACGATCCCTCTTCAGCTCCTACCTTTTCTGGAGCAAGAGAGGAGAGTTGGATCGATGTCACTCTGGCCTCACCAACCATAGTTAGGCGTATTATCGATTGGACCCTAAGATCTGAAACGAGTTCCGACCACAGAGGGCTGTCTTTTACGCTTGTAAAAGAGACTGCTTGTTCCCGCGACATAGGAAAAGGGTACATAACCCGCAGAAAAGATTGGACTGCTTTTAAAAGTATGATGGAGTGGGAAATGGCCGAAGAAGATTGGGCCGAGGCAGAAGCGGAAAACACCGATGATTTAGACTACAGAGTGGGAAGGTTAACTGATGCCATTCGGGATGCGGCAGAGAACTCTCTCAAACACCGGAAGGCGAGGGTAAGACCTGTGCCCTGGTGGACGCCGGCATTAACATCAATGAAAAGAGACCTCTACGAATCCCGGCGGTCGTATCAGAAGTGCAGCTGCGACGAGAGGCGCGCTGCACTTCGTGATGTGTACAAGTCCAAGGCAAGGGCATACCGAAACGAGGTGCGAACACAAAAACGGAAGTCTTGGGATGGGTTTATTGCGGAAGAATCCCGGAAAAATCCCTGGGGTATCCCGTATAGAGTAGCTAGTGGCTCCCCAACAGGTGTTGGCAGCTCTTAGAAATGCAGATGGCCAGGCCAGAACTCTGGAAGAAGCTGCTAACATCTTCATTGCAGAAACATATCCCAAAGATGATCCATCCCAAGACAATGAGGAACAAGGTTTTGTGAGACGCACCACGGTATGCCCTCCTGGTACGGACTTGTGCCCACCATGGGACATACATGACCTACGTATTGCCGTGGACAGGCAAAAGGCTGGTCGTGCTCCAGGACTTGATGCTATAGATGCTGCAATGTTGAGGAATAGTATCTCTTACATTGAGGAAAGGCTTTTAGGAGTCTATAATGATTGCTTAGATAAGGGATACTATCCCAAAAGGTGGAAGATTGCCGACTTGAGACTCCTCTACAAGGGAGGAGGCCGGGATAAGCAGCTCCCAAAACCATACAGACCTATATGCCTCCTTCCTGTGATGAGCAAAGTCCTGGAGAACCTCATCATGACCAGTCTTTCTCCTATTCTCGCTAGGGCAAGTCATCCACGGCAATTTGGCTCTACAAAAGGCAAGGGAACCTCTGATGCTGTTGTAAGAGTACGTCTGGATGTCGAGCTACGAGTAGAGCGCTATGTTATGTTGATGCTCTTCGATATATCCTCTGCATTCGACAGTATCTGGTGGCCAAACGTGCTACAGCAACTGCAAAGGTATGACACTCCCAGCAACTTATACGCCCTCTTACAGAGCTACCTCCAAGAAAGGCGAATCAAGGTCAGAGGTAATTCCTTTGAAACGGAGGCATCTATAGAGAGAGGGTGCCCGCAAGGATCCGTCCTAGGCCCGGCTCTATGGAAATTAGTTTTTGATGAGTTGTTGGGAGTATTAGAGGAAAAAAGGTTCCCTGCTACTGCCTACGTGGATGACTTGGCTGTAGTCGTATCCTCCAACAGCGGAGCTGGCTTAAAGCAAGAAGCAGAACGCTGTGCCAACATGCCAACAGCTGCATGGTGTGAAAGGAAAAGATTAAAAATGGCCGCAGCTAAAACCCAGGCCATCTTGCTAAGAGGAACTACAGATAGAGCGCACCCTATTATTATGACCATCCAAGAGGAAAGAATACGTCCAAGTGAACAGGTAACTTACCTTGGTATAAGGTTTAGCAGAGGATTTAACATGACCCCTCACTTGGAGTGCTTGAGAAACAGGGTGGCTCTGACCTTGAACTGCCTCAATCGAATAGGGGGCGCTTTCTGGGGCCTCAGATACCCAGCTACATTGACCATATATAAGGGAGTGATTTTGGGTATTCTGAGGTATGCGTCCCCTGCCTGGTACCCTAACCTTTCACGCCGACAGAAAAGCAGATTGGCAACCATCCAGCGAACGGCGCTTTTGCGAGTTACGCGTGCATATCGGAGTGTGTCTCATGAGGCGGTGCAGATTTTAGCAGGAGCGGTACCTCTCGACCTCCTCCTGCGAGAAGACCATTTGAAACATACATACAAGAGAGAAGGCTCTACAGGCATGCCAGTAAATCTTAAGTTGAGAATAGATGAGAACCCAAGGAAATGGAGGAGCATATTAAGGGAGGATACAACTGAGCAGTGGAACCGACGGTGGGTGACAAGCCTGAAAGGATCTACTTCAAGAAAGTTCTTCCCCACCGTCCAGTCTCGCTTGGAAGCCAAATGGGTCCTCCCTGATTACTGGCCCTCTCAATTTCTCACAGGGCATGGGGGATTTCGAGCCAAGCTCCATAGCCATGGAATTGACGTTGACCCCCTGTGTCTTACCTGCGGTATCCCGGAAACTGCAGAGCACATTATTGTTGACTGCACCGCCTTCGAGGCTCTGAGGGCTAAGTTACTTCGTGAAACCGGACTCTACGTTCTCATAGAAACCGATTTTCCCCAGCTGGTAGCGGAAAGTAACTATAAGCATTTCAAGGACTTCGTCTACGGATGGAAGACTGCACTCGGCCCTGCCCACTTCAATGTTGGACGAGGGAGACCAGCCGTGCCTGGAAACCAACCGGACTGAGGAAATGAAGCCTACCGGTCTAAAGTCCCAAAACATTTTTGTTTTATAGCAGCAGTGGGATGTTATGCAGACATGCCTAACATTCAACTGCTGCAACAACCCGTATTGCCTCAAGAGGCAGGGTAGGGTGTAAATAAATAAATAAAGTTCGATGAATCGGTTGGAAAAACCAACCAATCAAATTCAGAATCAGAAGAGTAGGGGGAAAACATGAGTAGTCTGTTGTTAGCTATTGACGTGTTTCAGGTTCTTGTTGGAACAAACCTTATACATAACCCTATATAAATTTTCAACAATAGATTTAAATACAGATATTCTGGAGTGATACTTTTGTTATTTTACCGGATTACTATTATCGGTTTTTAATTTTGTTTCTGCAACTGTTGAAGCGTATGATGAAAATGGCTTGATTATGAGAAAGAAATAACTATTATCTAAGCTCAAATGTGGTTCGAAAATGCAATAGATACGTTCTCCAATTCCATATATGATGGGTAATTGTATGATTTTGTACTTGTTATGATAACGTCCCTAGCTTGTGGCACTTAGGATATGCAATTTTCTATATAGAGTCTCTATAGTGTGCCTATGTGTTAGTATCAATCCTTTCCTATGTAATAACTGAAATGTAGCAGAATCAATCTGTACTAAAAAGCCAGATTGTGTTTTCAATTTTTATGGATTTTGAAGTCTTGATCGATCTTTATTAAATCGAAAGAAATTTAAATATTCTATGAAGGTTGCCAAGACTTTCAAAAGTCAAAACCTCATTAAGTGTTTGCGTTTCCTGAAAGGATGAGTGCGCTTTTCAGGACCTAAGTCTAGTGTTGAATGAATGCATTTTATTGAAACAGATATGATAATGGACTTAGAAAAGTCTGGGTTAGATGTGTTTATGGGTTCTCCGCATTCGAGGAGGCCATGCACTCAAGTACCGCAATAACTAACGTATATGTTGTGCATTATATTCCCTCATAGATGAATATTTACCTAGGAAACATTCTCCCAGTAGTAGTGTAATAATAATTAAATCGTCTTTACAGACATTTAAAAAAGAAATTAAAATTTCAATGTTTGCCAATGTTCATCCATCAATAAAACTAACGGCAAATTAAAGTTGATATCTCTCTAAAAACAACCACATTGTATGAAAGTCCACGCAGCAAAAATATAGCAGCCATAAAAATGTTTGCTGCCAAAAAGGCTACTCCGCTAGAATTGAAACTGCAGTGTTTTCTACTAACTCATTTTCTGAATAATTGTTTATTAAGAAGGATATTATTCGTACCATTTCGCTCTCAAGTTTAGTCAACAATTCATCGAAAGGGATGACGAACATAATTGATTCGACCAAGAAATATTATTGAATTAAACCAGTGGTATAATATCGAGAACAATAATATCATTCGTAATAATAAATTAACCATAAAATGACTCCCACAACGCTGTCGCTTCTATCCTAGCGGCTGCCCCCGTTTTGATAACGATCAATTTTATGGCTGCCCCTTATTTTCTGCGAGTACTTCTATCCAATGATATTGTTTTTGGAAATGCAATTTAGTTTAATTACTACTTTCCAACGATAAATTTAAAGAAAGAAATGTAAAAGGTCCCTACCGGAGCAGTATACCTCATCGCAATAGTTTTCAAAAGAATACTCAAGCGATCATAATTCAAAAATTAGGGTCCAATTTATTATAGGCCATATAAACATCTTCATTATATCATCATGTATATTCGTAATACGGCCAAAATCTCGACTGTCCAGTGACGTACCTACATCATCTTGGAATTATGTGACAGCGGAGCAAACTCGATACCTCCTCTCGGAACACAGATGTATAAATGTAAATGGCATTGACTGACAAAAAAAATTCAGCAAAGGAAATTATTGTCATTGTGAAAAAAAAAGTTTTAAGTTTTATGTGTCGTCACAATGAAACATTGGTCTTTTAGAAAAAAAAAGTCCATTTCTAATCAAAGTAGGCAGGGTGTTAAAAGGAGTGTAATGCAGGCCCCGCACTTGATTTTCCGCGCGTATTCATAAAATTGAATAGGTGACTCTTAATATAATTATAATATGAAGGTCCGGGATAGACGAATGTGGTAGAGCGCTACCTGGGTTGACTTTTATTTCGCGACGGACCCACGGAATAAATCTCGTCCTTCCCAACTAGATAGAACAACCAACTAATGAACCAAACTCTCCTGTCGTGTCCGAAGAGGAGTACCAAATAATTTGGTTTTTGTTTTGTAATCATTACAAAAAAAAAAAAAAAAAAAAAAAAAAAAAAAAAAAAAAAAAAAAAAAAAAAAGAGTACTTCGAAAACAAGAAACCAGTCCAAAATACACTTAAAATCTGTATTTAAAAAACACTTAGATTTTTTTAGAAATTAACTTATTGCTTTCTATAAATTATCTCCCGCCACTAAAAAGTATGAAATAAAAAAGATTTTATAAAAAAAAAAATTAAACCGACTTCGAAAACTGGGAAACAGTAAAAATAAATGCACTAAAAAGTATGAAATAATTACCTTCTGATTTTTATAAATACACCGCAAAATCGGTAATGGTATATGTTGGCACAAAAGGCTTAAAAATTACATATATTTAAACTTAGTAATAATATGTAATTATTATAAAATAATTATACCATTTAATAGATCTATCATATCAATATTGTATTTATTTTTATTCTAAGATTAGGATACAAATGACTAATTTATATTATGTATGTTTGAAAAATGTTTTATTTTATTTAAATTAATTAATTTTACATTGATCGACCGTTTGATGTCAATCATATGTTTATTCAAGAGAGAAACAGGTGAAAAACAAACGCCGCTCAGTTGTCGTCCACTAGCGGTACCGATAACATATTTAAGTTTTCACGCCGGCCGGCTAATTTTTTGTTATTATTATAACAACGTAAAAGACTTTAATACGTTGTCATATCTCATAAATCATAACCCGAACTGGAATGAAGAGGTTCAACTGGACTGGACTAATGAATTGAAAGGAAATTATTAAGATTCATCCAAACACGGCAAGGAACTAGCGACTATCATTACGGCTCGACGATGTTCGCCATTATCACCACGATAAATCCTCAAAACCCTTGATCAAGGTACCTTTTCATTATTTGTGTTTGATTAATAAAACATTGTTTACAATAATTTAATTTTGAAAGCCTAGATAATTTATTAATGGAATGTTATATTGTTAGATTGGCCAACATTAGTAATTTATAATTTGCTTGATGAATCTATTATATATTCTGCATAGTTTATTATTAGTTTATTAGTTTGTAATTTGTGGATAAATCTATTGCTTAAAAATTATTAGTTTTATAAAACTACTTTGACCGAAATTAACTTAAGTAATTATATGAAAATTTGTAGTTTAAAATTTAAAGTTAGTTTTATAAAACTATTTGATTGAGATTAATTTAGTTTTGTGTTTAGAAATGTTAGTTTTGTAAAATTGGTTGATTAAGATTAAATTCATCAGTTAATATCAAATAACTGTATAAATATTAAAATCGAATGATATTTTTATTTTTGTTTCTATTATCCCTTATTTCAGAAGGTAATTTTTTAGATTAATTATTATTTATTATGAGTTATTATTTATTAATATAATTAATGTATAATTATTAATAGTTATTATTGATACAATTAAAAGGTAAGGTAGTGTTGGAAACAAAAGAATCTGGCAATTTTAATTTTTAGCGTCAGCAGCGCTAGTGAGCTCCTGACCTCTTACTAAGAGTCAACTCATTTCCGCAACAGTATAAAAAGTGGGAAAATGCAATAAAACGAAAAAAATTATTTTGATTTGTACGATTACACACCAACTCTTAATAAAAAGTATTAAGTTGAAATATTAAATATCATGTTTAATACATCACAATCTTTTCGGAGGCGGCGCAAAATTTAAAATTGTTAACCCTAGATATTATGAAAAATCTATCGATTTTCTATTTTGCGCCGCCTCCGAAAAGATTGTGATGTATTAAACATGATATTTAATATTTCAACTTAATACTTTCTGTTGCTCTCTGCTTAACCGTAAGCTCTCTGTTGGTAATCGGTCTCCAGTAGGTCCTGTATGGGGCAAAATAAAAGGAGTGTAACTTCTCTTTTTTTAAAATGCGCCAAACTGAACTTTTACTAACTCCCGTATGAGAGGCAACTTGGCGGACGCTGGTAGTGGGGGATTCCTCTACTTCACTGATGATATGTTCGTCTATGTCTACATCCCTTAATTGAGGCCTAACCTCACGTTGTGGTTTTATGGCTGATCCGGTTTCTGAGAGCCGCCGAAATTCCTGCTGACAACGGCAGAGCTTGGAACCCGTAGACGAAAATCATATCCGCGTACTCACTTGTGGTGAAGTCCATGGCTGAAGATTGAATGGTAACTGATGCAGTCATGAAATGAGAGGACAACTTCTTATGACCTTTGCACACAGTGGGATTATAATTGTTTACAAAGCTTAACTAAATAAATCAGGAGCTTGATAACACTGATTCCATTCAGAACGTGATATCATAGTCTGGCTAATGAGTTGCAGGGGACTTTATGAAATGTCTTTTTTCTGTTGGTGCATTTAATTTCTTCAAATAATCCTTAATTTTTATTTTTTATAAGTACAAAAAAAATGGGAAAAAAGTACATATATGTAACATTAAGTAATCAGCAAGAATTTTGGTCAACCCAATGAGTAAGATTACTTTTTATTTTTATTTTTGGGGGCGGGGGGAGGGAGGGCTTGCCACCTTTACAACTCTTTACCCCTCATGCATATGGTCGAGAGATAAAATAACTAAGACTTTTATTAAATCGAGTAGTTTTTCTAGTAGGTACGTGAAGCAATCAAGTATTTATTCTCTAGCGTGTTTTTCATCAGAAAAACTTCTTTTAGACTCTAAAGGTGAAGAGCAAATGTATCAACCGTTACACCACTAAAAAGCTAAGTAAATTTCGCAGTTTTTAGGAAATTTGACGGCTTCTAGGATGCTCCATTGGGGAGTAAAGAATTTTCAAAATGTTTTGTATTTTGCGCGTTAAAGGTCAACTGAAAGTGGATTTAAAATAACTGGACCTATCACATCTGTTAAAAAACTTAATGCTGATTAAGAAAATATCATTGTTTTTGTTTCTACGCTAAACCAAAGCAGAGAAAACTGCCATTTTTAAGGAAAAAAGTAAGATTTCAAAATACAAAAAAAAAAATATTCTATCTCCTCAACAGATTGAGATAGGAAACTCGTTTCTGCGCCATTCTACCCCGTTTAGCATGCAGTATTACTCAATTATTTTTCACACTATGTCTGGGACACCCAGTATTTAATAAAATTATTATTTGTTACTGAAAGTTATAAGTTTTTTCTAAAGAATGAAGAGAGCGAAGAGTGAAAACACGTGGTGGAATGTGTGATTTTGTGGTGAATGTAAGTATTTGTGCTATGGGTTCATGTTTAACGTTAGTCTTTGGTGAAAGTTTCTGTAGTATTGTTTGGCTGTAACGATAACTGTTTGGATGTTGAGGTCCTTCTGTAGTCATTAATCACGTAGTGCGGTGCATCTACACTCTGCTTCAGTATTTTCCACTGGAACGATTGAATCCTTTGGATATATGAGAGCTTTGCAGTGCCCCATAACTCGTTTTCGTAGGTCCATATCGGTCTAATAAGCACGTTTTATATTATAAGCCTGTTGGTTAAGGATAATTTAGGGCGTCTGTCAAGTAATCTTGATAACATCTATATCATTTGTTCAGTTGCTTTCTTATTAGTGTGATGTGGGTTTTCCATGTCAGTCTTCTGTCCATGTGAAACCCCAAGAATCGTACTTCCTGAGAAGTAGACAATGGAACATTATTAAAACAGACCCGTGGACACAACCCTTGATTGAGAGTGAAGACATTTTTACTCTCCATATTTTTGCCATAGCCGAGATGATTTCGGAGAATCAAACACGCGTCGTCTTTTTTTTTTTTTTTTTTGGGATGTGTGGAGTGTAGTGTCGTGTATATAGCTAGTAAAATCTGTTAGTGTATTGGTAAATCTGGTGTGTAAACTTTGAAAAGCAAGGGACCAAGCATTCCGGAAGGGGATGTTAAGTTGGTATAGATAGAGCTCGTTTGTAAGTCTGTCGCTTACGTCTGAGTGTGGCTGAAGCGTGGGAAAACGAGGAGCTATAGGTGAAAATTAATCCTAATATAAAACAATATAACCTTAGTACATGATGCTGTAAATTTAATGATTGAATAAATTAAATTATAGACATACTTATGGAAAACGGGTGAAGGCACTGTCATCAGGCCTAAAAAATCGAAACACTTAAAAACCTATCGAGTAGTGTCTGGATCAAGAATCCCGGATTTCTGATAACACCTAAGTGGCTACTATTTTACCACTACGGAAGTAGTCAGTATAATGTTTCAGTATCAGTCCCATGTTTCATTTTTATACAAGTGTTCTGAAACATTGAAGAAGGGCGTAGGCTGTCTAGATTTTTTTTTTTTTTTAACCCGTGTATATTTATATATATGTCGACCAAAAGCGATTAATGGCTGATAGATGGCTTAGGATTTTTGTCAGCAAAAAAAATAATAAAAGAAAAATATATAAAAATAAAAAATTCAAGAAAAAATATATTTAAACGAACCCTCAGCACATTTCTTTTCCCGTCTTCCGATTTTTTTTTTTTTTTTTTTTTTTTTTTTTTATAAATAATAAATGCACCCTGCTCTTGTATAACCTTGCATTGGATTTCAATCAGTGCTATGTAAAGAGCATCCCCAAATATTTTCCAGACGTTAATTCGACATTTTCAATTTCAAGAATTCCAAGTTCAGAATCGCCCTTTCTGGGAAAATGACCCATATATGTTTAGCACTCACAAAAACACACACACACACAGAGTACTATTACTAAAAACAGATACTAAAAGTACAGTATTGTATACAAATCACTAATAATTCTTTACTTTACATTAAATCAATTTTATAAATACGAAATCAATAATCGCTGAAATAAAATAGATGAAATTAACAGACAAAAGATACTTTTTAGGATTCGTCCATATAATCATAATTTATGACCAACTTTTTTCCATTTTGTTCATTTCCGGAATGTAACACAAGATTTTTTGCCTCATCTTTTAATTCAAAGTGGGGTGTACTCCATTATGACCTTAGGATTGAGATAATAGGATCAGACGATTAAGTTTAAGTTTAAATTAACTTGTGAATCAAGTCTTTATCTGTTAATAATCTAAAAGATTCCCTGGTATTGTATTCTCTAAACGGTCAGAGATCTTTGTTTCTCGATTCCTGTGCTTCTACAAGTTCTAGGTGTCCGATTGGAATGGAAGTGGAATCGAGTATAGTTTTACCATTCATAAAGTTTCACGTATAAATAAGCGGTTTCAGTTACAAAAGGTTCCCTCTTCGATGAGTCTATTTCTTCTCCTGAAGCCAAAACCTGCAGGAATGTGTAGAACTTGTTTGTTGGACTTCCATTAGCACCCATCTCTCCCAATTACTCCTAATTGGAAAAATTTGCTTATAGTATTTCCGTCGTTAGAGACTATTCTCCCAAGCTTTGCTTTGAAATTTGCCATTTTCGACGATTTCATCATTTCCTTCTCAGCCGAATTTCTCGCACTCCATTTCTGGAAACTTAGATCTACAAGATATATGCAACCATGCGTGAAGTGGAGATAGTCCATTTTCTATTGAATCCTGCATGATTGGTGCGCTAATACGCATTTAATATTGTTCGTCACAGTTGGCTTAGCCCCGCAATCAAAGCATGTGGCCGCCGAAGGTGTTCCCGATAAAGTTTGACACACTTTGCCGTCAGTCATTGTAAGACGCAAGTTATGAACGATTAAAATTGAAATTTGGTTTCAAATTTTCAATCTCGCTTTTCATTACATTTATGTCTTCAACGATTTTCTTTTATGTTTCTTAACAAATTCAAATTTCACAGATCTGCAGAGTTTAATTGATGAGGGATAACTATTTATCCGTATTGGCTTACAATCTTTTCCATTAGAGTAAGGTTTAAGAATAAAAGGGACGACTGAGATCATCACAGGCGCTTATTCAATATTAGGCCTTTATATCTTAAGCTCTAGACGAAGGTGTTCCTCCAAGAACAATGCGGGGTTATCGAAGTATCTTCGTCTTCGACAAATGTGCATACGTTTTGTTTTCGTGATGGAGAACAAAACTGTTTTGCTTGCTGCGCCCAGAGATCTATGTTGTCTAAGACATTCAACAATCTTTGTTTAGTGATGTTAACAGATTTATAGCGGAAACTGTGACTATATCATGGGCAAATAATATTCCTTTCACTGATTCCTGAAAGCGATGTTCAATATCATTTATGGCTATGAGAAATAAAGTGACCCCAGGGGTGATACCGTAACTGATCGAGCATATGGAGAATCCTACCTGAGCGCAGAATTTTCGATACCCCCTCATTTTACTTAACTTGACTGACAGTCAACTTAGACAAAACTTTTCCTGCCGCATCACGAGCATATACCTACCTCAAATTCCAAAGTTCAGATTCGTACGGTTTATCATTTTTGAGCTAGACTGTTCGCACATACACACACACAGACCATTTCGTGGGACTTGGTTATTTGGACCCCAAAACGTGTATTTCCGTTGAAAATCGGAACTCGAAATTTTTCATGATGCAATACTGTCCCTTACTTATATAGGTAAGTGAAAGTACAAAATAATGAAAAATTAAAAGTAAGGATAAACTAATATCCTAGCCACTCATCCATACTTATGAACAATATTTACACTCAACCTGGGAGACGCCATGTCATGCTTTCTGCCAAGTTACATGGCATAGAAGAAGGGTTCTAAGATCTTGTCTTCTAAGATATTGCTTCTCTGTCAGCCGCCCTTCTGTCCCTATTGATGTACAGGATTTGCGTCGAATGGTGACTGCGACATGCTTACATTGTGATTCATGCCCGTAGTTGCACTTAAGTATTATTATTATGACGTGTGGTAAACCATGTCATCCTCTCACGATCTAATTATACAACACCCTACTTTCAACCAAGTAATCCAGATCTCTCCATATATTTGACTTCATTGTTAAGTTATTTTAAATCTATGATAACTCCGCTCCACGCTAGTTTCTAAATTTATTCCTAATGACAGTCCCTAAGTTTATGTCACACACTCTCTAAAACTCCTTCTTAAGTATACAATGATGGTTTTAGGAATACATGGAACGAACTTGACTTCTACTTCCACGAACATGAACTACTAAATGAGACTCATTTCACTCAAGCGATATGATTCTACATTCAAGGGTACGTGGTGAACCGAACTGACCGTCCCAGCGGTTCTGTCCAAAGTGGCACGGCAATACTTGTGAAACGAACATTACATCACTATTCTCAAGATATGATCGCTTTACCAGAAATTCAAGTATCAGTCATATCACCTGAAATCGTTTACACCTATATTTCTATCGCCAGTGCATATTGTACCGCGAGGCAACTAGTTTTTCGAGATACTTTTACTAACTAACAAGGTTAGGAACTAAATTGTTGTGCGGAGGAGACTTCAACTCCAAACATCTCCGTTTTGGAAATAGAAAAAAAAAATCAAGAGGAAATGTTCTTTTTAATATGTTTACAGATCTAAACTGTGACTTCATACTACCATCTGAACCCACATACTTGGTCATTGGAGTTCAAACCACAACCAGAACCAGAATCAGACTTTTTTATTACCTCTAGTTTAAACTCGCTTCATCATAACATCTCCATTAGCCGACCTTTCATCTGACCATTCAGCTGTTGTGTTGTATCTTTGTAACTCTAACTCCTGGCCCAATAGTACTCAGTAAATTTCACATCATTGTAAAAAATAAAATTAACCTTACTACAAGCCTAAAGACGAAACGTGATATTGACAACGCTGTAGAGACGCTCATTAAGACCGTACAAACTGCCGCTTGCCAATTAGCACAAGTACCTTCTTGAGACAGAAATACACAAAAATTACTTACCTCCGGACATACAGTCACTTATTATTGAAAAGCGACGTACCCTGAACCAGTGGGAAAAGATCTCGCTATCGAAGTGACAAACGACTACTAAACGATCTTACAAACAGACTGTGGAAGGTAATACAAAAACACCAACCAAGGGCACTTAGAACAAACAATTTTTTAATGGCTGTTGCTTAGTATAATGTGACAATTAATCTAGAGAAAAATGCTTTCTCATTGAACACAATTAATCTTTTGGGATTCGTTACATGTTATAAATCAATTAATCCAGATTCTGAAAGACTGAAACCTCTTCGTGATTTACCAATTCTATCTACATCATCATCACTTCGTACAGCTCTTGGTATGTTCGCCCATTTCGCACCTTTCTTACCAACATTCGCCGAAAACATCCAAGTATTGATCAGAACTTCTATACTTCTCAGTTTAGAAGCTGTGAAAACTTTTGAAGCCATTAAGCTGGACATTCATAATGCTGTGGTATCTTCAATCGACAACAATGGAGTTAGTGCTAATCGTAGGAACAGACGCATCTGATTTTGCCACTGGAGGCAAACAAGTCAAGAAACCGGTATCCTTCTTCTCTCACCAGGGCAAAACAGCATCATTAATCTATTGAATAGGAAGCGTATGCAATAGTGGAAGCTTAGTGGAATTGAAGACACTACCTTATCGGTAGAAATTTCCGTCTTATTACCAATCAACGATTTGTGTCTCTCATGTTTGACAGTTATAACCAAGGAAAAAAAAAATAATGTGGTGGAGACTGGAACTTAATATGTAATTGTTTATGCCATTTCAATAGTTATAATAAAAAATAATTCAGTCGAAAAAATATAATTTAATACGTGTCAATATGACATTTATGTTAATTACATATAATTAGCACCGGCAGTTCCCAATAGATGGCGTGGGTTTGCCAATTTGTTCTGCCAGCCCTCATTAGGAATTTTTTTGGACTTCGTACACCGGCATGAAAAGGAAGTAGCGAGTAGTAGTTCCCACTACTAGTTCGAGCAACATCACCTTTCTATCTGTGATAGAACTCGAAAGAGTTGGATATTGGCACACTATTATCTCATCTAACAATATACAGTCCACGTAGTATTTCTTCACCATTGGTGAGTTTTTTTTTATTTACCTTTTGTGGTGGTGGTGCATTTTGGTACCTTTCATTTTTTGGGATACGCGCTTACTTTTTATCGATTTTGGCGTGATCATACCCCCTTTTTTGGTTTCTCCGGGCTGGATTAATATTCTTTTTTGAGTATTTTTGTATTTCGAGCCATACTACTAATTTTTGTGAATTTTATAATTTATTTTTTATAAAATTTGTAAGTTCATGTTTTATAAATTTTAAAATTTGTAAGTTTAGTTTTTACAAATTATCAGTTATATAAAGTTTAAAATAATTTACTGTACTACTGTTCGTTTTGTTTGAATAATATGTATTTTTTGTATTTAGAAGAATTTTTGTTTTAATTTTTTTTATAAAAATAATTTATAAGTGTACATTTCATTTTTGTATATAAATTAAGTTTTTTGGAGTAGAAATGTTTTTTATAAAATTTTATTTTGGATTTTCCAAGTTTTTTGTATAATTTTTGTAATTATAAGTGATAATTTAGCTTAGGTTTAGGTATTTATATAATTTAAATTTTAGAGTTAGCCATTTGTCTTCTATACGCTTTGGCTTGGGGTGAAGCACATTTTTTTCATTTATTTGCCTGCAAATCACGTGATCACGTGAGAAAGAATAGTACATTACGCATAGAGTACGTTTTACGACGTGGACTATACGTCACACTACGTAATTAATACGTCATCATACGTAATAGAAAAACTTGGATTTTATATTGGAGCTAGGAGTCTGTAACATAGAATTTTTCCTTAGCTGTACCAACTGTTTCTAGTTAATTGTTTAAAAATAAAGGGCATTGTTTACTTTTGTTATCTGCAGCTTCTTTAACGATTTACTTAAATCTCTGCAATGTTTGTGAACAATATATGGTAGATGTTTATTTAATTAAATATTGTTTTACTTAATAATAATAATAAACACTGTGTTTATATTGTTGTTTTGTTTTACACATTAATAATACTTGGTGTATTTACTATTTGAAGAATATTTTTATTTTTTCAGGGATTACTTATTATCACTTTAATTTTTTTTTTTTTTTTTATGTTTCTTATTTGTTTTGTTTATCGTTAAGATGTCTAATTCAAAAGCTAAACTTAAATCAATGGTGGTACGTCGTGAAATATATTTCAGACGTTTACAAAATATTGTTGATCTTTATAAACAATTAATTGGCGAGAATTTGGGTGCATTTAGGGTTAGATTGGAAAAACATGATAATATTTATCGTGATTTTGATGAGGTTATTGATCAAATAAATAGTTTAAATGCCTCTCTTGACGAACAAGATCGAGTTGCTAATGAACAGACTGTCAATGCATTCGACGATTTGTATTATTATATCTACTGAATTGACTATCTGATAGTGGTGGGTCTGGTCAGTCACCCGATTCGTCGGCCATGGGCTTGGTCAGGCTACCCAAAATATCGTTGCCTAAATTTGACGGTAAATTATTAATTTGGCGTCATTTTCGTGATTCTTACCTATCTCTTGTTCATAATAGCCCCGCGTTAAAGGACATTGGTTGATTTAATTATTTGAAATCGTCGTTGTCAGGTTATCCATTGGAGATTATTTCATCTATTCCTTTTGACTCACATAGTTATTCTCTAGCGTGGGGCTAAATAATGAAAAATTATGGCAATCCTAGAGTATTGGCGGCCAACTATTTAGAACACGTTTTGAATTATGTTCCTTTGAAGAGTGATTCGTTAAATGAACTTGAAAGATTTTTATCAGCTTTTAGAGAAAATATTTCTGCTCTAAAAAAATTGCCTATAACTGATTTGGCTCAGTTTAGGCTTTTACACTTAGGTTTAAAGATGTTGGACCAAGACACTCGCTATAATTTTGAGAAAGATTATACCTCAGAAACCTTTCCTACTTGTGATTCCTTAATTTCATTTCTTCAAATTAATTCTGTTTCTGGTGGTAATAATTCTAAGAGTAGTTCTTCTCCAGCTCGAAATTCTAAACCTACATCTAGTAAAGTGAATTTGCATTCATTTGTCGGTTCAAATGTTGATAGTTGTCTTTCTTGCTCTAACGTTCATAAATTAGAAGAATGTGGAAAATTCAAGAAGACATAGACTTTGTTATAATTGTTTTTCCTCGGATCATAGAAGTAGTGATTGTTCTTCATTGAGACGATGTAAAGTTTGTGAGGGTAAGCATCATTCTCTTCTTCATTTTGGAAATAACAATGATGCTTTACCTAACACCCAAATAAATAATTTGTCAGTAGAAACCACGGTTTCTAATCCAGATCCATCTAGATCTAATGTTATCGTTGATGATAGTAATACTGCTACAGCCCTTTAATCTAGCTCTACCGCTCCATCAACCAATGTGTTACTTGGAACTGTACTACATCATATTAGGGATGCTTATGGACACTTAGTGCCCTTTCGAGCACTGTTCGCAAAGATCGTTCCTTACTCAAGCCTTTGCAAATCGATTAGGTTTCCAGCCGCGCCGGTCTCACGTTTTAATTTCAGGCATAGGCTCTTCACCAACCTTAGCTTCTAAGGGTGTTGTGAAAACTACGATTTATTCTCGATTTAACAGTAATATTGAATTGGATTTTCAGGCTGAGATTATTACTTCTGTGACCAGCCAGGTACCTTCAGCTATTCTTCCTAGCAGTATTATACAGAGATTCGCCTCTGTGGAATTAGCAGACCCTTCGTTTGACATTCCGGGTCCTGTCGATGGGCTTTTGGGGAATGAGGTGTTTGTTAAGGCGCTGCTACAGCACCAGTCCCATTTTAATTCTTCTCCACCTGCTCTATCCACTATTTTTGGGGTAGTAATTATGGGTCCTGTCGCAGCTACTTATGGGCTTGTTGCTGATACTACCATATCATCGTTAATAGAAGATGAGCCCCCCCAAGAATTGAATTGAGTAAGTTTTACCACAATTTTGGGAAGTTGAAGAACCTAATTGCAAACCTCAGGTTGATCCTGAAGACGCGATTCGTGAGCGTCATTTTGTAGAAACACATTCTCGGGACCCAACAGGTAGATAGATATATTGTTAGGTTACCTTTCCGAAGCACAGAAGTCCTAATAACAATACGCAATTAGCTTTAAATAGATTATATTCTATCGAGCGCCATTTCAGGCGACAACCTGCTAGTGCTGAATCTTATCAGCAATTTCGTTGCGAATATCGAGACTTAGGGCACATGAAATTGACCACTGAATCTTCAAAGTAAACTATACTCAGCATGCTGTATATAAACCAGAGACTACCACTAAAGTGCGTGTGGTTTTTGATGCCTCTGCTAAACAACTTAATGATGTTTCCTTAAATCAGTGTCTTTTAGCTGGACCAGTTTTGTAGTCGAGTTTAGCTGATATTGTTTGTAATTTCGGATTACATTCTGTAGCTTTCACGGCTGACATCAGTAAGATGTACAGACAGGTGCTTCTCCATCCCGGTGATCTCTGCTATCAGCATATAGTTTAGCGAAAATCCCCAGGCGCCCCTGTTGATACTTATGCGCTACATACTGTTACTTATGGTGTTGTCTCAGCCTCTTTTCTTGCCATTCGTGCCTTATTCCAACTGTCTTATGATGAAGGAGGGACTTTTCCTAGGGCTGCTAGAGTTTTGCAAGAGGATATTTATGTAGATGACAGAGTTTCTGGCGCGGAAACGGATGGAGAAGCCTTGCAAATTCAAGGAGAATTGAATAAACTTTGTGCAGCGGGTGGTTTTAGTTTACAGAAACGGTTGAGTAATAGTTCTCGTTTTATGGAATCTATTTCATGTGAGGTATCTGAAAAGGATTTGTTTGCCCTAGTCTCTGATTCCAACTCAATTCATAAAATGTTAGGTTTTCAGTGGAATCCTCAATTGGATGTTTTTACTTTCACTTTCAAATGCTTGGAGATTGTTCGTACAAAGCGATCTGTTTTATCTACTATTGCTAGATTGTTTGATCCGTTAGGTTGGATCTCACCCTTTACATTTTTTACTAAATGTTTTATGCAGAAATTATGGTTATTGCATCTCGAGTGGGATGAATTCATACCTGATGAAGTGATTTTTTCGAAAGAAAATTTAGTTTCTCAGTTACATTATTTGAATAATATTTCTATACCTAGGCAAATATTAATTTCTCAGTTGATTAGCTGTCATATTTTAGGTATTTGTGACGCCTCAGAAGCTGGGTATGACTGTGTCACTTATGTTCGGTCGTCTGACAGTCATGGAAATGTCAGGTTGAGGTTATTAAAGGCTCGAACTAAGGTTGCACCTATCAAACTCCTCACGGTTCCACGACTAGAACTCTGTGGTGCTGTTTTACTTGTTCGAACTTTGATTGGACTTGAACAGTGTCTGAAGCGGTATCGTTCTCATTCTATAAGATTATGGACTGATTCCAGTATTGTTTTATCTTGGTTGAGGATGGAACCTCGTAGTTTAAAGACATATGTGGCCCATCGTATAGAAGAAATTAATCGTCTTAGTCTTTCTGGGGGCATGTTACATCTATTGAAAACCCGGCTGATTGTTCTTCTCGCGGATTACTTCCTCAGCAAATTCTTAAATGTGACCTTTGGTGGCAAGGTCCTTCGTGTGTATATCTTCCACCGGAACAGTGGCCAGGGAGTATTGAAATAACCTCTACTGATATGACACTTTGTTTTGCTTGAAACCAACGTGGTATCATCTGATTTTTGTCACTATTTTGTGCAGTATATTATACTATTTGGGCGTTTTTCGTCTCTTACTCGACTTAAACGAGTTATTGCTTGGGCCTTGAGATTTTTGAATAACTCCAGTGGCAAGGGTGTTCGTAGGGTCTGGACACTTACTTCTGAATGAACTGCGTGAAGCATTATCATGGTGTGGGTTGATAGTTCAACGAGTCATATTTCACCAGGAATGACAAGATTTACGTAAAGGTAAACCTGTTCGGCGTTCTCTGCGCCCTTTCTTGACCCCTCGGGGTATATGAGGGTGGGCGGTCGTCTGTCGAACTCTTCTCTACCTTGGTCGTCCAAACATCCTTTGCTGTTGCTTAAAAATAGTCATTTAACTAAACTACTCGTGATACATTATCATCAGACTCATCTACACGTTGGGGCCAATACTCTCAGAGCACTATTAAATTGTGATTATTGGATTATTTCTGGACTTTCTTTAATTCGTAAATTGGTACATGAATGTTCCACTTGTTTTAGATTTCATTCAAAAACTCAAATTTCTCTTATGGTTGATTTGCCAAGCTCAAGAGTAACTTTTCCTGGCCGACCTTTTACGCACGTTGGCGTACATTTTGCGGGACCTCTATCTATACGTTCCTCCAATTTGCGTAATGCTGCAAAATCTAAGGCCTATATGTGTTTTTATATGCATGGCCACTAAGACTATAGATATTGAATTAGTCTCATATTTGAATACAGACGCGTTTTTGGCTAGACTTGACCAATTCATGTTTCGTCGTGGTGCCGGCCAGTACCTTTATAGCGATCAAGGCACAAACTTTGTTGGTACAGCTAGACAATTAAAGGAAATTAGAGGGTTTTTTTTTTCTCTAAAAAATCCGTTAATGGCAATTCAATCAAACTTTTGTCCGAATTTTGGTGGACTATGGGAAGCTAGAGTCAAGAGTGTAAAGACCCATTTGTTACTCCTCACCAATTCTCAAGCCTTTACATTTGAGGAACTTACTACAATTCTATCCAAGATAGAAGCAATCTTAAACTCAAGACCTCTGTGTCCAGTATCTAACGACCCTCACGATTTTGATTATTTGTCTCCCGGACATTTTTTGGTTTGCGGTCCGTTAATACCATTGCCTGAGGTGTCTCTAGAAGATTTGTCTCTTAATCGCCTTTCTAGATGGCAATTAGTTCAAAGAGTTGCTCAACAACTTTGGCGTCGATGGTCCGTCGAATATTTAATTACATTACAACAGCGTTATAAGTGGAATAATCCTACAAGAAATATCAAGATAGCAGATCTTGTATTGTTAAAAGCGCCGAATACGGCTGCCTTAAATTGGCCTGCAGCTAGAGTAGCGAACACTCATGAAGGACGTGATGGAGTTGTCCGTGTAGTCACTGTGAGGACTTCTCATGGAGAGTACAAGCGACCTGTCTCCGCGCTTGTGCCCTTTCCAGCTTCTGCTGATTAGTTTTAACGCCTAGTTGTGAGAGTGTATACTGGGTGTGCCAGACCTAGTGTAAAAAAAATTGGGTAATACTGCATGTTGAACGGGGTAGAATGGCGCAGAAACGAGTTTCCTATCTTAATCTGTTAAGGAGATAGATTTTTTTTTTAAAAATCTTACTTTTTTCTAAAAAATGGCAGTTTTCTCTACTTCGGTTTAGCGTAGAAACAAAAACAATGATATTTTCTTAATCAGCATTAAATTTTCTAACAGATGAGATAGGTCTAGTTATTTTGAATCCACTTACAGTTGACCTTTAACGCGCAAAACACAAACAATTATTAAAACTTAAATTATTAATAGTTTTTGAAAATTCCTTGCTCCTCACTGGTCCATCCTAGAAGCTGTCAAATTTCCGAAAAACTGCCGAATTTAGTTAGCTTTTTAGTGGTGTAACCCATGATACAATTGCACTTCACCTTTTGAGTCTAAAAGAAGTTTTTCTGATGAAAAACGCGCTAGAGAATGTCACTACTGGGGCAATGAGGAAGCGCGCTGGAGCCTGCAACCGAAGTAATGGATGCCGAACTTCCCATTAGTTGAGTTAGTTTTACTTTTTAAGACTAGAAAGAACAATGTATGAATCCTAAATAATATAAAAAGGGTAATAATAATCTAAAAGTAAAAAAAAAATTCATTAGTTTAAATTTTAAAAATACTTGCTTTAAAATAAATTAAATCTTTTTTTTCCTTTCTCCTAAAATTTGAAAAATTCTACGTAAAAAATGTTGAAGATAAGCCTAGGATATACTATTTTAAGACTAGAAAGAACAATGTATGAATCCTAAATAATATAAAAAGGGAAATAATAATCTAAAAGTAAAAAAAAAAGATAAAAAATAATATTATTATTGTAGATCCATATTAAAATGGATTATTGCAGCGCGTGTTCAAAATGTCCTCCACCTTGGATGCAGGCTTATCTTTAACATTTTTCATGCAAAAAAGCGTACTTCGCATGCGTGGGTTCAACGTGGTTTAATTTGTCGAAATATTTTTCTTTTTTTCACAGGTTTATTTGATTTTTTTCATATTTATCCATTTCTTGTATTTAGGCATAATAAGAGGTTAATTTCTCCATACAAACAAAATCAAAGGTAATGTTGGGATAAGGGGGGTTTCGCGTTTGAAATGGGTGTTTTTATAAGGAAAAAAAAACACTGGTAATAATATAATAAGAAATTAACACTGGTAATAAAAAATTGAGCATGAAAAAAGAGAAAAGAAAAGAAAATCGATGAAGTTTGTAGGTTTTGTTTTATTAAATAAAAATCCCTTTCAAATATTTACAAAAGGTATATTGATTAAAGTTATATAAGAGGTATTGATCGTTCCTTATAAAAACAGTTGGTTCTTAAGGTTTATTGGTAAAATCTAAAATATTTCAATCACCTATTTCTTTGCGCATTGTTAAATTACTTATTTCTTTTAAGATAAGGAATTAAAATGGTTCCAGTCTTATACAAGTTATTCTATCGTGAAAAAGTTCTCATGTGAATTCATTGGATCCTTAATGCATCTTCTTCATGGCCAAGGGAACCTAATCAATTGATTAGTGATCTAAGATTACGGATACCATCCTCGCAACATCCGCCAGTATAAATTATCAGTAGTCGTTTCAACAAAAGGAGTACATGATTGTTATTCAGCTGATGGATAAACAAAAAGATATCCGCAATACTGATCGTTTCTTTCTTAAGGGTGCGAGAAAAAAAAATAATGAGCCTTTAACACATTTTCAAAACAGCAAATTTGAAAATATTATTCAACACATCGCACTATGATGCATTGTTTAGTTATTAATATTTTCAAATGAGTGGCAATTTCATGTAATTTTACTAAACTTTTCCGTCATATTTCATCATAATTTAAATCAAGGTAGTATTATTTTATTGGATCATGGTATGCCTGCATTGTGCATTGTGTTTATTCTTACTGAAATTCCATTTTATTTTTTACGCTCACCTACCAATATATGAAATATGTGTAGTAAGGGAAGACATTGTGATCGTGAAAAATTTCGACTTCGTTTTTTCCAACAGTATTATGCGTGTGTGAGTGTGTGTGTGTGTGTGTGTGTGTGTGTGTGTGTGTGTGTGTGTGTGTGTGTGTGTGTGTGTGTGTGTAAGTGTGCGCGCGCGCGCGTTTGTCTGTGTATGCGTGCGAGCCTGTGTGTGTGTGTGTGTGTGTTGTGTGTGAGTCTGTGTATGTGTGTGTGATAATGAATGAGCAGAAGCTGTTCACCCTTAAAGTTTTCACAGAAATTTGTGCCCAACACGGCTAGTTATTGTGGTAACAGTAGGATAACATTGACTGATTAAAACATTTGTTAATTTTCAATTAATTAGTTTAGAGTCATGCTGGTATGTTCTGCTCTATGTTGTACCTTGATTTAATACCTTCATTAATATGGACTTGCACACTATTTCTAACACTTTTGCTTCGCTTTGCAAGTAAAATGGTTGTATATAGTTGGTATATTAATGTATTCTAAGTTTGTTTATATGTTTAGGTTATTCAGCTTATTTCTTTGTTATCATTGTTTCTTTATTTTATAATTTTTTACAAATTTTGCTGTACATATTTTTGCAAATAGATCGCATGCAAATAGAAATGTCTGCTTATTAAGAAGAACCAGCCCTATCTCCCTGAGATTGATTGATTTTTTATGATGGAGCTTGTTTATATACATTTGGGTATAAGATTTTCTTTTACTTTTACTATAAATTTAAGAATTTGGCTTAATACCCAGGCGCTCAATAACATTATAACTATCCAGGATACCCAGGGTTATAAATTCTAAAATATGCAAGCATCTTTTTGTCTTTAGTTTCCTTCTGAAAGATTAGCGGTCTCTGTATCACCTCCCTAGCCAATTAGAGGACTTAAATGTTAATTAAGTTAGAGCTAAAGAAGTCCCTTGTGACCGCCTCAATGTTGTTCTACTTAAAATCTAAAAAATCCCAAACTATTTCTAACCGCTTGACATGTCTCTATATCCCTTCCTAATTCACTTAAAGCGTTGAAAATGATTAGATAAAGTTTATGAATAATTCTTAGATTTGAGTGAATGAATTGCATATACAATATACTATGTCATGTTGATATGTAAGTAAATAACGACAAAAAAATTGTATATATATAATATAAAAAATTCACCACAGGTCACTGCTGCAATGTTAAATAAAAAGTTGACCAACCACTCTGGAAGAGAGGGCGAAGATGTTCATATCTGAGACCTATTCCAGGGATTTTCCGTCTTAAGATAACGACGAAGCATTCATAAGACGAACCTGGCACGGACCTGTGCCCACTATGGGATATATGGGATCCTCATGCTACCGCGGACAAGCAAAAGACTGGTCGGGTTTCAGACGCTATTGATGCGGGAATTCTGAAGAACAGTATACCCTAAATAGAGGAAAGGTTGTTGGATAAATTCGACGATTGCCAACTTTTCAAGAAGTTGGAAAATGCCGACATCTTGCTCACTTGCAAGGTAGGTGACAAGACAAACAACTAGCTAATATTGGCCTATATGTCTCCTACCTATAATAAGCAAAGTGTTGGAGAACTTACTAATGATGAACCCATGGCCTTTACACGAGCAAGCCATCCACGGCAGTAGTGATCAATCAAAGGAATGGGGAACTGCAGATCTTCTGCTGAGATTGCACCGTGAAGAGAGGGCGGAGAAGTAAGTCATGCTCCTACTGTTTGGCGTATCCGCCTGCGATAGTATTTAGTGACCGATTGTCTTCCAGTATTTGCAAAAGTATGAGGCTCCCAGCAACTTATATGAAATTTTGAGACGGTACTTGAAGGACCGAACCTTGAAAATAAGGGGTAACTTTTTTGAAGTAGAAGATTTTGTGGAAATAGATTGCCCGCAAGGATCTGTCCTTGGTGGAAATTAGTTTCGAGGAGTTGCTGGGAGTGCAATTAATCGAGCTTTTAATAGTCAGAATACCTCGAGCTCCCTACCGCGGTCATAAGAATTTACCCCCCTCCCCTGCCCCCCACTAGACGAAATTCTATATCAGCCCCTGAATATCCATTTTATTAAATTTCGAGAAGGAAGTTTTGGGGACCTCAAAATTTTTCCAACATGGGCCTCCGTATCCGGAGTAGTAAATTAGATAACCGGAATCGTAGTTGCGTCAATGTAGGTTTCAATGCAACTGTCTTAAAAACTAAATAAATTAAATTTATTTTTCAAAAATTCAAGTAAGTACCCTGGAAAGTACCGAGTCCCATGAGTAGCGGGACCAACTTCATAATTTCCAAAGTCCACAAAGAATTATAATTATTATAAGAAGTGACAATGAAATTATTTCAAAACCTTAAAAAGTGTAAACAATAAGTTGATCATGTATAATAATGAAAAACTTATATTTTTCATACATAACCCTTTTATTTAAGGACAAATGGCGATGCAACCGAAAATTTTTTTAAAATATATAACCCCAGAAGATGGGCCATTGCCCGAAACGTTGGAACAATTAAATATAAAATAAACCATGGAATATAACCCCTTTTTAATTTTTATTTTTTCTTCATTACAGAAAATCCTTAATTTATGCTTAAATTCTTTTTAACAGGAAACATTGCTTTTGTGCAATGACACCGTTTCAAAAACCCAATTCACTCATGGGCTTAAGTGTTCATATTAAAATGGTGAATATTTAAAATAAAAAAATTGAGGATTATTAATGTTTCTTTATTTTTTTTTTCCTGGACATTAACTAGACAGCTACAAACCTGTGTAAATGAATGATTAGCCTTTGTTTGACCGGTTAAACAGTTACTCCTATAAGCGAGGAGTCTTCCGCTTTCACTGAACCAAGCGATAACGACGAGAGAAAATATGAGGTGCCTGTCATTGTTGCTATTGACAGGGTGTTGGAAAGCTAACCAAATAACGTCCCATTTGGAGTCAGATTTTAGATAAGGCCAATTTTTATTGTCTATTATCCTAGCCTCATTAGTTATAATCTATAAAAGATGATAGATAGTTAGTTTTAGGTCAAGTAGAAACTTATTCCCGTGTGAACTGGCAGCACTTGCGCTTGCTTCGTACTTGGAATGTTTATTTTATTTTACAGTATCCTTAATTCACTGCGACCAAGGTCAATTTCTTCATCGTACTGGAAGTTGCCGTCTTATATCCCTTATTATCTACAAACCCGACGCCAAGTCCTTCAGACGAAAGTAGTATTTTTTAGCATCCCATTTTCCGGCTGAGATACACTTCCGATTAAAAGCCGGACAATTAGTTCTATATTCTAGATTATAAAACAGGGCACGTATCACAACTATAGAAAAAATTCATATTTATCTTTAAATATATGAAATCATATTATGATGAATACGAACAGTTGGCTGAGGTGTTTGACAAATATAAAAGTTTGTTTGTGAGGATATTTATTTTTTGTCACAAACGGATATAAATTTCTCAAGAAAATAATATACAGTGACGGTAAATAGTATTAATCTTCAAATAGAAGATTTTTACTGAGGGTAAAAAAAAAAAAAAAAAAAAAAAAACGCATTTATATTAATGTTTAACCTAATTAAACTTCCATTTTTTTTTCTTAGCGAAGTATATTCCATTGGGTTAATTAATAATAAAAATATCTATAAAATAGTATATTTCGTACCAAAGGCCGAAAGTGAGCGTTTGCCGGCCCGAGATATTTTTTGACCGAGACGTAGTCGAGGTCATGAAAAGTTCGAGGGCCTGCAAAAGCACTTTGGCCCGAGGCACGAACGCTATTTTTCACCATACTACAATAAATATTAATACGATATAACATTAATCAAAAACAAGATTTTCTTTTGGTTAAGTGTACCTCTTTGTTAGAAGGTTATCTTGTGGTTATGGGGACATGATGAATGTTTAATGTATGGATTGTTTTACGTTATGTTATTATGTTATGTTATTATGAAATCTGCTATGATTTCTTTTGCTCTTCTATTTATAGATTCTGATATATTATTAGCCATAATTACTAAATAACTAAACAATAATACGAGCAAAACAAACTTATGTAATGTATATAATGAAATGAATGAATTAAAATAATAAACAGCTGATTTTGTAGCGAAGTGTAGCTTTCGGACCGCAAATTAGGTGTGTAAAACAGGTGATTACATCGTAGTATGGTGAAAATAATATTTTACTTCATTAGATTGTTTAAGTTTATTGCTTTAAAACAGCAATGGCTATCAACGCCATTACAGTTCCAATATCTCAACCATCTATTTTTGTTTGTATGATTCACTTTCTTTGTTATATCTCTTTATTCTTTACCCATTCATAGGAGTTTTCAATTAGACGTTTAAAAATTGTACCACTAATTATACACATTAAGTGTCATTTTTTAGGATTTAAGTCTATTGGATTTTAGCTCTAAATTATAATATATATGTAGCATGTAAAAGGGACATTCTTTAAAAATGTGACATACTTTATGTTACTTCTTTAGATTATTTAACAATAATCAAACAAAAAAATATTTTTCAGTACTGGGTACTTACTTCTCTGGCTCTGATAAATATTTCAATTTTCAATGAAGAGCTACAAGTAACTGGGGGTTGGCCCACTTTAGCCCACATTATTCCACTTCTCGAATCCCGTGGCCTAAAAGTTAAAAGAGGGTTTAGCTGCTATCGGACACCCCTTTCTCTCTAAATGGTCGCTTAGTTCTCAAGTGACCACGGCAGAGCCAAAATGCGTACTATATCCAGATAATGTTTCGAGACATCTGCTGTTTTGGCCGGGCATTAACGTGCATTAGGCAAAAATTATCGCCAATGAAGGAATCAAATATGCCTCTAGAAAATCCATGATGTACGATATTGCACCCAGGGATGATTTGTTGAACTCGAGGAAGTTAGTACTCGTAATTACTTGTGATGTGATGCTTTCTTATACCGCACAGTGGTACAAAATGGCAAAAAAAAAAGCAGGGAAAAATCTATCTCGAGAACGGTTTTTTAATAAGGAAATGCACACTGTTTCAACCGATTAAGGGTGGAAAATTACACTAACTTAAGAACAGATATTTTAAATAATTAAAAAAAAGTAATTGTGTGTGTGTGTTTTTTATTAGGTAGGGGGAAAATCTTACATAAGACGCAATGCGAATATAAAAAACCATCTCCCTATTCTTCAATGCCACCCCACGAAACCGCTGTCATGCATTACTTCACGGGGGGCGAGTGACTAAGTACCAACTTCTTTATTTCTTTATTTAAGGTTAATAAAAGCCGTAGGTCACCAAATATTTCATATCTTTATTTAAAGTATATAATCTTTGACGTTTCGGCCACAATGTGCCATTCTCAAAAGACAAACTAAAAATATTAAATAAAAAATTAATTAAATTTAATAACAATTGATATTAAAAAAAAATTTTAAACACATTTTAATTTATAAATACCTTTATGAACATAGTCACCAATTTATCCTTCTAAAAGAATTAGTCTATATTTTAAAATACATATGTCAAGTATCTATCTAAATATCTACCACGTCTAACATCGTAAACTAGCTTGGAACGACGAAGATTATATACTTAAAATAAAGATATGATATATTTGGTGACCTACGGCTTTTATTAACCTTAAATAATTAAATATGGCACCGAAATTAAATGAGAAGACTTCTTTATTTCTTTACGATACCATTGCTTGGCCTCTCCTTTTCCTCTCCGGGGCTCTAAGGATCCTGTCGATTTCCGCTGCATAGTCTGCAACAGCCCTCCAATTCTCCTGCGAGCTCAGCATCAATGAAACTAAGTTTTCCGGGATAGACTTCTGCCCCAGGATCACGTCAAGCTGCTCCTTCTCTTTGGCTAAGCTCCTACAACAAAAGAACACGTGTTCCACCGTTTCGTCTGCGAGGCCACAAATACACAAAGCTTCCTTTTTTTTTCTTGAATCTGGCTAGATAGGCTTTGAAGCAGCCATATCCGGCATTTGGGTGAGGTAATAGTCATCCTCTCCATGTTTGCGGGCAATCCATTTTGAAATGTCGGGAATCATCCTGTCCACGTCTTCTATGCTAAATTCGATTACGTTCCTCCTCCAAAAGATCAAATCAGCGATGACACACACATCAAAGGAAACAGTGCGGAACGCTCGAGCGACCCGTAGTGCATTTCTTCGATGTATACTGATAGCTTTACGGGCATATGACTGAACTTGGAAGACATTAACCCATATCGGTACCGCGTATAGCAGCGTGGAACTGGCTACGTTAGCCAACAGTCTTCTCCGACTCCGCTGGGGTCCACCGATATTTGGCATGATTCGAGCCAATGCAATTGTAACTCGGGATGCTTTGAAGCTAGCTAAGTGCAGGTGTTCGTTGAACCGCAACCTGGCGTCAATCTGCACACCCAAATATCTAATGGATTGCTCAGAATGGACTTCCCATTCCCCAACGGTCAGGCTGATCCGAACAGCCTGTGTGTGTGTGAACATGCTAGCTCAAAAACTGTAATCCTTAAAAATCTGAAATTGGGTATTTGTTGTATGTACACGCCCGCGATGTGGCAGCAAAAGTGTCATCAAAATTCCTCAAACGAAGGGGGCACTTCATTTAAAAAATTTTGTCTCATTTTACGTTTTTTCGATTTTCTCAAAAGCGGCTTCAGCGATTTTGATCAAACTCGTCATGTTTAATGAGAACCAAGTATTGTTTAATATCAGGGAAGTTTAATATTAGAGAAGGCTTAAATGGGGAGAGGGCCTTTTTTGTTTCCTTATAAAGTACCTTTCTTGTTTATATGGAGAAATTAACTGTCTCTCATTATGTCTAGAAATAAGAAATGGTTAAATGTGAAATATGAAAAAATCGAGTAAACATGTATAGGAAAAAAAAAAAATTATTCCGACAACTCATAAACACGTTGAGCCAAAGCAGTGCAGTGCGCCTTTAATTTCAAACCATTGTATATAATTAAAGAAGTTCTGTTCATGGGAAAGAGTTGTCAACGTGTTTGGAAGCATACATAATTAATGAAAATTATTTGTTTCTATGGTAGCTAAATGAAGTTTTAACAACTAAACAGGGAAATATAAAATAGGAAGCTATGGAGTATTATGCTTGCATTCCAGTATAATCACAAATAAAAACTTTCAACAATAAAAAAATTTGTATTTTATAGAATCAATACGCTCAAATTATTTAAAGCAGTTTAGGGTGTGAAAAAAATATAGTACGATATAATCTTTAATTATTAAAGGTTTATTGCGTCTCTCTCTCTCTCTCTCTCTCTCTCTCTCTCTCTCTCTCTCTCTCTCTCTCTCTCTCTCTCTCTCTCTCTCTCTCTCTCTCTCTCTCTCTCTCTCTCTCTCTCTCTCTCTCTCTCTCTCTCTGTGCTTATTTTTTCAATTACGAATACAAATGAAAATTTGAAAGCTGTTCAAAAGATGCTGGAGGACAAGGAGCAACAGCAGCTTACATTCAGGAGGTCAGGAACTAGCACAGACCCAGTGTCTCTTTAGGGATTATTAAATACCTCCATTTTCGAAAGGAGATCCTGAGCTGTGGTTCTCGGCTGTGGAACAGGTCTTCAGAAAGGCTAATATCACAACCAATCATCATCTAATGGCTAATATCATAACCAAATTTCAAATTGTGGTCCCTAAACTGGACTATGAGGTATTGCGTCAGGCTGCAGATTAATTAAATGGAAATCATTTGTTTCCGTGGTAATAAAATGAAGTTTTAACAACTAAATAGAGAATTATAAAATCAGACGCGACGGAGTGTTATGCATTGCCGGATTATCACAAGTAAAGAGAGTACACTAGTGTGAATTTGAAGTATGGCGTTTTGGTAAGTGATAGTTTTGTGCTGCGCGCATCGCACCAGATTTTTTTTTATTGGAAAGTGGGATCAGTATTTCATACAGTGGTATACTAAGAATGACATTGGCGCCAGTTACTCATCATCTGTATCACATTAAACGGCGCCAAAAAATTGGACGATAGCTAAAAAGAACCTAAACATTGAGGTTTAAAATCGACCATTGAAGTTTCCCGGTCCTTACACTGCCCCTTACCTTATTTACAGTAACCCTGTATACAGGGTGTCCACGAAATAAACGGCCAAACTTCAGGGATCGATAGAGGATCGAAAAACTAAGAAAAAAAGTCCTCTGGCATAAGCTCGTTTTCCCTTCATTTTCGAGAAAATCACAAAAAACTACAAATAGTTAAGGCCATGGAAGAGCGGATTTCTTTCCTTGCATGAATTTTAACAATAATTATTATTCTAATACAATTATTGTATTTCAACCATATACTAATAGAAAGGTAATTGAAAAAAAATATTTTTTATTCAGAAAAAAATAATAAACACTTTTTTATTCAAATATTCATAGTATAAAGAAAATTACATATTTAAAGTACATAACATTATGAACAAAAACTGAGGATTAAAAAATTAAAAATTTTAAAATTAAGAAAAAAGTTTAGAAAATAATAAAATAATTAATTATTCTCACTAGAAAACATAAATGTTTCAGTTTTTATATGGGACTACCTTAGTGAGAAAAAAAAAAATCTAAAAATTTTGTCTTCTCTAAAATTACATAGTTAATTTCTCGGCAGCGTCAACGTAAATCTTGTTCGAAGTGCTGGCCTCTCGCTGCAATACACGCATCACATCGCGTATTCACAGATCGCACTGCATCTAAACATTGTTCTGCGGTTAGCTGGTTGCAAACCATTCTGATGCGCTCAATGAGATCATCCCTTGTGCGGACGGGCTCTCGGTAGACATTTTCTTTCACGTATCCCCACACGAAGAAATCTAGTGGCGTGAAGTCCGGAGACCGTGGAGGCCAAGGCACCGGCCCACCTCGTCCTATCCAGCCACCTGGGTAGTTGATGTCCAACCAGTCTCACACGGCCCTTCCTTAATGAGTAGGACAACCATCGAGTTGAAACCAGTACTCAAGCCTTCTTTCCAAAGGGATATCTTCCAAAAGTGCCCGTAAGTCATTCTCGAGGAATAGATAATAACTTTCAGCATTAAGTCGAGCATGTAAAAATACGGGACCTATTATGCCATTAATACAAAGACCGACCCACACGTTTACAGAAAACTCATGCTGGTAGTGAATTATGAACTATGAAATTCTCAAACAGCGCGGGGATTTTCATGTGCCGAAGGTGGTAGTTTATTTGATTGAATATGCCCCCACGTGTAAAAGTCGCTTCGTCCGTCCAGATTACTTTCGAACTTAAGTTTACATCGTTTTGCAATTGTTCATTGTACCAATTAAAAAAATTTAATCGGCGGGGATAATCAGTGGGTATTAAATTTTGTACCTTTTGTACATGGTAAGCATGCCTGCGGTCAGCTCTTAATGTGCGCTGTATTGGGTTACCCTTGGTATGTCAAGAACTGAAGCAGGTCTCCGGACGCTTGTACCAGGGTTAGTATTGAAGTGCCGCACTATCATCTCCCTCCGCCTCAGATCGGCTTCCATCGGAGCCTGCATACGGTTTCCACCACAATTACATGACAAGGACCCAGTCTCACGAGCCTTCTGAAAGTGCTAGTAAAAACACCTCTGTGTGGGGTTTCTCGGTCAAGAAACCGTCTGCGATATTCCCGAATTGCCTAACGTGCATTGCCATCGCAGAATCCGTAGACGTAGACTATGTCCGCGGTTTCAGCGTTGCTAAATTTAGCTATATTTGTAGACTTCATTGAACACTACTAGCAACATCACTAATGTGAGAATGCGAGGCTGGATTCCCCCCCAAAAAGGATTAAAATGATAGTATAATGGCTAACATTTTTATCCTTTCTTTTTAAGTTTAAACACTCAACCTAGATGTTTTATTGATAACGAAAGCGTGAGAGTATTCATCTTTTCTAAATTTATTCCTCGTAAATAAATTAAGTTAACCTTCGTAAGAAATTAAGTTTACTCAAAAAACCAGTATATTTTTGTAATTTAAATACATTATTGAAAAAAAAAAATTAAAATACACTTTTTGCCCAATTATTTTTAGTTTGTTACGATTTTCTCGAAAACGAGGCATATGCCAGAGGACTTTTTTTCTTAGTTTTTCGATCCTCTATCGATCCCTGAAGTTTGGCCGTTTGGTTATTATAATATATTTTTATCCTTCGAAACTGATTCAACAACAAAAGAATTTTCTTATCGACATTTAGAAAGTAGGCAATTCATCATGACGAGGTTGAAAGTCTTAACTGTGAGTTTAAATGTAAGAATTTGACAAATATGACTAATAGACCATTAAGGCTGTCATTTTGAATTTCTTGATTAATCACCGCAACAAAATGCCATTCCTATCAATATCTTTATAACTTATTTGGGATTTTATCAAATAATTTTTATGTCTTATATTATTTAATATTACATTCGATCTATCGTTTATAATCTCCGAATGTGTTAAGTCTCATAAATAAATCATTATTAACAGTTTCATAATTACTATAATTATGTTTGATTACAGCTTGTTATGAAAGTCCTAGTACATGAACACAACAACCTTTAATTCTAAACAAAATTGATCCTATAAGAATTATCCCAAATGCTATTTTTTCCTGCTATTTATGTCGTTTACTTTAACAAATCCTTTAATTCCTCGTGGCTTAAGTTGGCTTTATCAGGCCAAAGAAATTTTGCCATAGGATAGCCAATTATCCATCGAAATACTGCCGCCTTTTCATTCAGACATTTCAACTGTAGGAATCTGAGCTATCAGATGAAACCAGGGGCCTTGAAAGGCCCAAGCCCAGCAGCGAGTTGACATGTGCAAAAGTTTACTGAAAAACGTTTAGCCTCATCCTTCTTATGCCCCAGAATATTGCACCACCAGGATTATGGTTTGTTAAGACCAATGGTTCATTTTTTAAAGGGCAGGTCTTTTTATTGTTCAATGATTAATTTCACTTACCTATTGTAATAATCTCTATTAATAAATGATTAATCTATTCTCTAAGTACTCAATATCTTCATTCCCCACAAGGGATGCCAAAAATGTAATTTCTTGATTGTCTTGACTGATTCTAATGTGTGTTTGGATTACTTCAATCCCAACAAGGTATGTCAAAATGTAATAATCTCTATTAATAAGTGATTAATCTATTCTCTAAGTACTCAATGTCTTTATTCCCCACAAGGGATGCCAAAAATGTAATTTCTTGATTTTCTTGACTGACTCTAATGTGTGGATTACTCTTGTGGCTAAGTTAATCAAAATATTTTCCAATAAGCCAAGGGTGCAACCAACTCTGAACTATTCATAGTGAATATCCTGACAAAGCTACGCTGTCCTATATCAGTGAGACAAGATTGTTTCCAAGGGATAAGCATGGACCTTGTCGTACTAGGACGCTATCTAAGCAAGACTTCCAGCAGAGTGAAGAACTTCCCAGTCTCAGCCCTACACCCGAGGGGACCCAGCCCTCAAATGAAGCAGTCTAAGACTCCTCACAGAGCAGTATCGAGGACAAAAGTCCTGCCTACTACTCCATAAGGGAAGGGGATTCCCAATCCTAACCCTATACCTGAGGGGACCCAGCCCTCAAATGCACAGGTCTTTGACCTTTCACAAAGCAGTACCCAGGACACTAGTCCTACTTACTATTTTTTTATGGGAGAAAGGAATGTAGGAGAAGGTTTTAAATAAAAAGACGATAAACAGAGAAATAGTTCAGGAAGATGTCAGGCACTAGCGTGGGAGACCCCTCAGCATGGCAGAAGACCAAATTCAGGTGGAAGTGGAAAACAGTGGGAGTATTTATTTTTGGAAATACTTTTTCTTGATAGCGCTGCCGTCTCAAAGTGAATAAGATAGCCGACATCTTCTAGGCTTAATTTATTACTTTTTATGATTTTACAATACATTTTTTTAAAAATAATTTAAACTTAAAAATGCAAAAACATTCTTTAACAATTACGTTTTTAAGAAAGTATTATGCTATGATTTGATCCAAGCTGCTGTTTCTGACCACAAGATTGCGCCTCAGTAGCCATTGTTTACTTTTAGCAGGTTTTACATAACAATCATTGGCGGATCCAGGGGTGGGGGCTGTAGCCCCTCCCTTTGGAAAAATTTTCGTCATTTAAAGATAGAATTGGACTTTCCTTAATGTAAGGAAGCAAGATAAGGAACAAATAATGTGCAGAACAAGTAGAATTTTAGTTGTGGGAAAGGAAGCTAAAGGTAAATAAAAAAATCTGGTGCGTGCTCGCAACACACAACTTTCACTTACCAACTTACTTAGATTAGAAATTAATGCGTTTTGTTAATTGCCACTTCTCAAATGAACAGAACGGCTTTAATCATGAACAATGGTCTGTCATTAAAGGCGTACTCCGCATGCGTGGGCTCAACCAGTTTTATGAGTTGACTGAATATTTTTCTTTTTTTCTCCTCTATCTACGAGATCTACGAGAGAGTTATTTTCTCCATATAAACAAAAACAAAGGTACCTACTTAGGTACCTAAGGTTGACTTTATATTATTAATATTTTTCTTTTTTTTTCTCCTCTATATGTTTTCTTTATTTTTATCATAGCTCATATTTAGCCATTTCTCATTTTTTGGCGTAACGAGAGACAGTTAATTTCTCCATATAAACAAAAACAAAGGTACATTGTAGGAAACAAAAAAGGCCCCTACCCCATTTAAGCCCCCTCAGAACATTTTAATAATGATAAAGCTTACCTGATATTAAATAAAATTTAATTTTCATTAAACTCGACGAATTTGATAAAAATCATTAAAGCCGTGTTTGGGATCATCGAAAAAAAGGTAAAAATTGGAAAAAAAAATTATGAAATAAAGTGCCCTCTCCGTTTGACCAATTTTGATGAAATGTTGGGTGTCACATCTTTGGCATATACATACATCAAATACCCAGTTTGATCAAAATCGTTAAAACCGTTTTTGAGTAAATAAAAAAAACTCGTGAAAATGATACAAAATTTATTCAGTAAAGTCCCCCCTCCGTTTGACCAACTTTGATGAAATGTTGGGTGTCACATCTTTGGCATATACATACATCAAATACCCAGTTTGATCAAAATCGTTAAAACCGTTTTTGAGTAAATAAAAAAAAACTCGTGAAAATGATACAAAATTTATTCAGTAAAGTCCCCCCACCGGTTGATCAATTTTGATGAAATGTTGGGTATCACATCTTTGGCATATACATACATCAAATACCCAGTTTGATCAAAATCGTTAAAACCGTTTTTGAGGAAATAAAAAAAAAACACGTAAAAATGATACAAAATTTATTCAGTAAAGTCCCTCCTCCGGTTGATCAATTTTGATGAAATTTTTACAGTCATATCTCGGGCATATTAATACATCAAATACTCAGTTTAATCAAAATCGTTAAAGCCGTTTTTGAGAAAATCGAAAAAAACCTAAAAAGTTATTAAGTAAAGTACCCCCTCCCTTTAAGTAATTTTGATGAAATTTATGCTGTCACATCGTGGGCCTATACCTACACTAAATACCTAATTTCAGGATCGCACGGTTTATAGTTTTTGAGCTAATCTGTTCACACACACACACACACACACACACACAGACACACACACACACAGAACATTTCGCGGGACTTGGTCATTTCGACTCAGGGGACCCCAAAACGTGTATTTCCGTTGAAAACCGGAAGTCAAAATTTTTCACGATCGCAATACTTCCACTTACTATATATTTCATATATAGGTAAGTGAAAGTAAAAAAAATATAAAAAATCTGGTGCGTGCGCGCAACACACAACTTTCACTTACCAACTTACTTAGATAAGAAATTGACGTGTTTTGTCAAATATAATTTCCCAGTCACACATTTTTCTACATCCATATCTTATTTTTGTTAATCGTTAAAGCCGTTATTGAGTAAATAAAAACCCCGTGAAAATGATACAAAATTTATTAAGTAAAGTCCCCCCCCCCGGTTAATCAATTTTAATGATACTTTAACAGTCATATCTCGGGCATATACATACATCAAATACCAAGTTTTATCAAAATCGTTAAAACCGTTTTTGAGTAAATAAAAAAAACATGTGAAAATGGTACAAAATTTATTAAGTAAAGTCCCCCCTCCGGTTAATCAATTTTGATGAAATTCTTACAGTCATATCTCGGGCATATAAATAGATGGAATACTCAGTTTAATCAAAATCGTTAGAGCCGTTTTTGAGAAAATCGAAAAAAACCTAAAAAGTTATTAAGTAAAGAACCCCCTCCCTTTAAGTAATTTTGATGAAATTTATGCTGTCACATCGCGGGCATATACCTACACTAAATACCCAATTTCAGGATCGCACGGTTTATAGTTTTTGAGCTAGTCTGTTCACACACACACACACACACACAGACACACAGACACACACACACACACACACCATTTCGCGGGACTTGGTCATTTCGACTCAGTGCACTCCAAAACGTGTATTTCCGTTGAAAACCGGAAGTCGAATTTTTTCACGATCGCAATACTTCCACTTACTATATATTTCATATATAGGTAAGTGAAAGTAAAAATCTGGTGCGTGCGCGCAACACACAACTTTCACTTACCAACTTAGATTAGAAATTAATGCGTTGTGTTAATGCCACTTCTCACTCAGTTACAAATTTTTCCACATTCATTTCTTATTTTTGTTTTCCTTTGCTCTATAACAAACACCAATTTCTTTTATTATTAAATAAAAGTTTTTACTTGAGATAATTCGGCAATGCAAGCATAATACTCCAAGTCGACTGATTTTATAATTCTCTATGTACTTGTTGAATATTTCATTTATTTCCCATGAAACAAATTATTTCCATTAAATGAACAGAAGGGCAATAATTATGAACAATGGTCTGTCATTAAAAGCGTCATGCATGGGCTCAACGTGTTTTATGAGTTGACTGAATATTTTTCTTTTTTTCTCCTCATTATGTTTACTTGGTTTTTATCATATCTCATATTTAGCCATTTTTTTATTTTTAGGCGTAATGAGAGACAGTTTATTTCTCCATATAAACAAAAACAAAGATACTTCATAGGAAACAAAAACAAACAAACAAAAAAGGCTCCTACCCCATTTAAGCCCCCCCCCCAGAACATTTTAATAATGATAAAGCTTACCTGATATTAAAGAACACCTAATTTTCATTAAACATGACAAATTTGATGAAAATCGTTAAAGCCGTTTCTGAGAAAATCGAAAAAAAGGTAAAAATTGCAAAAATAGTTGAAAAATAAAGTGCCCCCTCCGTTTGAGCAATTTTGATGAAATGCGGGCTATCACATCTTTTACATATACATACGTCAAATACCCAGTTTGATCAAAATCGTTAAAGCCGTTTTTGAGTAATTAAAAAAACACGTGCAAATGATACAAAATTTATTAAGTAAAGTCCCCCCTCCGGTTAATCAATTCTGATGAAATTTTTACAGTCATATCTCGGGCATATAAATACATCAAATACCCAGTTTGATCAAAATCGTTAAAGCCGTTTTTAAGTGAATAAAAAAAAACACGTGAAAATGATACGAAATTTATTAAGTAAAGTCCCCCCTCCGGTGATCAATTTTGATGAAATGTTGGCTATCACATCTTTGGCATATACATACATCAAATACTCAGTTCGATCAAAATCGTTAAAGCCTTTTTTGAGTAAATAAAAAAAAACACGTGAAAATGATACAAAATTTATTAAGTAATGTCCCTCCTCCGGTTGATCAATTTTGATGAATTTTTTACAGTCATATCTCGGGCATTTAAATAGATCAAATATTCAGTTTAATCAAAATCGTTAGAGCCGTTTTTGAGAAAATCGAAAAAAACGTAAAAAGTTATGAAATTAACTCCCTTTGAGCAATTTTGATGAAATTTTTGCTGTCACATCGCGGGCATATACATACACTAAATACCAAATTTCAGATTCGCACGGTTTATAGTTTTTGAGCTAGTCTGTTCACACACACACACACACACAGACACACACACACACAGACACACACACACACACACACACACACACACACACACACACACACACACAGACCATTTCGCGGGACTTGGTCATTTGGACTCAGGGGACCCCAAAACATGTATTTCCGTTGAATACCGGAAGTCGAAATTTTTCACGATCGCAATACTTCCACTTACTATATATTTCATATATAGGTAAGTGAAAATAAAAAGCTGATTAGCAGATCCAAATGAAGGGCTGTGGGGCTGCAGCCCCCTCTTTAGGAGAGCAGCCCCCCCCTTTACGATTGGCTGGATCCGCCCATGATTAAAATAAGTTAAATTTAAATTCTTCCTAAACACTTCCAGGTGTTTGAAAGTAAAGTTAATCATTTAAATTTATACTGTAACGTTAAATCGTCAAATATAAAAACATATGGTTTAATATCCCAGACCGTTTCACAGTGGGACGAATCGCCAATCTAGGTGGAAATAGTTAACACCAACCTTCTCAATCCTTCCGTGCTTTGTTCTCCCTCTTATGCTGACCCGTTTATTTTCTCTCCTATTCTCGACTACCCTTTTACTATGGATGAACTGTATGCATCTATATCAACCCTTAAAAATAATAAAGCCACTGGTCCGGACAAACTAGTTTATGAATTTTATAAACATGCTACTCCTCTCTTCTAGGATAATATCCTCTCCTTTTTTAATTATATCTTTGAAATTGGTAATCTTCCATTATGCTTTAGTAAATCTATAATTTTTCCTCTTTATAAACATGGAGACCCTAATATAGTTGCAAATTATAGAGGCATTTCTTGTATGGCAAAAATATTTACTTCCTTGCTTCTTCGTCGCCTGGATGATTTTGTATCATTAAACAATTTATTGAGTGAGTTTCAGACTGGTTTTAGGCGTGGTTATTCCGCAGTTGATATATTTGTACTGACATATTTGTACAAATGACTACATCATCAGCATACGCCATGTGTTGTGTGAGCCTATTGTAAATGGTGCCACCTGGATTCGTTCTTATGCGTCTAATGGCAACTTCGAGGGCGAGATTAATAGTACAGGTGGTAATGGGTGATAATAATAATTGAATGCGCATTATTATTAAGTGCTCGAAAGTGCACTTTTTGATATTTCATTAAAAATATTGAATTTTTTTTTAATTTTTATTATAGAGAATAGTTATGATTTATTTTAAAATCACCAACAATAATACCGATGTATGTATGTATTTATAATTTATTTAACTACCTAATTTTCTAAGAAAGAAAAAATGATTCATGATTTCAAAATATTTCTTCGAACCCGTTACGGAAATGGTATGTCGAACAACGTTCCTTTGTATTAACTTTCTTAGAAGTTCTAACTTGATTTGACTCAACCTTCCCACCTACTCCTTTATTTCCATTTCATTCTGAAATTGAGTTTAGTTCGGTCAACAAGTACAATAGTTAAAATGCCTAAAGTGACAGCCAATCAATTTTCCAAAATCAAATGGATAAAACCATACCCAGAATTGAAATCAGACGGGAAAACAATTTTTTTTTCTTGCAATAAATCAATTGGTTCCGATCGAAAATCTCAAGTTGATGCTCATTGCAACTCAAGTAAGTACATTCTATCTTTTCATAAGTAGCACACGATAGCATTTGACTATTCCCAATATCTTTTTATTTTTATAGGTGGGCACACACAGTTAACTGTAGCACAAATATCCAAGCGGGCTCCAATTTAACAGTTACTCACACAAAGCTGCTCGTCGTTAGACAATAAACAAACACTTTTTACCGATTTATGCTACGCCATGGTCGCTTCCAATATTCCATTCAATAAACTGCAGTCCAAGCCCTTTAAGTGTTTTTTGCAAAAATACACAAACAAAACATTCCTGACGAGAACACCCTAACAAAAAATTATCTCAAAAACTGTTTTACACATTCTGTTGAAGAAATGCAAAAAATAATTGAAAATAATTATATTTACATCGTGGTAGATGAAACAATAGACCCACGGGGACTTTATATTTGCAGTTTAATTGTTGGAATCCTACACCCGGAGATTGAACCCAAACCATACCTCATTTCATGCAAGCAGCTTCCAAAAACGAACTACGAGACTGTCTCTCGATTTGTGAACGACAGTTCAACAAATTTTTTCTGTCAAACATCCTACCAAGATAAAATCCTTTTATGTTTTAGCGATGCCGCTCCGTATACGGTGAAAGCTGGAGAAGCATTAAAAGTTTTTTATTCAAATATGGTACATGTAACTTGTGTAGCGCATGGTTTAAACCGTGTTGCTGAAAAAGTGAGGGAAATTTTCTGAAATGTCAACAAACTAGTTAATAATGGGAAACAAATATTTTTAAAAGCTCCTCACCACCTGACAGCTTATAGAAA
Source organism: Aelia acuminata (assembly GCA_911387785.2). Taxonomy (NCBI): domain Eukaryota; kingdom Metazoa; phylum Arthropoda; class Insecta; order Hemiptera; family Pentatomidae; genus Aelia; species Aelia acuminata. Next base: position 74,340,949 of record OU426978.1, on the reverse strand, counting down.
TAGTATGGACTGCCCCCTTCCCCCAGAACCTGTGATAACTAGATGAGGAAGATGGATCGAAGCAGCCCCATTTTATTCAGATCATTTTAATAATTTTAAAGAGTTTGTTTCTACTCTTGAAGATGACGCAGTATCTGTGCAAAAAGTAAAATCTGTTTTAAATTTCACATCTGTTGCATCAGATCTAGCATTTATAAGATCCCATTTATCGGTTCTACCTTCGCAAATAAAAAAGCTTGAAGTGCAAAACTTAATATTATAGAGAAAGTTTATATTTGAAAAAATCGAAAACGAAAAGGGGAAAATAATTTTTGATAAATCTAAATTAGTTATAGAAAAAAACACGGGTTACAAAATTTTACAAATTTACAACAAAGCTCTCAACGGAGAAGACGAAGATGTGGAGCTGGATCCAGTAATATTGAGTAACTACAATAGATGTCCCATCACAAGTGTTAATGTGGAGCGCATGTTTTCACAGTTGAAATAAATATTAGATGACAGACGATATAACTTTACGGAACATAATCTGGAAATATACATTATTGTAAATTTTAATAAAATTTTAGAAATTTCTATTTGATAAATTAATATAGTTAGTAGAAAATTACGAAAATTTATGTTTTACTATATATATATATATATATATATATATATATATATATATATATATATATATATATATATATATATAGTAAGCATATAGCACATTGAACTTCTAAGAAAGTTAATACAAAGGAACGTTGTTCGACATACCATTTCCGTAACGGGTTCGAAGAAATATTTTGAAATCATGAATCATTTTTTCTTTCTTAGAAAATTAGGTAGATAAATCAATTATAAATACATACATACATCGGTATTATTGTTGGTGATTTTAAAATAAATCATAATTATTCTCTATAATAAAAATTAAAAATCTGGTGCGTGCGCGCAACACACAACTTTCACATACCAACTTACTTAAATTAGAAATTCGTGTGTTTTGTTAATTGCTACATCTCAAAGACACATTTTTCCACATTCATTTCTTATTTTTTCTTTTTGTTTGCTCTAAAAAAACACTAATTTCATTTATTATTAAATAAAAGTTTTAACTTGTGATAATTCGGCAATGCCATTGGCGGATCCAGGGGAGGGGCTGTGGGGGCTGCAGCCCCTCCCTTTGGAAAATTTTTCGTCATTTTAAGATCGAATTTGACTTTCCTTAATCTAAGGAAGCAAGTTAAAGAACAAATAATGTGCATAATAAGTAGAATTTTAGTTGTGGAAAAGGAAAATAAAGGTAAAAAAGCGTATCCCCGAGTGATTGATGCGAAATCATGGCCGTAGATTAGACCTCAACTCCATTAACTGCTAACCCTAAGTTTCTACCTCGGCCAAGGTGTTAAAGGTGTATAACTGCTTCCGGTAGGCTGTTTAGCGACCGCCTACTTGATTTTCTAAGCCCACTATCATCTACTATCTATTGTTTGAGTTCATAAATAATTAGCAGATCCAAATAATGGGCTGTGGGGCTGCACCCCCCCCACCCTTTAGGACTGCAGCCCCCCCTTTCCGATCGGCTGGATCCGCCCATGGGCAATGCAAGCATAATACTCCAAGTCGTCTGATTTTATAATTCTCTATGTTGTTGTTGAAAACTTCATTTAACATGAAACAAATAATTTCCATTAAATGAACAGATTGGCTTTAATTATGGACAATGGTATGTCATTAATCATGTGTGTGTGTGTCTGTATGTGTGTGAACAGACTAGCTCAAAAACTATAAACCGTGCAAACCTGAAATTGGGTATTTAGTGTATGTTTATGCCCCCGATGTGACAGCAAAAATTTCATCAAAATTGCTCAAAGGGAGGGGGTAGTTAATTTCATAACTTTTTAAGTTTTTTTCGATTTTCTCTAAAACGGCTCTAAAGATTTTGATTAAACTGAATATTTGATCTATTTAAATGCCCGAGATATGACTGTAAAAAATTCATCAAAATTGATCAACCGGAGGGGGGACATTACTTAATAAATTTTGTATCATTTTCACGTGTTTTTTTTATTTACTCAAAAAAGGCTTTAACGATTTTGATCGAACTGAGTATTTGATGTATGTATATGCCAAAGATGTGATAGCCAACATTTCATCAAAATTGATCACCGGAGGGGGGACTTTACTTAATAAATTTTGTATCATTTCACGTGTTTTTTTTATTTACTCAAAAAAGGCTTTAACGATTTTGATCAAACTGGGTATTTGATGTATGTATATTCCAAAGATGTGATAGCGAAAATTTCATCAAAATTGGTCAAACGGAGCGGGCACTTTATTTCATAATTTTTTTCCAATTTTTACCTTCTTTTCGATGATCTCAAAAACAGCTTTAACGATTTTTATCAAATTCGTCATGTTTAATGAAAATTAGGTGTTCTTTAATATCAGGTAAGCTTTATCATTATTAAAATGTTCTGAGGGGGCTTAAATAGGGTAGGGGCCTTTTTTGTTTGTTTGTTTTCTATAAAGTACCTTTGTTTTTGTTTATATGGTGAAATTAACCGTCTCTCGTTACGCCTAAAACTAAGAAATGGCTAAATATGAGATATGATAAAAATAAAGAAAACATAAAGAGGAGAAAAAAAGAAAAATATTCAGTCAACCCATAGAACTCGTTGAGCCCATGCATGCGGAGTACGCCTTTAATGACAGACCATTGTTTATAATTAAAGCCGTTCTGTTTATTTGAGAAGTGGCAATTAACAAAAAGCATTAATTTCTAATCTAAGTAAGTTGGTAAGTGAAAGTTGTGTGTTGCGCGCACGCACCAGATTTTTTTTTAATCCTTTTGCAAATTTTGTATATAGCTAACAATAAATTATTATTATTATTATTATTTATTGCGCATTATCTCGCAGCTGCGGGTTGATTAACTGAGGTGGGGGTTTAATTCCAACCACCTTCAGTTATCTATTCTTCATACACGTTTTAAATATTCAAAAATTTACGAACAATCCTAGCCGTGTCAAGGAGAATCGATTTTTGAGCCTCTCTCAGTGCATCAAGAGGTAGCTTTAAGTTTTCTGTGCCCATTACCGTGGACTTGGGAATCAGTCCGTTGGTAGATATTACTATCGGCACCACCGTCACATTTTCCAGATGGTACAGTTGCCTCAGCTCCATCGCCAATTCCTGGTATTTTCTGAGTTTCTCACCGACTGTAGAGCTGATATTGTTGTCATTGGGGATCGCAACATCGATAATTCCCGCCTTTTTCTCTCCCAGATCTAAAAAGAGAATATCCGGTCTATTATGCCGCACTGTGTGGTCGGTAATAATAGATTCATCCCAGTACAACTTGAAGGGACCTTTTTGGAGAAGACTGTGGGGGACATACTTATAATAAGGCACCTTTTCACCTAATAGGTCAAATCTTGCTGCTAGGGCCTGATGAAAAATTTTGGCCACATTATTATGCCTCTGGAGATACTCCGAGCCAGCTAGTGCTCCACATCCACCAGTGATATGCTGGATCGATTCAAGCGTTAATGAGCACAGTCGGCATTTATCGGATGTTGTTACATCTTTTAGAACATGCCTTCGGTATGATCTCGTTGCAATAACTTGGTCTTGAATTGCAACCACAAACCCTTCTGTTTCGGAAAACAACTTCCCCGCCACTAACCATTCGACCGACCTTTCTTTGTCTATGGACGCCTCATTTAATTGGTTATAGAATCTCCCATGAAGAGCTTTGTTTTTCCATTCCGATAGCCTTTCATTTTCCGATTCAACAGCACGAGTACAATAATTAACATTGTTTAAATCGAGTACAGTAAGGCCTCTATCCAGATTTGTGATAGCGAGATGAAGTCCCGTAGTTTTTGACTGGAAATATTGGCGTAGCGCCAACTCCTGTTTGCGACAGGCTTCTTCTATATTTATAAGTCCGCGTCCTCCTTGTTTTCTAGGTAAATAAAGTCGGACTTTGGAGGATGTTGGATGATGGGCACGCTCTCGAGTCAGTGACGTTCGTATAATACGATCTACCTCCTGCAGGCTGGTGCTTGACCACTGGAGAATACCAAAGCTGTAACACAAAGCTGGTATAGCCCATGTGTTAATTGCTTTGATTTTATTCCTTCCAGATAAGTGAGTCTTAAGTACTTGTCGCAATCTGATTTTGAACCTAGCTAATATTTCCTGCTTCACATCCTTGCTGGCTATTTTGAGGTTCTGTTGCATTCCCAAGTACTTATAATATTGATTGTCTTCCAATTCTTTAATATGCTTATTTTCATTTACCATAATGTTCTGGGTACTGACCACTCTTCCTTTTTTTACATGGAGTACTGCACACTTGTCAAGCCCAAATGACATGCCAATATCGCTTGTAAAGGATGACACAGTTTCAACCATATCTTGTAATTGTTGGCTATTCTTTGCATACAACTTGAGGTCATCCATATACCAACTGTGACTGATTGTGCTCGCTTCTTCCTTAATGTCGAGCTTATAGCCCACCTTATTCCTACGGAGTATCCGGCTCAACGGAAACAGCGCCATACAAAACCATAATGGGCTTAGACAGTCACCCTGATAAATTCCTCTAAGGATTTTAATTTGGTTGCTGATGCTAGTTGATCCAATTTTTAGCGTGGTTGACCATCCTGCCATTAAACTTGAAAGTAGACTTTTTACTTTAGGTTCAACCTTGTATATGTCCAATACTTTTAGTAGCCAACTGTGAGGTACAGAATCAAAAGCTTTCTTGTAATCTATCCAAGCCATAGAAAGGTTCCGCTGGCTTTTTGAAGTTTGTCCTGCAATGAAGGAGTCAATCAATAAGAGCTCTTTGCAGCCTCTAGCCATCTTCTTGCAACCTAGCTGCTCTATTGGCATCATATTGTTTGATTCCAAGTGCACATGTATCTTTCTAGTAAGAATAGAAGTAAGAATCTTATAAAGGCCATTTAGACAAGTTATTGGTCTAAAATCTTCCGGACGTAAGTTTAAGCCGTCCTTCTTGGGAAGCATATAAGTGATGCCCTCAGAGAAACCAGCAGGGGCCGTTTGCTTGTTTTCTAGTATATCCTGGTAGCAATTGGCCAGCAATCCATAAAAACTACTAAATCTTTTAATCCAGTAATTTTGAATTCCATCTGGACCAGGCGCTCTCCAATTCTTCAGGTTCTTGACAGCTCCCATGACATCATCTCTTGTAATTGTCACTTCAGGCATCTCAGAAGTATCTTGGAAGCTTTTTACCTCTTCCTCTATCCAAGAGGCATTGTCTCGGTGATATGTTGGATATTCCCATATATCCTTCCAGTACAATTCGATGTCCTCAGGGTAATTGCACGGCTTCTTCCGATTTTGCCCAAGATTTCTATAAAACTGGCGTTCATTCTCCTTGAAAACTTGATTCTGCTCCCTACGCAGAGCTGCCTCATTATACCTACGCAATCGATTAGCATAAACTGCCAGCTTTTGTTTTAAGTTGTCTAGATACAGTTTTAGTCTATCGATTAGTTCTTGTTCCATAATAGTTCCTAAGTTTTGGACAATTATTTCATCAATCTTCTTTTTTGTCTTGTTTCGTGCAGCTAGAGGATTACGAACATAGTTTGAGATTATGCCAATGTTTTTCCTCAAGGTATTAATTTTCCTTTGGAGTCGCTTTTTCCACTGCGGTATCTTCTGATAGACCACTGAACGGTCATTTCTACCTTTGTCTCTTATTTTAATGCCTAGCTCCACTAAAACTGTTTTGGCAGCAACATACAACCAATGGGGGATGTCCTGAAGGCCATCTATTAGGGTCAAGTGATCCTCAAGCACCTTGTTCATTATGTTGATTATTTTTACTATTGCCCTATTATATGGAATTCGTGGTAGTTTTGGTCGCTCCCAAAGCGGTATTCCCTCTAACATGATATGCTCAGTCAGAAGTGATTGCCGTAGTCTATTTTCAAGGTTAGAGTCAAATTCCTGTTGTTTATCAGGTAGTGCTGGATTGACGGATTCCTCATTATTTATAGCCTCCGCATTCGTTGTTCTAGCTGTTGTTTCAACATCATTTTCAGTGGTCAGTAAGATGCGGACCTCCTCTTTAATTTGATGAAGGTCATTTGAAGAGAGAAAATGTCTTGCTAGAATAGTTCTAACTTGATCACTTAGTCTCTGCGTGCTTACATTAACTTCTGGGAAAGACTCACACCAGTATCTCTGTATACGGTTAAGATATCCTGTTTTTTCTCTTTCTAGATTTGTTGCCAAGTAGTATGCCCGGATGACAGCCTTATTCATATCCGGCGTCCATTTCATCCTCATTGCACCTCTTGGTCTCTGTTGCCGATTTCGCGCGGGTGGAGAATGTCTCTCCTTCAAGCTCGAACTCGGGCAGTTGGCCGGTATACGTTGCAGCCTTGCGGGTCCTGACGACAGGGTAGTGCCGCTCGCTCCACTATTCCCTGAAGGAAGCTGTCCACTATTCCCGCCCGATGCAGCTTCAGTATCGGGCTCGTCCGAGGCTAATCTTCTGTTTCGTAGCTCCATATTTAATGGGTAGATGCATTTTATACCTGCTGCCAGGTGATATGATATCAGCCGCCCCTGACATGGGGTTCAGACGCTGACCAGGTTGCCGCCCATTCTGGGAACCGTCGCACCTGGATTTTGCTAGTTTTGGTCCGCCCCGGGTATTTTATTTCCCCGGTACCCATCATATCTGATGAGCATCCCCCTATCCGCCACCTGGGGAGGCGCCCGATGGAGGACTAGCAACCTCTCACGGGTTATTATTATTATTTTTTATTTGTTTCACATGTTACATGGTGTTACAATTATTGGGGACCAAAGTAGGTCAACCAATAATTATGTAAATATATTTAAAAACTTCTGATCTATTTGATTGTCATAAATTTCCTGACTAATCTTGCAGTGCTCCTGCATTTTCACCATCGTTCCAGATGGAAGGTCCAGCTCTTGCAATGAAGACAGGGTTTCTTCTGGTATCAAGCCGTTGCTTGATATTATCAAAGGTAGAATGCGGCTTTCCTTTAAGCCATAAAGCTTCTTCATTTCTTCCGCTAATTCTACGTATTTTCTCTTTTTTTCTATCACTACCTTATGTACATTATCGTCCGAAGGAACACCAATCTCTAATATCGACACCATTTTCCTTCCTTTGTCTAATATTAAAATATCAGGCCTATTGTTTTGTATAGTGTGATCCGTGATCATGGGATGATCCCAGAACATCTTGACGCTTTGCCTGGAGATGATTGGTTCCGGACGATACTTATAATACGGGCAGTAGTAATCAATGAGCCCCATCTTCTCAGCTATGGCTTGATACACTACCTTGGCTGCGTTGTTGTGCCTCTGCAAGTACTCCTTACCCGCAAGTATTGCACATCCCGAAGTGACGTGCTGTATTGACTCCGCTGTCTGTTTGCACAGTCTACATAAATCAGTGATATTCTCCCCACAAATATTTTTTCGGTACGCTCTTGTAGCTATCACCTGATCTTGGATGGCCAGCAAGAATCCCTCAGTTTCAGGAAATAAATGACCATTTATTAGCCATGTCAAAGATGCTTTAGTATTTATACCACTGTCTGTTAATGAATGGTAAAAACGTCCATGTAGTGGTTTCTTTTTCCATTCCTCTTTTAAGGTAGCATAGTCTGAGTCATTGCTTGGATTTTCAGCATTTAGTAGATTTAGAGCGGTATAATCTGCATCCAGCGAAGCAATAGTTGATAGCATGTTAGAGTTTTGACGTCTAATATAAGTACGAAGATTATTTTCTTGCTCCCGGCATAACCTTAACAGGCTCATCAGACCACGGCCTCCCATTTTCCTAGGAAGATATAACCTTGAAACCGAGGATTTGGGATGCCTTTTTCTTGAAAGCACCATCTGAACTCTAACAAGACGATCTAACCTTTCGAGATCTGTTTTGGTCCATTTCAGTACACTAAATGAATAGGCTAATGCTGGCACTGCCCACGTATTCAATGCCTTAATGGTGTTTCTTCCATTAAGTGTGACTTCAGTACTACTTTAATTCTGTATACAAACTCATCTTCGAAGATTCTCTTCGAGTTAGCTTTGAATTTCAGCAGTTGGTGCAGTCCCAGATATTTGTTAGAATCGGTTTCTCTCAACTGATTAAGAACAACATCATCTGAAAGTTTCATATTAGTTCCTTCTACGATCCTTCCTCTTTTTACATAGATGACAGCACATTTATCGATTCCTAAATCCATTTTAATATCATCGCTGAATGTTTTTACCGTTTTCAACAGAGCTTTCATTTCGTCTTCGTTCCTAGCGTAAAGCTTAAGATCATCCATATAAAACGAATGAGAGAGCTTTGTTTCTGAATTAAGTTGGTATCCCTTGCCTGTGTCTTCCAATAATTTGCTAATTGGATTGAGTGCCAAACAAAACCAAAGAGGACTAAGAGAGTCACCCTGAAAAATACCCCTCCTAATTGTTATGTATGGATTGATATTCTCTCCATTCCATGTTGGTGTGGAGATTGATATTTTCCAGAGTTGCATTAGCCTTTTCAACAAGTCAATTATTGCGGCGTCGATTTTATATATCTTCAAAACCTCCAAAAGCCAATCATGAGGGACTGAATCGAATGCTTTACGGTAATCAATCCAAGATAAAGCAATATTGCGAGATCTTTTTGTTACTTGAGCGGCGACGAAGGAATCAATGATCAAGAGCTCTTTGCATCCTTTTGAACCTGATTTATTACCAAGTTGCTCTACTGCCATAATGCTCTTTGCCTGAATATATTCAGTCAGCTTGTTTTTGAGAATAGCCGTTAGTAACTTATATACGCCGTTAAGACAAGTTATGGGTCTCAAATCCTGCGGTTCCAATTTTTCTTTATTTACCTTTTTTATTAAATAGGTAATGCCTGTGCAGAAATTCGGAGGAACGATTATCTCTTCTGATAATAATTTTTGATACCAAGAAGCAAGATGGCTATGTGTATTCGTAAAATATTTCAGCCAATAATTTTGAATTTTATCTGGTCCTGATGCTTTCCAATTTTTCATTAGTTTAATAGCCTTTGTTACATCATCCGCAGTAATACTGGTTGCTTCCATCGGTTGAAGGTCTGTTACACTTTTTCTAATCTTTTCCAGCCAGTATGCGTCACTGTTATAATATTTTTCGTTTTCCCAGATACCTTTCCAGTAGTTTAACGTATCAGCAGGGTTTGGGAATATAACATTATTACAATTTTCTTTAGGTTTGAGAAGCTTATAAAAATATCTTTCACTTGTATTAAATACACTATTTTGTTTCCTTCTATTATAAGCTTCTGTATATCTCCTGATTCTATTAGCAAACACTGCTAATTTCTGTTTCAGTGTTTCCATGTAAATCCTAAGAGTTTGGTTCAACTCACTACTTGCAACACCTCCAATATTGAGCACTATAATTTCATCAATTTTCTTCCGTAATTTTGAAGAAGCGTTTTCTGGACTTCGGAGGTAATTTGTGATAATACCGATTTTACAGCGAAGGTTCTCAATTTTTTTCTTGATTCTTCGTTTCCAAGGGGGATCTCCAGGTTTATTCGATGTATCACTATTTTTCCGATCTTTTATTAATCCAAGGTCCATAGCAACCGTTCGAGCGCCCACATATATCCAATGGCATATCTCTTCTAGAGTTATCTCCTCCGACATATACTCCGCCAGTATTTCATTTACAGCCCTTACAGTGGATAATGTTTGTTTTGAGTAAGGTACTTTGGGGATTACAGGCCTACTATTTAAAGGTATTCCATCATAGAGGATATGCTCTCGTAACAATGTATTTCGAATTTGTTTGATTCGATATACTAATAATAATTATTATTATTATTATTATTATTATTATTATTATTATTATTATTATTATTATTATAGTTAACATCAACTAAATGAAAAAAATCATGTTGGTCTCATGAAAACCACAATCTAGCTAGCTCATTTCCAAATTATTAATAGCTTGAAGCAAATATTAACGAATAATGGGGGGTTGAACACGGTAGTTCCCTCAAAATGCTCAGTCAGTTTATTTCCAAATTATATTGCAAAATAAATAATATCGAAGAGTGGATTGTGTTTTTTGAAAAAAATTATATACTAGGCAATAGAAGACGATTCAGGAATTAGATTTATATAAGTTCTTGGTTCTTTAAATGTGGATATAGTACTGAGTACCCTCCTTTATTTTCAATAGTCGGTAAGCTTTTTTTTTCTTATTATAAAAAATGGAATTACTAAAAATCTACACCCAGATATTTTAACAGAATATACTCCACACTATATAGAAATAAATTATTCATTATGAATTGCTAATACCTTCTAAAAAAGGTGTACGGTGTTATTAAAGGTGTAAATCTCTCATTGTCGAGAGCCTATAAATTTCTTATTCGGACAGAGTTCTGAGGTGCTAATGAAATTTATAATAACATATTGATTCAGTTTCATTAGAATACAATACCGAAATCTCCAAAGGTATAGTTATACGAGATTCGTCGGTCATGAGTACAAGAATTAAAAGCAAATGGCAATTTTTTCCGAAGAGATTTCTTTTATTTTTAGGAACAAAGAATAGATAAAAATTAAAAAAATCATGCCGGTTTCATGAAATCACAATCTACCTGAGACATTAAAAAACATAAATTCCTTGAAACAAATGCCAAAAAAAAAAAAAAAATAAGGTTTAACACCGAAAATCCGTCACGAGTTAATTTTCAAATCTTATTACAAGTGTGCCAAAATAGAAGTGTTTTGTTTTGTTTTGGAAACTACTTTATACCTGGCTACTAAAGGCTATTCGTCAAGGAATTTAATATCAGTGTTTGGCTTAGAAAATGAGGAGTACACTCATTTATTTCCAGTAGTCAGTATTATAGGCGTAAGTATAATAGGCGGGCGCAAGCGACGGTGCTGCTTCTTTACAGGAACTAGAGAAACGGGGATAGAAGCCGGGCCATTACCTGGGATTCATAGGGTTTTTTGGCGTTTTTAATTTATTTTCCCATAATTAAAACCCGATTGAGCAAAAAATTATTTGAAAAATGTCTAATAGGTATTGCTCGGGCCTTCAGTGTTCAATTAGAAAATCAAAAGACGTGTCATCCCATTTATTTCCAAAAAATAAAAAGCTTCTTAAAGAGTGGATTGTAAAATTAAGAATAGATAAGCCTGTTTCGAAACATATGACGATATGTAGCCTTCATTTTAAAGAAAGTGACTATATTTATCCAGGTAAATATTAGTATTTGACATTTTATTATTCCAAAATGCTAGTTTTATGCAAAAACATTGGGACCATCCCGAAGAAAAAAAAAGGAGAAAGATGGATAGGAAATCTATCAAAGGGATTTTAGTCGGATACGATTTTGGTGGTTACCGCATTTGGAATCCCCAAAGAAAAACAATCATCAGATCAAGAGATCTGATTTTTTATGACACCCCACGAACATCAAGTGTTAAGGTTATTTTACCTACAAATGAAAATAATGAAGAAAAAGAGGAAGAAAATCACGATAAAGGTCATGATATAGGAGATAGAAAAATTCTACCATGTAGGTGGGTGTATAAGATAAAATATCATCCAGATGGAAGTAGAGAGAAATACAAAGCCCTGCTCCTGGTTAAGGGATTTAGTCAAGAGAAAGGTTTAGACTTTACCGAGACATTCAGTCCTGTTGCTAGAATGAGTTCAATAAGGACCATCTTATGAGTAGCTCCCTGCAGAAAAATGAGCGTAGCTCAGTTTGACATTTCGACTGCGTTCCTCTATGGTGCACTGGATCAAAATGAAGTTATTTTTATGCAGCAACCAAAAGGCTTTAGTGATGGAAGCAGCAAAGTTTGCAAACTCACAAAAAGTCTCTACGGCTAGAAGCAATCAGCCAGATGTTGCTTTCAGCGATTCAGTGATTTTATGATTAGTCAAAAATTTATTTAAAGTGACTCCGATCCTTGTATATTTATGAAAAATGAAAATAGTGATCAACTTATAGTTGCTCTCTATCTTGATGATGGGTTGGTTGCATCTACTAGTGAAGACAGTTTGAAGAAATTTCTTAATGATTTGGCTTCTGAATTCATAGTTCATAGTTAGAAATTAGGATATTATCTTGGTTTGGAAATAAGTCAAGAAAATGAAGGCGTCAAAATCAACCAGAACGGATACATAAGAAAATTCTTAGAAAGGTTCAACATGCAGGATTGTAAGGCTGTCTCAACTCCGATTCTGAATACTCCAGAAATAAGTGAATCTAGAGGAGATGCCATTGATTTTCCTTACCGGGAGGCTGTCTATGCCTTAATGTATCTGACTATCTCAACTAGGCCAGATATAGCCTATGCTGTTAGTGTGGTTTCTAGATCTCTTGAAAAACCTTTAGCACAAGACGTTGTTAAGGTGAAGAGAATTTTTCGATACTTGAAAGGAACCCGCGACATAGGAATTATGTACAAATATAATGAACGAAATCAGGTTAGAGGATACAGTGACGCAGATCTTGGGGGTGATCTCATTACAGGTAGATCTACCACTTGAATGATTTGTATCTTTGCTGGAGGGCCACTATCTTGGACTGACAGTCTTGTGTCGCGATATCGACAAACGAAGCAGAACTAATGGCTGCAAGTGAAGCTGCCAAAGAAATGGTTTGGTTAAAACGTTTATTGGATGAATTGCTACCCAAAGATGATTTATCTGAGGTTCCTGCTCTCTATGTCGACAACGAGGCTGCTATTAAACTGGCTAAGAATCCAGAATTCCACCGACGAACAAAGCACATCAGAATACGTAACTTTTTTATTCGTGAAGTAGTTCAAAATGGAATAATGGAAATCAAGCCGATCGAGACGCAACACCAGTTAGCGGACTTCCTAACCAAGCCCCTCCAAGGACCCCGATTAAAGTCTCTATTAGAAAATGTTGGACATCTTTTCAATGAGGGAGGCTATTGAGATATGAAATAATTTATGAATGATTTCATATGCCATATGTTTCATTGAAAGATTTCTAAAGCAATTGTTATTTTATAAATGTACAGATGTTATTAGTCACCCATCTCTCTTGTATGTTTGTTCAGTGTTTATATTAAAGTTATTAGGCAATGAAGATATCTCTTTTTTTTTCATCTTTTTCGATTAAATTCAACAGTAAAGGTCTGGCCACACATGTCCGCACCGGATCCGCACCGTAGCAATAATACAGGTTATGTTCAGAATATTTTTAATTTAACTTACATATTACCTTTAGTTATGCCTAAAGTTCAAGCCACACATGTCAGACACAGGCCACTTTAGGCATAACTAAAGTTAATATGTAAGTTAAATTAAAAATATTCTGAACATAACCTGTATTATTGCTACGGTGCGGATCCGGTGCGGACATGTGTGGCCAGACCCTAACTTGGTCAACTCTATATTGTAGACCTTTTGTTATTTTATTTTCAAAAGAAACTGCTGGCGTTACCTTAATGATTTGTGAAGAAAATGTAACCTGGATTAAGATATTTCAGATTTGAATGAATCAGAACGATGAAATATTCAGTTATTTGTTTTTGAGAATTTTATAGTACAGTTTAATACATATTTAATTTTTACATTTATTTTATGTTATTTTACTTATATATTTTTTTAATTTATAATTTCAGAATAATACAACATTTAACAATAATCATTACTATAATTATTCCATTATATACAATATACTTATATAGTTTCATTTTATTTTTTTCTATTTTAATTATACATTTTATTTTTATAAATCCTTAGTCAGAAACATTGTGTTGACAAACTAAGTGGTTGGAGCGAACTGTTTAGCTCTAGATTGTTCGAGCTCCATCTTCTAGTAAAGGAGCCAGATGCAAAAAATCTCACCCATAGAACATACACCTACAAATTTCAGCATAGCTAGAAACAACAGAGTTATGTGCGAAACCGACCGTCTGGCAGCGATAAAAATTTTACTAATGCCTTAAATATTAATTTGAATAATTATTTTTTTCACAAAAAATCACCCGTAAAACACACGGCTGGAAATGGCTTAATCTTTAGGTTTTTATTTCTGTAGAAAGGGAAAAATCGTCTGGCAGCGATAAAACCCTTACTTGTGCCTGCCAGTCGCGCGCGAGCGGTGCGCGAGAATCACAAAAACTCACCCATTAAACATACGATTCATTCTTGTGCCCATTAATTAAAAAAGAAGAAACGAAATTTGGTCGTCTGGCTAGTTAAAAATTCTTACTAATACCCGCCTGACGTATGATCATTGTTGGGATTGCAATAAATCAACCGATTTATCCTCCACCAAAGTTTTTTATTGAGTTCACCTCGCTCAACTTTTAAGGTACAAAAAGACACAAACTTGACATGCTTTATATTTTAATCAAAAAAAGTCAATTAAATCATTTATAATAAAAAAAAACACAATCAAAACATTTAACGTTCATTTAAACAACTCGAATTTAACAACTCATTTTACATTTGTAACATCTCTCATATAACCTATCAATCATCTGTTTTAATTAACAATTAACAATTATATTTTTTATTCACATGCCATCTCGATTTTTAACACTCCCACCTTTTCGGTTAAAGGAGTTTATCTCTTTAATCGAAAAACCGAGATAGTAGATAAACTCTTCTGCCGCTCCGCGTAACTATAGCTCTTCTTTCTTCTTCAGCTGGGGAATGGTCTTCTGATTTGGATTCCTCCTCTGGGTCCTGTTCATCTTCTTCTCTAGCCATTTCTAAAGGAAATAACCTCTGCAGAGGCCTGGTGATTTCTCCATTTGTAGTTTTGAGACGAGCTACCCTAACCTCCCCGTCTCTACTTGGAAAAATACTAACTAATTCAAATTTAGATGAGGTCCAAGAGCTCTCAGGACCCTTTAACCAACTAGGGCCCTCCCACCAACGGGATTCCAAAATATAGTTAACAGAACTCCCTCTGGAGGGTAAGTCTTCTGGATCAAGTTCCCCAGGAACATACCTCCAATTATTCTCGTCGGAAGGCTGTCTTACTTCCTTTACTTTCTTCCTCACTAATACATAAAGTTTTCTTTTTCTCCTTCCTTGGTCTGCTTCTTAGTATTATCCTTCCCTCCAGATTCAGAGGTTTTATTAGTTTCACAAACTTTCTCATCCTTCCTTTCTCCTTCTTTTGTTTCCTCCTTTTCTTCAGGTTTATCTTCTAAAGTTTCTTTAGGTGGTTCTTTAGCAGGTTCTTCTTTTTCCTGCCTACTTTTATTCACGGCCGGGTCAGTCAAACCAATAGTGCCTAAACTCCACAAGTCTGCTAATTCATCTTCATGAGTGAGCATAGAAATAACCATTGAGGCAGTGGCGGTCCCGGGGGGGGGGGATATTGGGGATCAATCCCCCCCGAAATTTCGACGAAAAAAAATAGTGGGTTGAATTAAAAAAATTAATTACGCATCTAACTTTTACGAGTTTTCTTGGGAAGTTTAGTTAGTATATGAACTAAATGTATAAGCATAAGCAAATAAAGTGTGATATTTTTACGCTGTTTTTTTTTTTTCATACCGAACAATCCCCCCCCCCCGAAATTTTTTTCAGGAACCGCGCCTGCATTGAGGTATAACTGTTAGCACTTCCGCTTTGTCTTGGGACCTTTCCCATTACTACCCAGCCTAGTACAGTTTCAACAGCTAAGAGGCCACACCTCAATTATTATTATGTTGGTTGCCGGTAAATATCTCGCATGCTGTATCTGTTATATGTGGCTACACTGTTCGAGATGGGAGGTTATAAAAAATAAAATAAAAAGACATATGTTAGTTAATGTTATAAATTGATATGTACTTAATCTCGTGTGAGAGGTTAATAAAAAGTTTGCATTAATGAATACTGTTGTTTTTTAAGTTTGTTGTTACAATACTAAAACAGTATCGGCCCCTATCAACAATTCAATGTCTGTTGGATTATAACCTCTGTTATAATTATATACTATTATAACCTCTGTTATAATTATATACTATTATAACATCTGTTATAATTATACCTTTCTGCCTTAATTCTTCACTCGTCTCCTGGCTGCAACCTAGGAACCACTCCACAATTCACAGGCTGATCTAATACAACAATATTCTTTGAGGTTGTGCTATTTAAAGTAGCTGAATACTTTTTATGCGATATTCTTTTGGAAACAGAGCCACCCTGCGTTAAATCTTTACCTACAGATTGGATGCCTAATTCATTAGCAACCTTGGTTAAAATATAGAAGCACTGAGAACCCGTGTCTATAACCGCCCTTATTGTTCTGCAATGACCATTATTAATAATTTTCACCATTAATGTTTGAAAAGAATTTCTACAGAACAACAGTGGTTAGCAGACACTACAGCTGCTTCCCCAGATAACAACTGCCATTTTCTTCGCGACGTTGCTGTTCTTTTTGTTCTCTTTTATTGACGGGTAGGTCTTCTAACGGGTATTTTGCAAAATTTAGCCCTGTGACCTGCTTTCATACACAAATTACATGCTTTGTGTTTATTCAATAAAAAGGTTTTTTCCTTGAACGACATTTTTTGGGCAATAAAGCAATCTCTACTCTGATGAAATTTGCTACAAAATATACAATTGTTGTTACCTTTCGATTTTCCAGACTTCTCACCAGAAAAAAGATGACTAGCAGTAGCCACTACTTCACCTTCCTGCCTTTTTACTTTCTGCCAGGTCCTTGGTTTAGTCTCGCCAGTTGCCGAAAACCCAGACATTGCTAAGTTTATTCGCTGTTCACCTGTAGCTTCAGATTCGAAAAATGAAAACAAATTTTCTAATTTAAACTCATATGTCTCCTCACCATTGATATCTACCTTACTGAGAGCACTTCACCATCAGGCCCTCAAGACATCTTCAGGAAGACTTGATTCAACCAAATGACAACTGATCGTACAGTTTGGTGGTGATATTAGAGATTGGCTTGGGTCCTGGAATCAATTTAAGCGTATAGATGAAGATTTTACGATGGAGCCTGAAGACAAATTTCAATATTTAGTGGAAGCCACGATTCCGGGCTCTAGGGCTAGGGAGATAGTTGAAACATTTCCAGCCACTTTAGAGAACTATAGTAAGGTTATAACCTGCCTCAAGACTCGTTTTGGGAGAAAAGATTTAATAATTGAGTTTTATATACGAAAATTATTAAATATGGTAATAAATAACGTTAAACAAACTGGTAATAAGGCTGATATAACCAAACTGCAATAAATCAATCGATTTATCCTCCACCAAGTTAAAGTTAATTTTATTGAGTTCACCAAGCTCAAATTTTTTAGGTACAAAATAATACACTTAAACTTGAACTTGGTGGAGGATAAATCGATTGATTTATTGCATTCCCAACATTGTGGTGACCCCGACGTGATCCTTTAATTCTAAAAGAAATAACAGAAAAAAGAAAAAATGAATTCACCCACTGAATTAGTACTGATGAGGAAGCCTGTTAGGTGTAGTTTTACTAAAACCTACAATGAGTTAGCAGCTGAATTGGATCCACAGGATATGCAGGTACAAATTTTAACCAAGAAAATAGATCGTCTATTTCGTCAGTTGTCTATTTACGATGATAAAATTAGAGACAGCCTTTTTGCGAACAACAAAGAAGACGATTATGAAGAAGAATATGCTTCAGTGGAGACTTATAAAGATAAGTATGACTTAATTTTATTTAAGGTAGAAAAGTATAAAGAGAAAATAAATTCTAGCCTACATAGAGGCCCCCAAAAAGAGTCAGATAGTGTAAGCGTAAGTAGTGATATAAGTCCTACTGCTAAAAGAAGGAGTTTAAAATTACCCAAAATAAAATTGAAACAGTTTGGTGGAGGATAAATCGGTTGATTTATTGCAATCCCAACAATCATTGATTAGTCAATGTGAATACATAAATGTAATATTTTAAGCAAATTCACTCAGGGGACCCCAAAACGTGTATTTCCGTTGAAAACCGGAAGTCGAGAAATTTTTCACGATCGCAATACTTTTGTAGCGGGTAGAAGCAATATTCGATGGGTAGAAGCAATTCCCCTATAAGACATCACTGCAGAAACGGTCTCGTCAGCATTCTACAGGGTCTGGGTTTGTAGATTCGGAGTGCCTTCAAGGATAACCACCGATCAAGGACGCCAATATGAATCACAACTGTTCCACCAGCTCATCTCACATCTAGGCATTCAGCGTAACCGTACAACGGCCTATCATCCACAATCAAACGGCTGCATCGAACGTTGGCACAGAACACTTAAAGCTGCTGTAACAGCACACATGAACTCTGCCAACTGGACTAAAGTTTTGCCTACTGTTCTTCTTGGTCTGAGGTCAAGTTTACGTGATGATACTTCCTCAAGCGTCGCTGAAGCTCTTTACGGACACCCTCTACGACTACCTGGCGAATTCCTTGAGAGTCATCACAATGCACCTGACCCACACATAGCTCTCCAAGAACTGAAGGAACAACTGTCTCATCTACGTCCTGCCGAAGCTCGAAGTTCTAACAGGCAGACATTTGTGCATGAAAACCTACAGAAATGCACGCACGTTTTCGTTAGGGATGACTACGTTAAACGGCCTTTGACACCACCCTACTCCGGGCCATACAAAGTCTTAGAACGACAGGAGAAATTTTACCTCGTCCAGCTACCGGGACGTGAGTCTGATATCTCACTAGATCGCCTGAAGCCAGCCTACCTACTCTCTGACGACTTTCCTCACTTCTCCAGCCCATCAACAATCAAGTCAGGAATCCACTACTCGACTTGCTTCACAGGAATCTGAACAGAGCGGGCATGAACCCGAAGCCTACAAAACTCGGTCTGGACGCTTAGTGAAGCGGAAAGTCCACTTCAGCGACTCCGTCGTCTAGGAGGGGAATCCTGTAGCGATTGCTATCGTAAGATGTGCTTATACACATTAGAGTTTTCCCTATAGCTTGGTACTCTGCTGCAGATAGAAAACGAGAACAACACCATCAATTCCTGATCGTAAGCGGTGCTCAGTTTTCTGAGATCGCGAAGACGTCAGTGTTTTGGGTGAAAAATAAAACTACTACCTAGTACTGAAACTAACCATTTAATTTTACATATTTTGATTTATTATTTCTAAAATAAAGTATTATACAGTGATCCTTATTCTTTTATGTTAAGATACTAAGATACCTCATATCTTAACACTTTCCTTACTATATATTTCATATATAGGTAAGTGAAAGTAAAAAAGTTATTATATTGAAAATATGCATTATTAAATTTATTGAAATATACATTTTTAATAATATTTAGAAGAAATAATTGGTAATACTTCTTCTTCTTCTTCTTTTAACTTTCTGCAGGCCAGTATTCCTTTATGTCTAAAGTTATTCTAGCGAACAAATCCTCTCCTTGGTAGCGCTGCCTCCACAGGAACTCACACAAATAAGAGTCTATCATTGTTCTGCGTGTTCCACATTCTTTTTTATTCCTTCTTTTCGCCTTCGCCCACAAGGATTCTATTGTTTGGGTGTATGCTCCTGTGAGGGATCTATAAAATTCTTGGAATGATTAAGGCCCTATGCACACGGGGATACTAAAAAGAAACTGCTTAATGACGCGAATTTCCAACTGGTTTACTTTGAGTCACTACCTATGCATTACAATGGGACACCGCACACGGCGCTACTCGTTGGAGACGGATTTGTGATTCAGGCCCTATGCACACGGGGATACTAAAAAGAAACTGATTAACGACGCGAATTTCCAAATGGTTCACTTTGAGCCACTACCTATGAATTACAATGAGACACCGCACACGGCGCTACTGGTTGGTGACGGATTTGTGATTCACAGAACTTGTTTGTAATTAGTCGCCTAGGTGATTCGCTTGTCGGGTTACCTCGTGATTTGATTTCAGTTTTTTTGTTATTATATTATGAACGACCAGAAAACTAATCTGTAGCTGGTGGGGGAGGTGGAAAAACGCCCTATTTTATACAATTTCAACCTTCCTGGTTATTCAAGGAAGCATGAAACGGAGAATGCATGGGCATAAATCGGGGATGTGGTAAAATTGACAGGTATGTTCAAGTAGAAAATTATATTTTCAAAATAAGCAACTATTTCTACATATCAGTTACCTAATTGAGGCGATGACAGCAACAGTGGCCAAACCCTAATACCATGATAACTGAAAATCTGTTACCCATTAGTTCTGTTACCAATAGTGCATTTATTGACATTAGAATAATTTATCAAATAGTTTTAGTTATTGCTGATAGATTGCAACGTCCAATTTTATTACTCAGAATCATTTGTACAAAATGTTAGATTAAAGCGAATTGCATTTATCTAGAATAGGCAGGCTGGTGGGTTAGGCCACTGTTCCACAATTTATATTTATAATTTATATAATTTAAGTAATTATAATTATAATTAAAAAAAATAATACAATTTATAAATATAATTTCTATTATATTTATAAGAAATATAATTATAGCCTCCATTATGTGAATAGTTCCGATCTACGGTGTCATGTATTTCCACTACCAGGGCAGAGAAGCTTGTGGGGTCAGGAAATAGTTGGCTAATTAGTCTCTGAGATCCCCTGCTCGTGAGTTTTTGTTTATGGTCAGCTGCTGCGGAAGGATGTATATATATATATATATATATATATATATATATATATATATATATATATATATATATATATATATATATATATACATAGCAAGGCTGTCTCATGACTTCATCTCTAACTACTTCAAAATTTGCACCATTTGTCGACTATTGCAGACCTCGTTTTCTCACAAAATTTTGAAGAACACAAGAAGCTTTTATGACTGCTGACACGATCTTAGGATCTCGGATGCGGATTGGACCAATCAAAACAGCAAATTTCTCGCATGCCATCCCGAAAGTGCATTCAATTGTTTTTCTTGCAAGGCTCAATCTGTAGTTAAATATTCTTTTCACATTATCCAATGCCCTTGACGGGTAGGGTCTCATGAGGTATTGCGACAGTGGAAACACTTCATCAGCTACAAAGTAATAGGGGAAGGGACTATCACTTTCGTCAAATTTGAGTGGGGAAGGAGGAGGGATATCAAGTCCGCCGTTCTGAATCCAGTGTTTTATTGCTGATGCACGGAATATGCCCCCATCTAGCGAATCCCATTTCAATCATTGTGAAAGTACCATCTGCATCGCAGCAAGCCATCAGCACTATTGAATGAAAATATTTGTAGCTGTAATTAGCAGAGCCAGTCCTGGGAAATTTCTCGATACGCACATGTTTACCATCCTATAGTATGGCATCGCAGTTTGGTATGTGTGGTTGGCTCCTACGCAGTTTTATAGATTCCAGAGAGAACTAAACCTTTCTGATATTTTTTTCCACTCACTCCTGGTAGGAACAGCCATGTATATCTGTTGAAGTACATCCCAAATCACCTGAGTTGTCTCCGCCGCTATACAGCCAATTGTTGACTCTCCTCTAGCGAAGTAGACAGCAATCAAAGTAAATGTTCCACCAGTACCCAAAAATCTGAAATTAAGCAATAAACTACTGTAAAATACAAGTAGGTAGGAATATAACTTTTGTTTAAATCTTGGCTATCATTCTTATCATGGTAGTTATATTATGTCCTAACTGTCATGATATTTCAGTTTTTACTTTTTCTTTTCAGCTGCTGAATGCAAAGATCGGTGGATAAGAGCCGTTTTTATCAGACATAAGAAATCACCCAAGAGCGGCTCAGGTGCAACTAAGAAGGCATATTATCTGTCGGATGCACTGCAGTTCACCATTCCTTACATCAGGGCACTGGGGAAGCCTTCTGGAAATTTGTCTCAGCCACCCTATGAGGAGGAAGAAGGCCCAGTCTTAGGGGATGGTGGGAATGATGAGGATGGCCTCGTACTACAAATTCCAATAACCTCACCATCCTCACCAACTCCACCATCAAGTGCAGCATCTACACAGCAGGATCACCAGTCCGAGAGAATCAAACAGGTTCCACCGAACAAGAAGAAGCGACCTGCGAAGTATGACGATGTAGACAAAGCGTTCATAGAATATTTGGACAGGGAAAAGGCGTCTTCATTAGCAACAGATCCCAGAGAGGAAGCTTTAAAAATGTTCCTTCTCAGTTTCCTTCCCGATCTGATGAAAATGGATGATGGGGAAGTGAGACAGTTTAAGAAGAAGACATTGGATGCTGTGGACGAGATAATGTCACCTAGATCCACCCATCCTCCCTCCTCCTCCTCAAGCACAACATCGCTGAGTAACGAATCTTTTTTATCTAATCAGATGGCCCCACACACCAGTAGCACATTAGAGGGTTATAATGT
This sequence comes from Aelia acuminata, assembly GCA_911387785.2. Taxonomy (NCBI): domain Eukaryota; kingdom Metazoa; phylum Arthropoda; class Insecta; order Hemiptera; family Pentatomidae; genus Aelia; species Aelia acuminata. The sequence continues at coordinate 74,318,565 of OU426978.1, read as the reverse complement.
ACATCAGGCTGACTCTGATTTACCGATTACAGCATATTATTCATGTGCGTTTCAACAAAATACTCAGCAGGGTACCGAGTGAATTCGTTCCCTCAAATAGCTAATCTAATATTTTCAAACAAAATGTCAAACACCTATTGTAATAATACTTAGTTTTTTAATAAATATATTCTTTGTTTCTTACCTGAGTGTGATCAATAGTCGTTCCTCAGGGTCCACGGACTCCCTCATGGGTGTATTTTGCTTCTGTAGTAGAGGGGAAACCAATTTCACCAGTTCCAAATAACTTTCCTTACTCATTCTGTAAAATGCCAAGAATTTTGCATCAGAAAGGTCGAGCTATTTTGAGGCAACAAACAACCTAGTCTGAAAACTTTTTTCTAGGTATGGGTGTACCCAATGATTTCTCGTTATTCTTCTCCTCCTTCTTCTCCTTATTATAGTAATAATACAGTACTAAAATTTCGTCATCACTCGACTCTCCCCACATTGCTCGAGCAATATCCATGACAACACAGCACGAACTGGAGGTTTCGATTGCTGTTGAGTAGCCTCGTATCCGGAGTACAGTCACCATTCAAGTTTTGTAACTGGTCAGAAACCCAAGTTACCAACTGGTTTTGTAGCAACTGGTTTAGAACTCGTTTGTAACTAGTCGCCTGCTGATTTGAGTTTCCAGTTTTTTACTTTCAATTAATTATATAGTATATTATTATATTATGATATATTATATTATATTATATTATTATATATTTCATATTATGAAATATATAGTAAGCGAAAGTATTGCGATCGTGAAAAATTTCACTACCGGTTTTCAGGTAATTATAATTCTTGCAAGCGAAGAACACCCAGAGCACGTTGGGTATTGGAATATGCTGCCTGTCCAGGCCCAATGCTTCGTTTATGCAGACGACATTGTGGTAGTAGCAGACAATGTGAATTCTCTCCAAGTTGGAGTGGAGGAGTGGTCTGAGGAGCTTAAGAGAAGAGGACTCGCCATAAATCCTGGTAAAAGCAAGGTTATGCAGGTAGGACGAGAGGAGGTGGAGCTCAGGATTGTGTGTGAAGGACACCAACTGGAGCAAGTTGATATTTATGAATATCTGGGGACTCTCTTTAGTCGAGATGGGAAACTAGACCAGGAAGTTATGCATCGAGTGCGTAAAGCTAACCAGGTCTTCTTCCAAATCTCCAGAACACTGGTTGGCAAGCAAGAGGTGAGCAAAGAGGCGAAGCTCCGCATCTTTAAATCTGTATTCCTCCCGGTCCTGCTATATGGTGCTGAGAGCTGGGTACTCTTGGACAAGAATGCCTCACGAGTGACGTCAGCAGAAATGAGGTATCTCAGAAGAGTTGCTGGGAAGACAAGACGAGACTGCGTGAGGAACAGCACAATCAGAGATACTCTTGGAGTTCGACATGTAAGAGATGTCATAGAGGAACGCCAGCTCAAGTGGTTTGGGCATGTCTGCAGGATGGGGGACGAGCGTAGAGCAAGGTGGCTAATGGAGGCCAGACCAAGGGGGCAGCGACCGGTTGGACGCCCAAGAATTTCATATAATAATTATATGGATAGACTCGGTCGAGAGCGGGGATCGACCCTAGAGGAGATGAAAAGGAAGGCCCAGGACAGGGACACTTACAGGAAGTGGGCCGAGGCTACTCCACGCTTAACAGCACTAAGGAGATAGAGAAAGAAGAAGAAGAAGGTTTTCAGGGGAAATACTAGTTTTGGGGTCTCCTGAGTCCAAATAACCAAGTACCTCGATGGTCATGGTGTATGTGTGTGTGTGAACAGACTAGCTCCAAAACTATAAACCGTACGAACCTGAAAATGGGTATTTGGTGTATGCAGGTACCTATATACCCGCGATGTGACAACAAAAATTTCATCAAAAATCCGTTGGTCAAACGGCGGGAGTTTTTTATTCCATAACTTTTTGCCAATTTTTAGGTATTTTTCGATTTTCTCAAAAACGGCTTTAAAGATTTTTATAAAACTGAGTATTTGATGTAGGTATAGTAAATATTATAGCGACAATTTCATAAAATTGGTCAAACGGAAAGGACACTTTATTTGAAAACCTTTTTTCCAATTTTTACCCTTTTTTCTCAAAAACGGCTTTAATGATTTTGATCAAATTCGTTGTTTTTAATGAAAATCAAGTCTTCTTCAGTATCAGGTAAGCTTTATTATTATTAAAATTTTCTGAGGGGGCTTAGATGGGGAAGCGGCCTTTTGTGTTTTCCTATAAAGTAAATTGTTTTTTGTTTATATGGAGAAATTAGCTGTCTCTCGTTACGCCTAAAATTAAGATAAGGCTAAATATGGCATATGAAAAAAATCAAGTAAACATAGAGAGGAGAAAAAAAGGAAAAATATTCCGTCAACTCATAAAACACGTTGAGCCCTCGCATGTGTATACGCCTATAAACGACAGACGATAGTTTATAATTAATAAATACTTATTAATACTTATACACTTAACAAACTGGAGATTTCGGTTTCTGTTGGGTAGCCTCGTGTGCGGAGTCAAGTCACCATTCAGTTGGTAACTGGTTAGAAACCCAAGTTACCAATTGGTTTAGTTTATTTCCAGTATCCCCGTGTGCATAGGGCCTAACTGTTAGATGTTTGTAATTCATTCCAATAATTTTATCAATCCCATTATAAGACCTTCTTGTTGCATTTTTCATTCCCTTGCATGTTTCATTCCCTCTTGTTGCATCTCCATTTTTCCCTTTTATCATAGAACTTCATTTCGTGTCCATTTTTACATTTTACAACTTCTGGAAGTATCCCACTATTTATGTAAAATAGACGCGCACTAGCTTCATCTTTGGTTTTTTCGTATTTTTAGTTCAAAAATATTTTGCATATTTGTGGACATGTATATTTTTTCAAATAATCTCACTTGAATGATTAATGTTTATTATTATAACATATGTTCGATTAGATTATCTAAGTACCTAGGGACAGCAAATAGTAACAGTTACTACTAAAAGTAACTGGCGGGGCTAATCTAAAAAAGACCCACAATTTTTCTCTGACACCCTCTCTCAATTAGATGTTTGTTTTTTGTTTTTTTCATTACATTGCATCTATAACAACAAATAGAAACTAATTTATCGGAGTCCATTCAAAAAACAAAAAACAAAACAACTAATCAAAATAAAAAAAACATTAATTGGTTACCATTAAATCAAAGCAAAAAATAATATTACATATTTTCAAAAACGTCGACTAGTGAGTGAGCAGAAAACTTCTATAAGTTTCAATTTTTTCTGCTCCTAGAGCTTTTGTGAATAGATCAGCTATATTATCCTAGGAAGTTAATGAGCAAGAAGATATAATTTAATTACTTATTTTAAAACATGTGTTCTGATTTTCATTACTTTGTTAATGTGTTCTATCAAATTCACTATGTATGTAAAGTTTTTGTTTATTAAAACCTTTAAGTCAGGTCTATGAAATTCTTTATTTTTCATTCATAACAATTTAATAAACAAAAACTACTTTTAAAAATACTCATAAAGTTACTAGTGTTTGTTAGGTTTATTTCTTATTTCTAACCTCCGGAATCAAGATGGATAAATATTTGCGACCAGAGCGTTTCGAAATAGAACCAAATACAGTAACGGACGATAAAAGTTGGATGCATTGAAAAAAAAACTTTCTACAATTTCGTAAAGAAGATAGAAAAGGTTGATGAAGAAGGTAAGCTACAACTTTTAACTAATTATATTGCACCTAACATTTATGAATATATTAGTGAAATTGACAATTTTGATGCTGCCATTACGACTCTTGAAGCACTTTATGTCAAACCTCGGAACGAGATATACGCAAGGCACTGTTTAGCAACCAGAAGCCAACAACCCGAAGAATCAATAGACCAGTATCTGCAAAATTTAAAACGATTAAGTAAAGACTGCAATTTCCAAGCCGTTTCAGCTGATGAACATAAGAACTTATATATAAGAGATGCTTTTATTACAGGTTTAACTAATTCTCGTATTAGGCAAAGGTTATTAGAGAATACTAAGCTAAATTTAGATGAGGCTTATGACCAAGCAAGAGCCCTGGAATTGGCCGAAAGATCAGTATCTTATTCCATTCACAGTTCTCCAAGTGCTGCTACCGAAACTGAAACCGTCGCTATCTCATCAAGGCTATGTTACTTTTGTGGATCCAACTGGCACCCCAGATCATCCTGCCCAGCCAAGGATGCGGTATGTATGAAATGCGGAATAACCGGTCATTGGAAACGTGCTTGTCAATCGCGGAAACATAATCAGAACAATACAAACGCGCGCAAACACCGTGAACGAAAAACATCAGCGGCTTCCAACTTGCTTGCTAACACGACGGCGGCTTCTCCAAACTGTCTAATTCATTCAACGGTTAGTATAACTTTAAACGGGATAAGGTTAAAAGCGCTAATCGATACTGGGAGTTCTCTGAGTTTCTTAAACTCTGCCCTCGTGAGAGAATGTAATTTAATGGTTTTGCCGTATAAAGGGCGAATATCAATGGCAAATTCATCTCTCTATTCGGAAATAACTGGACAATGTAAGGCGGATGTTAAACTAGGCGAACACTCTTACAACGATGTATCGTTATTGATAATGAAAAATCTTTGTTGCGATGCGATAATTGGGCATGATATTCTCAAAAAACATTCCGTAGTAGAAATAGGTTTTAATGGTTCCCTACCTGCTTTAAAAATCTGTAGCGTAGCACTAGCGCGGGTTGAACCGGTATCTATTTTTGCGAATCTAATGAGAAATTGCACACCCATTGCAATTAAATCCAGAAAATTATCGAATGAAGATAATAAATTTATCAATGAAGAAATAAAAAAACTGCTAGAAGAAGGTGGGATAGAACCTAGCTACTCACCTTGGCGCGCGCAAGCATTCGTTGTAAGAGATGGAATACGAAAACCTAGCATGGTTGTTGATTACTCCAGAACGATAAACAAGTTTACACAACTTGACGCCTACCCTCTTCCAAAAATTGAAGAAATCATATCAAAGGTTTCAGAAAACCAAGTTTTCAGCACCTTAGATCTCAAGAGCGCTTACTACCAGATACCCATACTAGAATCGGAGAAGCAATACACTGCATTCAGCGGAAAATTGTATCAATTTCTTCGGGTTCCTTTTGGGGTTACAAACGGAGTCGCTTGCTTTCAAAGGGTTATCGACCGCATTGTACAAGACGAAAATCTCGAAGGTACATACCCTTATTTGGACGACGTGACAGTGTGTGGAAAAAATCAAGAAGACCACGACAAAAACTTAAATAATTTTCTTAATGCTGCGAGAAAATATAACCTAACTTTGAACGAAGAAAAATGTCAATTTTCGGTTAAAACAATTCATTTACTGGGTTACGTTATCTCTAACAAAACTATAACACCTGATCCTGAACGCATGAAACCACTGTTAGACCTTCCTGTACCTAAAAACGCTGCCTCACTACAGAGAGCTCTGGGCATGTTCTCGTATTATAGTAAATGGATTCCTAAGTTTTCAGAAAAGATACGCCCTTTACTGAAAACAGTATTTCCCATACCTGAAGAGACAATTTCAGTCTTCAATGCCCTGAAGAACGAGATAGCCAACGCAGCGACAGCTGCTATAGTTGATGACGCCCCATTTCTAGTAGAAACTGATGCATCCCATTTCGCTATAGCTGCTACGTTGAGTCAACTTGGGAGACCAGTCGCTTTTTTTTCTAGAACGCTAAATAAATCAGAGTTGCAGCACTCTTCCATCGAAAAAGAGGCATACGCCATTGTGGAAGCATTGCGATACTGGAGGCATTATCTCATAGGTAGACCTTTTAAAATTTTAACAGATCAGCGTTCTGTATCTTTTATGTTCCATCAACAGCACAATAACAAAATAAAAAACGAGAAAATCTTAAGATGGCGACTAGAACTATCCTGCTTTAAATTCGATGTAATATATCGTCCAGGTAACGAGAATAATGCTGCTGATACCCTTTCAAGAATAAGTGCCACAACAAACTCAATTACCGATCTTCGAACGCTCCATAACTCACTCTGTCATCCTGGGATAACGAGAATGTTACATTGGATCCGCGCGAAGAACCTTCCTTATTCCTTAGAAGACATAAAAAAAATGACAAGCTCTTGTACAGTGTGTGCAGAGTTGAAACCCAGATATTTTTCACATTCTGGAAACTTAATCAAAACTATAGCGCCCTTCGAACGCATTAATCTTGACTTCAAAGGCCCTCTCCCCTCTGCGTCAAGAAACAAATACCTACTCACCGTTGTGGATGAGTTCTCAAGATTTCCTTTTGCCTTCCCTTGCACAGATACATCTGCTAGTACGGTAATCAAGCATTTGAACCAACTTTTTGCCCTCTTTGGTACACCTGCTTACGTCCATTCTGATCGAGGGAGCTCCTTCATGTCGGCGGAACTCAAATCGTTCTTAACTTCCCACGGAATTGCTACCAGCCGAACTACTCCTTATAATCCACAAGGGAATGGACAGGTAGAAAAATATAATGACATTATTTGGAAGAGCATTATGCTTGCCCTTAAGTCATTGGATAGGAGAACAGAGCAGTGGGAAGATGTGCTTGACATGGCACTTCACTCTATACGATCACTACTCTGCACTTCTACGAATGCCACACCGCATGAGCGTATGTTCAATCACCCTCGCCGATCATTCAATGGTTGTTCTATGCCTACTTGGTTAACTAAACCTGGCCCTGTTTTGATGAAAAAACATATCAGAGCCACGAAATATGACCCTCTTGTGGAAGAGGTTGAGCTACTGGAGTCTAATCCAGAATATGCTCACATTAGATTTCCTGACGGTAGAGAATCGACAGTTTCAACCCGACACTTGGCACCTACTGGAGATTCAATAATACGGACAAGTAAGAATCCCACTGAAGAAAATAAGACCTTGGATAACAACGAAGCTCCTTCACTAACCTATCCGATAAGAGATGACAAAGCTGAAGAAGATTTAAACAATGATGAAGGTGGATCTCCTACAGTACTACCGGCGGAAAATCGTCCTATCCGTGAAAGAAAACCACCTGCTCGCTTCAAAGACTTCATAACTTTTTAGGGAGGGGTGAATGAGCAAGAAGATATAATTTAATTACTTATTTTAAAACATGTGTTCTGATTTTCATTACTTTGTTAATGTGTTCTATCAAATTCACTATGTATGTAAAGTTTTTGTTTATTAAAACCTTTAAGTCAGGTCTATGAAATTCTTTATTTTTCATTCATAACAGTTACATAATCAATTTTAATAGCATTGTTAAAATGAAACTTTTAAGGTTAATAATTATTTATTTGTTAACAGTTTAAGGCAACTTTCAAAATTAAACGTTTTTTAATAATTGTTTTCAACAATACAAATAAAAAACATGTGAGTGGTTCATTAATAAATTATCACTCAACATCCCCCTTTCTTTATTCATAAATCACTCATCAGCCCAAGGCCATGGCTGAGCTTCTTCATGCGTGGTCCATACAAAGGCTTGGTGAGGATGTCTGCCAGCTGATACTCAGTTGGGATAGACGAAATTTTTATATCCCCTCCAGTCACCTTCTCTCTGACAAAGAAATGTCTTACAGATATACGCTGGTAAAATAGGGGATTTCACAGGCACTCAGATTAATTTTTTTTAAGATTCTTTTTGTATAAGCTCTCTAAGTTTTATTCCCTTTTCACCATCTTCTTCTATTTCAAAGCCTAGCATGTATGATGCTTCATTAATATTGAACTTGAATTGTTCTCCAAGTTCTTGTATAAAATAGTCAATATCGGCTAAACTATTAGCTGCAATCAGCCCATCATCTACATACAAGGCAATTATCAGTTTGGACATATTTTTCTTTCGGATGAATAGACTGGGATCTGCTGCGCTTTCACTGAAGCCTTTCGATGTTAAGAAATCCTTAAATTTCTTATTCCAACATCTTGGAGCCTGTTTTAGCCCATACAGACTCTTTTTTAACCTGCAAACTCGTCCACTCCCATCATTATGTCCTTCTGGTTGTTTCATATAAATATTTTCTTCTAAATCGCCATATAAAAAGGCTGTTGTGATGTCAAATTGCCTGAGGGTGAGATTTTCACTCGCAGCAACACTCAATAGTGTCCTAATGGTCCCCAAAGAAGCAACTGGACTGAAAGTCTGGTCATAGTCGATACCTTTCTTTTGTGAGTATCCTATCACTACCAGCCTGGTCTTGTATTTATCGATAGATCCATTTGGGAACGTCTTCACCCTGAAAACCCACCGTGAGGGAAGGGCCTTCCTGCCTTTGGGCAAATCTTCTATCACCCAGGTGCCGTTCTCCCAGAGGGAAACAATTTCGTTGTCTATTGTCTCGCCACTTATCACTGTTGATACTCGTAACAGCTTCATGAAAAGTTCGAGGTATGACTTCATTATACCGTAATGTTTCAGCAACACAAATGTAATCAGCGAGCCGGGCAGGAGCTCTAAGTGTCGACCTCGGTCGTAGTTCCATCTTCTCTTCTTCAGTATCTGGTACTTCCTCAGCTTCTCCACCCTCTTGCGCCTCGTCTTGAATTCTCGTGCAGTATCTTCCTTCTTTTTCTTGCAGACTTATATTTTCTTGGTCTTCAAGGTTTATATTTTCGGTTTCTGTATTAACTGGTTTTTTAAGAATTTTAGTTGACTATTCTCTCCATTATTGGAAACAACTTCTCCATTGTTAAGAGATGGAAATCCAGACATTCTTTATTATTCATATCTTCACCTGGGTTACCAGTGCCTTCTTTATTAAGATTATCTTCACCACCTATTATTGGCAATTGCATTAAAATAGTTGATTGTTTGTTTACTCCTCTTTGTAGTTTTGTTACGTCTTTTTCTGATGTATGATTTTCTCTTATAACCTTCTCATCAAATATAACGTCTCTGGAACACAGAATTTTGCCTTTAGAAAATATTCTATAACCATAAAAGTCTCCCTCATAACCTATTAAAATACCTTCTTGTGCTTTCTGTTCCAACTTACTTCGTTTTTCCTTTGGTATGTGGAAATAACATTTGCTTCCAATTACTTTAAAATATTTAATGCTCGGTTTCTTTTTGAACCATAACTCAAATGGGGAAACATCTTTGATATTAGTTGGACCAGACCTGTTAAGTATTATAAACCAAGTATAATAAACCAAGACCTGCTGTGTTGGTTAATTCAGCCCAAAGCTCTACCGGTAAATCATCACGATTGTACTTCATAGACCTCACTGCTTTCAGTTCTGTTTTCCAACCAACGTTCTGTTTTCCCTCTCACTTGAGCCATTTTGTTCAGGTGTATAAGGCATAGTAAACCTGAGCCGAATCCCTTTGGACGCGAAAAAAATATTCATCTCATCATTTTCGAATTCACCTCCATTGTCTCAGGATGGCCTGGATTCTAAGCCCTGTTGCTTCTGCTTCAGAGACCATATATTTCAATTTATCACCTACTTCACTCTTTTTTATCAAGAAATATACAAATCTGTAGTGTGAAAAATCATCTTTTAATAAAAGAAAATAACGGTGACCAGAAAAAGAAGGCGGGAACGGTCAGCAAACATCAGTGTGCAATAGTTCTCCTGGTTTACTAGTTCTTAGTCGAGTTCCAAACTTCAGCCTATGAGCTTTTCCGACAGCGCACCCTTTACAGACCTCTTGGTCTAGTTTCAAAATAATGCCTAATTCCTTTGCGATAATATTTTTTACGTGTCTCTTATTTTGATGAGCTAAACGTTCATGATATTGTAAGGAGCTATAGTCAAAATCTTTGACACTACTAAGGGTCTCCCTTTTAAAGTCTCGGCTGATATAAAAACATTTTATCTTATTATATATACCTGTCATGAGTACATCTTCTTCCTTATCGTAATGAGGATATAAGAAAAAAAAAGAAATGTCTGATACACTTTTAATAATTTTATTAGGAACAAATTAACACTCTAACAACTTTATTTTAAATTAAGCACAACATACCGTAATAACAATTACTTCACACACAGCAGTCTCATTCAACTCTCTTTTTTTTTTTTTTTTATAAAGTCAATTCGAGGTAAATGTTCACGATCGATTAATCGAATTAATCACTGCACATGTGATGACTCTTCTCTGACTCTCAAATGCGCCCCCCCTCTCTCACAGATATAACTGATATAACTGATGAAATGAATAAAAGTTTAAAAGAATTAGGTTTTATTCAACACAATGAAACGTAATGAAATTGATTAATAGATTTTTAAATAAAGTACAAACATGTGATATAAAAATATCGATAAGTTCATATCATTCACCCCACGTTGGGTTTTATGAAGTAATATAGTCTTTTAAGTAAGCTGGTGGTCTTTTTGTCCTCGAGCTGACTCGTAGTGGTGGATTTTCTTTTGCTGTGTTGTTCCCATCTTCTTCGTGGTTGTGATTCAACTGACTAGGGCCAGACTCATGTGCTTCATCAGGAGGTCTTACTTCAGGCTCAGGCAAGACTTGTTGATCCGCTTCCCTTTCTATAGGTTCCAGTTGTAAGTCATCTACTACTTCATCATGTACTACAGCAGGGTTATTATAACTCCCTACAGGTGCCAGGTGTTTTATTGATACCGTGGTTTCCCTTCCATCAGGGTAGCGAATGTGGGCATAGTTGGCGTTTGCGTCTAAAAGCATAACCTCCTCCACCAGTTGGTCAGTTTTAGTCTGCCGTATGAATTGCTTCAAAAATACTGGTCCTGGATTCATGAGCCATGCGGGAAGTGATTCCCAATTGCCAGTACGTCTAGGATATTTGAACATTCGTTCATGCGGGGTCTCATTGGTAGCTGTACACAAGAGGGAGCGTACTGAATGTAGAGCTTCAGGCAAAACTGAGTCCCACTTTGTAATCGGTAAGTGTTTTGACTTAAGAGCGAGTAATATCGTTTTCAAAGAATGCCATTATATCTTTCGACTTGACCGTTACCTTGCGGATTATAAGGCGTAGATCTACTTGATGTCACTCCATTAGAAACCAAGAATTCTTTCAATTCTCGAGAAACAAAAGAGGTCCCTCTGTCCGAATGGATGAATGCTGGGGCACCAAACAAGAAGAATAGCTGCGTGAGGGCCGTAATAACAGACGCCGAAGTCATGTCGCGACAAGGGAAGGCAAAAGGGAATCTCGAGTATTCATCTATTATCACCAATAAATATTTGTTACCGTTCGAATTCGGAAGAGGGCCTTTGAAATCAATATTTAGGCGCTCGAAAGGAGCAGTCGATTTGATATGTGTCCCTTTGTGCTTTAAGAACCGAGGCTTTATTTCAGCACAGGTATCACATGTTGAGGTAATTCTCTTGATCATTTCAAGGGAAAACGGTAAATTTTTGCTACGTACCCAGTGATACATTCTTGTGATTCCCGGATGACATAAAGAAATATGTAATTTCCGAAGGCGGTTGTCAGAGTCGTCAATGCTTGAACAAATACGGGATAGCGCATCTGCTGCTGCATTCTCTTTCCCAGGCCTATAAACAATATTATAATGAAAACAAGACAGTTCTAAGCGCCACCTCAAAATTTTTCCATTTTTTATTTTTCCATTGTGATTGGAATCAAACATAAATGCCACCGAACGTTGATCTGTCATAAGATGAAAATGCCTTCCTAGGAGATAGCTTCGCCATTTTCGAATGGCTTCTACTATTGCATAAGCCTCTTTTTCCACTGAAGAGTGCTTCTGTTCAGGGCCCGATAAAACTCTAGAAAAGAAAGCAACGGGACGACCGTCTTGCGTAAGAGTGGCAGCAATAGCATCGTCTGAAGCGTCAGTTTCACAGTACAGTAAATGGAGTGTCGTCTGCGATAACAGTCAATGAGGCGTTTTGTATTTCTAATTTGAGATTTTGAAGAGCAACTTGGGACATGGGAAATGTACAGCGACTTAGGGGCAGTATTTTTCTGGAGAAGTCTTTAATGTAAGTGGCATAGTGAGCGAACATGCCAACAGCTCTCTTCAATGATGAAGCGTCCGTTGGAGGTCGGAGATCTTGGAGTGGTTTTAGCCTTTCAGGGTCAGGTTTAATCACCTTGTTGCTTATTGAGTAACCTAAAAGTTTAATTGATCTCAAAGAAAACATACTTTTTATTATTCAGCGTCAAATTGTACTTTTGAGCAACATCCATGAATCTTTTCAATTATAGTCATGCTCTCTGTGATCTCTTGCACAAACAGTGACATCGTCGATGTATGCAAGGTATCTTTGCCTTCATCACGAATTATTTGGTCCATCACTCTCTGAAAAGCAGCTACACCGTTAGTTACCCCAAAAGGAATTCTTTTAAACTGGAAGAGTTGCCCACAAGCCTCAAAAGAAGTGTACGGCTTATCTTCGCATTTAATCGGGATTTGATGGTAGGCATTACGGAAATCGATAGTACTAAAAACTTCGTATTGTGCAATCTTGTTTTGCTAAATACTCTATTCGCGGAAGAGGATATGCATCCAAGAAGGTGTAACGATTTATTGTGCGAGAGTAATCGATCACCATAGAGATAACGAGAATCTGAGCCCTCCAAGGAGATATGCTAGGCTCAATTACATCTTCAGTTAGGAGGCGCTCTATTTCAGCTTCTATGAATTGAGAGTCAGAAGTAGTTTGTTTGCGCGACTTTATTGCAACTGGTTTGCAATCTGGAGACAGGTTTTCAAAGAGTGATGCGAGACGGACATTTGCTGTAGCAAGACCGCATACTGTCAGATTTTCTTTAGGGCCTCCAAAGGATAAGTTCACATTTCCATGTTGTTGAAGTATATCATGGCCAATTATTACATCGGTACATAAGTCAGGGAGGGCAGACATACGAACACCTTTGTAATGGTGACCCAACATGGTAATGTCAACTATTCATTGGCCTGAAGTTCTTGAACATAGAGATGTAGATGCCATTGATATTTTTTCTAGAAGAGGTATAATCTTTAGATTTAACAAAAACGCAGATTTTTCACTAATGAAACTGATGGAGCTCCCAGTATTGATTAAAACACGTACTTCCGACCCATTGACAACAGCTTTAGTCGTCGCCTTATTCAAATTATGCTCGACAGAGCCACAAACGTTGCTTGCTACAATAGCAGCAGAAGTTCTATTTACTGCAAAAGTGTTGTCTGAAGCCACAAAAATAACATTTGCCTGATGTGGCTGCTAAGGTTACATTTTGTTCGCTAATGTTATCACCATTAGCTCCCACAGCCTCTCCGATTTCAGTAGTTTTGTAATCAGGGATTGCATTAAGGGAATCTGTAGGATTATGATAAGAGGTAGCTTGGACTTGAGCTGATTCGAGAGATCGAGCTAGATCATGAGCTTCCCTTAAAGTTAGGGTTGTACTCTCCAGTAATCGTTGGCGGATGAATTGAGACTGCAGTCCACTAATAAATGAATCTCGAATAAGATCATTACAATTAGTTTCTGCTGAGACTGCTTGGCAGTTGCAATTTTTACCTAGAAACCTAAGGGCCTCTATGTATTGGTCCACCGTTTCGTTTGGCTGCTGCGAACGGGAATTGAGTTTATAGCGGGCAAATATTTCATTGATGGGTTTCACATAGAGTCCCTTCAACATTTCTATAGCCTCTGAATAAGTATTAGCGTGACTTTCGTCTTGGTAAACTTCTGGAGATATAAAATTGAATAGCAGTTTCAACATGTCCTTTTCTTCAGCTTTGGCGGCAGCGAGGAAGTTTTGAAAATTGTTGTACCCATGTACCCAATGTTTAACGGCAGAAATGGAGTTCGGATCTACATCGAATCGGTCAGGTCTGAGTAACCGCTCCATTATTCGTTTTTTAGATTGTGTTGAATAAATTGGAATGAATAAAAGATTACCTGCGAATTAGGTTTTATTCAACACAATGAAACGTAATGAAATTGATTAAAATATTTTTAAATAAAGTACTAACATGTGATATAAAATATCGATAAGTTCATATCACCGCAGTTTCTGGAAAAACCGGATAAATATCAAGCTTATACAATCCTCCACTTCTGTCGCGTTTTCCTCTCAAGAGTGGTTTTCTTACCAGAACGTCAGCTATTTGTTCCTTTTCAAGGATAGCATTAATCCTCAACTTCAAGCTTGTGAAATTATTCGACATGAGTAAAGGAACAGGCAAAATTAGCAACGACATTGTCTAATACACAATACTAATTGAAATTATTCAATTTAAATATTTATTTAACTATTCAAACAAGCTTTTTATTTAATAGTGGACAAATTTTAGAATGATATAACATACGTAGAAATAGCACAAAAAAAGATCTTGACAAAAAAAGACAAAAACAAACTATTTTATTATGAAATATGATAAACCGGAATCATTCACCTTATTATAAAATACCAAGAGCCGAAATAAAACAATGATCTTTGTAGGAAAATAAAAACCGTATACAGGGTGTTTCGGAATTGCACGGCACTATTTTAGGTACGTCTTCTCTAACACAAAATAAACAAAAAAGTTCATATTAACATGTATCTCAAACTCATTTATTAAACAGATATCAAAGGTTAAAGATTTATTATTACTATTTATTTATTATTATTACAACATTTAGAGTAAATGTTCAAAGGCGCCTCCGTTTTGTTGAATGCAACATTCAGCACGACGAATCCATGCTTCTCTGGCTCTTCGTATAGCATCAGGATGGTGGTTGATAGTTACTGCGGCTTCCACGATCCGATTTCTTAGCTCTTCTTGCGTGTCAACTGCCGCAGAATAAACCATAGACTTCATCCAGCCCCACACAAAATAATCTAATGGCGTTAAATCCGGAGATCGTGGTGGCCATTTAACAGGTCCGTTTCGACCAACCCATCGGTCTCCATAAGTTGCATTTAAATAATCAGTGACACTATGAGAAAAGTGAGCTGGAGCACCGTCATGCATAAACCACAGCCTTTGCCTAATGCCTAGCGGAATATCTTCTAGAATATCATGCAGGTTATTTTGCAAAAAATGCAAGTAAGATATACCTGACAGCCTAGGTGGCAAAAAGAAGGGGCCGATGATTTTGTCGCTTAGAAGACCACACCAGACATTTAAAGGGAATGTATGTTGGTAATGTCCAACAGCAGTCGTATGAGGGTTTTCTTCGGCCCAAGTATGGGTATTTCGAAAATTAAGAATCCCGTTTCTTGTAAAGCAAGATTCATCAGTAACCAAAATGCAGTTCAGGAAGTTAGGATCTCGTGTGCATTGTCGAATTAACCACTGGGAGAAATTTCTGCGCTTGTCATAATCTTGTGGTAACAAATCTTGCCTACTTGATACGTGAAATGGATATAATTGTTGTTCGCGTAAAGTTCGCCATACGCTGGTAGAGGAAACATCGAAACGACGTGACAATCTTCTGGTACTAGTAGTAGGAGATAACTGAACAGCATCGAGTATTTCTTCTTCTACGTTTGCAGTTCGTCGAAATCGTTGTCGACCGGCGTTCACTCGTATAGGTTTTAGCGTACCATTATCCCTAAGACGTCTTTCAATGGCCTCATACGTTTTACGATTTGGTATTCTTCGGTTAGGAAATTTTTCACGATATCTTCGAACAGCAGCTGCACCGTTTGTATGTACCTCGCCATAAGTTAAAAGCATGTCTGTTTGTTCATCAAAAGTGAATAAATTTGTGGTATCTCCCATGATAATCATAAATTGAACTGTGTCACAAGATTCACTCACACTAAAACACACAGAACTAGACAAACAGATGAGCAACTACTGTCATTGCTTATCGTTCATTTGTTTATCAGGTGATTAAAACCTTTTATTTAGTATTAAACACGTTAAGGTCTCGCCACTCAGGTACGCACCGGATCCGCACCGTAGCAATAATACAGGTTATGTTCAGAATATTTTTAATTTAACTTACGTATTACCTTTAGTTATGCCTTAAGTTCAACCAACACATGTCAGACACAGGCCACTTTAGGCATACCTAAAGGTAATATGTAAGTTAAATTAAAAATATTCTGAACATAACCTGTATTATTGCTACGATGCGGATCCGGTGCGGACATGTGTGGCCAGACCCTAAAACGTTGTACAGTCAGTCTTAATGCAGTAAATAAATAATAAATCTTTAACCTTTGATATATGTTTAATAAATGAGTTTGAGATATATGTTAATATGAACTTTTTTGTTTATTTTGTGTTAGAGAACACGTACCTAAAATAGTGCCGTGCAATTCCGAAACACCCTGTATATTATCTATATAAGAAAAGAGTTTTATTTAACACCAAAATAGAAACATATTGAAAAAATTGGATATAACATATGAATATAGAAATGAAATATTCTTTAGAGTTTTATTTAAGATGAACAAAGAAGACAAACAAGAAAATAAACAAATAGCACAAAACAAAAACAATTTTTATTTAAACACGCCAGGCAACAAAACCAGATCGCTAATCCAAAAGTCCATATACAAATTCCGGGTCAATGACAATTATAATTATGATATACAAGAAATAACACTTTACTAGGCCGAATAACTCACAATTAACAACTGAACTTTTTTTAACCAACAACGTTAACACTTCATTTGTTTGCAAAGACGTATTTACCACTGATCATAAAATAAAAATCTTTTTGATAAAATATGAATAAAAAAATTAATTATGATTAGATAAAATAATAAGATTAAATAATAAAATAATAATAAAAATATATATAAAACTGTAATCAGTGGTAAATTAATTAAACTGGCCTTTAACATAAACAAAAAGTTGGTCGTTCGCTCACGACCCATTACACCACTTAAGTTGTGCGTTCACTCGCGACCCGTTACAATTCCAAATAAAATATTCCATATACCAAATAAAATATTGAAATATACCAAATAAAATATTCGCCATCTATCGAAATCAACATAAATGCATTTTGAGAAAAGTGTGGGGGACCAAATTTCTTAAGCACAGCATGCATTTTACGCTTTCTCTGGTTGCAATTTTACAGGGCTGGAATTTGTTATTTAAAGATTCCAGAGCTCTAAGGAATTTCCTACATGGTTTTCAACGAGTATTCTATCTTTAATTGATCGAAAAGATATTGCACAGTTTGTCTGCCGTTTATGTGGTGTTGAGTGCTTCTCTTTTGATTAAACAAGATTATTATGTGAATGGGAAGGAGTGTTTGCATCATTAAAGTTGCAAAAATGAGTTGATAATTATTACGTTGTATATTAATATGCAACAGTGACCGAGTGTATCAGGAAGAAGACAGGGGTGCCTGAATCTTTTGTTAAGGCCCCTAAATCAACTGAAAATAAGCTTATTCCAGGAAGTATTGTATTCCTTTTTTTTAACCGACTTCAAACGAAAGAGGAGGTTACTCAATTCGATACGTATGTGACTTTTTTTTGTGCTTTTTTTTTTCTATTTTTTTTTTTTTTTGTTCGGTACCCCTACCTGGCCATGTGTGGCATACGGGGGGTTACTCTAGAGATGTAACCAACCTATTCTAACCATGGTGCATTGTTTTAAAATTATTATTATAATTAAGACCTATCAGATTCGATAATGCATAAGTTATTCAGCAACTTCGGATTCAGCTTGTAGTTATTTGTTAATAAAACAGATTAAGTTAATTTAGATTAACTCTAATTGACCTAAACATAAATTATCCTGATTTAGATGCCGAATTGATTATTTATTTACGGTTTTTAATTTACTACTTACTATTTACTACTTACTACTTGAACTAAATTACGGTTTTTAAAATTTTAGTTCGCGAGAACTGACAAGAGATCGCATTGAAAACGTTGGTCGCGGTAGCCAGGAGGGGGGGGGGGTAAAACCCCACCCGCCCTCCCCCACCGCTTCACCACATAATAAGGACTTTTTGAATATTTACCTTTGCGAGAGGTAATTAGCTAGGGAAAAAAACCCATAGTAATTAGTTAATGAAAATTAACGAGTGCGAGAGGTAACTGGAGCGCGGTGACAACTAGTTGGCGACGGTGGTGGTTCCTGGTGGTGTCGGGGAATCAAGGGAATCATCCCCGACGCCACCAGGAACCACCACTGTCGCCAACTAGTTGTCCCCGCGCTCCAGTTAGCTCTCGCACTCGTTAATTTTCATTAACTAATTACTATGGGTTTTTCTTTTCCCTAGCTAATTACCTCTCGCAAAGGTAAATATTCAAAAAGTCCTTATTATATGGTGAAGCGGCGGGGGAGGGCGGGTGGGGTTTTACCCCCCCCCCTCCTCCTGGCTACCGCGACCAACGTTTTCAATGCGATCTGTTGTTAGTTCTCGCGAACTAAAATTTTAAAAACCTTAATTAATACGGCTTTTTTTTCGCGACTAGTTACCTCTATATTTATATCGCGCGAAATCCATTAATAAGAAACATAATTATTTAACATTTTTTTTTTTTTTGGGGTGGGGCTTCATCAATTATTGATTCGCACCTGTCAACAAGGTGCTGAGAATCAGCGAATGGGATGGTGGCAATAGGAAATAATGACATGTCAGGCATAAGGAGGGAAAGCACCCAGCAGCACCCCCTTCCTGGCTTGATTAAATTACGTTGGCTACCTTAGAGAGCCGATCTCTCATCCAGCGCCTTTTTAGTCTTCTCGCATCCATGCTAATGTCAGCCATATTCTTGATTTTTTCTATGTATGTTCACCGATTACTCAGAGATGGGTGGACCAATTGGAACGAAACCTTTTGCATCTTGTAGAGTATTTTCCCAATGTGGTCCCATTAAAACCTTTTTTTGGTTCTTAATTTATTAAAGAAGTTATTGGGAAAAAACATGAAAATGATTGTTTAATTATCGCTCAAAATATTTACTTATTTGAAAAACATATGGCATATATATCATAAGGTATGCTCCAACAAACTATTAAAACTCGTTGATAAATAACAAACTGATCATGTACTATCCCCGCTTTTTTTATTCTAAATTTGATTGGTTGATTTCAAGCAATGCTCAATAGTGTTTTAATGGTCGATGAATCGGTTTGGAAAACAAACCAATCAAATTCAGAATCAAAAAAATGGGGGAGAACATGTGAAGTGTGTTAGTTATTGACGTGGTTTAAGTGCTTGTTGGAACAAACCTTATACATAACCTTAAATAAATTTTCAACAATAGATTTTTTTTTTGTTTATTTTTTTTAATTTTATTTATAGATTTAAGAAGATTAAAGCACATTAAACACCGATAACAGTAAAAAATCCTAAATGAATATCTAAACGACGGATGAACAGCACAATCATAAAACCACAAAATTCATAGAATTTAAAGAAAGGCCGAGCATTAATAACCCTTTTTAAAAGAGATTCGTAAAATCGTAGTCATTATTGTTTTAAATTGGATTTTGATTTCCGACTTCCACTCGTTATGCACATTAAAAAGGAATTCAATACTTCCTCTTTTTCATTTGATTTAGAGGCCATAACAAAAGATTCAGGCAACTCTGTCAGCTTCCGGATACAATCGATCTCTGTCGGATATTAATATACAATGCAATCATAAAATATTGTGCGGATTCTTCACTCTGGAGTGACACTTTTGTTGTTTTCCAGATTACTATTATCGGTTTTTAATTATATTTCTGCAACTATTGAGGTGTTTAGATGAAAATTGCTCTACGTGCCAAATTATTGATTTTGAGATAGCAAATAACTATTAACTAAGCTTAAATTTGATTTGAAAATTAAGAAAAATATTATGGATATGACCATAAGATGGACTTATTATTATTCCAGTCATGAAATAAAGACGTCCCACTAAAAAATTTTAATATTATTTCTTCCATCTCCAATTCCAGCTATGATGGTGAATTGTCTAATTTTTTTTCTTTAAGTTACGATAACGTCCGTAGGGTGGCACTAGATAAGAGAGTCTAGAGACGAAAATCTTAAAGATACTCATTTGTCAAGAATTGTTTCCATTTCGAGGCAGTCATATTCTCAGATACCGAAATAACAAACGTATATATTGTTTATTACATTTACCAATAAAACTGGTCCAAAAACGGTCAAAATCCCAACTGTTCGGTGGCATACCTACGACATCTTGAAGTTGCCGGATTCATGTTACAGCCGAGCAAAACTGAATACCTCCTCTCGGAACACAGATGTATTTATGTAATAAACAAGTACCGAAGACAATATTCCGCAAAGGAAAAAGATTGTCATTGTGGAAAAAAAAGTTTTATGTGTCTTCCCGATGGAACATTGGTCTTTACAAAAAATCAAAGTAGACAGGGTGTTGAAAGGTGTGTACTGCACCTACCGCAAACGATTTTCAATTTTCTGTGCATATTCATAAAATTGATAATGTGATTTTTATAATACAAACTTGATTAAAATTGATATAATTATAATATAAAGACCCGGGATAGACGAACGTGGTATAGTGCTACCTGGGTGGGCTGACTTTTATTTCGCGAGGGACCCACGGAATAGATCTCGTCCTTCCCACCATGGATAGAATAACCAACTAATGAACCAAATTCACTTGTAGTATCTGAAGAGGGGTACCGAATAACTTCGAAAACCTGAAATAAGTTCAGAATGCACTTAAAATCTGTATAAAAAAAAGCATACAGAATTTGTTTTAGAAATCAACGCATTGCTTCCTTCCGTCTTATATTAGAAATTATCTTCCGTCACTAAAAAGCATGAAATAAAAAACATTTTATAAAAAAAATTAAACCGACTTCGAAAACTAGGAACCAGTAAAAATAAATGCACTGAAAAGTATGAAATAATTCCCTTCTGATTTTTATTAATACGCAGCAAATTTGAAAATCGTATGAAAAGCGGGAAAATGCATTAAAATGGATAATTTTATTTTGATTAGTACGACTACTTACTAACTTTTAATAAAAATTATTAAATTAAAATATTAAATGCCATGTTCAATACTTTACAATCTTTTCCGAGGCGGCGCAAAATAGAAAATCTATAGAGAATTTTAAGATTTTCTTAATTTTTAGTGTTAACAATTTTAAATTTTGCGCCGCCTCCGAAAAGATTGTTACGTATTGAACATGGTATTTAATATTTTAATTTAATAATTTTTATTAAAAGTTAGTAAGTATTCGTACTAATCAAAATAAAATTATCCATTTTAATGCATTTTTCCGCTTTTCATACGATTTTCAAATTTGCTGCGTATTTATAAAAATCAGAAGGTAATTATTTCATACTTTTCAGTGCATTTATTTTTACTGGTTCCTAGTTTCCGAAGTCGGTTTAATTTTTTTTATAAAATGTTTTTTTAATATCTAATTTTAATCAATAATGGCAACGATTTTAAATTTAAACGAACCTTCGGGAACTTGAATAAGTCTTAAATTCTGCTTTAAAAAGGGTTATAAAAACTCAGCCTTCCTTGGAATTCCATGAATTTTTGATGAATTGAATTATGATTATAGTGTTCATCCGTTGATTAGACCAACATTTAGGATTTTTTAATGTTATCGGTATTTTCTAAGGGCTATAATATTCAAATAACCTAAAAACTCATATTGAGTTTCATTTCTTGGCAAAAATTTCCAGCAACAATGTTGAAGCTACAATAACTTTGCCATAACCATAACAAAGTGTTTCATTTTACAGAAAATGACAGCGATATTACATTCAACTGATTGTTTAAAAATTATTTAAGGTTTAGTTATTAGTTATTATTAAAATTATTTATAGTTTCGTCCCAACAAGCACTTAAAACGCGTCGATAAGTAACAAACAGACTGCTCATGTTCTCCCTCACTTTTTTGATTTTGAATTTGATAGGTTAGTTTTCCCAGTCGAATCATCGAGCATTAAAACAGTATTGAGCAATGTTTGAATCAACCAATCAAATTTGAAATAAAAAAAATGGGGGAAGGACATGCGCAGTGTGTTGGTTATTAACATGTTTTAATAGCTTGTTGGAGCAAGCCTTTTGTTACATTTGTCGTATGTTTTCTTATAAGTAAACATTTTGAGCGATAATTAAATTATTATTTTCAGGTTTTCCCTACAACTTCGTAAATAAATTAAGAACCCAAAAAAGGTTTTAATGGGATCACCTTGGAAAAATACTCTACAAGATGCAAAAGGTTTCATTCCGATTGGTCGATCCATTTCGGTGTAAACGGTGAATATAGATAGAAAAAAAAGCCACATACGTATAGAATTGAGTAATCTCCTCTTTCGAAGTCGATTAAAAATCAAAACAGAATATGTAGCGTTGCTAGATGCGAAGAATACTTGGCTTTTCTAAAATCACTTTTGTAAACGTATAAAGCTATCAAAAGCTTCAATCGCCTTAATAGCAATGAATAAAATTTTACTTCTCCAATGTGGAATCTGGATCATTATGTGAGAAGAAGGTCGTGAACGACAATTACAAAAGAATTTACTTTTGTTCAAAGAGAAGATGATACGGCAGTTGTCGCATTACCATAGTGTGATGGTTGCCGCTGGCCCATGAGTCAGTTAAATAACAGGGAAGCTAAGTCTCTTGGTCAAGGCTGCCTGCTATTACCATTGTCTTCAATAAGGTCAGTGTCAACTTGATCTCTTCCACAGATCATAATATTTGAAGGGTCAGGGGGAAAAACCACGGTAGTTCACGTTTTGTAGATTTGAAACAAGTGGTGCCATCTGATAGTATAGGAAGTGTACTTTCTTTTCATACTTGTTGTGGTCGAGAAAAAAAACGATAGTCCACATAAAATCTATACAAGGGGGAAAAACAGCTGAAGTCCAGAGTATCGGGGAAAGATTGACAGTAGTCCATTTCTGTGGTGTTTGTCTGTGGTTGAAGATGAATACAACTGTACAAAATTAATTAAAAAAAAAAAAAGAGAAAAAACACGGCCGAATGTCTGATGTCATGAAAAAACTCAGACTTTCAACTCACGAGTTAAGTGAAAACTGTTTTGTAAACGATTTAAGTGTTTTGAAAACGTTCCTTTATCTGCAAGAAACAAAATAGGTATTATCTAATTTTATTAATATGTTGTCATGTGAGCAAAACGCCTTCCTTAGCGGTCTCATACCTGCTACATCAATCCACAGTCGTCGTCCCAGAACTAATTCTGAGGTATCTATACCAAATAAATCTTCTTACGTTCATAAAGTTGCAGTGAAAGATGAGACCAATAATTATCAATACAGTGGTATTCAGGTTTTTTTGTCGATTCATGGGATTAATGAAACTCGAGTCCGGTTCAATAATAAAAGTTTAACTAATACTGGGATCGGGCCAAAAGATCAACGCGGGAAACATAACTATCGACCTCACAAAAAGTCGATTTTCGTAAAGAAAAACTGACGTGATTTGACTTGGTGGAGTAATTTTGATTCTCCATTTTTCGAACCACTTTTCTAGTTCAAATGGATGGTTTTGAAGGGTGAAGGATGCAATAGTAAAGGGATCGCCGTGTCATCAGCAAAGTTAAAGATGGTGGTGCGAGGGTGTTCAGAAATATATGATTTGTAGACAGAATAAAGAAACATATTTATTTCTATTAGCAAAGAGAAATAAATTTGTTATTTAAAGTATTATTTTTTTTTGTTTGTTTACCCAAAAATGTAATAATAATTTACAGGTCACAAACAAATAAGCAATGGACTACGGTGGTTTTTCCACGCCAACAATGAGCAGTTTGGTGATGTTTTGTTATTTCATTGGCATTTAAATTACTATTTGGTTTAGGAAATTTTGTATAGTGGTAAACAATTATCTGGGTTAAAGGAATATGCTTTTTGAAACCAATTTTAACTTTTGGAAAATGGATCAAGGGGACCATAAACGTTAAATTTCATTTTTCTCAGAATGGACTAAATTGGACTACCGTGTTTTTCCCCATGACCCTTCATTTATTTTCACATCGGCCATCATTAATGTAACGTTTTAAGTGAAAGGCAGGCGCTAATTGATGTTAACATATTCATACAGTCAATCAAAGTAGTATGAATCTAATCCTAATTATTCTTAAAAGTTGTTCACAATATTTAGGTTGTTGAGCTTGGTTTGGTTTTTATCCATGATCGGCAGGCAAGTTTCATGCAGGCATTAAAATTAATAGGTTAATACAAAAGTCTTTTGTTTTAAATTGCATATAATTTAATTTTTTTTTTAAATTTCAGAATACGATCTAGACATTAAAATTTATCTATATACCCCCTCCTTTTGCAAAAGTTTCCTCGGCTACTACCTTCGCACTTAGCATTTTTTATTTATTTTTTTCAGCAGTGTCTCGTCAGACCGTGAATAGCAACTTTTCTTTAGAAATTTTCGATGCAATGCACAAAACAGCAGTATTTAGAAGTAAATAAAAATGACCAATTTAATGAGATTAATCAATTTAACATTACGAAAAAAAATAAAAGGTATATTATATATTTTTAAGGATTTTTCTGCTGCTTTTGATAGCGTTTAATCAAGTTCTTTTGAATAAGTTGTACGAAATGGGGATATCTAGTAAAATCATAATAAATGGATCTACCAGTCTGGCTCGAGCCTTCAATGCGATAGTATCGTCCATACGTTGTTCAGTTATCTTTTTCTATTACAACTTCTTCTACTTACTGTTGACTATATAAATAGTGAGTACTCATAGCCTTTTTATTTTTATCCAAAAGTAAAACCAACATTAAACGGTTTCAATTATTTAACCTACAGTGCGTAATTTATTTTAAATATTAATAGAAGAATTACAGCCTAGCGACCGGCTGTTTGGTACTGGAAGAGATAAGAAGGCTCCAGTCCCCACCACACCCGACCATTCACTACCATCCCCACCACAACCGTCTTCGTTAATCCAATTGCTTCGAACACTTCACAATGACACAGTGCCCGGTCTGTAAAGCCGTAATAACGAGAGACGACAAACTTTCCCTCGCATGCGCGCGCTGCAAGATTTTATTTCACGGGAGATGCTGCAACTTAACGGAACCCGATATCACACAATTGAAGAATAAAAACCAGTGGTATTGTAAAGGCTGCACGACTTCAAACGTAGAGTATCGCATTACCCCCAGTAAAAATATGGAAGAAAATATAATTGCAATTTTAACAGAAATCGGAAAAATGTCTGATGAAATAAAAGATATTAAAAATTGCATGAACACGCAAGGGGATATAAAGTTCGATAACTCAGAAAGACTGAAATCAATTGAGGATCGTTCAAAAAAACAAGACGAAATAATAGAAAAACTGCTAACTGAAAACAATAATCTTCGAAATAAAATAAAAACTATGGAGGCTAAACTAAACCAAGCAGAACAGGCCTACCTCTCCAACTCCCTAGAAATACGGGGAATGCCACAAAAATCAGGCGAAACGCCCGAGGGCATTGTCTGCTCTATCGGAGCCGCCCTAGGCGTTAAGCTCACCGCTGATGATATCGATTTTGTGCAGAGAAAAAGGACCAGAGAAGAGGACCCACGCCCACCCGCGATTGTGCGTTTTGTACGACAGTCAGTCCGAGACGAGATGATTCGTCTCCGGAAGGTGAAAAGGGACTTCACGACTAGGCACCTTGGCTGGTAGAATGATGAAAGGATCTATGTCAGCGAGGAAATGTCAGCGGGCAACAGACATCTCTACTGGTTGGTGAGACAGAAGAAAGGTGCGGGAAAAATAAAATACGTCTGGTTTGCCAGGGGCAGGGTTCGGTGCCGGCGAGAGGATGGCTCCCCAGTGGTTATCATCACTAAGGAGGAAGACATCGAAGCAATACAATGACTCATCTGCGCCTGTCACTCTGGAATCCGGACCACTTTTTTACCCTCTATTTCATCGACATTTTATTCTCACATTTTTTCATTTTTCTTGTTTTATTTGTTTTCCATCTCATTTTATCACCTAGGCAACATTTTCTTTTATTTAACAGCCATAGGCCTCAATAATTATTTCTTTATTCTATTCAGTCAATTTTCTTTTTATACAGCCTCAAGCATACATCACTGTGCCTTTTCAATCCAACCCCTAAATTCCTTTTCCTTTTGCAGATCAATTCCTATCAATCTACCCACATGAGTAACATCTTATTATCTTGCCACGTTAATTCCCAATCCCTTCCAGCCCACTACGACGAGTTCCTAGATCATTTCCTCCACAACTTCTATCACATTATTGCCGTCTCGGAAACCTGGCTTAAACCAGAAATCCCATCTTCCTCTATATCCATTCCTAATTACTCTCTCATCCGTCGCGATCGTGTGAACCGCACCGGAGGAGGTGTTGGTCTTTACGTTCGTGACGGCTTGAGAGCAAAAATCCTCCTAGAATCCCCCTCTCTCGAAAGCCCTCACCTGGAGTACCTTTTCGTAGAAATTTCCTTTGACACCATTTCCCTGCTCTACGTAATAGTTTACCGCCCTCCACATGTCCGGTTCGATCCATCCTTTGAATCCACCCTATTCACCTATATCCCGTTATATAGTCACGTAATAATCGCTGGTGATTTTAATACCAACTTGCTCTGCGATTCTTCCGATAAATGTTACCTGATGGACCTCATACACTCTCTTGACCTGTTTTTAGTACCCTACCAGCCTACCCACCACACTCAGTCCACTAGCACTTGGCTAGACCTTTTTATAATAGACTGCTCCCACAACTTACTATCCTTCTCACAGCATCCAATACCCTTTCTATCAAGTCACGACCTCATCCAAATCTCCTATAACATTCCAGCACTTAAGCTCATCCCCCGAAAAATCTCCTGGCGGAACCTTGACTCATTAACCTCTGAAAAGCTGAATCCTTTTTTCGACTCACTTTCCCAAACCCTGGATCCTATTTATTCGTTATCATCCATAAATGAAATGGTGGAATGCCTTTCTTCTAATCTTTACACCTTCCTAAATCAACACGCTCCCCTCAAGACCTCCACCTTTAGACCCTCCCGCACCCTGGATAAATCCCGATATCAGAGAGTTGATGAGAAGAAGAGATGCAGCCAGAAGACGATTCCAACGTACCCGTTCCTCTGAAGATTATACCCATTTCAAGTCCCTACGGAACCTCACCCAATCTTCCCTACGACGTGCTAAGGCACTGTTTTTCCATAATTCCCTATCACAAGCCCTCGATCCTAAGTCCAAATGGAAAATCCTTAACAACCTGTCTATGGTAAAATCCAAAGCCTGCACCTACTACCCCATCGATCCAGATGAACTAAATTCCCATTTCGCTAATTCTCCATCTATTCCTCAACCCTCTTCATTTCCGTTCACACAAACTTTCGATCCAGATAATTTTTATTTCCTGAATATCTCACCTGAAGCCTTACTCTCATCTATCCTCAAGTCCAGGACGAATGACTTCGGTCCAGACCAAATTCCTGTAAACATCATCAAACTCTGCCTTCCGGTAATATTCTCTGCCCTTCTACACATATATAATTTCTCTCTACAAAATTCTTGCTTCCCAGAAGCCTGGAAAAAAGTAATAGTCCGTCCGTTAAATAAAGTGCCTGTTCCCTCCTCAGCTTCCGACTATAGACCTATATCCATTCTCTCTAACCTATCCAAACCGCTCGAAAGAATCGTCCACTCCCAGCTCAATGATTTCCTCGAGCGAAAAACTCTCCTCAATCCTCTTCAATCTGGCTTTCGCTCCCATTACTCCACACAATCTGCTCTACTCAAGATTACCCAGGACCTTCAATCCTCCATAGACGAAACTAAAATGACCATCCTGATTCTCTTCGATTTCTCAAAAGCGTTCGATACCGTCAATCATGAGATCCTCCTTTCTAAACTCCAAAACCTTTCCTTGTCAAATAGCGTCTTAAAGTGGTTCCTCTCCTTCCTGTCCTTACGTTCACAAACAGTTCATATCCCTGATAAACCTCCTTCTTCACCTCTTTTACTAACACGCGGTGTACCACAGGGGTCCTCACTTTCACCAACACTCTTCTCTGTGTACATTAATGATCTTCCGGATTCCATCAACCATTCAAAATACCACTTATACGCCGATGACCTCCAAATTTACTTATCTTTCCATCCTAACGAGATGCTAGAAGAAATCCAAAAATTACAGGAAGACATAGATAGCATAAACGCCTGGGCAGAAAAAAATGAATTGAGTCTAAATGGAGAAAAAACCAAGGCTATCCTGATCGGCTCCAAGCATCTCATTAATTCCCTTTCTTACTACCCCCTACCTTACCTCAAAGGCCAACCTATCCATTTCCATCCTCATGTCAGAAATCTTGGAGTGATCTTTGACCAGCATTTGTCGTGGAGTAACCATATTTCCCAAATCACTAGAAAATCCATCGCTATCCTCAAACAGTTCCGCAGATCCCGTGATTGCATGTCCTCCAAAACCCGTCAACTCCTTGTTTCCTCTCTTATATTTCCCCATTTTGATTATGGCTGTCTTGTATACGGGGGACTGTCTGGTATGCATGAGGCGAGGTTAAAGAGACTAATGAATTGCTTCATTAGATTTATCTTTGGTGTCCCCAGGCGCTCCCACGTCTCAAGTTACTATGCTGAATTGAAATGGCTCTACCCGGTTTTTCGGCGGCAATATTTCCTTGGTGTATATCTTTTCCGAACGTTCAGAATTAAAAAGCCTCGGTATATCCTAAATTTATTTACACCTTGTTCCTCCATTCACTCCCTAAATACCAGATCTCAAACCTTAAATCTATACATCCCTTCCTACCGAACTGCCTCCTTTACAAAATCATTTATCATCCGTGGTGCCTCCTTTTGGAACTCTTTACCCGTTTCTATCCGTAAAAATGCATCCCTTACATCTTTTAAAACCCAATTATTCCTCCACCTCCTTAATCTTCAAACTACCGCAACTATGTAAAATAATGAAACCTGTTTCAATTTGCAATACTTATCTGTGTTTGTATACATAAATCTTGTTTCTCTTTTATTTAATTCTTTAAGTTCAAATGGTTGAAAAATAGTCAACTCATATTCTAATTTCTCATACTATTGTTTTTTTTTTTTTTTTGTTCAATGAGACTCGATTTTATTTTATTTCTTTAATTAACAACTTTTTTCTAAACTAGCCAGACAAATGACTCTGGATTTGTACATATATTGTTATTCTTAGGGGACAAGACGTCCCAGAATAAAAATACTTTTTCTTCTTCTTCTTCTTCTTTCTTCTTCTTCTACTAAATTATAAGATAGTGTTGACTGGCAATGAGATGAAAAAATGTTTTTTATGTAAGCAGGGATTTAAAGAAGGGATAAATCCTACCTCATTTTCCTGTTATATAACCGATATATAAAACGATTAAAATAGGAATCCTTTACAATAATAGGAAAATAAAAACATTAGCATACAAATGACATTGCATTGATGGCAGAGGACTAAAAATCTTTACGATTACTGGTTTATAGGTTTTCAGATAACAGTCAAAAATGGAACTTGGATTTATCTAAAATACCTAGATGCTTTTAAAAATAGCGGCCTGAGAACTAAGAATGAAAAATAGTTTTTATTCCAATGATATAATTAAATATGTAAGAGAGAGAGAGAGAAATGCTTTATTTTATAAATAGGCAATGCTGCCCAAATATATTAGGTTGCTATACACACAGCGTACCTTATCAATAAATAATTACATCTTTTCTTCATATATATATATATATATATATATATATATATATACTAGCAGACCCGGCCACGCGTTGCTGTGGCTCAGTAGTTATATCCTAATATTTTTAAACAAATACAGTAATACATTGATAAAGATGAAAACCTTTCAGCTAATCAAAATCCAACGTGATTGAGAATAGAGCATTACACCATTTAAAAGTATTTGGTAAAGAATATAGGTAAGTTAAAGTTTTTATTTTTTACATCTCATATTTCAATGTAGTTTGATTAAAAAGGAGCTGATTGTGTTTACGACTCGACGAGCTGCCAACACTATCGCCCTTTTTTTATGGATCGGTATGAACTAACTCGAAATGGCTATATTTTTCCACTAATTTTAAAAAGGATGACTGATGTAAGGTTTGGTAACCTCAGCCATTGATCTATTGATTATTGGCCTAACACTACTTCAACTTGGTATTGTTAGTTTAACAACGGGTTTAATTTTGTTCAGGGTCATGCTAATCTTGGTTAACGCGTCATATATGTCCTTTTGATAGGCGTTTTTCTCAATTTCTTTGAGACCTCGATTTCCCAACCCTTCGGCTAATAAGTATTCGGTAGGAGGGTGGTGTGTTGAAGCTTTTAATTTAGCAATATATTTGAGTGATAATAAATCTCTTCTTAAAGAGGTTTTTACATAATACAATTAAGAATTTTTATTTATTCAAGTACTAATTTGTTCAAATGTTTTGGGTTAACCTGTTTTTTTTTTTTAACACAAACCAAAGATTTGATGGTTTCCAGACACGTGAGCAGGCGATACCCATTTCCCAAGTGAGTTATGCCATTGCCCAAGGGAAAAACACGGATTTTATAAGTCAAAGTGGACATTTTTTGCCCTTGGGATTTGTTTATGGTCATGGCAAAAGCCAAACGAATAGGATATTGAAGCCTTTTAAATTTTATTGAAAATTCTGTCGGTTCCAGGGGAATAGGTGGTACAGGACGATATCTCCTGTAAACCTTCCAGGCAACATTTTTCCTTCAATAACATTTCCTGTGATCCTTTTAATGACCAAACGTGTACCGTTGCACAATTGAGGTGGATTTAAGTTACGAAGAATGATCGGTGAGCCAATCTTCAACTGGAGATTGTTTGGGTGTATATCCAGGGAATTAAAAAATTCAGATGGGAAATTTACGGCTTCGTTTACATCTAGAACATTGTCAATTGATTTTGGAAGTTTATTTAATCGAAATCAATATTTTTTGCTGCCAAAATAGCACGACTACCCAGCCAATTATAGTCCAAATAATTGTTCAAAATATCAGAAAAGACACTTTATATTTCGTAGACAGTTCATTTTTCGTCTCTACAACAGTTCAGAAATTTTCTGGTAATTTGATAAATTTTGAATTTCGATGCAGCTCTATTTCACCGTTTCCAATATAGAGCAATTGTTTGAAAAAATATATCTGCCGATGAATTATTTTGCAGTAGTACTCTCATATTTATGGCGGATAAATCTGAAACTTGAAGTTACCCAAATGACAATTATTCCTGTTCAGTAGAGGTGTAATAATCATAAAATGTAAAATTTAAAAAATGCCGCAATTTGTAATCCTTTCTTAATCAACAAACATTTAAAGATAAGTAAAAAATTGTATTCTGGTAAAATTAACAACGAAATATCATTCCCAATAATAGCCTGCTTTAAATTAAAGAAAGGATTAAAATCTTCGCTAACATTTCTTAAATTTTACATTTAAAGATAATTACAACTCTGCTGAACAGGAAGTAACATCCTCTATTCGATTGGGATTAAATTTTCTTAACTTTAAATTATTGTTGTTAAAGGAGGAATTACAAATCTTCACTGACATTTTTTAAATTTTACATTTTAGATCTCGGGATAAAAATGATAAAAAGGTTTGGTAAAATAAAAAAACACTGTATTTAAATAATAATAACAAAACGAATAATGAAAATAAAGAAACTTCTGTTAAATAAATCAACTGAAAATATAATATTAAAGTCTTAATTATGCAGTTCTTTAGCAAATCACAAAGTACCCCACAACACCTAATCAAAACACACTCTTTTTGTGAGGGAGTTTTTACGACTGGTTACCCGCAGTGTAGCCAGCTTACTAATTTTCACTAATTTTTGGCAACACTGACTCCCCAAGTCAGGTTTCTATTAGGTTACACCTATGACAGTAGGTGCTGTTACTACATTTATAGAGTATTATTTCAAATAATAGCCTAATTTAAATTATTAAAATTTATTTACTTTACTAAAAGTTGATATCAGGGTGGGCCACAGGAAAGCGTTTCAGCTCTTAGCTAGTAATTTAATTTAAATACAAATAAAAAAGGAAAAGGAAGAAAAACTACCTACACATTTGAGAATTTATTGTAAACTTTTCTTGATTTATTTATTCTTTAATGAAAATTAACAATAAATACACATTTGTATTACTATTTGTCTGTGGAAAATAATAATATAGGAACAAATAACTGCACTCACATAATGCAATACAAAATTATAATAATGATAACCTGTATTACAATAGCATGCTTATAAACAAAAACATTATGAAATCGACATATGACGCCATGTTAATAAATCGAAACACAACCTACTGTATTTGCAATAATTCGCTATATAAGAATTATTTTGATCACTAATCAAGTTAAAAACTATCCGGTCCGTTAAGTTGGCTAAAACTATATACATTGAGCCAAATTTCATTAAAATCGGTTGAGTAGTTTCTGAGAAATAGAGAGACAAACATCGGGACACGAGATTTTTATATATATAAGGATATATATATATATATATATATATATATATATATATATATATATATATATATCGTGTCCCGATTTTTGTTGGGAGTAAAATCAGAAACTACTTAACCGACCTTTATAAAATTTGGCTAATTGTGTGTAGTTTTGTCCAACTTAAAAGATAGGATAGTTTTAATCTCGATTATTCGCTTGAATATTTATTTTATTGCAAATTAAGAGCTTCCACAATTGAGTGTAAATATTTAGAGTGGTGAATAGATTAATATTATCCTACTATCCTAAGGATTAATGCAATCATTATATAATTATATAATATTATAATCCTTATAAAATTATATAATTATTATTTCATAATACAATGTCAGTCGCTATCCGATCTTGCGACAAGTTAACGAAATACCGTTAAATAGAATTAGCAGTTACTTGAAAAGAACGTTCTGCCATTCATGGTACAATTTTTTTTACTAACTCCCTAAGGTTTGTTAGGTTGATATAACGAGCCTCGGTTGTTGATTAATTGAGAGTAATTACTAGGGGATATTATATTGTTAATTACTTTATATCACCTATATTGCTACATTACATCCCTTATCACTTATATTTTTAATTTATATTTATGTAAATAATAATATTTATAACCAATGCATAATTTCACCATCGATTTAAGACAATCCATTTCTGGAAAGACTTTGATAATATAAACTGTTATATGTTACTCATTTAATTTAATTTTTATGTTTTATAATATTAAATATTTATGAAAGAGGGGATGGCATTGGATCTAGCCCATCATATCTCCGTCAGATAATGTTCCGCGAGCGGTTCAAGATGTTTTTACGTATCTTTCTTTTTTCTTTTTTCTGATCCCTCTAAAACAGAAAAACAGTATTAAAATGTGAAATTCGAACCATTAATACTAATGGAACGATGCTGATTTACCTTATTACCTTATACTACCTGTGGTATTTGAAGGTGCGTTGAGTTGATAAGTTATGTTATTTTCGCTGTGGTGCAGCTCAACATGATGTAATAGGAAGTGGAGGGGCCTCCGCTAACGTATCTTTCTGAAGCAACAGCTTCCTTTTATAGGTGACAGTGGTGCTTGGTGCGGTGCCCCGTTGTAGACACGCCGGGGGTAAGGGTCGAGGTGGGAGGGGCTAGGGGATTAGGGAGGGCACGGGGCGGTGCGCCTTGGACGAGGCCTCTGCCATTACGGTCTCCGGATTAACATCAGTAAATCATAATTTACCATTAACTACAAGGGCGTACCCAGGATCAAAACTAGGGGGGGGGGGGCAAGCTATGGTCGTTCAGGTTGTAACATCTTACCGCGGAAAAGGTGAATGAAACCAAAATTATCAACTAAGTTATTATCAACTAAGTGCTTTATCAACTAAATTATTTGCTTGAAAAAAATTATTCTATTACTGCTTCCCGCATTAAAATCTTAAAAAATTATTGCCTCCAGCTTTCCAGGTGGGCAGCTGCCCCCCCTACTCCCCGCTGGGTACGCCCATGATTAACTATGAAAGACCTAAGGTCTCACCCAGGAATACTGAGCTTCTATCGCAGGCATCTTTCCCGAACTGATGTACGAGATACAAGAAAAATGATAAAACTAAGATTGTATGGACACCAGGAACTATGGAAGATTTTCAGCGGAGCAAACAAGCGTTAAGTAATGCAGCTCTCTTAACATACCTAAATCCTGATAGTGACTTCACACTGTTTGTAGATGCATCTGATTTGGCCGATGGAGCTGCCCTGCTACAATGGGAAAACATTACATGGGAACCTATTGGATTATTCATCAAAACGTTTTCTGAAACACGGTGTAAGTATATGTTATACATAAATCGAGAATTGACAGCTATTTATATGTCAATCAAGTACTTTAAATATTTGTTGGAGGGAAGGTCATTTGTAATATACAAAGAGTTTACTCTTTAAATGAAAAAATAGATTGTGTTTAAACATTAAAAGAAATTTACAAAAATTTATATTTAGAAATATAAAAATAAAGAAGAGCACCCCCTCAGATAATTTCTGGATCCGCTACTGTCTTTCGGTTTAAAGAATGCTCTGCAATTGATTTTACCCAAACAGCAGAAGCTCAAAAATATGATGAAGAACTACAACTGCGTAAATAGTGGATTGATTTTCAAATCCTACCCTCTTGAAAAAGAAAGCCAATTATGGTGTTTCAACAAAGGAAATTAGGCCATATATTTTAAAAGATTTCCGTTATAATATATACAAACATTACAATACATCCTGTGACCTCATAATATGTCACACCCTGAATTCAGAGCTACGGTTAAGCTAATATGTTCTAAAACAATTTGGACCAACATGAAAAATAATTAGCGCTCATGGACAAATGCCAGGTATCGGATGCCAGAACAGCAATGTTTCCAGACATGTGAAGACACCACTTCAGAAATATCCGATTGAAGACGAAAGATTGGATCTATCGGTTTGGAACACCAACTACCATAATTGCTGATCAAGGCAAACTATTTAAATGTGAATTATTTAAATAATTTACATCAATATATGTATTAAAACTAAATCATACAATTTCTTACCACCCTCAGTCAAATGGAAAGATCGAGCGTTTTCACCGAGTGCTGAAATCAGCCATCAAAGCTCATTGAAAACAACAGTGGACACAAGTAATTCTAACTATCCTTTAAGGCCTAAGAATTTGTCTAAATGAAGATGCCTCAGCGACCATAGCAGAGGTGGTTAGGGGGTACTTTTGAGACTTTCAGGCAACTCTTTGAGACTCCCAGGACCAATTAGGTGTACCAACATTCATCGACATGCTGCGCCATCAAATGGGTTCACTGCGCCCAAGACCCGTGGAACATAAACCCAGGACTAGTACCTTTTTCCATAAAGACTTATCAAATGCCACACACGTTGTTAGAGTGGATCGGGTGGGGGCAACTTTGGAAAAGGCCCGTTTTTTGTCATACGACGAGCAAAGAACTACGGCACATTAAATATCAAGTGTAAAGAAGTAAATGTGTCGCTTGACCGGTAAAAGACAGCACATCTGTTGTGTGATGACAATATTTCGGCACAGTAGCACTCTATTGGACCAACTGCTGTTGAACCGGGTGATCCTGGGCAGCCTGAAGCAACTTTGGTGAAAACGCATTCGGGAAGAGCAGTTTGTTTCCCCTCACGATTTCTAACGTAACAAAGTTGCTGGCGACACCAGCCACAAGTAATTATGTATATTTTTAGTTTTTGGTATTTTAATGTTAGTAAAAATTAAAAGTTAACAATCATAATAAAATAATGAAGGTAATTAGTAGACCGTAGAAGAATATGTGATGGAAATGGTTGGGGGTAGTAAGAATAAAATTCTTATTATACGCATGTTAATAAAAGATTTTCTTAAACGGTAATGGCAAAGTCCCTATCGGAGCAGTATATAATTTCGCCCTAGTTTTCAGAAGAATACACTAGTAATCATAATTAAATAATTACGTTTCCATTGATTATAGACCATATAATCATCTTTATCGATCCTCCATTCACGATATCTGGTCAAAAACGGGCAAAATCTCGACTCATCAGTGACGTACCTACTTCATCTTGGATTGGCCGGATTTATGTGACAGCGGAGCAAACTCGACACCTCTTTGGAACATAGATATATGCATGTAAATGATAAGTACTGAGGTCGATATTTCGCTAAGGAAAAATATTGTCATTGTGAAAAAAGGTTTATGTCTTACCTTCCAAATGGAAAATTGGTATTTTAAAAAAGATGTCCATTTCTAGTCAAAGTATTAAGGTGCCCTAACGCGCTCGGTTTTTTCGTCGGTTTGGAACGACGCACAGTGGGACGAATCTAGGTGGAAATAATTCTGGAAGCGACTTATTTCATGTTATTATTTGTAGAAAATTAAATTTAAGCATGAATTAATAAATAAAAGTCAAAATAATGTTTATTGACAAAGTTTTCATAAGAAAAAAAAATATAATTAAAATATTAAAACAAAATAAATT
This sequence comes from Aelia acuminata, assembly GCA_911387785.2. Taxonomy (NCBI): domain Eukaryota; kingdom Metazoa; phylum Arthropoda; class Insecta; order Hemiptera; family Pentatomidae; genus Aelia; species Aelia acuminata. The sequence continues at coordinate 74,282,095 of OU426978.1, read as the reverse complement.
TATTGAGATAAATTGTAAATAATAAAGCAATTTTATTTATATTTATTTATTAAAATTTCTATTATTCAAAAAGAAAAATCTGGTGCGTGCTCGCAACACACAACTTTCACTTACCAACTTACTTAGATTAGAAATTAATGCGTTTTTTTAATTGCCACCTCTCAAATGAACAGAACGGCTTTAATTATGACATGCGTGGGCTCAACGAGTTTTATGAGTTGACTGAATATTTTTCTTTTTTTCTCCTCTTTATGTTTTCTTTATTTTTATCATATCTCATATTTAGCCATTTCTTATTTTTAGGCGTAACGAGAGACAGTTAATTTCTCCATGTAAACAAAAACAAAGGTACCTTATAAGAAAGAAACAAACAAACAAAAAAGCCCCCCCCCCCCAAAAAAACAAAGCCCCCTCAGAACATTTTAATAATGATAAAGCTTACCTGATATTAAAGAAAACCTAATTTTCATTAAACATGACGAATTTGATAAAAATAGTTAAAGCCGTTTTTGAGTTAATCGAAAAAAAGATAAAAATTGGAAAAAAAGTCATGAAATAAAGTGCCCCCTCAGTTGGACCAATTTTGATGAAATGTTGGCTTTTACATATTTGGTATATACATACATCAAATACTCAGTTTCTTCAAAATCGTTAAAGCCGTTTTTGAGTAAATAAAAAATATGTACACATGAAATTGGTACAATATTTATTAAGTAAAGTCCCCTCTCCGGTTGATCAATTTTGATGAAATTTTTACAGTCGTATCTCGGGCATATGCATACATCATATACCCAGTTTGATCAAAATCGTTAGAGCCGTTTTTGAGTAAATAAAAAAAACACGTGAAAATGATACAAAATTTATTAAGTAAAGTCCCCCCTCCGGTTAATCAATTTTGATGAAATTTTCACAGTCATATTTCGGGCATATAAATAGATCAAATACTCAGTTTAATCAAAATCGTTAGAGCCGTTTTTGAGAAAATCGAAAAAAACGTAAAAAGTTATTAAATAAAGTACCCCCTCCCTTTGAGCAATTTTGATGAAATTTTTGCTGTCACATCGCGGGCATAAACATACACTAAATACCCAATTTCAGGTTCGCACGGTTTATAGTTTTTGAGCTAGTCTGTTCACACACACACACACACACACACACACACACACACAAACACACACACACACAAACACACACACACACACACACACACACACACACACACACACACACACACACACACACACACACACACACACACACACACACACACACACACACACACACACACACACACAAACACACACACACACAAACACACACACACACACACACACACACACACACACACACACACACACACACACACACACACACACACACACACACACACACACACACAAACACACACACACACAAACACACACACACACAAACACACACACACACACACACACACACACACACACACACACACACACACACACACACACACACACACACACACACAGACCATTTCGCGGGACTTGGTTATTTCGACTCAGGGGGTCCCAAAACGTGTATTTCCGTTGAAAACCTGAAGTCGAAATTTTTCACGATCGCAATACTTCCACTTACTATATATTTCATATATAGGTAAGTGAAAGTAAAAAAAAAGATATTAACTAGAAAATAACGTAAAATACATTTTAGATTCATTTCAGCATCCACCATTAACCCACTGTTATCGACATCTGTAGGTTATAGCAAGGGAAGTACATCTCTTTGTAATGCGTTTCTGGATTTTCGTGGGGTATTACCCTAAAGGTATTGATGAAAGGATCTGATGTCAACAGTAGCATATTCATGGTATACTGATTGTACACGTGAGTTCTTACGTGTATGAAACTCCCTAAAGCCTGTTAAATCTTTATTTCTGGCTTCAAGAGCTTCTTCAGAAAGGATACCAATAGGTAGTAGACAATATTTTATAATTTCAACGCCATGAATTATCAGTTTATGCATATGATACCATGGTTATAAACGAATGTATAATTGCCCCGTTTCAGTTATGAAATCATTTAAATTTTGCACATCAATATTATACCCAGATGAAATTGCGGATAAAAGTATGTTAAATTTATTAAGAATAGTTTCATCTATGCCTGTAATAGGGGAACTCAAGACAAAATTTTTAAAGAAACGTCTGCCAGAACCAAACGTTGCGGTCTATCGACGATCAAACCCATTTTTTCTTTAAATTCGTTCAGAATGTCTGATTTCCTTTTTCTTACATCAATTTTATCTTCTTCACTCCTTACAGCCCACTTTTTAATATTTATTCTGTACCTACTAATAAAAAATATTCGAATGTTCTGATCTACAGGTGTAAACTTGAAAGACGGAAACGGTAATTTTTTTCGTTGCAATTTAGAGATAAAACGCCTGGTAAAACATTCATCTAATCGATTTAAGAGTTGCCCCACAAATATTGCAGGTTTAGCTTAATTTTTCATCCGTGAGAGCACTGCACACTGCTATCAACCATTGTGAGCAAAAATATACATTTAACCGTATATTATATTTAGTACCTTATTCCTCGAAAGGGAAAGATCTCATTTCGGAAAATCTTGCTATTTGCTTTTAATCGTTGTACTTATGGTCAACGAATCTCGTTTTTTCATAGCTTCGGAGATTTCCGTAATGTATTCCATTGAAACTGGTATACTAAATATCTACAACTTTCATTTGCACCTCTCAAATGCCTCAAAATAGTAAAAATAAAGGCTCTCAACACTGACAGATTTACAAATTTTAAAAAACCGTACACCTTTATTAGCAGGTTTTAGCAGTTTATAATTAATACTTTATTTCTGTATAGTGTGGACTATGTTCTGTATAAATATCTCGGTGTAGATTGGTGTAGATTTTTAGTAATCCCATTTTTATAAGAAAAAAAATAGGTTATCGACTATTGAAAATAAAGGAGGGTGCTCTGTACTATATCCATATTTAAAGAATCAACAACTTATATAAACTGAATTTCTGAATCGTCTTCCATTGCCTAGCATAAACTTTTTTCAAAAAAACACGATCCACTTAACGATATATATTTGGTTTTACAATATAATTTGGAAATAAGCTGACTAAGCATTATGAGGGAAATACCGTATTCAAACCCCCGTAATTCTGTTAATATTTGGTTCAAGCGAATAATAATTTGTAAATGACCTAGCTAGACTGTTGTTTTCAAGAGACGGACATGATTTTTTCATTTCGTTGATGTTAACTATTTCCACCTAGATTGGCGATTCGTCCCACTGTGCGTCGGTCCGGACCTTAATAAACATTGATATATTAATTAACCGACTTCGAAAAAAAGAGGAGGTTACTCAATTCGATACGTATGTGACTTTTTTTTTGTGCTTTTTTTCTTTTCTATGTATGTTCACCGATTACTCCGTGATGGATGGACCAATTGGAACGAAACCTTTTGCATCTTGTAGAGTATTTTTCCAAAGTGGTCCCATTAAAACCTTTTTTGGGTTCTTAATTTATTTAAGAAGTTATCAGGAAAAAACATGAAAATAAATATTTAAGTATCGCTCCAAATATTTACTTATTGGAAAAACATATGGCATATACAGGGTGTCCCGACTTTAAATGGCAAAACTTCAGGAACTTATAGGGACCGAAAAACTAAGACAAAAAGTCCTTTAGAGATTTGCTCGTTTTTGCTTAGTTTTAGAGAAAATCGCAAAAAAAGAAACAAAACAAGTTTTCATTTTTATACTTATTTATTTACATTTACATTTATGTTATGTTCTTTTTAATGTAAATATTGCTCAAAATGTTGTCCTCTTGCACCAATGCTAGCATTACATCTAGCACTCACTTGATAAATTGCAGCTAACCATTGTTCTGATGATATTTGGTGCACTGCATCTATGATTCGGTCTCTTAATTGCTCTCTTGAGTTGTATGTATTGTGAAAATGTTTCCTTACTTGAATCAAATTCTTCAAAACTTGATTTACCAGTGCATGAATTAGAAAGTGGCTGTTTGGACTGTGATACTGCTTGAATTACTGATTGGTGGTTTTAAGCCAGAATATTAAGCAACTCTCTAAATTGTTCATTATTCACTTTGAATCAATTTGATGATACTGAAACTTATTTGAAAAAAAAAGTAAATTACTTGGTTTGTCCTTGCCGCCAATTTGTTATGTCTCAGCTTGATAAGTGAAATAAAGACAATGGTAAGAGGTTCAACATAGGGATATAAAAGTTCACATATTTTTAATTTTGACACAACCGAAAAAAATGAAAAAGTATTTCAGTCTTGTGCTGCAGGTCAAAGTTCTAGAGGGCGAAATATTGCTGATGAAATTCTATGGCATCAAAAGCTTGGGATAAAGTTTGTCCTACCTGTACCGAAGTGAAGGCTCCGAGGCAACCATTCTACCGTCAGAAAAGGAAATCTCGTCAAAAAGGGGATCTGATTCATTCCGATATTTTAATGAAAAACAATTATTAAAATATCACATGCATTAATTATGAATTCTTAAATATTACTTCTGACTCAGTTTCGCTCTTAGGGGGTCGGCAGCTCTCAACCCGTTTAACAAATGTCGAATGGTAACTGTATTAGTCAGATATGTTTCGGGATGAATGGTTTGGGAGTCTGCGCTGTCGGAATCTAGATCTATGAGGTGTTGGTGATCTAGAATATCAGAATTTGGTAGACATGTTACATACCTCATTTCATAAGGCTTTTATGTCTATCATGAGCTCCGAATTTTCCTGCTCTTCGACACAAGAAATAAAATAAGTTGCCGCTTGGGTTCTGCTAAAATCAGCAATTTTGTCAGATACATCACTTAATTTTTCTAAGACTTGTACCGAAGCCTTCAATATAGCCTGACTTGAAACTGGGAAGCTTTGCATAAATAATTATTTTATAATATCTTTTGGAGGTTTGCGGCCCACATGGAGCATTCATCTCTTTAAAATAGTCTTTTATCTGAGATGGTCTTTTATGGACCTGTAGTGGTTTTTAAACATTAATAAAACTCACTAAAACAAAATTAGAACTTTTATTGACAACAGATCATAAAAAAAGAACGAACGGTATTATGTTTTTTTAAAACACATGTGCAGGTTACAACATTTATATTAAACTAGCATTCCCCGTCGCGGCTTCGCCCGCGAACCTTTTAAACCAATTCTGTGATCATTATCTTGGTATTGATCTAATATAATATGTTAACTGATGTTAAAGAGATTTAGTAGAATCTGAGCTTCCGGTTGGTGGAATGTTGGAGGGGGAAGCTGCCGGCTCGGTAGAAGAGAGGGAGACGCGCAATGGAGAGAGTTCACTAAAACCGCCGAAACAAAAAATGACTTACTCGTCGTGAACGCTTCATTCGGCTGTAAAACATAATTTTGGGGGCTTTCGAGTTAAACTCATCGTATCAAATTCTTTAAAATGAGTCCAAATTAGATATATTTTCTCGAAGTTCGAAAATAGATGACCGTTAGAGTTAAACGACAATCCGCTATTTAAACCCTTTAGGGGTTACATTTTTGAAATTCCTTTCTTATTGGTTAACTACATCGCTTTTAAAATCTAAATTCCGAACTTCAAGTTTCTATCATATGTAAGTAGTTTTTGCTCTGCGTTGATTCTGTCAGTCAGGACAAAGCCTCTTATATATATGGAGAAGAGATCGAAATAAACACGAACCATCCCCAATCATGGGAATCACAGTGTGCATAATTTGATTACCACTAATATTTAAATAATCAGTTGCCATATTTTATGTGAATGTCTATTTTAATACTATTGTAACGTTAAATCGATATTCAAATAAAAACATATGGTTTAAAATCTCAAAAATAGATTTCCGTTAGAGTTAAACGACAATTTCGCCATTTAAGCCCCTCAGGGGTTACATTTTTTAAATTCCTTTCTTAGTGGTTACCTACATCGAGTTTAAAATCTAAATTCCGAACTTCAAGTTTCTATCATTAGTAGTTTTTGCTCTGCGTTGATTCTGTCAGTCAGGACAAAGCCTCTTATATATATATATATAGAGATTTATTATGCACATATAATGTTTCATTTGACCGCACCCCCAACCATTTCCATCACATATTCTTCTACGGTCTACTAATTACCTTCATTATTTTATTATGATTGTTAACTTTTAATTTTTACTAACATTAAAATACCAAACACTAAAAATATACATAATTACTTTTGGCTGGTGTCGCCAGCAACTTTGTTACGTTAGAAATCGTGAGGGGAAACGAACAGCTCTTCCCGAACGCGTTTTCATCAAAGTTGCTTCAGGCTGCCCAGGATCACCCGGTTCAACAGCAGTTGGTCCAATAGAGTGCTACTGTGCCGAGATATTGTCATCACACAACAGATGTGCTGTCTTTTACCGGGCAAGCAACACATTTACTATTTACCCTTGATATTTAATATGTCGTAGTTCTCTGCTCGTCGAATGACAAAAAACGGGCCTTTTCCAAAGTTGCCCTCACCCGATCCACTCAAACAAAGTGTGTGGCATTTGATAAGTCTTTATGGAGAAAGGTACTAGTCCTGGGTTTATATTCCACTGGTCTTGCGCGCAGTGCACCCATTTGATTGCGCAGCATGTTGATGAATGTTGGTACACCTAATTGGTCCTGGGAGTCTCAAAGAGTTGCCTGAAAGTCTCAAAAGTACTCCCTAACCATCTCTGCTATGGTCGCTGAGGCACCTTCATTCAGACAAATTCTTAAGCCTAAAAGGAAAGTTAGAATTACTTGTGTCCACTGTTGTTTTCAATGAGCTTTGATGGCTAATTTCAGCACTCGGTGAAAACGCTCGATATTTCCATTTGACTGCGGATGGTAAGAAATTGTATGATTTAGTTTTAATACATATATTGATGTAAATTATTTGAATAATTCACATTTAAATAGTTTGCCTTGATCAGCAATTATGGTAGCTGGTGTTCCAAACCGACAGATCCAATGTTCGTAGAAATTCTGTGCAACGTTTTCGGCTGACATCTCTTTCAAGGAAATAACTTCAGTCCATCAAATAAATCGGTCGATACACATTAAGCAATGGTTGTATTCTTCAGACGGTGGCAGGGGTTTAATCAGATCTATATGAACTGTTGTAAATCTTTCGTCTTCAATCGGATATTTCTGGAGTGGTGTCTTCCCATGTCTGGAAACATTGCTGTTCTGGCATCCGATACCTGGCATTTCTCCATAGACTTTTGTATGGATAGGTTTTAATTTTTATTTTTCTTCTTAATCTCCTGACAATCTTAATATATTTGATTTTTAATTAATAAAAGTGTTTTATTTTATAATTAAGTTACTTAATCGGTCGAAAGTGATGAAGAAATGAAGAAACATAATTTTAATATTCAATATAATACATTTAATTCATCAAATATAATATATTTAATTGCATTATTAACGCTATTAATATAATTATTTGTTATATTGGCTATTGATATTAATTATTTATTATCATTATAATTAATTTATTAACGCTTTGGCCTTCATGCTGGGCACATTTCTCTCAGTGCCTCAACGTAACTTTTTTGACTCCATTGTTACATTGCTTAATACGTTTATTAAGGAACAAGCACGTGGAACATTGATCCGCAGCGGGAGAGCCAAATTCGATGTTGAACCTGGTTCAGAAGATTTTATGGAAAAAATACTTCGTCACCTGAAGATTGTCACTCTCTCATGCTCAAATCAAGACTCAAATAAACCCTCTTGGAACTCTTCTCTTGACAGTAATGACTGTCGTTGCATTTTAACTTTTTCACGAACGATATGACAGCAATTTTCTTCTCAGCATGAGTTTTTCTTTTCTGTCCACACCCCTTCTCTCGGAGGCGCACTTACAGGATAGAAAATTTCGATGGACAACACCCTGAACCCTGTTTTTGGAGATTATGAAGATACTGAGAAAAGCCTTCTGACATACACGCTTTCGTTGGTTGTTGACGTGCACGTAATATTCAATGGAAAAATCATTCCTTGGAGTGGCCTTTGTATCACGGACTCGCTTCGTCGGTATTGCCTGTGTGTGTTTTAGGATAAAGTTGTCTTGATCAACTTTAGTTACATGAGAATAGAAAACACGATGAATCCTTGCGGTTTGCAACTCTTTACAACAAAATACCTGTTTTTTAGCACCGTGTCTGCAAGGCAGAGTTTTCGGGGACATCCCAGGACTTGCATACCTGAAAGCAAAAAAGCAACTAAGTGTCTTCTTGAATACTATTCGTGGCTTGATTACCAAACAATATAAGGTAAAGGTACTGAAGAGCGGCTGCTGGGCGTGGCCTGTTTGGAGAGAATATGTGACCGTGATGTTATCAAACTTCTATCGCCTTTTTTTCAGTTAAAAAGTGCCTTGATTTTAAAGATAAATAAACCCCCAAAAGGGTCCTTTGAGGGCGCCTTAGTGAACGGCGCATACGCCGCACTCCAGTACTAGTACATAATATCATAAATGAGCGCGAGAATTAAGTTTTCAAAGTCAAACAAAGTGGGTGAACAAAACGTAAACAAACTAGCCTTATGAGTTTCTCCCTTTCAGCTTTCCAATTCTTCTTGTTGACAGCCCGTTTTCTTGGGCGCTCTCGCTCCTCTTCCGTGTAGATATCCATAGGTAAGAAATTAAAAGAATAATGAAAACAATCTGTACCTAGTTGACAACGCTTTCGATGAACTAGGGAAAGCCACAAGTAGAGCAAGGCCCGGGAAGGTTATCTGCAAGGTGGATGCGAGCGCGGGAGATGGCAAAAGCTTGGAATGAAGTGGATTTGATCCAGAGGGCAAACTTTTTTTTCTAATTTTGGGTTGGAATGAGCTGGATTTGAGCTATATCCCTTCGTCAGGTTATGAAACACCATCTTTTTTTTTTTTTTTTTAATTGGTTGGCGCATTAAAAGTAAGACTGTAAGAAGACCTTTGGCCGCAGAGTGTGGTCTTACAGATATTTGTGTTGCTTGCGGGAGCACAGACAGCCTAACCCAGGTTAACCCAAACCTCACTTTGCTGCAAGCCTTGGTCACCATAGTGCAGCGGCAGTCTGCCCAGAGCTCCATAACCAATCCCATTGGGGCCAATTTGGCAGTGTCCTTCCCACCCATGGCCTCAGCTCTCTCGGGTTCAAGGACAGTGACAAACTGGGCAGGTCCCGAGTACCTATCTATCTTTCCCTGAAGCATACCGTCTTTTTACCAAACCTCCGGGCGGTAACTAATATCCTGGAAAACCACACCACGATTCTCGATGGGATACACGGGGAAGGTACATCACTCCTACTGCTGGTTTAGATAGCAAACGCCTCATATATAATATTAATTGAAATATATTTAATTTTATAATTAAATTACTTAATCGGTCGAAAGATATGAAAAAATGGCAATTAATATTTTTGTCCACCTAGCTTCTACCAAGTGAAATACTGAATCGGTTTGCACGACGGAAGATGGTGGAGGAAAACCGAAGAATGTTCCAATTTGTATTTTTTAAATGCCTATTTTTCCTAATTAAAAAAGCTGGTGCGTGCGCGCAACACACAACTTTCACTTACCAACTTAGATTAGAAATTAATGCGTTGTGTTAATGCCATTTCTCACTCAGTTACACATTTTTCCACATTCATTTCTTATTTTTGTTTTCATTTGCTCTATAACAAACACTAATTTCTTTTATTATTAAATAAAAGTTTTTACTTGAGATAATTCGGCAATGCAAGCATAATACTCCAAGTCGACTGATTTTATAATTTTCTATGTAGTTGTTAAAAATTTCATTTAATTACCATGAAACCAATAATTTCCATTAAATGAACAGAACGGCTTTAATTACACTGGTCGACAAAATTTAACTTTTTTTCTTTCACAAGAATTAAAATAACAGATTCTAAAAGTATTTTTCGTGCTGAATTCAAATATAATTACAGTTTTTCCCCATCGGGCAGGAGTTTTGTGTGATATTCATTTGAATTTTTTATAATATTCCAAAAAATCCGTAACTAGCTATCTAACTCAAAATTATAACTACTGATTCTGACTTACCTAGAAAGTGGTAGATAGTGATTTTCGGGTATATTTTGCATCTGGAACGTCTCTCATTTTAGTCCAACTGTAGTCAGCCAGCATATTGGAACTCCACTTGCCTTGGTACCTCTTCTCTATTGTAGAAATTTGCTGATGAAAACGCTCACCGTGTTCATCGCTGACAGCTCCAAATTTGGTGAACCCAAGCTGCAAACCAAGCAATAAAGCAATGACCTTTAAATCACCACAGATATTCCATTCATATTTTCCATATTGTATTTTCTCTAAAACTAGTTTCATATTTTCATATGTCTCTTTCATATCAGCGGCATGCGCTACCGGTATTGATGGAAGTTTATTGCCAATATGAAGCAGCACAGCCTTCAAACTTACTTTAGAGGAGTCTATGAACAATCGCCACTCATCTGGCCGGTGTTGAAGCCCAAGAGTTTCCATAACTGAACAAATATTATTACAAAACACAATACCATTTTCTTCAGAGAAGTATACTTTGAAAACACTATGGCGGCTACGATATCTACTAATTCTTACATCTTTTTGGAGTAGATTCCACCCTTTGAGTCTGGAAGCTAAAACTTCCGCTTGCTGTTTAGACAGATTTAAATCGCGAATCAGGTCACTAAGGTCTTGCTGATTGGGAAAGTATGGTTCTGATGAACAGCTACTGGCTTCATATGTAAGATCATTTTTATTTTCATCTGAATCATTTGGAGTTTCAGTCAGGTCAGAACCAGAGTTATCACTTAAGGTTGTATCTGCATATACTGGTACGGGGAACTCTTCACTGTGTAAGACAGGTCTCATTGCAGATTGCCAATTCGGATACTTAACTGTATATTTTGTTTTAGATGTGATTCCTTTAATATTTGTCAAACAAAAATAACAGTCAGTTAAATGATCCTTCGGTTCCCTCCAAATCATGGGAATTGCAAATGGCATATAATGTGTACCATTTTTCCACCCAGTCAGCAGTCTAACACACGAAACACAGCATGTATTTGGGGCCCAGCTCTTATCAAAATCACCAACTTGACAGCCAAAGTAAAGTTTATAACACTTCTTTACAAGTGGGGTCAAATTTCGCCTCTGAGACTTGAAGGTCAGCTCACCACAAATATAGCAGAAATTATCTGCATGATTTACACAATTTCTTGGCATGATGAAAAAATAAAGCACAGAAATACAACATGCACAACATACACAATACACTTCTAAACAGAAAGGAAGGAAATATTTCACTACTCAACAATCTCACAGTCAGCTCAATATTGACACATCACAATGCCAAAGAGGTCTGAACATCTCTAAACAACAACAATGAACCTGCACAGTCATGTTTTATTGCGCTTCAGCATGACATTGCAAATAATTTCAATAATACAGCTTGAGTAAAATAGCTACATATGAGGTAACGGTTCCTATGACAGGTCAAAGGAAACGCTAAAATCATATTTTGAAAAGTAGCTTTTACAGAAAAACTATGCCTGATGGGAAAATTCTGACTACATATCTGAATTCAGGGTGGAAAATGCCATTAGATTCACTATTCAGATCTCTTGTGAAAAAAACCTTGTCGACCAGTGTTATGAACAATGATCTGTTCATTAAAGGCGTACTACGTATGCGTGGGCTCAACGTGTTTTATGAGTTGACTGAATATTTTTTTTTTCTCCTCTATATGTTTACTTGGTTTTTATCATATCTCATATTTAGCCATTTCTTCTTTAGGCGTAATGAGAGACAGTTAATTTCTCCATATAAACAAAAACAAACAAACAAAAAAGGCCCCTACCCCAATTAAGCCCCCTCAGAACATTTTAATAATGATAAAGCTTACCTGATATTAAAGAACACCTAATTTTCATTAAACATGACGAATTTGATGAAAATCGTTAAAGCCGTTTTTGAGATAATCGGAAAAAAGGTAAAAATTGTAAAAAAAGTTATGAAATAAAGTGCCCCTCCGTTTGACCAATTTTGATGAAATGCTGGCTATCACATCTTTGGCATATACATTCATCAAATAGGCGGGCGCAATCGACTATAGGGTGCGCTAGTAGCATTTTCAAAATGTCGGAAAGAACGGGAATAGACTTAGTTGATGTAATAGAGATAGTTGGTAATTTTAAGAGACCATTAATTGAAGGGCAGGCTATTCTTGATGCAAACCACATAATAACATGTGGAATAATATCTAGAAGTAAAAAAACAGTTATTTTACAAGCCTTGTGCCTTCAAACTAGCAATTTTAAAGGACTGCCTCATCAAATAAAAGTGGAAATCAAATTTATTAATAATAATAAGCAATTTTATTGTCATTTTAAGTGTAAAGCTGGTAGTTCTGGTAAATGCAAACACATCATTGTAACTTTACTCTACGTTTTTCGGTTAGTAATAACATTAATTACCTATTAATACAATCATTGTTATGACAGCTTAGATTCTTTGTCATATTATTTATTTATTTGTCAAAACTTTCAGGCTTCGCATTGAAAACTTGGAACAATTAAGCACAACGTATGTAAGACAAAAATGGGGAAAATTAAAAAAGAAAAACAAATATGACACCATGGTCCCAATGTTATTTGCATAAAACCAACATTTTGGAATAATAAAATGTCAAATAGTAATATTTACCTGGATAAACATAGTCACTTTCTTTAAAATGAAGACTAAATATCGTCATATGTTTCGAAACAGGCTTATCTATTCTTAATTTTACAATCCACTCTTTAAGAAGCTTTTTATTTTTTGGAAACAAATGGAATGACACATCTTTAGATTTTTTTGAAGAACACTGAGGGATCGAGCAATACCTATTAGACATTTTTCCAATAATTTTTTGCTCAATCGGGTTTTAATTATGGAAAAATAAATTAAAAACGGCAAAAAACCCTATGAATCCCAGGTAATCGCACGGCTTCTATCCCCGTTTCTCTAGTTCCTCCTAGTTCCTCAAAGAAGCAGCACCGTCGCTTGCGCTCGCCTATAGCCAGTTTGATCAAATTCGTTAAAACCGTTTTTGAGCAAATAAAAAAAACACGCGTAAATGATACAAAATTTATTAAGTAAAGTCCCCCTTCCGATTGATCAATGTTGATGAAATGTTGGCTATCACATCTTTGGCATATACATACATCAAATACCCAGTTTGATAAAAATCATTAAAGCCGATTTTGAGTAAATAAAAAAAAAACACGTGAAAATGATACGAAATTTATTAAGTAAAGTCCCCCCCCCCCCGGTTAATCAATTTTCATGAAATTTTTACAGTCATATCTCGGGCATATTAATACATCAAATACTCAGTCTAATCAAAATCGTTAGAGCCGTTTTTGCGAAAATCGAAAAAAACGTAAAAAGTTATTAATTAAAGTGCCCCCTCCCTTTGAGAATTTTGATGAAAGTTTTGCTGTCACATCGCGGGCATATTCCTACACTAAATACCAAATTTCAGGTTCGCACGGTTAATAGTTTTTGAGCTAGTCAGTACACACACACACACACACGCACGCACGCACGCACCCACACACACACACACACACACACACACACACACACACACACACACACACACACACACACACACACACACACACACACACACACACACACACACACACACACACACACAGACCATTTCGCGGGACTTGGTCATTTGGACTCAGGGGACCCCAAAACGTGTATTTCCGTTGAAAATTTTTCACGATTGCAATACTTCCACTTACTATATATTTCATATATAGGTAAGTGAAAGTAAAAATCATTTATCTTAATTAAAATTATTTCTAGTTAAAAAAATATATTTATATATATAGCAATGTAAAATCCCCTTTGTTGATATTTGTCAATTAAAAATTTGCTTAGTAAAACTTAATATAAAGCTTAGCTTCGTTTGGATTATTATTATCATACAAAAGAAGATAATGAAATTGAAATAATATAAGCATAGACTGGACTTACACTGAACTTTTATTATCTCAACAATGCTCTATCACATACACTCCTCGACAAAATCATAGGCCACCCCATTCATTTTAAAATTTCATAAGAAATCTTCAACTTTTTATCTTTTTCATTGTATGTAAGAATCATAATAGAAGTTTGACAAATAAATATAGGCTAATAATCCAATAATTAAAAATATTTACATGAAAACAAGAAAATAAACGAAAATTGATTGCGACAAAATTATAGGCCACTTTTAAAATTATGTGTATTTTTATCATTATTAATATTTATTGAGCCCCCTTATTTTTCTGAAACGTTAATCATTCTATTTTGAAGGGATTTAAAGAGGTTTGTATATATCTGTGCCTAAATTAAACTACTAAGTTTGAATGCTGTGCTCTGAGTTCGTCCAAAGAAGTGAATTGGCTTCCTGCAGCGAATACTTCCCTACTCAATTGTACCAAACAGTTTTCGATGCAGTTGAGATCAAAAGAACAAGCTTTCCGAGGCAAAAGTGAAATATTATTCTATTCAAAATATTTTTTTACCAACCAAGCCGTGTGGGCTGGAGCGTAGTCTTGTCGGGAAACGGACCTTTCTTTGATGAACTCGTTTATATGCTCCATTACTGGCTCTCTTATGTTTCCCAATACTTTTTAGCATGTTTCTAAAGTAAAAATTTTATCTGACTTCGCCACGATAATTATTACTGACCCAAATCATGACGCCACCATCACCCATTTGCCAGCGACTTAAAATGCTTTGGTTTCTTGGTGGTCATGAAAATAGTATTTGAGGTTATCTATAAACAATCTAAATTTACCGGTTTTTGGTAGAGAATATAACTTTTCTAACAACCAATATGATCCTGCACAAACTTTTTTATACTCGACTTAGCGTTGTTGTGAAACTGATGTTTTTTTTCTGAATCCTCTGCCGTTTCAAGTGTTCTGCGCTTAGAAGGATTTTTGGTACCACTACTGAAGTGCGGCTGATGGGGCAACCCTGCTTCGGGGCGTGGCCTAAGGCGCAGCGATCGCTTGGGGCCTTGCCGAACTGCCGCCCCCACCACCGTCCCCCATTCGCAGATAAGGCTCCAGATCGCTGTTCTGTCCCAGTTATTTTTCCCGCCATTTCCCTTCAGTAGTTGACTGTGACGTCATGTAATCGTCACCTCTCTATATCGACAATAAAGATCGACCGTGCTATTTTCGATACTAATACCTTAAGTTTGAAATTAAATATCTTTATACATACTTTCGATTTATTATATAGTTTATATATTTTTAACTTTCCTGCTGAGAATAAGCATCATAATATCATTTTACCGATCTTAAGTTCATTTACAGAGGTATATTTCTTATTATAAGTAAAACAGCTCAAATTAACTTTTCTTTTTTTTATTATATGGTTTATCACTATACCTCTTTATTTTTGCATCTTGCACTATACCTCTTTATTTATGCAACTTGCATATTGTAGGCCTACCTTTCAGAATTCTCATGGGTTTAGTCTTTTATGTATTAATAACCAGTTTATTATTTTGGAAATATTGCGCAAGGGTATTGATTTTGTTGTGCATCAGTTATTGAATGAACTATAATTGCAAGGTCATCCACAGACATGAGCAATAAAAAATATTTATGTTTGCCAATAACATAAAGTAGGTATATTGGTGATACCATTCAATGCAAGAAGTGTTCCAAATCACTGATGAAGATAGGGAAGAAAAGGGGACTTAGCTTAATAATCTATTTTATTACTGTATAGTATAATTAAATGATGATAGTTTAAATTTATAATAATAAAAGTTGGAAAGAATAAAATTACAGGCTAATATTTTATTTTGAATAAGAATTCATTGATTTGTTAAATGCGTGTTCCATCAATAATGTAATGAAGCTTGTATTTATGAAAGTTGAAATGTAACTCTTTGAATTTGAAATAGAGAAAATCCCGTAGTATATGAAGTAAATAAGTCTTAATTTTATTAAAAACTTTCTATCGATTTCGGAATCACTGATAATTCTAAAAATGGTATGAAAGCTGAGGGCAATGATTTCAAAAGTCGGAGAACAATATGAACTCCTAAAAGGCCGTTACTTCAAAAGTCGGAGAAGTATATCGACTTAAAAGTAGCAACTGAAAAATCGATGTGTCAATTGGAGAATTGGTAAGATGGCTTGTGACGTAAAAATGACGTGAACACTCAAGCAAGACGCGCTGTTTTTAAAAAGGAGGGAAATGGTGATAAGGTGGTGGGGGCATCAGCTGACCAGAATTTCCCCTCCGAAAGGGAGTGATAGCCACGCCCCGAAGCAGGGTTGCCCCATCAGCCGAACTTCAGTAGTGGTACCGGATTTTTTGCACGTTTCGGATGTTAGTGATCACTGCAGCTAACAAAGCGATGTGTCTTGAAGCTCCTGCAGAGTTGGATGCTTCGCAAAATATTCTCCTTTTTTCTTGCATAGGGTAACCCCTTAGACTGTCAGGGCATTTCTTTGTGTCATCTTTACCTCCCATATTTAAATAATTTGTAATCACGTGCCTGCACCGGTATTGAGCTCTAATAATTATTGAAATTGTTCAATTTTTCCGCGTAAGGATTTAATTTCACCTATTTCACAGCACATTATCTCTAGGAATTTCAATTGTTTTAAATTTATTTCTAAACACTTCAGTAATTAAAAAACAAAAAATTAATTCAACAGCACGAATAGTTTGACTGGGGATTTAATAAAACACTGAGTGGCCTATGTTTTTGTCGCACATGAAAAAGCCTTATAAGAAGATAAAGGATTAAAATGATAACTTAGGGGGAATTTATACATTGATATAATTATCTACTTGCCAAAGACGTAAAATAAGTATAATTACATTCTTTTCAATTATTTACTAGTTCTTGTAACTGAAAAATTGTGGGGTGGCCTATCATTTTGTCGCGTAGTGTATGCGGTTGATAACAATACAAAATGAAACTATGGTAATAATGTAGCACTCCTATAAGTAACTCCCCCCCCCCCCCTACCAGTTTACGAACATTCTTCGTAAACTTTGACAAGCGGAAGCACGACTTAGGTGCCCAATGAGCAGTTTGACAATGGTTTCATAGAGCTAAGTAAATACAGAAAAAAAACTTTAATTAAATAATTCTTGGCAAATGCTGAAATTCTCAAAACACTTAAAAATTGTATGTTTACCAAAAAAGAACTGAAATAATGATATAAAAGAAACATAAACGTAACAAAAAATACGTAACATAGTAGTAGAATCACAGTTAATCGACTCCTGCAGTTGAACTGTTCGTCTCTTTCGGTTCTTTGACACTCTCGATGGTGACTACGTTATGTTCCCTGATAACTACCACTCTGAATGACTCCTCATACCTGGTCACCTCATTCCCTCGCTTCGTACTTATGTACAATTGTCCCAATTTTCAAATTGCCCATCACTTCTTTGACTTTAGAATTTTTTCGAGCCACCCTCCTAATCTTCAGGCTTCGACACACCTTCAATGTCTTGAAAATCTCCACTCCTGGTTGCGACCAAATAGTTGTGATCCGACTTCTCCAGTACTTACTATATGCTACCCGCATCCGTCCCGAGGTTGTAGTCTTCCAGATGATCTCCCGAAACTTATCGTTCACGATTTCCTCAATCTCTTCACTTTTAATAAGCACAGCCCGGGATAACCGATCGGCCATAACATTTTTCTTGCCGGGCTTAAAAATGATCTCCTTGTTGTATTGGTTTAGGCTCAGTCTGTCGAGGATATCATCGAATCTGGGGAAGGGGTATTTCTCGTCCACCATGTTTTCATTTAGTTTTCGGTAGTCTATTACTACCCTATATTTCTCCTCACCTGGCGCAACCTTTTTCTTTATTTACTGCCCATATAATAGGTGGAGGTACTATTCACAATAATACCTTGTTTTTTGTTGTTGTTTTTTTAGATTATCGAAAAATCCGTGACATGTTTGGATATTTTTTTTCAGTTTCTCGCATATATCTCGCCAAATACAGATCACAAAGTAGTGCTTTCTCTTTGCTACCGCCAGTATTGAAAAAAGGCTAGTATAGTATAAAAGGGTATACTATTGCAAATAGAATGATATATTTGAAGTTTAAATCGGTTTAGTGGTTTACCGGATTTGGGTGGAAACCGTTGTTAAAAAAATTCTGCTACCGAAAATGATCTGTGTTGCCAAAAAAACATTCTTTATTGACTTTTGAGGACTGGTAAGTATTTAGAGAGGAGTTATTGTTCGCCTAAGAATATTTGTCCTACCTAAAGTTTTTGAAGATGTGTGGAATTCGTTTTGTTTTATGAAAAATTTGTTCACATTGTTCTAATGCATTGATTCTTCTAATTACATTACATTTTTCTAACTTCTGGTGTTTGAAATGTTAGATAATTTTGTTCAATTGAAATAAATGCAGCCCTATGGTAAAATGCAGCCAGCTGTCATTCTATTTTCTCTTGATAGCTGTTAAAAACCAATTCAAAATAATTATACCATTATATTGCAGCATTTAATAAAAATAATATGTATCAAGCAGTACTTGAATGAGATGGCCAAACAACCTAACCTTCTAGGCCAAACTGCCCCACACAAGGGGTTAATTGGCATACTCTGGCTTGACGAATTCTTTAATTTTCTAAGATCACAGTGTTAAATATTATGAGTTCAAGTTTACAGTGGTATAAACCCAATTGGGATTATATTAACAGGAATGACTCGACAATTAAAGAAATGAAAACTGTTGCCAACCAACCCTGCTCTCCCCTAACTTTTTATAGCAAAGAGAAAGCAATACTTTGTGATCTGTAGCTCAGTCAGAGTTCAAATTGTATGCCCTTTTATTTTGGAGAGAACATAATTTTCCCTGCGATAAATTGTTTTCGAGTTATGAGCAAACAATTTAAAAAACTTTAATTTTGTTTGCCTATAAAATTTGATGGCAACCGATCTGAGGTGGCAGGCATTCACATTTGTTGTCAATGAAATGAGTACTTTCAGCCTATAAGATCGAAAACTTTCTTCAAATCAGACACTTTTGGCCCTCAGCTCCTGGACTATCAAGCTACGACTCGTCCGCTCCTCGAAGCCGTTACCCGTTGCCTTCCACCTCTTTTGACTCTGTCTCTGCTGCCAATGCTGGATGATTTTTCCTCCTCTCTTATGAAAGCGCTCTACTTCTTCTGTGCATTCTCCGGTTCCGCCCTTTGCTGGTCTCATCTTGAGTAAATGTAGGGACATTGCCTGGGAATATGTCCCTCTGTTCCACATTCAAAGCATCTTCTTTGACTGCCGAAAAGAATACCTGTGAGTCACACTCTCGTTTCGACATAATTTTAATATTTAATTCTCTGACAAGAGAACAGTTACTCGATTTCAGGTGAAATGGCAGCCAAAGTTTTAAGAAAGTAGAAATAATTTCTTTACAGCTGAAAATAAATATGATGAAAATTTAACATAAATTCATTTATTTGTATTTATATTCATATACTTTAAATGTATACATATTTATTTTTTAAAAACAATTATAATTAAGATTGTATTATAAACATAACTAGTAGGATAGTTGTGTAGGATAATTGTTCATTTTATTATTGTTGGATTGCCAATTCTGCATGATGCCCTGGAATAGCTCCTGTCCGATACAGCGAAAAGCATTCAACTTAGCCGCCAATGGGGGAGGAGCATAAATTACAGTCCCGGCGTGAATGTGTTAAATACAATCCTTTAAGGACGTAAACTATAGCTAAACGAAAGCACTTTTTGTATAAAAATAGTAATATTTGATCAGTTTCGTCATCTCTTAGATGAAATTAGGAAGACAAAGAACAATTTTTCTCCATCAATTGAAGAGAGTCAAGCCCATCTATAATGCATTGATAACAATGCAGACTGACTGTCTTGATGTAAAAAATACATTTTGGAAACAATTTATCATAAAATATCACAATAATACAAAAAATTTTATCACATAATTCATTTTTTTTTCCTGACATTTTAAATTGTCTGAAATTATGTAAAAAGGCAAGGTAATATTCAAATGAATAAAATAACAACAAGAGTTCTAAAAAAGACGTCATATTAAATAATTTTAATTTCAAATAAAATACTATATTCAATTAGTAAGAAAAATATTATTTTTGCATATAAATTTGGACATAATGACTAGATTAAAAGAGTTTTAGAGGAAATAATATTTCCCTCCCATCTTAATTATAAAATGTGATTAAAATGCACAGTAGGGAAAGGTGATTAAAAAAATATTTACAACATAAATATAAAAGATATACTCTATTGTACCTAACAAATTTTCTATTGCATTATGTTTTTATTTACATGCAATTGGTCCTGATAATATGAAATTATAAAACCTAGCATCTCGCAAAAAGAACAAAAAGAAAAACGTGATTTAGTTTTTTCAACTTAACACATTTCCTCAATACCCTAATTACTGTTTCCAGTATTTTTAGTACATTGCCAAGCTTGCCTATTTCTAATGTGTTTAGAAAATTTTTAAAACATAATATAACTGTTTTCAATATTGATACTGATTGATACTACTGTATCAAATAATTAAGATTTAATATGAATAAAGTTACTATCAAACAAAAGTAAAAATAATTGAATTAGCAGTTCGCTGCCATAAAATGCAATCAAAATATAAACCACAGGCCTAATTCAATTGATTTTCAAAATTAATAATTTTTTTTCTTTGTTAAATAACTTATTTTACTGCTCAAAATGAAAAAAATTCAAAAATAAATAAATATTTCTAATATTTCTGAACTTTGTTATTTATGTTCCCCTCAATTATGACTATTTCCTGAACTTTTTCCTGAAGAAGTTTCATTTTCAGAACTTGCAGAAGAACTACTGCTACTTCTATTCTTCAATCTTTCTTTAAATTTAGAACTGCTTTTATTAGAAGATCGTCTACGTTTGCTTTCTTCACTTCTTTTTCTCTTGTTATCCCTAGAAAGTGATCTACTTCTAGAATGTCGATTAGTTCTAGTTCTCTCTGACTTAAACCTGCTGCTACTCTGTTTATCTCTGTATGTGTACCTTTTATCAGAAGCATGAGATCTGTTATTTCTATCATTTAAATGACTTCTACCATTTCTTTCCATATGTTTATGCTTTTGCTCATTCGATCTTTTGCTGAAATTTTCAGGATATTCTTTCATTCTACTTGATTTTTGTTTATAACTTGAACTAGCCCTCCTTTCAGAGGATCTGCTTCTACTAACATCAGGGGATTGGCTTCTACTCCTTCGCACTCTCCTGTTTCTCTTCTTATCATTTCCTTTCCTTTCATTATCATTCAATCTATCATAATCAGGAGAAACAGACCACCTCCATTCATCAGAACTGCTACTCCTAGTGTGAAAAAATATTGATTTAGTCTTTAAAATTTATTCTTTCCATTTATAAATATATATACCGTAAAATGAGGTGACATTGTGATTAATGGGGTGACTTTGTGACAAGCCTATTTTCCTAAATTTTTTGAATTTCCCTGCTTAAAAAGAATCAGGTTAGGTAATTCAGTGTACTTGTCAGTTGGTCAGTAATGTGCTGCAACCTACTGGTCACATATAACTTCTTTCATTCCATTTTCCATGGTGCTTTATTTCAAGGTTTCAACAAAATGAAAACAATCAAACATATATAAAATTGCCTAACCTGATTCTTTTTAAGGAGGGAAATTCAAAAACTGTAGAAAAATAGGCTTGTCACAAAGTCACCCCATTATTCACAATGTCACCTCATTTTACGGTGTATATATATATATATATATATATATATATATATATATATATCAAGGACAGGGATGTGACAGCATTTACATTAATACCGAATGATGAAACATATAATATTTTATATGACACATAGTTACATTGTTGAATTATTATTATTGTTATTAAGGCCCGCTTTCTCCAATTTAGTTTAAACTTAGATTAACTTAAACCGGATTATCTTTGATCCGAGGTTTAAACTCTGATTCACTTTCTACAGCCTTAGTTTAGTTTAAGCTCGGTTTAACCCTAATTATGTGAAGGTTATTATGTTTTTTAAAAGGTTGGTACATATTTGTTTACATTTCCTTGTTGAAACTTCTGTGGAAAGAGGAGGTAATGTAAGGGTTATGGAAAGATTATTTATACATATTACAATTTTGTTTTTACCAAAAAAGTAAATAAGGTGAAAGTGTTCTATAAAAATGGAGTAAAAAGAAGTAAAAACTTTTCTCAGTGTGAAATTAATGCTCTTCTGGCTCTTGTGGAAGAGAAGAGAGACATTTTTGAAACCAAAAAAACAGATTTTGTCACTGTCAAAGAGAAGGAGGATGAATGGAAGAAATTGGCGAATAAATTCAATGAAAAGAGCGGTGCTGTTTTCAGAGATTTAATATGTATGTTAATAAAATGTTCTTTATAATATGATATTATTACCCCAAGAATAATAATAACCTCTATTACATTTCATAATTTTTTCAAATAATAATTATTATTATTATCAGTTTGTTTAAATAATAAATGATCTAAGTTGAGCGATATATAATTATTATAGCTTATAATAATAAAATTACATCATTATGAGATATTCAAGTGAAAGATAATTTACAACATAACCTTGATATTGATTATGAACCAATTACAATAAAAATAATGCACGTTAAGAAACATTTTTTTCTCATCTCAATTCTACTTCACTGATTTAACATATTCTGAAAATATTCTTGGATTAACTGATTGCGTCTCTTTGGCAACAAAAACACATCATAATCTTCTTCTTCCATGTCATTTAAAATTTCAATTATGTATATTTTCCATTTTTGTATTTAGTCAAGTGCAAAACAATAATTCTTGAGTAACAAGAGCGAGTATGTTATCACACAAAATGTTTGTTTATATTTTGCAGTTTAAACCTAATTCAGAGTTTAAACCGGGAAAAATGAAGGATTAACTTAATCTAAGTTTAAACCAAGTTTAGAGTTTAAACCGACTTGAAGAAACTCACATCTGGTTTAAACCAAGAAATAATCCGGATTAAATTTAAACTCGGTTTAAACTAACTTGGAGAAAGCGGCCCTAAAAAGTGTTTACTAATAAATAATCTTATTTATAAATATCACAATTAGGCTGTTTATTCTCTGTTTCTGGACAGTTTCCTATCAGTGGTATTTAACTGGTGCCGAAACCCGGGATAAGAAGTGTCCTCAACCGTTTTTTTTTTTTTTTTTTTTGCCTACTCACGAAGCTGTAAGGTGTCGTAAAAGATGACTGAGGGAGTTTTAAGACCACCAATGCTGAACGTACCCGATATTCCACAGTTACCAAGAGAAACATTGGTAGCAGCACAAGCTAATACTCTTGAATGGATGAAGCTTAGGGTGGCAACATGTCAGGACCTGAGGAAGGCAATTTCAGATTTGGAGCGCTTCAGAGGAGAAACCGGTGACCTAAATCACTTCTTGATAGGTGGAGATCGCCTTATAGAAAGGATAGACACGAAAGTCACAGAAAATCTAGTCAATTATTTAGGCAGGGGAGGCAGAAACACTCAAGGTGGCACTAGTGTGTAGAGTAAAAGGGAGTATTCTGAACCATATCAAAGCGGATGAAGAGACTCCTTGGCTAGTAGTTAGTAAAGAAGGCATATGGGGGTGGAAGATGGACCCCGGAAGAAGATATTTTCCAAATGTTTAGGGAGATTAAATCACCTCAGCAATCGAACGGGCAGTACACTACGACACTATTAGCCAGATTTAATAATATTACCAAAAAGATGAGAGAAGCAATAAGTGCGGCTGAAGTGGAAGGGTGGAGGGCATTTTTGTCTACTATCCTCAAGATTCAGCTGGTCAAAAAAACCGGAAAAAGTGAGGGTCTACCGAGAGAGAACAGGAAACCCAAATGGAAGTGGAAGAAACTGGGTGGAGTATGGTAACCTACAGGAGTCCCAAAACCACACCAACTGCCTGGAGGAGGAAGGGACCGGCATATATAGTTAAGTAGATAGGCTTCCAACAACAGAAAAATCAAAAATTAGACAGAGAAACATACCAAAAAAGATCGTAAATGACACGGCTGCGGGAAAAGCGGATACTTAGTTGCGCAGAGCCCCCGCACAAGATGCTTTGAATGTGGTACAGAGGGGCATATTGCTAGACAATGTCCCTACATATATTCTATAAGGGAACAACACAGGGCGGAATAGAGATAAACGCCCAGAAGGTGCAGAGAAGGAACGGCTTGTCGACAGGAAGTGGATCATCGAGAGAATCCACTGAGGAATCAGAAACCTCGGTGTGGAGGAAGCCGGCGGGGAACAGCAGAGGAGAAGGCCTGAGGGCAGAGGGGCGACTACACGCTGGTTAGTTGCAACATAAAGATTGTATGTGGCTAGTTGCCTATAATAGAAGTGATAAGAGGAGTACAGTGCTTGGTGGACACCGGGAGCTCTAACACCATCATGATCAGAGGAGCGCTGAAGCAGCTATGTGGTGGAGAGAGGATTTCCAAGATCCGGATGTGTCATTGTAGGTTGATCACCCTGGGTGGCCCTTGTAGAGTCAAAGGGGAGTCAGAGATAGGGCTAGATAGATGGGCAGCCGGAAGTAGCATGTTAGGAGTGCACGTCATAAACCGCAAGCCCCAAGAATACCAGGCAATCATATGGTGTGATTTACTGGGAAAGGTAGGAGTGAAGGTTAAAGACAGTGATGGGAAATGGAAAATTAGGATCAGGGATAAGACGTATGAGTGCCGATCAGCACTTAAGAACGTTAGGGTACAAATAGGTGCGATCGATTGAAAGGAAGATTGGAGAGAAATCGTAAGGAGAGAATTTATGGCATTTTCTTCTAAGAAGGAGACATGTTAGAGGCAACAGGGAGAACCGTGCATGAAATCCCACTAAAACAGGAGAAAATAACATATGTGAAAGAGAGGAGGAGATACCCCTAGGTACTTCGCTATCACATTCGGGTCGAAGAAGGCACGAGAGAACAACGAGAAATATTGCGTACTGATAGATTACCGAAAGTAAAATGAAAATACCGTCGATGAAAATTATCCAATCTCCAGGTTAGAGGACATCCTGGACAGGCTACACGAAGCAATAATATTTAGTACTTTAGACTTGAAAGGCGGGTATCACCAAATAAAAATGCACCCAAAAGACAGGCATAAACAGCATTTACATTCGAAAGGGGTCACTATAAGTTTTCTAGGATGCCATTTGGCCTAAAGAATGCTCCGATAACTTTTCAGCGTCTAATGGACAAATTTTTAAGAGGAATCGACGAATCAATGTGCCAAATTTACATGGATGACCTACTATTGTTTAGGAAAACGGAGGCCGATCACATAAAACACTTGAAGAGCTTATCTGAGAGGGTACGGCAATTTGGCTTGAAACTTTCGAGTGAAAAGTCCCTGTTAGGTCAGGAGCGTATACATTTTTTAGGCCATTCAATTTCTAAAGAAGGGGTCAAACCGGATGCTAATAAGGTGGAGGCAATAATCAAGATGGCAATACCATGAGATGTAAAAGGGATCCGACGGTTATTAGGAACAACTATTATAGAAGTTTCGTGCCCGAAATGGCAGAATATATTGTACCTCTGAACAACCTGTTTAAGAAGGGAATGAAGGTGATGGTGACACCACTAATGGAAGATAACATTAGGAAATGTATGGCATGACGTTAGGAAGAGCCGATACTCACCTTTCCTGATTTTAGGAAGTTGTTTACCATAACGACTGATGCAAGCGAAGACGCGCTGGGGGCCCTGCTATCTCAGGAAGGAAACAACGGGGAATGTCCCCTTTTTAGGCATACGCTAGCAGGTTTATTACAGATGCGGAAACCAGGTACAGCGCCTTGGAAAGAGAACTATTGGTAATTGTGTAGGTTATTGTTCATACTGACCACAGACCCCTTCAGTGGGTAGGGAAATTGAAGAAGTCGTCAGCCAGGATAATATACTAGAAAGAATTCCTTACCCAATATAATATTAACATAATTTATAAGCCGGGGAAAGAGAATGTAGTGGCAGACTGGCTGTCAAGAGCAATAACAGTGAACCCCATAGAAGAAGATAAAAGGGAATCATCCAGAGACAGGCGCGACAGAACCTGGCGAGGGAGAGGACAATATAGAAGAGGAAAACCTGATTGAGAAGCGTCCAGCTGATAAGGAAGAACTGGAAGAAATTATAAATGATAAAAGCCGGCAGATAATTTGGAAAACCAGAACCTAGGACCTATGAGAATGCAAAACAGCATGTACGGGAAAAGCAGAATCACGACCATCTGGTCAGTGCCGGGAGTAAGGGATGACTAAATCTGTAGGGCAGTAAAAGTAATTCTAAACCTCGAAAAACTTGCCATCTTTTCGTGGGCAACGCCACAATATGGGAAAGATTAAGAGAATGTGGCGGTCAGAGCAGATCGGATTAGATAGGAAATTCATAGGCTGCAAAGTCATTGTACAGACCCTGAGAGATGAAGAGCACACAAACACAAGCAAGAGGTAACACTTTCTTATCACCAGGAGAAGACAAATCATCGCAGAGTGCACGAAACACTTCAGGCATTGCGTCAGAAATATTTCTGGTGGGGGATGAAGAGAACCATCACTGACACCAAAGGAGTGTGTGAAGTCTGTCTCAGGACCAAGTACCCTATCCCCCTAAACGGAAACAAGAAGAAACACCCACAGCCGATGCACCGTTGTGTGACCTACAAGTAGACATATTTACTTGGAGGGGTTATAAGTGGGTTACAATGATAGACCTCTTTAGTAAAACAGCAATGGTGTATCAAGTTCAGGAACGATCAGCAGAAGCAATAATAGGAGCATTGCGAGGGTGGTTCCAGTTGTACGGTGTGTCTGAACCATTTGCGTAACCAAAATTAGGGAAGAAATGAAGAACTTGGGGTGGGATGGCATCTGAACACCCCAGGACACCCAAAGAGACGAGGAAGTATAGTACATGGGATCCTTAGCAAACACCTGAGGGTATATCAGCTTGAGAAAGGTTTGGAACCGGAAGTGGCTCAGGGTTCTCACCATCACCGTCACAGGGTTCTCACCATTCGAAATCCTATTTGAGCTGCCTAGACGGCAACGGGAATACTGGGGCACGATGGTGGATGAGGAAATAACAGGGAGATTACTTACCAATAAAATAGAATTGGATAAACTGTAGGATAGAGTCCGAAAAAAATCAATAAAGAGAAGCGTAACCGAGTAGCACGGGAGAACTTAAAAGTAAAAGACCTGATGGGGAAAATAAAAATCTGTTGTCGTATATCGCAGATTAGCTTCCAATAAAGGGAAGGAATTAACCCGCTATGATGGCCCGTTCAGGGTTACAGTAATCAGGGAGCACAATATAGTGACCATCGAAAGGGTAAAGCGTAAATGACCCAATAAAACGAAGAACGGTTCACATAGAACAGCTAGATCAACTCAAAATTGTTAGCCTCTCCTGATTGTATTTGATCTTTTGTGCGCCATACAGCATGATTAGCCTATAGTTATCTTGATCTGGGGTATCCTCTCTCCACCATATAGCTGTTTCAGCACTCCTCTGGTCATTATGGTGTTAGAGCTCTCGGTGTCCACCAAGCACTGTACTCCTATACTCACTTCTATTGAAGGCAACCAATCACACTCAACTCATTTGCAGCTTACCAGCATGTGGTTGCCCCTCTGCCTGCACTCTAGTCTGCTTCCTCCACTTCCCCTTTCACCTCAGCCTCTCTCACATCTTCTCTTCTGTTGTTCCTCCATCTCCTCCTCGGTCTCCGAGGAGTCTGATGCCTCCATAGATTCCCTTGACAATCCACTCCCTATGGGCAAGCCACTTCTTCTCTGCACCTCCCCCCTCTCCATCAGTCCTACCCTGTTTTGTCCCTTCTAGAATATATGTAGAAACTCAAAGCATCTGGTGCGAGGACACTACCCTACTAAATGTCCACTTTTCCCGCAGCAGTGGCATTTACAGTCTTCTTTCTTGGTATTATTTTTCGGTCTGCCTTGTCCTGTTTTTTTCTCTGTTGCCGAAAACCTCTCCCTACTGCTTTACGCCGGTTCCTTCCTCCTCCATTTGTTTTGATTGAATTGCTTACGGGTTTTTCGCATTCGAGGCATTCTATTCTCAAGTACTGAAATAACAAAAGCATATGCTGGGTATTATATTTCCCAAAAAATGAAAATTTTCCTAGGACACTTTCTCCCAGTATTCATGTAATTATAATTAAATCGTCTTTACAGACATTGCATTTACCTGCAATACCTGATGATGACCTATACAGTTAGTCAAAACATCAGTCATAAATAAAAAACCAACTTTCTTTATATAATCTACATTTTATCAGATCATAATCCATACTATCCATTACAGGAATACTCAAAGGATATATTGATACTCCATTCATAAGAATAAATTAATATCTATTTGTAAGATAAAATTTAAAACCAGGAGCAGGCAGAGTAGGATTGATAAAATTAACATGAATAACATGGCCATGGTTACAAATTTTGGGGCAAGTCAAACATATGTGGAAATGATATCATACAGAAATAAGCTATTAAATGTTCTTACCTATCTTCATTAAGTTTGTAAAAAGGAGGACCAGGATCCTTGAATATGTGTAAAAAATTGCAAGCATCTCCTTTGGGGCACTTCTGTTTAAAATATAATCCTGAAAATAAAAAGAATGCTCAAAATGAAGACAAATAAATTCATCTTAAACAAAAAAAAATCTGGTGCGAAGCGCGCAACACACAACTTTCACTTAGGAACTTACTTAGATTAGAAACGTGTTTCGATGATATGTAAACGCCATTTCTCAACTTCACACATTTTTCCATATTTATATGCTTATATAAATTATATACAGTCCTGTGAATAAATATAAACTCAACTAATAAAATCGAAGTATTTATGAAATTTAAAAGTGAATTCATTGCACAATAATTTTCTTAGATTTGTTGTAATGTTATTAGATTGGCAAGAAGCTTTAAATGGCATTAGACATGTTTGTTAATTTACGATCATCAGATTTTGTAAATAAAGCATGTTTACGCTGTGAATAAGTATAAACTCAATGATTATTTTCTATTCTAATGGATTAATATCACCTCAGTTTTCTTCTAAATGTTAAAGGGAGAGCATATTTGTTTGTTTTTTATACTTTGTAGCGTTTTCTGATTTTTAAATAATGCCGCGCGGGACTCAACTTACTGAAATTGAGCGCCAAAGAATTATAGACTTAAGAAGAGGTGGGATGACCCAGAGGCAAATTGCTAGTGTGCTAAACCGCTCCCAGGGTGTAGTAAAAAACTTTTTAAACAGCGGCCCAGACAATTATGGGAAAAACAAAAGAAGTGGAAGGCCTTCAAAAATTTCCAAACAAGTGAAACGAGCGGTTTTGAGAGAAATCTCAAAAACAGGAGCATCCTCTGCACAGATTTTGAGGCGATTTAATTTAGGATGTGATGCTAGGTTGGTTAGGAAGTGGATAATGAAATCAAAGTACTTAAAATATAGTAAGGCAGTGAGAAAACCACAGCTCCAAAAACATCATTTGCAGCGACGACTGCAGTTTGCTGAACAGCATATTCAAGACAGCGAAAAATGGTCAAGAGTTATTTTTAGTGATGAAAAAAAATTAATATTGATGGTCCAAATGGTTTAAATTACTACTGGCATGATCTAAGAAAAGAGAAAAAATCTTGTCACGAAGGTCCCATTGGGGTGGCGGAGTCATAGTTTGGGCTGCTTTTAATGAAAAGGGTAAGTCCCAAATCGCATTCATTTCCGGCAAATTGAAAGCAAAAGGTTATCAAAATGTTTTAGAAGAGTTTCTTTTGCCGTTCATTACAAAACTGGAAGAGGAAAAAATTATTTTTCAGCAGGATAACGCGCTGATTTATACTGCACGCTCTACAAAACAATGGTTTTCGGATTTCGGGATCAACATTTTGGATTGGCCAGCTCTTAGTCCGGATCTTAATCCGATTGAAAATTTATGGGGGATTATGGCAAGAGAAGTCTACGACCTTCAGAAGCCAGAAATCCAAAATATTGATGAGCTCAAAGAAAGAATAACTCAAGCTTGGGAAAACATATCAGACAGCACTTTAATTAATTTAGTAAGAAGTGTTCCTAAAAGACTATTGGAGGTGATTAAAAAACATGGAAGAAGTGTTCATTATTGAAATGAATTTACGCATTAAAGAGACAGACAATGTTTGAGTTTATACTTATTCACAGGTCTGTTTTGTTATTTTGTCCAAATTTTAGCAAATCCTGGCAATATTATTAAATAATTTATTAAAATTGTAACTAATAATTTACAGTAAACATTAAATAATATCTTTTGTTAATTAGATTCCAAATTAAATGATTTAAACTAATCAAAATAGTTTTTTTTTCCTTGAGTTTATATTTATTCACAGGACTGTACCTCCATAAGTTATAGAGTATCTGTATTGCAAAACTTGGAAATTCTCAGTACTTTTCGATTTATTATTTCCTTTTTTTTTTTTTTTTAAGGGATCTAATTTCATCAACAGTCAAGTTTTTTTACTGGCTGCTTGTTTTGAAAAAATTTATTAAGTAAAGTACCACCTCCGTTTAACCCGCATTGGTGAAATTTTAGCTATCACATCTTGGGCATATAAATACATCAAATACCCAGTTTGATCAAAAACGTTACAGCCGTTTTTGAATAAATAAAAAAACACCTGAAAATTAGACAAAATTCTTCCAATAAAGTACCCCCTCCAATTGATTGATTTTGATGAAATTTTGACTGTCACATCGTGGGTATATAGATACATCAAATACCGAGTTTAATCAAAATCGTTAGAGCCGTTTTTGAGAAAATCGAAAAAAAATTAAAAATTAGACAAAATTCTTTAAATAAAATTTCCCCTCCGTTTGAACAATTTTGAGGAAATTTTTGCTGTCACATTGCGGGCATATACATACCCTAAATACCCAATTTCAGGTTCGTACGCTAGTCTATTCACACACACACAGACCATTTTGCGGGGCTTGGTTATTTGGACTCAGGGGATCCCAAAACGTGTATTTCCGTTGAAATCCAGAAGTCGAAATTTTTCACGATCGCAATACTTTCCCTAACTATTTATTTCATATACAGGTAAGTGAAAGTAAAAATTGGTAAACAAGGAGTTAATACACCGTATATTCTATTACATTTTTAATTACTAGTTGGATTTACTCTGCACTGTGCCATTGAATTAACATTAAACACAAACACTCTCAAATGATAATGTGTATATTGCATGGGTGTGATCTGATTTTCTTATAAAATACAAAAAATGGTTTAATGCAGTAATCAAAAAGTGACCCATCCTGGCAAGAAACAAAATCCGAATTACTATGAGGCAATACAGAGGACCAAAAAAAGGACGCAGCAAAAAGCCTAAACTTTTTGGCCAAAGGCCCACAATATGCTCACGGTAGTCAGTCCCTAACCTTATTAAATTAAATATACATATCAAGTCCTTGAAATTAGTGCAATTTTTTATGGGGATCTTGAAAATTTTTTGTTGGGGAACCCTGGTTTAAACCAATGTTAACCTCCTCTGGTCCACCACTTTGTTGCCATATTTCCATCAACTATCAACTATATACTTTCCATTCTTTAGGGTAGTGGCATGTTGTCGTACAGTCAATGAAGAGTATGTTCACATGGGGATAGTTTTCTATTATACCACAGCTGAAAAAATAGCTAATAGATTGGACTTTACGAAATGGCCACACAGCTACAGTTACCTTATCCTACAATTATACACTAGTTTTATATCCTGTGTGTATCTTTAGGTCAACAAGTATATCTACAACTTATGGAGGCTAAACCTAAAACATAGTAACTCCAACAGAGGATTCATAACACAGAAAAATTAGGTAATATTAACAAAAAACCAATGAAAGATGGTGATTTATAATAACTGAAGTTTAAAACATTGAATTAAATAACATAGAAATAATAAAAAATTAAGTTATTTCTATAATTCAAAAATATATTTTATTTTTACCACAAACTGCACTTTTCCATGATGGTATATTCACAAAGTGGCAGGAAATTACTCTTCCAGCATAATACCTTCCATTAAACTTAAGAAATGCATTCATTGCTTCCCTTTCTGTAGAGTAAGAAACATAAACATTTCCCCTTAAATGAATTTCACGATTACAGCATACCAATAAATTAGTAAGACGACCATACTTTTCAAATTCACTTCTTATATCTTGGTAAAATTCCCTGAAAATATGTAACATAATTAAACCAAAGTATATTAATAAGAAGTTTAGAATCTTAGATTTCTAAGATGCTCATTTCAAAATTTCTTTAACGTAAAATTAATCCTGATGGCTGCATTTTCTTTTTCTTTGAGACTTTACAAAATATTAGTATAGATCACCGATTTTCAAGTCTTCATAAAAAATGAGGTTTATGCTTAACCCTCCAGCGGGAGCGCTGCGGCATTTGGACCGCAATCTGAACGTTTGTCAAAATATTAGGAATACTAATTGCATCAGTGAGCTAAAGGTTCCAGGTATTTGTAGACAGACATGTTTTGACAGGATTAGACGGTCGTGCCCTCCATCTTCCGGTATACCTCAATAGTTATAGTGCCTTATTTGCAGGTCTGTAAATGCGGTCCAAACACCTTTCGTGTCAGATTCAGACAATCTCTGCTGAA
The DNA here is from genome assembly GCA_911387785.2 of Aelia acuminata. Taxonomy (NCBI): domain Eukaryota; kingdom Metazoa; phylum Arthropoda; class Insecta; order Hemiptera; family Pentatomidae; genus Aelia; species Aelia acuminata. The sequence goes on along the minus strand of OU426978.1, from coordinate 74,249,269 downwards.
TTATTTTATCGTTTTCTGCGCTTTCTTCACATATTAAAATGAAAGTATTTTGGTTTTTACGTTGTCCAATATTTTTTGAAGTATATTTACACATACTATTATTTTTAGTCTTATTTTACTAATAATTACATTTTACTATAATTACACTAGACTCTGGTTAACTCTGACAGCATCAGCTAAAGAGCACTGATGAGGACCGTGGGTCGAAACCTTGGCAAAAATATGTGATTCTTGCATATTATTGTTTTTATTTACAGCATTTCCTCAAGTGCTATTTCCTCTTCAAGTGTATTGATTTTTTGTAAGAAAACTGTTTAGTTTGCCTTCTTCCACTCCCAAATATATCTTGGCTCTGGAGACCTCTTTGGAACCTCTTATGATTTACACTCTTCGCCTCCATGTGAAGTATACTACGAAAGTTCTTTCTCTTTCGGAACATAGGCTCCCAAAGATAGTCTCCCAACATTCCGCTCTTTTTCTTTATCATTCTCTAGTGATGACATGGGTTTATGGAGTCAACAATTTTCGGCCTTATTTTTCAAAATAAAAGAGGATTACTATTTAAAGAACTTTAATCGCGCGATTTCATCAGACCACTTTCTTTTATACAAAGTTTTAATCTCGGATTATAAAATTCGCGTTACTGCATCTCTCTCTCCAAAGATCTGAATTTTTTGGAGGTGAAATGGCTGCTTAAATTGAGAAGAGAGCTTCTTTATTTGAATTATTGTCCTTGGTTTCAAAATGATCCCAATCAGTCAAGATGTTCTCTATGTAATTTTTGTTCTCGTGAAGATTTGTATCACTTCTTGGGAGAGTGTCCTCAATTGGCTGAGTTTCGTTTACTTTATTTTAACAAGCGCACTCTCACTAGGGATGAGATAATTTCTTTTCTGACTGGTCTCTCTCATCCTCGTCCCCTGATCCGTTTTGCTCTGCATGCTTAGAAGGCTAGGTACTCCTGGATGTCGGATATTTAACTTTATAATTTCTGTTCTTTACTTTATTTTACTATGGTATATTGAATTTAAGATTTTTTTTCTTTGTCATTTTTTGTTTTATTTATTGTTCCTCAGAGTATAATTGACCCTCTTCAATTACTTTCTCTCTATCTTTGGTTTATGTTGTTTAATATGTTATATGTAACTAATAAGTTAATTAATTTCTACTTTTTAGTTTTTCTTTATTGTAACTACATAGTTGTATTTTATTATTTTTACCTGAGCTTGTACACTTTATACTTTCAGTGAACTCTTTCAGACGGCTATTGTCATTGCCATGTGTACTTTATTTTTTTAATCCTTTTGTAATTTTTGAAATAGCAAACAATAAAGTATTATTACTATTACTATGTATTACTAGGTGTTACAGTATTATTATTATTATTTTTTCATTGCGGATTATCTCGCAGCTGCGGGTTGATTAACTGAGGGGGGGGGACAATTCCAACCACCTTCAGTTATCTATTCTTCACACACGTTTTTAAACATTCATTCATTAACATTATTATTATTATTATTTATTGCGCATTATCTCGCAGTTGCGGGTTGATTAACTGAGGTGGGGGTCAATTCCAACCACCTTCAGTTATCTATACTTCATACACGTTTTTAAATATTCAAAAATTTACGAACAATCCTAGCCGTGTCAAGGAGAGTCGATTTTTTAAGCCACTCTCAGTGCATCAAGAGGCAGCTTTAAGTTTTCGGTGCCCATTACCGTGGACTTGGGAATCAGTCCGTTGGTAGATATTACTATCCGCACCACCGTCACATTTTCCAGATGGTATAGTTGTTTCAGCTCCATCGCCAATTCCTGATATTTTCTGAGTTTCTCACCGACTGTAGAGCTGATATTGTTGTCATTGGGGATCGCAACATCTATGATTCCCGCTTTTTTCTCTCCCAGATCTAAAAAGGGAATATCCGGTCTATTATGCCGCACTGTGTGGTTGGTAATGATAGATTCATCCCAGTACAACTTGAAGGGACCTTTTTGGAGAAGCCTGTGGGGGACATACTTATAATAAGGCACCTTTTCACCTAATAGGTCAAATCTTGCTGCCAGGGCCTGATGAAAAATTTTGGCCACATTATTATGCCTCTGAAGATACTCCGAACTAGCTAGTGCTCCACATCCACCCGTGATATGCTGGATTGATTCAAGCGTTAATGAGCACAGTACAATAATTAATATTGTTTAAATCGAGTAGAGTCAGGCCTCTATCCAAATTTGTGATAGTGAGATGAAGTCCCGTAGTTCTTGACTGGAAATATTGGCATAGCGCCAACTCTTGTTTGCGACAGGCTTCTTCGATATTTATTAGTCCACGTCCTCCTTGTTTTCTAGGTAAATAAAGTCAGACTTTGGAGGATGTTGGATGATGGGCATGCTCTTGAGTCAGTGACGTTCGCACAATACGATCTATCTCCTGCAGGCTGGTGCTTGACCACTGGAGAATACCAAACCTGTAACACAAAGCTGGTATAGCCCATGTGTTAATTGCTTTGATTTTATTCTTTCCAGATAAGTGAGTCTTAAGTACTTGTCGCAATCTGATTTTGAACCTAGCTATTATTTCCTGCTTCACATCCTTGCTGGCTATTTTGAGGTTCTGTTGCATTCCCAAGTACTTATAATATTGATTGTCTTCCAATTCTTTAATGTGTTCATTTTCATTTACCACAATGTTCTGGGTACTGACCACTTTTCCTTTTTTCACATGGAGTACTGCACACTTGTCAAGCCCAAATAATAATAATGAATATTATTATTTATTTGTTTCACATGTTACATGGTGTTACAATTATTGGGGACCAAAGTAGGTCAACCAATAATTATGTAAATATATTTAAAAACTTCTGATCTATTTGATTGTCATAAATTTCCTGACTACTCTTGCAGTGCCCAACAATACTGACTCCTGCATTTTCACCATCGTTCCAGATGGAAGGTCCAGCTCTTGCAATGAAGACAGGGTTTCTTCTGGTATCAAGCCGTTGTTTGATATTATCAAGGGTAGAATGCGGCTTTCCTTTAAGCCATAAAGCTTCTTCATTTCTTCCGCTAATTCTACGTATTTTCTCTTTTTTTCTATTACTACCTTATATACATTATCGTCCGAAGGAACACCAATCTCTATTATCGACACCAATATTATTATTATTATTATTTTTATTTTCCTTGCGGATTATCTCGCAGCTGCGGGTTGATTAATTGAGGTGGGAGACAATTCCAACCACCTTCAGTTATCTACTCTTCATAAACTTTTTTTTTAAATTCAAAAATTTACGGACAATCCTTGCCGTGTCCAGGAGAGTCGATTTTTGTGCCTCTCTCAGTATATCGAGAGGCAATTTCAAGCTTTCTGTACCCATTAACGTGGACTTAGGAATCAGTCCGTTGGTAGATATCACTATTGGCACTATCGTCACATTTTCCGGATGGTATAGTTGTTGCAGCTCCATCGCCAATTCCTGATATTTTCGAAGTTTCTCACCGACTGTAGAGCTGATATTGTTGTCGTTAGGGATCGCAACATCGATAATTTCAGCTTTTTTCTCTCCCAGATCTAATAATAGGATATCGGGTCTATTATGCAGCACTGTGTGGTCGGTAATGATAGACTCATCCCAGTACAACTTGAAGGAACCTTTTTGGAGAATCCTATGGGGGACGTACTTATAATAAGGCACCTTTTCACTTAATAGATCAAATCTTGTTGAAAGGGCCTGATGAAAAATTTTGGCCACATTGTTATGCCTCTGGAGATACTCCGAGCCAGCTAGTGCTCCACATCCACCCGTGATATGCTGGATTGATTCTAGCGTTAATGAGCACAGTCGACATTTATCAGATGTTGTTACATCTTTTAGAACATGCCTTCGGTATGATCTTGTTGCAATAACTTGGTCTTGAATTGCAACCACAAACCCTTCTGTTTCGGAGAACAACTTCCCTGCCACTAACCATTCGACCGATCTTTCTTTGTCTATGGACGCCTCATTTAATTGGTTATAGAATCTACCATGAAGAGCTTTGTTCTTCCATTCCGACAGCCTTTCATTTTCTGATTCAGCAGGAGGAGTACAATAATTAACATTTTTTAGATCAAGTGCAGTCAGACCTCTATCCAAATTTTTGATAGTGAGATGAGGTTCCGTAGTTTTTGACTGGAAATATTGGCGTAGAGCCAACTCTTGTTTGCGACAGGCTTCTTCGATATTTATTAGTCCGCGTCCTCCTTGTTTTCTAGGTAAATAAAGTCGGACTTTGGAGGATGTTGGATGATGGGCACGCTCTTGAGTCAGTGACGTTCGCACTATACGATCTATCTCCTACAAGCTGGTGCTTGACCAGTGGAGAATACCAAAGCTGTAACTCAAAGCTGGTATAGCCCATGTGTTAATTGCTTTGATTTTGTTCTTTCCAGATAAGTGAGTCTTACGCACTTGCCGCAATCTGATTTTGAATCTAGCTACTATTTCCTGCTTCACATCCTTGCTGGCTATTTTGAAGTTCTGCTGCATTCCCAAGTACCTATAGTATTGGTTGGCTTCCAATTCCTTGATGTGATCACTTTCATTTACCATAATATTCTGGTTACTAACCACTCTTCCTTTTTTTACGTGGAGTACTGCACACTTATCAAGCCCAAATGACATGCCAATATCGCTTGTAAAGGATGACACAGTTTCAACCATCTCTTGTAGCTGTTGGTTATTCTTTGCATACAATTTTAGGTCATCCATATACCAACTGTGACTTATCATGCTTGCTTCTTCTTTAATGTTGAGCTTATAGCCCACCTTATTCCTACGTAGTATTCGGCTCAAAGGGAACAACGCCATACAAAACCATAAGGGGCTAAGACAGTCACCCTGATAAATACCTCTAAGGATTTTAATTTGGTCGCTGATACTAGTTGCTCCAATTTTTAGCGTAGTTGACCATCCAGCCATAAAACTTGAAAGTAGTCTGTTACTTTAGGTTCAACCTTATAAATTCTTTCCAGATTTTATATACTTTGAGTAGCCAACTATGAGGTACAGAATCATAAGCTTTCTTGTAATCTATCCAAGCCATGGAGGGGTTTCGCTGGCTTTTTGAAGTTTGGCCTGCAATGAAGGAGTCAATTAATAAGAGTTCTTTGCAGCCTCTAGCCATTTTCTTGCAACCTAGCTGCTCCATTGGTATCATGTTGTTAACTTCCAAGTGCTCATATATCTTCCTAGTCAGAATAGAAGTGAGAATCTTATAAATGCCATTCAGACAAGTTATTGGCCTAAAATCTTCAGGAAGTAAGTTCAAGCCGTCCTACTTGGGAAGCATATAAGTGATACCCTCAGAAAAACCAGCAGGGGGCGTTTGCTTGTTCTTGAGTATATCCTGGTAGCAATTGGCCAGCAGTTCATGAAGACTACTGAATCTTTTGATCCAGTAATTTTGAATTCCATCTGGGCCTGGCGCTCTCCAATTTTTCAGGTTCTTTACAGCTTCCATGACGTCGTCTCTTGTAATTGTCACTTCAGGCATCTCAGAAGCTTCCTGGAAGCTTTTTACCTCTTCCTCTATCCAGGGGGCATTATCTTGGTGATATGTTGGATGTTCCCATATATCTTTCCAATACAATTCGATGCCCTCAGGGTAATTGCATGGCTTCTTCCGATTTTGCCCAAGATTTCTATAAAACTGGCGTTCATTCTCCTTAAAACCTTGATTCTGCTCCCTACGCAGAGCCGCCTCATTATATCTACGCAATCGATTCGCATAAACTGCCAGCTTTTGTTTCAAGTTGTCTAGATAAAGTGTTAGTCTATCGATTAGTTCATGTTCCATCACTATACCTAGGTTTTGGACTATTATTTGATCGATCTTCTTCTTGGTCTTGTCTCGTGAAGCTTGAGGATTACTAATGTAATTTGAAATGATGCCAATGTTTTTCCGCAAGGTATTAATTTTCCTTTGGAGTCGTTGTTTCCATTGCGGTATCTTCGGAGAAGCCACTGGACGGTCATTTCTGCTTTTATCTCCTATTTTAATGCCATGCTCCATTAAAACTGTTTTGGCAGAAATATACAACCAATGAGGGATGTCCTGAAGGCCTTCTATAAGGGTTAAGTGCTCCTCAAGTACCTTGTTCATTACCTTGATTATTTTTACTATAACCCTATTGTATGGAATTCTTGGTAGTTTCGGTTCTTAGATTATTATTATTATTATTATTGAATTGAATTGAATTGAATTGAATTGAAGCCACTGGACGGTCATTTCTGCTTTTATCTCCTATTTTAATGCCATGCTTAAAATATTATTATTATTATTATTATTAAAATAAAATTATTATTATTATTATTATTATTACTATTATTATTATTATTTTTCCTTGCGGATTATCTCGCAGCTGCGGGTTGTTGATATTATTATTATTATTATTATTATTATTATTATTATTATTTTATTTATTTGTTTCACATGTTACATGGTGTTACAATTATTGGGGACCAAAGTAGGTCAACCAATAATTATGTAAATAAACTCCCCGCCAAAAGTATTGCAGCACTTATACATTTTTTGTTATTTTACCAGAAGTAAGTACCATCGTCCAGTTTTCCATAAATAAGGATAGGCTATGTTGTTATCTGTAATTTAATAGCAAAAGGATTAGATTTTATCTTATAATCCTGAGGAAACAGAAGGAATTAGGAATGGTATTAAGATAAGTTTCACTCCAAATTATCCAAATCCCATTCAGTGACCATTTGACTAGGTGAAATACACATCTCAAGTGATAATGAATGCTAGACGACAAGTTAGTGAAGTTACGGCTGCTCGTATCGTAGCCCTTTCCGAGGAAGGGTTATCTACACGTCAAATTGCTTTAAGGGTCGGCGTTCATTTCAGCTCCGTCTCAAGGTGTATGAAACGGTTTAGGGAGACAGGTAGCTACTCCAGAAGGCCAACAAGTGGACGTCCAAGGATCACAAACCCTGCCGATGACCGTTTCATTAGGCTACATGCACTCCGCCAGCGGAATTTAACTGCTCCAGACATTCAAAACCTCGTACGTGATGTCCGGAACCTCAGAATATCCACCAATACAGTCAGGAGGAGGTTGGTAGGTGCAGGCCTTCAGGCAAGAAAACCGGCAAAAGGCCCTCAGCTGACCGCACGACACCATATGCAAAGGCTTAGGTTTGCAAGGGATCATCAACACTGGACTGTAGAAGAATGGAAAGCTGTATTGTTCACAGATGAGACAAGAGTGGCCTTGCACAATCCAGATGGTCGAGATAGAGTATGGAGAAGGCGAGGAGAGCAGTACAGTCGGTGCTGTACAGTTGGAGTCACTCCTTTCGGAGGGGGGTCCATCATGTTCTGGTGTGGGATATCTTTTGAGGCTCGTACAGAACTTGTTCCTGTAAGAAGAGGCGCCATGACAGCTCAAAGGTATGTAGAGGAGATTTTAGAAGAACATGTAATGCCTTACATGCCCTTTATTGGCCCTCAGGCACTGTTAGTGCATGATAATGCCAGACCCCACATCGCCAGGTGTGTCAACGACTATCTGAATTACACTGGAATTCGAAGAATTGCATGGCCTGCGAGAAGCCCAGACCTCAACTGTATCGAACATTTGTGGGACACACTGAAAAGAAGAGTTCGACGTCGTCAACAAGCACCGTCAAGCTTAGAAGAGCTGGAGACTGCCGTTTTACAAGAATGGGATCAGATCTCCCAGGAGACCATTCAGCAGCTCTTCAATAGCATGCCAAGACGTATGGAGGCTGTGATTAGAGCTAGAGGGGGTTTGACAAGGTATTGAACCCAAAATCATTAAAAGAAAGTTACCTTTTATTTTTGTCATTAAAAGAAAAATTTTACTTTTTTTTTTTTTTAAGTGTTATTGATTTTTAAAAGGAATAAATTTTAATTTTCGTTGTATACCTTTTTTACTGTAATCACACAACCAATTAACTTTATTACAATACAAATAAAAAAAGGAAACAAGTTTATACAGGTGTTGCAATACTTTTGGCGGGGAGTTTATATTTAAAACTTTCGATCTATTTGATTGTCATAAATTTCCTGACTACTCTTGCAGTGCCCAACAATACTGACTCCTGCATTTTCACCATCGTTCTAGATGGAAGGTCCAGCTCTTGCAATGAAGACAGGGTTTCTTCTGGTATCAAGCCGTTGCTTGATATTATCAAAGGTAGAATGCGGCTTTCCTTTAAGCCATAAAGCTTCTTCATTTCTTCCGCTAATTCTAAGTATTTTCTTTTTTTTTCTATTACTACCTCATGTACATTATCGTCCGAAGGAACACCAATCTCTATTATCGACACCATTTTCCTTCCTTTGTCTAATATTAAAATATCAGGCCTATTGTTTTGTATAGTGTGATCCGTGATCATGGGATGATCCCAGAATATCTTGACGCTTTGCCTGGAGATGATTGGTTCCGGACGGTACTTATAATATGGGCAGTAGTAATCAATGAGCCCCATCTTCTCAGCTATGGCTTGATGCACTACCTTGGCTGCGTTGTTGTGCCTCTCCAAGTACTCCTTACCCGCAAGTATTCCACATCCCGAAGTGACGTGCTGTATTGACTCCGCAGTCTGTTTGCACAGTCTACATAAATCAGTGATATTCTCCCCACAAATATTTTTTCGGTACGCTCTTGTAGCTATCACCTGATCTTGGATGGCCAGCAAGAATCCCTCAGTTTCGGGAAATAAATGACCATTTATTAGCCATGTCAAAGATGCTTTAGTATTTATACCACTGTCTGTTAATGAATGGTAAAAACGTCCATGTAGTGGTTTGTTTTTCCATTCCTCTTTTAAGGTAGCATAGTCTGAGTCATTGCTTGGATTTTCAGCATTTAGTAGATTTAGAGCGGTATAATCTGCATCCAGCGAAAAGAATTATTATTATTATTATTATTATTATTATTATTATTAAAATTAAATTAGAAAAAATCATTGCCTATTACTTACTCAAAATGGGAATAGGTTTCCTTCTCATCAAATTCTAAAGACATGTCTGTATCATATTCAGATTGCACAAGCAAAGACATTGAAAAATGTGTATAGAACCCAGGAAAGAGAAGAATTTTACTTACAGCAGGTCTTACATGGTTTCTACAAATAATCATAAATGATACCTTCATTAGAATAACAAAATAGCACTAACATTGTCTAAATTTCTAATACAATATTTTTATACAAAAAAAAAAGGGTATAACTGCATATAATTGCAAGAATTCATTATTACATTTAATTACCTGGAGCATGCATCCCAAAATTTACAAGCAGCTACCTTATGAAAAAAAAGGCATTTTTCTTTTCCAGGCTGAGTTTCTAATGGAACAAGCATATCTTCAGGGAGAACATCAATTACTCCAGAGGCAAAATTTTGCAAATAATCTGTAATCCTTTTCTAAAATACAATTTTTATATCTGATAAATCACTTTTAAAAATTTAGCGCTAAAAAATTGAAAAATTAAACAAAATAGTGTAACACTTCTGGGGGTTAACACTATTTATTCAACAAAAATATAACAATAGTCAATGCCACACGAATTATAACAACTAAATATTAAAGCAGGTTACAAAAATTATCAATGTGTAACACAAATCATAAAGCTTGAGCTTCACAGTCAAGACAAAGACTAAGACTAATTGGTCCAGTAGCTCGCTTCTTATATATAGTCGCAAAAGGACCGGCATGGAAGGTTCCAGACCTGCGTGGATTGGGCTCAAAAATCTAGTCCCTAACACGTGCTCTGACGGTTTGTCCCGACCGCTAGTTTGTTCCAACAAAAGGTCTGGGATATTTAAGCATATGTTTTTATTTAACGATTTAACATTATAATAGTAATTAAAAAATATTTAATTAATTAATGTTATGTTTTAAATTAATTTAGAATTTGGTGCAATACACTTAAACTTACCAACCTATCTAGAGTACCTAGAAATTGACATGTTTTGATAAATATGAAAACAACATTTAGCAACTTTACAGAAAATACTGTTTTCTACATTTATATGTACTTCTTTTGGTTCGCCTCCATAAGCTATAGAGTATTTTAATCATTGCTAAACTTGAAAGTCCTCAGTACTCTTCCATTCATAATTGCTTATTTCTTTTTTAAGGGATCTGAGAAAAAAAAACCTAATTTCATCAATAAAGATTTTTTTTTTAACCTCTTTTCGTAAATATATCATGAAGGGGTATTTAGGGCTCATGGTAGATTAGTACTCAGTTTACAAATGTTTGTCTCTAATGCCTTTACAGAAACCTATAACAATTACAGTTCCACTAAAACCACCTAATATATATCAGTTCAAAATCTATTAGTTTGCAAACTAAAATATAATTGAATGGATCCGCCGAAAAACGTTCTAAGCGACAAAATTGCCGAAGTGGCACTTTTGGGTGAATGTATTAAAATATATAATAGTACGTCATAGTATGATCTAGTACTCCATTATGTAATTTTACATGTCTACATAACAGATCACACGAGAAAAAAAATTCACCTACAGAACTAACAATAACTTCAGACTATGATTTTATTTCACTGATTACCCAACATTCGATATTTGTCACTTAGAATGTTTTTCGGCGGATCCATTCAATTATTAAAGATTATCTTGGACCATATGGTTTTAAACAAAAAAACTACCGTAAAACGAGGTGACTTTGTGACTAATGGGGTGACTTTGTGACAAGCCTATTTTTCTACAGTTTTTGAATTTCCCTCCTTAAAAAGAATCAGGTTAGGCAATTCAGTGTACTTGTCAGTTGGTCAGTAATGTGCTGAAACCTACTGGCCACAAATGGACCTTTATAACTTCTTTCATTCCATTTATCATGGTGCTTTATTTCAAATTTTCAAGTAAATGAAAACAATCAAGCATATATGAAATAAAGCACCATGGTAAATGGAATGAAAGAAGTTACATGTGGCCAGTAAGTTGCAGCACATTACTGACCAACTGACAAGTACACTGAATTGCCTAACCTGATTCTTTTTAAGGAGGGAAATTCAAAAACTGTAGAAAAATAGGCTTGTCACAAAGTCACCTCGTTTTACAGTACTTTAAATAATTTAAGCATCACTTTTTTTTGTTTTCCCGCATTTACTCTTGAAAGAACAATAACATTTTTTATTGTAAAATAAAAGTTTTTATTTTTATTTTTGATATACGGCAATGCAAACATAATACTTCTTTGCATCTGATTTTATAATTCTCTATTTAGTTGTTATGAAAACTTCATTTTGATACAATCGTAACAAATAATTTCAACTTAATATGTATGCTCTAACAAACACTTAAAACACACTAACAAAACTTTCAAATGCGCAGTACACCTTTACTTATTAACAATAGACTGTTAGTTAAGCCATGTTGCATACACCAAAGAGTTGTCAATGTGTTTTAAATGTTGTTTGAATATACCTAACATAAAAGAAGAAATTATAAATTTTAATATAAATTTTTCGTGCATATATATATTTTAGGATTTTATAAACTCCATATTATTCTTTCTGAAGTCCTCAGCTTTTTAACAATATATTATACCGATATATTACTGTTTTCATTAATGGAAATTGAAATTTTAATCTTGACAAAACATTTTTTCTTTTCCTCTCCTAAAGGTCGGTGTAACATCATAGTGAAACTAAGCGCCTAACACCATATTTTGAGAAAACTGAAGTTAAAGTTGAATTTTGTGAAATATGATTGTATTTACTTCTATCGGTTTTGAAATATAATATATTTCACTTTGTCTTTTATATTATTCAAATATAAAGTAGCATGATTAACAAAAATGGCAATAGGTAATTTTTAAAAAATTATTGATTAAAGTTGTTTGGCAATTAGTTTAATATGGTTTTATACCGACCATATATGTTTATCAATCATTTTCATATTTCATATTTAGCCATTTCTTATTACCAGACATAATGTAAGACAGTTAAATTGTCCATATAAACAAAATCAAAGATACTTTATAGGAAGAAAATTTTCCTTCGCTATTTAAGCCCCTTCAGAACATTTCTATGATGATAAAACCTATCCGATATAAAATAATACTTTCCCAATAAACATGAAGAGTATAATAAAAGCCATTAGAGCCATTTGTAATAAAATCAAGAATAATGTAAAAATATGATAACATTTATGAAATAATGTTTCTTACATTAAATACCTAATTTCACATTTTTTTATTTTTGACTTAGCCTGATCACGCACGCAGGCATGCGCGCCCAAACACACACATACCATTTCACGAGGAGATCCCAAAAAGTGTATTTCTGTAGAAGTGGAAGTCAAAATTTTTCACAATCACAATGCTTTCCCTAACTTCATATTTCATACATAGATAAGTGAAAGTAATAATATACAGATCCAGGAGAACTGGTTGCCCAAGGCTCAGATTAGAAGATTCAGTCACTCATGAAGAGGAGTCTACTAGACACTACTACTTGGAGGTAACTGCACTTGATAAGGAAAAATGGAAGCCAATGCTGAGGCAGGCCAAGTCTCAACTTGGTGTCTAGTGCCACATAAAAATAATTCATTAAAATCTGTTGTATAGTATGTATCACCGAACTTTCACTTGCCTTTATAATTTAAGTAGAAATTGAGTTGGTTTTTAAAAACACTTAACACATTTAAAAATGCCACCATTACGTATATCAGCCATAGTCATTCAGACCATTTTTGACTATTTATAGTAAAAGGTAATCAATTGAAGTCTCTTTATGGCCCACATTAAATTCAATCTTAATTATCAATCTTTTTATGCTTAAGGCATTTTGGAAGACAACAGTGACATAATTTTCTGCTCTCATTTATTGACTTTAGCCTATTTTTAAATTTGATGTTGGTGCTGAATTTATTAAACCAAACTGTATTTACTAAAGCTTACTATAAGGATTTATTATCCCTAAATATTGATGAATCATCTCCAACACTCACTCTTTTACAGCTCCACATACAAAAGTAATAAAACAGAAAAAACCAAAACAACTGTTAATTTCCGTAAAATTGAGGAAATTTTTAGAACCGTTTAGGACAGTTAATAGTAATTCTCACAGGGTCACAGTTTTGGATCATTCTAAAAGATTCTAGAATGTTCCATGCAGACAACATATAAGGAAGCAATTAATTAGTTTGTCAACCTAGCTTTGACCAGCAAAGTGATAGTTAGGTGGAGTGGGGTACGAAGATCAATTCAATCAAGAATGCATAAGAAAGAGGACCCCTTGGAGATTTATTTATCGGGAATCGAAAGCTAAAATTAAATAAAGCTGATCAAAGATTTTTTTAAAATCATAAGAACATAATGAGTGTGATAGTATCACTGTCATTAAAACCTATCGAAATAGGCCATGCCCAACTGATTAATAGTCAAGGCGATTCAGATCCTATTCACAGTAATAAGCATTTCTTGTTGATACTATTGTGTTAGCCACATGAGTCAATATTTTCAACACAAAGTAGTTCTAAAGAGAAAAATGTACCTTTTTTTTCATCTCTTCTTCAACCACCTGCTGTTCTGCTTCAATTTTTTCAATTCTAGCCTTTTCCTTTTTTTCTTCTAGTTCTTTTAACAAGGCCTGAAATTTCAATATCATTATAAACAACTAACATATATGTAAATTATATATACCAATATATATTCATACATATATATATATACATATATACATACACACACACACACACACACACACACACACACACACACACACACACACACACATCTATATAAATAAAGTTGAAATTCTGTTTGTTTGTTTGTTTATTTGTTCTTTATAGAAATCCATACTGTTTGTCCTAAATTCTCCAAATTTCGCTCAGTGGTTCTTTGATACCAGGTGCGAACACCTGTCCATATTATAATTGCATAACTTCAGCTGATATTCTTTATCCTAATAAAAATCGTGAGTTCAAAAGCTAAAAAACAACGTCAAATACGAGCAGCTGAAACTCTCGACGAACATCAAAATAGGATTGAACAACAGAGGCTTTGACAGGCAGAACTGATTCTGCCCAGGAATACGAGGCCCGCCTTGGCTTAGGCAAGCCGATTTGCGAGAAGCTGAAACTGCAGGGCAATTTTCCAATTTGTTTGTTTGTTCTTTATAGAATTCCATACCGTTTATCCTAAATTCTTCAAATTTCGCTTAGTGGTTCTTTCATACCAGGTGCGAACACCTGTCCATATTAAAATTGCATAACTTCAGCCGATCTTCAGCTGATATTCTTTATCCTAATAAAAATCGTAATGATCGCGCTTAACAATGTTTTTTTTACGAAATCGACCGTTTCATTAGAAAAATGAAATTCCCCGGGTGAAACCGGGACATACAGCTAGTATATATATATATATATATATATATATATATATATACATATATATTACATCTTAGTATGTTAGTGACAAACATTATATGGAACATTGCAATGATGACATTAAAAAGAATCACTTAATTTGTTCAAATTTACAGGAATATTTCGTTTTTAACAATAAATGAGCACTAAATTTTCACCAATATTGGTTATCTATTTATTAAAATAAAAGTTAGAGTAAAATTGCCTAATAATATTGGCTGCTAAGCACTTCTTGTAGGTGAAAGAAAATGGAGTTAAATTTATATTTTCTGCAATATCAAATTCAAAATTTAACTGTTGTTACTCATTGTTCCAAATATGCCCCCAAACCAGTGTTTCTAATTTCTAAAACTAATCAATTTAAGTTTCGTAAAATTCATTTGTTGAATTTTAAAAAAATCTGGTGCGATGCGCGCAACACACAACTTTCACTTACCAACTTACTTAGATTAGAAATTGACATGTTTTTTTTAATTGCCATTTCTCAAAGTCACATATTTTTCCACATTCGTTTCTTATTTTTGTTTTTATTTGCTCTCTAAAGTAGACAATTTTTTTTATTATTATATAAGTTCTTATTTGCGATAATTCGACAATCCAAGCATAATACTCCAAGTCGTCAGATTTTATGAAATATACTTTTATATTTCATATAAATCATAAATTTTATGAAATATTAAATATCATTCATAAATTAAAATAATACTTGCAATTACATGCATCACACAACTTTATACATATACACAACTCCCAGCTTAGCATCGTACGATTAGCCTTAGTGGCATAAAGTGACGTTAAAACAAACAAACACAACTTTCACTTACCACCCTTCTTTTTTTTTTTTTTTACTAAAAATAGACATTTTTTTTTTTTAAATGGCATACTTACGTGCTACCAAAGAGGGAACACTAAACTTTCTTTTACAATGAAAATTGTTTTCTTTATTATTGGAAAGTGGGATCAGTAATTCAATAATTTAAGTTGGCCCCATTTACTCTAGAACTTCGTTTTATGAATTTTTTTTTTTTACATTTATATATTTTTAGGAGATATTTTTAGCAGACCCGACCACGCGTTGCTGTGGCTCAGTAGCTGTAATGAGTTGAATTAATAATATCCTATTCCTTTTAATACAGTCAAATCAAAATTCACTGATAAAGATAACGAAATTTCAGCTAATCTAAAAATCTACGGGATTTAAAATAAAACTTGACCCCAAATTTAAAATTGTTTGGTAAACAATTTAGAAGGGTTAAAGTTTTTATTTTTTACATCTCATATTTGACTGTAGTATGTATTAATGATCCATTCCTTTAGTGTATACTGGATTATTCCAGCAGAGGAGAGGTTAAATATAAATAACACTCATTTAAAAGGAACTAATAAAGAATATAGTTGCAATAGGCTTTAGTACAATCACAATAGATAATTAGAAAAAATGTAACGAATCAATCTTTTGCCATAATACATATTGATAAAATTTAAAATATAACACATGATGATATACCTACCTAAAACAAGTTATCAAAAGGTTTTTTGCTAAAACAAATAGATTCGATGGTTTCCCCACACATAATAATATTTTATTAAAGAATGCTTCATTAGGATTAAACATGTAAAGTTTAATCGAAATCGTTAGTGCTGTTTTTGAAAAAAAGGACGTTAGGATAAATCGCTCCCTATCTTTATTCAATTTAGATGAAATCTTTGCTGGCAAATACCTACCTCAAATACCTAATTTCAGTTTCATACGACAAATAGTTTCTGAGCTAGTCTGTTCACATGGGCATGCAACAGACTCACACACGCACGCAAGCACCCATAAGCACACACATGCACTTTTGGGGGACTTGGTTATTTGGACTAAGGGGACCCCAAAAGGTGTATTTTTGTTGAAAACAGGAAGTCAAACTTTTTCACGATCGCAATACATTCTCATGCTACATACTACATCTATAGGTAAGTGAAAGTAAAAATGATAAAACACACATGGCCCAAGAAAATGCCATGAGGAACAAGAATTAGTATCAGTAATATGAGTAGATTTACTTAGACTGCATGATAGTTTAACTATTGCTTCCCTGTCATCAAAGTAGCATATAAATTCTATCAAGCATAGGTATGCAAACAATTCTTTTTAACAATTAAGGGTTAATAAAAAAACAATGGAACACATTTACAAAAAGGAGGGGAAAAAAGGAAATATTAATGAATAAGAGCATTAATTTGTTTAAACAAAGTCATAACATAAAGATAAATATGGCATACTTCTCTAAGTAAGGTTTCTTCTCTAACACGTTCTTCCTCTTGTTGCCATTTTCTTAATTTCTCTTCTAACTCTTTCATTTCAGCTTCTTCTGCAGCCATCATAAGGGATTTTTCTTCAGCAATAAGTTTATCATAAGTTGGGGACATTTTTCTTTTTTCTTCTTCTGTAACAAAAATAAATATTATTACTGAATATTCAACCTTAAAAACAATATGTGCTAAATAATACTTAAAAAGTTTATATAGGGCCCAGCGCTTTTCCATACCAATTTAGGGCTGTTTATTTACTCCTTAACGAGGTAAACTAGGATTAGAAATAACAGTGTACTAAATAACACCACTGCCAGATCTGAACCCGGAGGATAAAGCAGAAGAGTTAACAGGGGAATTGATCATCAAGCATCGAATATCAGAAGGAGTCACGGAAACAACCTGGTTCTTGAAAAAGGACAACATGGAACGTATACACTTTAAAGCAGGAGCATTGTAAGAACTCAGAAAATAGGGCCCAAAAAGTAACCAAAATACAATAGTAGTACAAGAAGTAAGAGGGATGGGTTTCGGAAGTGTGGCGGGAAAGAAATTCACAGTTATCTACAGTGGAGCAAAGAACAAACATGATTTTCACACAGGTTTCTAAATATCTAACAAGTTAAAAAATTCAATACTGGATTTTCCGCCAAAAGGTTAATGGATATGTAAGCTCAAGATTGGGGAAATCATAAAAATACCTAGCATA
The DNA here is from genome assembly GCA_911387785.2 of Aelia acuminata. Classification (NCBI taxonomy): domain Eukaryota; kingdom Metazoa; phylum Arthropoda; class Insecta; order Hemiptera; family Pentatomidae; genus Aelia; species Aelia acuminata. The sequence goes on along the minus strand of OU426978.1, from coordinate 74,231,838 downwards.
ATTTTTGAAAACAATAGGGATCAGACACATGTTCTGCTCCAAGTGTTAATTTCAATGAATCCTCTTAAAAATTGATAACACACAGCTTACAAGTGGAATTTATGAATGAATTGTTGTAACCTAATTTTATAGTGTAGATAGATAGATAGATAGATGTGTTTACTTCTCACAATTTATAGATATTCACATACACATTACATATACATATAGTGTATAAATGTAAAGATAAATCTAATTTCTAGTTTTGCATTCATACTAAAAGAACAAATTTGCTCTATATATTTAATAATTTATGTATTCATTACATTTTTTACTTTCCTGGGCTTTTTAGACCCGGACTTATTATACTTTCTTTAATAAATTAGAATATTTTCATCTTGAGACGTAACACGTGCCCTCTTTGTCAATATTTAACCTGACTTAGGTACGGGTACGGGCCTGACACGGGTTATGCCAAGACTGCGTGCGGTTAATGGGCTAAGCGTGTGTGATTCACCGCTACCTATCCTTGGTATTTTATTCAAAACCGGTTCACACTCTTGCTGCATGTCAGTCATGTGTGACCAGACCTTTAACTGTCCATTCACCCAATAGGTCATCTAGGTCACCAATAAAACAAATGGTTTTATTAGAAGTCTTCTTCCGAAGAAAAAACAGCAGGTTCTGTACTGAGCTTACGAGTGGGTCCCAGCTTCCTCAATTTTGTCATTTATTTGAGGTGAAGAGAGTGGTAGAGGGATGGGTATGGAATATTCAGAGGGAGGTGGCAATGCAAGTTTTAAGTGGAAAGGAGCAGATGGGATCAAAGGAGGTATAGGGACAGGAGGGGATATAGGACAAGAGGGGGTAGGAGGGTGGAGGGAGGGAGAGATGTAGGAAGCCCACTTGGAATGTTGGAGGAAACAATAGGCAAAGGCGTAGTGGTGGCTAACTGTTCGGACGGTTTTCTAAAAATGCTAAAATTTTCAGTTATATTATCTGCCTGCACACTGATGTTTTTTTTTATTTTTCACAATAATGAGTGTAACAGATCATCTTTTTTCTTAGCCGCTAAATTTTTAAATAAAAGTTATTTTTTTAGCCTCCAGAAGACCTTTAATTTCTTTTTATTTTTTAATACTGGACAGATTTTAGAAAATGAATCCTGTTGCACTGAATAATTAACACATTTTAAGGGATTGAAACATTCTAAACCTTCTCACTTATTTTTACTGCAGTTCCAGGGTTCAGCTTAATGGAGAAATGAAAAACATCAGGGAACTACAAGACAATATTTTGTGAATTTTTGTGGTGGCAGGTATATAGAGATGACCCAAAGAGGCCTTGCTTTTTTATATTTTTTATTATTTCATTTATTTTTGTCTAAGTTATTTAAATTTCTTAGTAGGTATAAGGTATTTCCATTTCCAGAAGTATGAAAAAGAGGTACAGAGTAATCAGAAAACAGAGTGTGTTTCTGGTTTTTGAGGTTGATTAAGTTGGACTACTCCTTAAATATAAAAAAAAGAAAAAAACACTACAACCTTCTATTGCTAATTCATCTCTTTGTTGGGCCAACCTTGATCTTATTTTCTTTCTTCTCATCTTTTTGGCTTCTTTCCTCCATTCTTTATGTCTGAAACAATAAACAATGGCTACAACTGCATTATCAATTTTGTTCTCATTTTTTTAATAATGAAAACTTAATGAATAAAAAAACTCGGGAAGATCATCTCCATACATTTTCACACAGCTTTGTACTGATTAAAACCATCGACCTGAATAAAATTGATAAATTAGTTTAAATTCTTGACATTTATTATATTTTTACTTTCACTTACCTATATATGAAATATATAGTAAGTGGAAGTATTGCGATCGTGAAAAATTTCGACTTCCGGTTTTCAACGGAAATACACGTTTTGGGGTCCCCTGAGTCCAATTAACCAAGTCCCGCGAAATTGTCTGCCTGTGCGTGCGTGCGTGCGTGCGTGCGTGCGTGCGTGCGTGAACAGAATAGCTCGAGAACTATAAACCATGAGAACCTGAAATTGAGTATTTAGTGTATGTATATGCCTGCGATGTGACAGCAAAAATTTCATCAAAATTGCTTAAAGGGATGGGGTACTTTATTTAATAACTTTTTAAGTTTTTTCGATTTTCTCAAAAACGGCTCTAACGATTTTGATTAAACTAGTATTTGATCTATTTATATGCCCATGATATGACTGTGAAAATTTCATCAAAATTGATCAACCGGAGGGGGGACTTTACTTAATAAATTTTGTATAATTTTCACGTGTTTCTTTTATTTATTCAAAAACGGTTTAAACGATTTTGATCAAACTGGGTATTTGATGTATGTATATTCCAAAGATGTGATAGCCAACATTTCATCAAAATTGATCAACCGGAGGGGGGACTTTACTTAATAAATTTTGTATCATTTTCATGTGTTTCTTTTATTTACTCAAAAACGGTTTAAACGATTTTGATCAAACTGGGTATTTGATGTATGCATATGCCAAAGATGTGATAGCCAACATTTCATCAAAATTGGTCAAACGGAGGGGGCACTTTATTTCATAATTTTTTTCCAATTTTTACCTTTTATTCGATAATTTCAAAAACGGCTTAAAAGATTTTTATAAAATTCGTCATGTTTAATGAAAATTAGGTGTTCTTTAATATCAGGTAAGCTTTAGCATTATTAAAATGTTCTGAGGGGGCTTATATGGGGCAGTGGCCTTTTTTGTTTGTTAGTTTTTTTGTTTCCAATGAAGTACCTTTATTTTTGTTTATATAGAGAAATTAACTGTCTCTCGTTGCGCCTATAAATAAGAAATAGCTAAATATGAGATATGATAAAAATAAAGAAAACATAAAGAGGAGAAAAAAAGAAAAATATTCAGTCAACTCATAAAACTCGTTGAGCCCACGCATGCGGAGTACGCATTTAAAAACAGGCCATTGTTCATAATTATAGCCATTCTGTTAATTTGAGAAGCGGCAATTAACAAAACGCATTAATTTCTAATCTAAGTAAGTTGGTAAGTGAAAGTTGTGTGTTGCGCGCAGGCACCAGATTTTTTGTATTAGTTTTGCACTCATATCCAATTAATAACTAAAAATAATAATGTGTTTAGCAATTTCATTTTGTTTTAACGTGTTCCTTCCCAGTCAGTATACCATTAAGTCCCAATATACTTGGGTTTAATTTCACTAAGTTAGTCAAGAATAATGGGGCTAATTATTTCTTGAGGTGTCAAACGTCCCTCAATAGTTCAAACAAAATATTAGACAGAAGAAAGTTACATTTAGAAAGAAACACAATAAGCATCACTTTTTTTTTTAAGTCATCGGACTCTGACTCCTATTTCTTGTACAATTTTCTTGAGGATTTCCTAAATTAAAATCAAATCCATAATTAATGCATAATTTATAAAACTATGCAAGGGTCATTTATACCTACAAGAGATACATACAATTTTAACATAAAAGACTCAACTTTGTCAAGCCACTCAAAGATAGCAATCTTTTCCTTTAATCCTGCTATAGGTGTATTCTCTTACCAGGTGTGTAAATATGAAACCGGAATTCGCCAATGATAGGAGGTAGCAGTCAAAATTATTTTCTAATGAATAACAATGTAAAGATGGCAATGTCGATGTCAGAAACAGATTGTGGAAAACCACAAAAAGGTTTGGAGACACTGTTTTGGAAGCTTTGTTGGACGGGGATGAGCCTCATACACAGCAACAACTTGCAAATCAATGAAATGTGACACGCGACACCGTCTCCATTCGTTTGAAAGCCATTGGAAAGATCCAGAGGGTCAGAAAATGGGTACCTCACCAATTGAATGACAGGCAGCAGGAAGCTCAAAAAACCTCATGCCAAATGCTGCTCACCAGGTTCATAAAAAAGTCATTTCTACATCGAATTGTGAATGATGATAAAAAGTGGATTTACTTCCTAAGCATAAAAATTCCTAGGTAACTCCAGGTGAACCATCGGCATGGACTGCAAGACCAAATCGCTTTGGAAGGAAGGCAATGCTCTGCGTTAGGTGGGATAAGATGGGTGTTATCTGCTATGAGCAGCTGAAAACTGGGGAAACTGTTAATATGGAACACTACGTACAATAGATGATCAATTTGAATCAAGCTTTTCACCAAAAACGTCTCAAATATCAAGAAAGGACACTCAAAGTGATCTTACTCCATGACAATGCCCCATCATCACATTCGGCTAAACGGACCAAGGAATAGATCCAAACGTTTGGTTGGGAAATATTTTCGCATGTGGCTTACTCACTAGATTCTACTATTAGTACCTATTTGCATCGATGGGACATGCACTGGCTGTACAGCACCACTTGTTATAAAGATGTATGAAATTGGCTAAGTGATTATTTTGACTCAAAAGAGGAAGGATTTTTATGGTGGGGAATCCACAAATTGCCTGAGAGATGGGGAAAAGGGATGGATAACGAAGGACAGTTTTTCGAATAAAATAGTATTTATCATTTTTACACAATAAACTCTTATTTTCTATTTGAAATATTCTGGTTTCATATTCGCACACCTGGTACTCCCCCATTTTTACTTTTTGAGAAGAATATATATACAAAAGCCAATCTGTAGTTTAAAATGTAACGTAACTTCACCAGACTGCGTTTTATCCAGATGCTATTGGAAATATGTATGAAGAAGTTTCTGTTGTTCCAGAAATATTGATAGAATAAATAACTATTATTTTACAAAAGGGTATACCAAGTTTTTTGAAATGGTCAAATCTACAGGAAGAAAATATAAACAAATTTTTTTAAATTCAATTCCTTTAATTTTTAATTAACTGACTGAGAAATATTTCAGGCGTTTTTGCCTATTTTGAGTAAGCTAACATTTATATCTTAAAATGTATAACAAATGTTTGAGACAGATACACAACGTTAGAAACTTGGTTATTTAAGCTCAATGAACCACAAAACATTTCTTTTTTTTTTTGTTCCTCCCCTTTATCGCCTTTTAGGCTATACAGGGTTTCCCGGGCCAGGGGAGAGGGTGGGGGATTGATGCAGAAATTATTAAATGTCCCCTGGCTCCGGGTTTTGAACTTGCTATCTTCTGGTTCCCAATCAGTATTTTCTAACTTCTTGTTAGCCCACTTGGCCATCCCGCCACCCCAAACCACAAAACATTATTTTCAAAATATGTACGTAAAACATGTAGGTATATACACAGATTTGAAATAATTCATAATCACAAAATTTTCGCTTACCACATATAAGATATTTGGTCTTGCATCATAGGCCTGATGTAGTGTTTCCAAGTTTAATTTAGAATTTTCCAGACCAAATTGGGATTGTTCCAAATCAAATTTAGCACTTTCTAAACCAAATTAGGATCACACGTGAAAAGGCGACAAATAATTGCCCATGGGAAAAACACGGATTTTCTTAATACAAGCCAGAAAAATAGATTTGGCTATTGGATGCTTATCCTCCATAAATATCGAAAGAAAATGAAGTGTTGTGTCAATAAATCAACTTACACCACGATTTGCTGGAAATTTATTGAACTTACAAATAATCACACTCAATTGTAGTATAATAAGCACTTAATTTACATTGGGGTCATTTGTGGTCTAGTTGCTAGCATTGCAGCCTACTGTTATTCCTTTAGAAGACCATCAGGTTATGACTAGGATTTTTATTATATATCTCATTTCTGCTGCAGTAACTTGACTTGCATATTTCTTGAGCAATGTCCAAGAAGCTAACCAAAAATACAGTTCAGCTTCATTAAATTGGTTTAGCTTCATAATTTGGTTACTAATGAATTTTTTGATCCCCCATCAAAAATTATAATTAAAAAATATGATCTTTTTCAGAAGAAGTGTGAAAGATAATTTTAACCCAAATTGGTTATTTTAATCTTAACACACATAACATATGTTATAGAAGCAGGCATGTTCGATAAAAATAAGTAATCATTTCTAGTCATTTGTTCTTTTGTGTGTGGGGGGGGGCTTGTGTATAGGTGAGCACTGTGCCTGTGTGTGCAAACATACTTGCTCAGAAATGATAAATCGTACAAAACTTGAATTAGGTATTTGAGGTAGGTATATGCCGGTGATTTGACAACAAAATTTGTCATAATTATTCTAGGGTCAATGTTTTCAAAATTGAGTTTATGTAGGAGCACTTAATCCCAATGACTTTTCTCCTCTTTACGATATCTCAAAAAAGCTCTAACAATTTTCATTTAAATTGCCATGCTTAATCAGAAAAAGTATTATTACGAGTATATTTACTTTATTTGAGTATACTCGTATTTTCACTTACCTGTATATGAAATATATAGGGTAACTGTACCAATAGTTGACAGTGCTCCAATAGATGACATTTCGTACAAAAAGTGTGAATAATAAGATTCATGATAGATTGTTTTAGTTCAAAATATGGCGGTAATTTCCCGAGTTATACTAGTTAGCTGTACTGCCATCTGCATTAGTGTGATGAAAACTGAAACTGATTTGTGAGAGGTTATAATGGAGAATTTCCTAGTGGCCTCAACAAGTGGTTTCTGCTTCCCTATTTCATTAGTGTGGTAAGTCACATTAAATAAGCTTTTTAGTTCGTTTATTTGTGTTAAATTATTTTTTAACTACTTTCATGATATTCATTAAGATCAGGGGAATCATTTGATATCCTTTTCAATTTATTTATACAATGTTTTAGGGCTTAAATGTGGGTGTCAACTATTAGAACAAAAATTAACCCTTAATTTCAATAGTTGACATCGATGTCAACTATTGGTGTTTTTTACTCTGATGAAACTGATAGTTTATAATAATTTGCTTGACTTGAAAAATATCTGGGTTTAATATCGGTAGTGGAATTACTGAACTAGCTCCACCCTAACCAATGTTCGACAGGGGTGTCAACTATCCGTTAAAACGTGTCAACTAGTGGAATATTCTGTTTCTAAAGTTGACATCGTGTGTGCTAATAGTTGACACCCATGCATAGCTCAGCTTTATTTCACATAATCTTGTTTTGCTCATTTTTTAAATTAAGTAACAATTGTAGGAGTCGGGAATTTTAAATATTTCATTTTATTAGGGAATAAGATATATCGTAAAGTTAAATAGTTGAATGGTTTCACTTATAATAATTATAGATGTTGTAAATAGTTGTTGTAAATAAATGTTGTAAATAGATAAAATGTAAACAGTTGTTAGTTGATAGAAATAGTTAGGAGGGATTAAGGAGTGTGTAGTGGGCTACTGGCCAGGGGGTATAGAGGATAATATTACTTTTTTGATTCAAGGAGTAGATGATTTAATGGATCTGTATTTTTTTTTTCTTAATTTCTGTTTTTCCATTAAAATTTAATATGTTATATCATTACTCTATATTTTTTTTGTTCCGGTTAATTAATGCCCTGTAAAGGTGACCCATTCCAAAGCACTAGAAAGAAGAGGCCAGGCATGATTTTTATACTTTTTACTTTCACTTACCTATATATGAAATAAATAGTAAGGGAAAGTATTGGGGTCGTGAAAATTTTTACTGTGTCTGTGAGTGTGTGAAGAGACTAGCTTAAAAACTATAAACCGTGCGAATCCGAAAATGGGTATTTAATGTGTGTATATGCCCGAAATGCGGCAGTAAATTTTTTATCAAAATTGGTCAAACAGAGGGGATACTTTATTTAAAGAATTTTGTCTAATTTTTACGTTATTTTTGAGGAAGATAGTAATGAGTACCATAATGAGATAGTAGTAACCATAGTAAGATAGATCTAGAGATAGAGATAGAGTAAGATAGAGTACCATAGTAAGATAGATCTAATCGGTGAGTTATAGTGTAGTTGGTTCCAGAGTGGCTAATATTAAACACATTATTTCCTATTATTATGTCTGATAGAAGGAGTTTCAAACAAATATCCAAGGATGAAAAAGTTAAAACAGTGGCATTTTCTGAGGCTGGACTTTCTTCGCGGGAGATAAAAAAGAGAGTGAGGTGCAACCGGTCCACTGTGGTGAGAATAATAAAAAAAAAAAATCCTTCTTAGGGATCTTCCGAGCGAAAGAAAGGGACTGGAAGGAAAAGGAAGACAGGTGAGCGTATAGATCGCATGATGATGAGATTATCATTAGAAAATTGCTTCAAAACTGCAAATGAAATATCTAGAGATCTAGCACATAGCAATTTAGCATAGTAAGTCGAGAAACAGGCTTTTGTCTGGCCATGGCAGCGTGGAGATCCCGTTTTCTGTTAAAAACTGCTTTACCGATCCAAACAAAAAAATGGTAAAGGTAATAAAAACTTATGCATCTTACAGCTCAGACATTTTTTTAAATTAATAAATAATTAACTTACCGATTAGGCACTATGGCACTGAGCACAATCATCTTGAAAAAAGAAATCTCTGCAGTATGTAACGTGGAAATTCATTGAGGGAATAAACTCAATTTAAATTTTTTTTATATTTTTCTACATTAATCTGTAATCCCATTTATAAAGTTTATCTGGCCAATTCCAAAGTAAGAAAAACATCCTCAGACCATCACACTTGCCAGATGTTTCACTGTTTCTAACATACAAGATTCGTCAAATCTTTCATTTGACCAACATCTTACGTATGGAGCACTGTCAGAACTGAAGATGTTGAATTTACTTTAATCCAAAAACACCACTTTCCTCCAATCATTAGTCATCCAGTTTTCAAAATTCCGCACCCAATTTCGGCGAGATTGTTTCATTTTTTTGTTAAGAAATGGCTTATTGGCTGGTTTTCTTGCCCATAAACCTTTTTCTCTTAATCTTCTACCTACTATTTCTCGATTTACTTCTGCTAAATTGCTATCTGCTAGATCTCTAGATATTTCCTTTGCAGTTTGTAAGCGATTTTCTAATGATAATCTCATCTTCATGCGATCTAAACGCTCACCTGTCTTTCTTTTCCTTCCAGTCCCTTTCTTTCGCTCGGTAAGTGCCTGAGAAGGATTTTTTTTTTATTATTCTCACCACAGTGGACCGGTCGCACCTCACTCTCTTTGTTATCTCCCGCGAAGAAAGTCCAGCCTCAGAAAATGCCACTGTTTTAACTTTTTTATCCTTGGACATTTGTTTGAAACTCCTTCTATCGGACATAATAATATTAAATAACGTGTTTAATATTAGCCACTCTGGAACCAACTAAACTATAAGTCACTGATAACATCTATCTCTAATGCTAGTAGGTAAACAAATGATATCCCTTAATTGTATACTCATTTCGGATTGAAAAGATAACAATCATAGGTGATGCAATTTCTATGACCACGACTGTATATATGAAATATAAAGCAAGAGAAAGTATTGCAATCATGAAAAATTTTGACTTCTGGTTTTTTATCTTTTATCTTAAGTAATCCACTTACCTGCAATGATTAATTTGAATTATGGAAACTGTAGTTTGCCAGAAAATTTAATTAATACTTATACTGTCATAAATTGTATTATTAGCATTAAATATAAAATATGTGTCTAGTGATTCATTTTATTTAATTTAAATACAGGGCATCAATGTTCTATATTTTACTTTTAATAAAATTAGAATAATAAAGTAATTCCAGATTCCTGACTGTTACTAAAATTTTTATAAGATTTATTATTAATGCCTATCATAGTATAATGAATGAGTATTTATGAGTTTGGAATGTTTTCGAAAATAGCTAATAAGAGTGTGAATAAACATTTATCGTAAAAGATAATATTATAAATTGGTGTAAAAGAATAGTGTCGGAGGGACCCTTCAAATAGGAAAATAATTATCAATAATAGAAAACGATTTTTATCAAATGAAATAATTCTACAATTAACCAACCATACCTAAATGATTTAGATATTCGTAATATAATAAAATATATAATATATAAGTATATAAGAAAAGATTTAGATTTAGTTGAATCTTAAAAATAACTTTTATGTTCCACTGTACTAATAACTTAGTGAATACTTGATAAAAATAAATTAAACTCACATTAATTCCTTATCTGATAAACACTATATATCTTAGCTTAAATTAATAATCCCCAACACAAACAAAAAAATAATTCAAACAGACAATAAAACCTCAATTATAACACATGCTAAAGTTACTGTTTGTGTTAACAATAGATACAATATATATATATATATATATATATATATATATATATATATATATATATATGCCCGGGTTCGATTCCCGGCGGAGCCAAATCTTTTCTCTTCAAAAATAAATTATTTAAAATATATATATATATATATATATATAAAATCTTGAAAAAATTATATATACACACAAACCAATCACTGAGAATGGAGGCCAAGAGCTAATGCAATTTAAACATTTATAAATATGTATATTTAAAGGACATTTTCTTTTTTTTTTTAATAAAAATTGTGGGATTAATAATTCAGTAAGGCTGAGTACCCTCCCTAGAGAATAGATCATTGCATAATTTTAATTCTATAGTTGAATACATACTTGCCCATTATCTAACGTTTTCAGGTATTCTCATAAATAAAATATTCAGGGGAATAAACTAACCACATTTCGTACTAAACAGGATTTTAAATTCAATTATTTACTGAGGCATTGTAAACACATAAAAAAATGTATATGCAAATATAAATAAATTACATGTGAATCGAAATTAAATTTGTGAATACATAAATAGTTATACAATCTAATGCCACCCAATGGTAGCATACCGATTATTACTTAAATATAATCAATATAACCTACGAATGGTTATAAAACCGCTATATTATATAAGTTCCAAAGACATCGGGGCCATTGAAAAATTGGATAGATACCTAACTATATAACTTCCTTTCTATGTAATACAATTTTTATTCCCTCTTTGTTTTATTATATAGATTTCTTTACGTTTGTAGTTTCTTAAAACCAAATTCTTCCTCAAGCCTTTTTTTTCCACACTTTCCTTTCCTTCATCTCTTCCATTAATCCATGTCCAGCAATATGTGCATCTATTTTATTTTTGGGCTTCCCCATTCCCTTCTTCTATCTGCTTCTCATCCCATTATCATTTTCGAAATTCGACTGGAATCCCTTCTTTTTAAGTGGCCCTAACACTTTAGTTTTCTTTTTCTCTTACTTCTAATATATTTGTTTATTATTTTTACTTTCGTTCATTCTCTGAATTAGTTGCATTGCTCTACCCTCTATCCTTCAGAAATCCATCTCTGCTGTAAAGAAACCTTTTTTTCTTACTCTGTTAGTGCAGATATACCCAATAAATATTCAGGTGTACATTGCTGTAATTTTCGCTCCCCATAATTTTCCCAGTTCTTATTTCATTTTCCCGTTTTCGTAGTAGTCGAATTGATATGATAACATCTTGATGAATAGGTGAGTTGGGGTAATTGAGTACATAACTAGGGGTAATTGTGAACAAAGAGCGAAAATGTTCTATGTAGGTTAGATATATAACAGGCTATGGAAATCATTCTTAATGAGGGTTTGGATTCATTTAATAGTCACTGTTTAAAAAGTAGCCGTTCCCTGTTACCCTCTACCTTATGGGGTAATTGTGAACGTGTAAAATAAGGCCATCAGAAAAACGGATTTCTATGTTAGACGTGTTGGAAACTTTAATAACATGTTTATAAAAAAGTTAAGGCATAAACATTTGAGTTTGAATGCTTTGCATGGTCCAAGTGGTAACAAGAAGGTTAAAAAATTTTAAACCAACAAATTTCGTTCCCAATTACCCCACCTGACCCTGCACTTACACTCTTTTCCTTTAGGGCTCTTTTTGTTTGGAAAGCGCTCTAGTGTAAAGTCCGCTATTGACTTCTCCCAAGTCTGCCAAGGGTTTCATTTACATTCGGCAGTGGTAGGTGTCTATTCGCGTCACAGCATTGAGCCCTCTAAAGTCTGTATAAAACCTATACCTTGGTTCCTCTCCTGGAGCCACCTTCTTCTTTACTATGACGGTTGGAGCTGACCATAGACTAGTAGAAGGCTGGATCACTCCTTTCTCTAGGAGCTCCGCAATCTGCTCTTTCACGTAGGTCAAATGCTATGTGGCTTTCAGTAGGGTCTAACAGCAATTGGACGAGCATCACCAGTATCGATAACATGCTCGACATAGTTGGTAAAGGTTGATTTTCCCTTTTCACCCATCGTTATTCCCTTTCTGTGCTCTTCTATGACGTTTAGCAGTTCTTGAACCGCTCTTTCTCTTGGAACGGTTCTCGACTGGATCATGCTCGTTTGCTTCGCCCTTTTTGCATAGGCGCCGTACATGCCCGAACTCCCAGCAACTTAAGCATTTGATCTACGGGCATTTTTCAAGGAAATGCCCTTCCTGTCCAATTATGCGACAACATTCGCCTTTCCACCGCTGACAATTACGCATCCAGTTTCCATGCTCACTACATTTGGGGCTGGGCGATCTGGGTATGTTCTCTTTTAACCTTCGATCATAGTAGGGCCTTTTTTAGAGCACAACTCTGCGGATCACCGCTCTGGCTCCTTCTCGTTGTTCTTCTGAAGGCAAATCGTCGATAGGGAATGCCGGAATACCCGCTTCCTCACAACGATCTGCATAGGTGCAGATCTTTCTTCACTTCTCTTTTCAGTTTTAATAAAGTCCCCATATATTTTTTTTTTGTTCCCATATTCACTAGAAGGACTCTTTCCTTGGAGAATCTTTTTTTAAAGATGGCCTTTAAATCTTTACATGCCCTAAATTCGGCCCCATGTATTCTGAGAAACCTTTCTGCGGTTCCTTTCATATTTGATAAGAACACCTTCTTCCTATCATCATCATGCCATCCACTACTCTTTCAAAACGATCTAAATACAATTTGGCATCGCCAGGCTTGATGCCATCTCCTGAGCATTCTGGAATCTCTTCAGTATATAGTCGGTCGCGAACTACAGACGGCACCTACATATTTTCTTTAAAAAATGTGAAGAGGGAAAAAAGAACATCTAGTATCATAACATAATGTATTCAAAGATAAAACAAAGTCAAATTAATATTTGGTCATCAAGCCATTGGCTTTTATCACCTCACTTTTCCTTTTTGGCATAGAATTCTCAAGTTTTGAACAAATGTCTTTGTCTAATGTTTCCCACTCTTCTTTTAAATACAAAAATAAGTTGTCTTTTTTTGTAGGGTTACGTTTACCAACTGCATTTTTATTTATGCATACCAACTACATTTTCAATTTAGACCTTATGTGCTCAATGGGATTGAGATCTGGAGACTGGAGGCCAGTCAACCACTTAATGTTGTTGTTTTTCGAATCATTATCTACTTTTGCGTGAAACTTGGCATGGATCATAAATATTTTGAAAAACAATGTTTTTTCTGTCATCTGGTATAGATATTTATACTTTTTTGATTTAACATGGAAATATAGGCATCGCTATTCATTCTTCCTTCACATAAAAACATTTCTCCAACACCTCAAGTCCCCCTATTGCCCCAAATCATTATATTTCCTCCATCGTGTTTCACAGTATTGACAACACAATCTGGATAATAGGCTTCGCCATTCCTTCTCCGTACGAAAACAGCACCAGGAGTTCCGAAAATCTGTACAAAATTCGATATTTTTATGAATTTTTAAAAATAACTTTATTCGTATATTCTAAATTGATTTTAGAAAATTTTGGCCATTTTTAATTTCTATTTACATGAATTTATTTATCATAAAGTTGCTTTCATCTAACCAAACCATTTTTGCCCAGTCTTGAGCAGTCCAGCTTTTGGTGAAATTTTGCACAGGTAAGCCTCTTCTTGCGTTTGGCTTAACTAAGCCAGAGTTTCTTTCTACCCTTACAGCCTTTCAGACCATTCTCCGAGCAGAAATGTCAACAGAACACAAGGTTTTCATCTCTTCAGCCAGCTGTTTCGACGTTTTCTTGCGATTCTTAAGAGATGTTCTCACCAAAAACCTATCCTAACGTGTTCCTGTTATTTTATTTCTTCCTGTTCTAGGTAGAGAGGAAAATGTTTTATGTGTCCGATGTCGAAGAAGAGTATACTGAACAGCACAACGAGAGCACTTCATAGTTTTTGCTATCTCCGATTGGCTATATTCCGATATATACCTACTATATATACGCTATATATACCTTCCCCGACAAGATAAAACAGTTTTTGACCATTCGATCTCAATTAGTTCTTTCACTTTGACCATTTTTAATCATAAACAAAAAGAAAATTTAATTTTTTTATAATGAAATAAAACAAAACCCTAACTGCAATAAGAAAGCTAACACTGTGCTGGGAACTTTTGTTTAGATTTCATTTTTTTTTTTTTTCTAGAGTATTAATGAGGATTTGGGAATTGTAAATAATACATTTAAAGGATCCATTTTTGTCAATACAATAAGTTTTGGGAGCCAAAGTGTATACAGAATTATTAAATAAAGTGAGATAGACAATTTTGCAAGGTGCCTAATACTTTCGTCCAAGGCTGTAAAAAAAAAAAAAAAAAAATGTATGGTCAAGTTTTACTTTTATTAGGAACAAACATTACACACTGGTACATTTTTCAAAATAATTACCAAATTATTATAATACACAATTTTCCAAAATTCCTAGAGCATATTATTAAATAATAACAAAAAATAAATAAATTTATTTATGCAGACCTACTTAGTTTCATTAACCTGCTTAAGATAGATAAAAATAATAATATTTATATTTATAATAGGTATTAAAATAATAAAATAGCGAAAATTGTATGGCATTACTCAGTTATCTGTGCGACATCAGCCGCTGCTCTGCATCATGTGCACGGATCCTTTCTAATTTACATTTTACAACCATTCTAACGTGTTGCCCACTTGGCCATCCTGCTACCGGCTATTTACCTCAGAAATTAAATGAATTTAAGTACGGCAGAGTAAACTAGCCTATGGATATAGGCCTCAGAAAGAGCCCGAGCAGTCCTAGACAGAGGGGGGAGGGTGGAAAGACCAACATAAGGATATTTTGAAAATTTACGTATGCGAGAGCTAACTAGGGATGGTTCGAAATTGCCGGAACGGCTCCACGGAACCTAATACGTGCCCGGAGCTGTTAGGAACAGTCCAAATGGATGCCTTAACGGCTCCGGTCGGAGCTGTCTGCTTTCTCCGTCCTTCACTAGACTCTTGGGAGCTGGAACCGGAGCTGTTAGAGTACTAGACTAGTTCCGAGACTAACTCCGACTCGGAGCTGTTAGCATATTAGTTCTGAGGCTCGTCGAAGCTGCTTATGGTCGTTCAGCAGACTCGCACCTCTTCCCTATCCACTTGGCTCTCTTCGGAATGGAACCCAAGTGCAAATGTTCGTTAAATTAGTTTCGAATTCTTGAGTTGACACTTCAACTTATTTTTAAGCCAGCATATTATGGTTATCTAAAAAGCGATCTTTTTATCTTTGTTTTCGTAACATCACTGTCTTCCATTTGTTTACTCAAAATTATTGTAATATATTTAAAATAAAATAAATACACAATTTCAATTTTTTCTAATCTATGATGTTTAAAAAAAATAATATGTTAAAAATTACTTAATGATGTATTATATACATTTATTTAATATTGTTTTTTAATTTATTCAATATTCTTTTTATCTAATTATAAATTAGATAATTAAAGATTATAAATAACGATTTAATTTTTATTTGCAAAAATTAGAAATAATAAAAATGTTTATATGATAACTTGTCATTCTTTACATTATTAGTTTTTAAACATCATTATTATTTAAATAATATGATAATATATTATATTATTATAATATTATATTATACCGTGGGTTCGTTTCCTGCTTATGTTCCTTGGAGTATAAGAG
Source organism: Aelia acuminata (assembly GCA_911387785.2). NCBI lineage: Eukaryota > Metazoa > Arthropoda > Insecta > Hemiptera > Pentatomidae > Aelia > Aelia acuminata. The sequence goes on along the minus strand of OU426978.1, from coordinate 74,215,993 downwards.
TTTAACTTTGGAAAAGGAGGAGATAGAGGTCTACCTACACTGGTGGAATTGACTACCAGAACTGTTAGATGGAACTGGAACGGTTAAGAAAACCTAATACGCAATCGGAACTGGAACGGTTGGAGCTAATACGTCATTTAAACGTTCTGTAACATCCCTAGAGCTAGTGATGGGCTTAATAGTGAAATTTCGATAACAGGTTATCCAGTAACTGTTATCGAGTGATAACAAGTTCCTATAACAGGTGATTTTAGTAACATATGCTACTCTGCCTATTGGCTTTATATCAGTAGCGGATCCAGAAATTTTCTGAGGGGGGCGCATTTTTTTTTAATTTTTGGGTCATAAAGGACCTAATTTAAAATATTATTGCAAATTTAAGTAGTTTAAAAAATTATTAAAGATAGCCCTTTTTATAAAGAAAAAAGGGGGGGCGCCCCTCCTTTATTTCTGCCTATTGGCTTTATTTATCATTAATTCTATAAAATATTTAGATTATGGAGGGACTTCAAATTGAATTAATTTGGCATTTTAGAAAATTTGCTTATATTACAAAATACAATAGTATAAAAAATTTCAAACAATCTGGTGCGGTGCACGCACACAACACTCCAAAACCTAGGTTTCCTTTGAAAACCGGAAATCAAGATTTTTCACGATCGTAATACTTTCCTTTATTATATTTCCTATTCAGGTACGTGGAAGTAATAAAAACTTTGTTTTTCCAAGGACATGGAATAAAAACTTTGTAGAATCAAAATCTCTGGCACATTTTTGAAATACATTTTTATAGTACATTTAAAAATAAATAAATAACCATTAACAAAACTAACAAGTTAAATTACTCAATGATAAAACTATTTTGATTTAAAAACATTAATTGTTCTATGTGATTAGGGGAGAGACGTGTTCTTCTTTCACTGATGATGTTCCCAGATTTAGAAAAAACCCGCTCGCAAGGCACTGATGTCGCCACAACATTAAATTTTTTCTTCACTAGTTGAGTGATTAGTGAGTAAATATGTTGATTCTGTTTGTACCAAATTAAAGGATCTTGCTTTCTATTAAGATGTGGTGCACTAATATACCGATCGAATTCGGCAATTGCTGAGGCCCTCGCAGTTCCTCTTGGAACAGCTTGCGTAACCAATCTATCAAATTTCTCCCAAATTGGTGATGGGTTACTTTCGGTTGGCACTGTTTCGGCATTTTCCTCTGTGTCCATGACATCTTGATTTGTTTCAGATATAATTTTTTCTAAATTATAAATAAAATCTTTTTTCATTTGTTTCGCCTGCTGCTGTAAATTCATTGTATGGTAGCATCTTATATCTCGGATCCAGAATGGTTGCAAAACCAATCGTTTTGCTATGTTCTATATTTCTAAATTTTAAAGCGAGAGAATTTCTTCTTTCAATTTTTCAACCATCCAGTGAAGTCCTTGGGCGAAAATCATTACCTGACTCCCGGTTAAATACTTCTCCCCACTCATCTGCCGTGAGTGAAATTTCATCAAATGGCTCCAAAATTTTGCATAGATTTCTGCAGATATGCCATTCTTCCACGCTCAATTGCTCTATATGTTTTGTATGTAGAAGAGCTATGTTCATTTTTATAGGATTTTCTAGCTCACAAAAACAGCGAAGCATAAGGAAAGTGGAATTCCATCTGGTTTCCACAACTTGTATCAGCTTTTTCGGTTTTTCTATACCTAAATTTGATTGTGTTTTTAAGAGTATATCAGTGCTGGGTGTACTCCTTTTAAAATGAGCAACTATGGATCTCACTTTGGTTAATAAATCCGCCTGACTTTTAAGCCCGTCGTTAACTATTAGGTTTAGTGTATGAGGGAAGCAAGGAAAATGCTTTCAAAGAGCATAATCTTTAACTGCACTAACCATGTTTGGAGCATTGTCTGTAATACAAAAAGATATTTTATTTCCCAGTCCCATACTACCAGTAATTTCTTTGAGTGCAGCTGCCACATGTTCACTAGTGTGTGAGCCCGGTAGAATTTAGCATGATAGCAATATAGATTTTAACTTGAAATCATGAATGAAATGTGCTGTGACAGCTATGTAGGGATCGATGTTCCTAGATGTCCAAGTATCTGTAGTGATGCACACACTTTTGACGAAACTCAACAAATGCCGTGTAGCTGTTAAAACTTTATCATATTCAGCTGGTATTAGACTTTTCGCAATTGTCTTTCGGCAAGGTAATTGGTAGGAAGGGTTTGATTCTTTCACGAATTTTCTAAATCCGTGGTCTTCCACAATTGAAAAAGGTTGTAAATCTAAATAAAAAAGCATTAAGAGCAGATGATCTCATTCCTTCTTTTTGCTTTCTGTTAGTTTTTTTGGCGGAGGGAATGAAAGTATTGATGTTTGAAATGAAATTCTTGAGGGCATTTCAATAAATTGATGAGCACTAGCAAGGGCGTACCCAGGATCAAAAGTAGGGGGGGGGGGGCAAGCTATGGTCGTTCAGGTTGTAACACCTTACCGCGGAATAGGTGAATGAAACCAAAATTATGTATAATTATAGCAGTGCTTTATAAACCATGTTCTTACAATTATTTGCTTGAAAAAAATGTATTCTATTATTGCTTCCAGTCTTAAAAGCCTAAAAAATTATTGCTTCCAGCCTTCCAGGGGGGGCAATTGCCACCCCCCCCCCTGCCCCCCGCTGGGTACGCCCATGAGCACTAGAGAAAGGAGTATTTAAAGAGGAAGAGGCGATATCTGAAGAAGTCGGAATAGTGGGGGAGGCTGTAGAAGTAGATGGCTGAAAGGTAAAATTGGACAAAGAAACAGTCTGTGCTCTCACAACATGATCAGAACTCGATGAACTACTTGAAAATTTTGTTAAACTTACAGTAGGGTGTTTGCTTGATATGTGTTTTTTAAAATTTAAAATCAAACTTTTATAACTCAGCACCTGTCTACACATATCACATCTAGCATTTTTTTTCTTTATCACAAACTGTAAAATAAGCCCACAAATAACTTTTCACTCTCTTAGCCATATTTGCAAAATGTAATACAATATACGACTAATATTATTGAATATATTAATATTGAAAATAAAAACAACAAAGTCAATCTGGAGCTAATATTTCAAGCTACGAAGTTTATATTATTGTTGCGGAAATGAGTTGACTCTTAGTAAGAGGTCAGGAGCTCACTAGCGCTGCTGACGCTTAAAATTAAAATTGCCAGATTCTTTTGTTTCCAACACTACCTTACCTTTTAATTGTATCAATAATTACTAATAGTAATTCTGCATTAATTATAGTAATAAATAATAACTCATAATAAATAATAATTAATCTAAAAAATTACCTTCTGAAATAAGGGATAATAGAAATAAAAATAAAAGTCATTCGATTTTAAATGGCAATAATTATAAATTTTATTGAAATAGTAATTCAAGTAAATAACGAATCTTAACTTAACTTATACTTTTATAAAGTGATGAATTTAATTTTAATCAACCAAATTTTACAAAACTAACACTTCTACACACAAAACTAAATTAATCTCAATCAAATAGTTTTATAAAACTAACTTTAAATTTTAAACTACAAATTTTCATATAATTACTTAAGTTAATTTCGGTCAAAGTAGTTTTATAGAACTAATAATTTTTAAGCAATAGATTTATCAAAACAAATTATAAACTAATAATAATTATATTTTAAACTATACAGAATATATAATAGATTCATCAAGCAAATTATAAATTATTGTAAACAATGTTCTATTAATCAAACACAAATAATGAAATGGTACCTTGATCAAGGGTTTTGAGGATTTATCGTGGTGAAAATGGCGAACAACGTCGAGCCGTAATGATAGTCGCTAGTTCCTTGCCGTGTTTGAATGAAATCCGATGATCTTAATAATTTCCTTTCAATTCATTAGTCCAGTCCAGTTGAACCTCTTCATTCCAGTTTGGGTTATAATTTATGAGATATGACAACGTATTAAAGTCTTGTACGTTGTTATAATAATAACAAAAAATTAGCCGGCCGGCGTGAAAAAACTTAAATATGCTATCGGTACCGCGAGTGGACGACAACTGAGCGGTGTTTGTTTTTCACCTGTTTCTCTCTTGAATAAACATATGATTGGCATCAAACGGTCGATCAATGTAAAATTAATTAATTTAAATAAAATAAAACATTTTTCAAACATACATAATATAAATTAGTCTTTTGTATCCTAATCTTAGAATAAAAATAAATACAGTATTGATATGATAGATCTATTAAATGGTATAATTATTTTATAATAATTACATATTATTACTAAGTTTAAATATATGTAATTTTTAAGCCTTTTGTGCCAACATACCGCCCACCAAATTTTACGTGAGTATAAATTTTTATTAGAAACAAAACAATACCTTAGAAGGAGGATAGCACATTGTCCCAAAGTGACATATAATCTCCTAGAGATGGGTTTTTATGCCATTTTACAAGTTGTTGCAGTGTATTCAAATAATCTCCAGCAGGACTAAAATTGCTGAGTGCGTAGTTGAATAAGCTTCCAGCGTGTGAGTCAATTATCGGGCTTATTGTCTAGATTTTTCTCAGCTCTTGAAGTGAATGAGTCCCCAATTAAAATATTAATAAGTGTCAGAAAGATTAAATCATCTGCTCCGATGAAAGATGACACGTTCGTTAATTTAGTTTCCCTTCAATATGGTTGAATGAGGTAGACAACTCTTCAAATGTGAATGGAGAATCTTTTGTAACTCCGCAAATGGTATTTACAAATTACAAACGTACTATCCCAGCCTATCATCATGTGGGAGGGAAGACTTCAACGGGAATGAAATCTATCGAACGATGTAAGGAAGGCATCTGTTGTGAGATCCGAGATTGTCTCAAGATGAATTGCCTTGGTTGATAAGCAAATTAAGAAACAGAGGTACACTTTTTCAAGTACCGTCTTTCGTCACAATAATGACTGTAATAGTTGTGGGCCTGGATACAAGATTTCCAGATGGTAATGATAAGAAATTTTCGTACTTAAGTGGGTCGTAATTGGTAAGATTATTGAATGTTTAGCTGAATCGGAAAGATCAGAAGCGTCTATGCGGCCGCCCACCCTCAGGACTCCAAGTTGGTCCAGAAAAAGGTGATACTCTTTTTAATCTTGCTGATGTAACTTCAAAACCAGGTGTAATCAAATCTTTGAAATAATGTTGTTGGTGTAATTTATAACATCGGCTTTTTGCATCCTCCAATTCTTGTGTGCTCAAGTTTCTCCATATCCCAGAATCTATGATTGACTGTTCGAGAGTTGGAGAATAATTGGAAACCAAGGCTATATAAGGTGGATTCTCTTTACTAAGGTATGAACCTGTTACTATAAATCCAAAAATTGTTTTGATTTTAAAAAGAGATGTCTGGCCCACACTCGATGCACCACTCTTTAAAATTTGAGGGTAAAGATCAGCACCCAGTAAGAACTCTATTGTACCTGGCTGCCCAAAGTGAGGATCAGCTAAATGAAAATTTTGACAATATGATAAAATGTTCAACGGTAACTTAGTTTGTGGCAGTTGTGAAGCTATTTTCGGAACTATCAGCGCGGATGTTGTAAGCTTGGTCTTGGAAAATGTTCTTGGTTTGAGTGTACAAATTACCCGACCTTTAGCTGAAATTTCAATGCCCCCGATTCCGGTAATATTTTTATCGTTGCATTGAGTAGGACTTAATCCAAGTTTCTTGGCACAATCTTCTGTGATCAATGAGGTCTGTGCTCCAGGATCAATAACGATTCTTATTCGCTGAAACATGTTTCTAGAATCTCGAATGTCAACTTCAGCTGTGCTTAATAAAACATTTTTGACAGAGGTAGTACTCGTTGAAGCACTGAGAAAGACCTGTTTAGGCTCACTAGTAGATGAATCGGTTGGTCCGTTTTGAGTTATAAAACTTGTTTCATCTAAATTATTTTCAGCTAACACATGAGGTGCGTTATCAGAAAAATGTAATAAAGAATGGTGAGAGCCTTTACAAAATTGGCAAGTTACTGGCCCTCTGCATTCCTGTTGAGTATGCTTTAGTGACAAATGATTACGACATCCCGGAAATCCTTTCAAGGAATTATATCTTTCCTTTGGGGAAAAATTGAGAAATTTAGAGCATTTTAGCAAAACATGTTGCCCCTTGCAAATAAAGCAACTGTCGTTTGGTATGCGAGAATAACAGTTTCTTGTACCAGTTTCACGATTTCCTTGTTTTAAATTCGTCAAAGAAGAATTTTGCCCGGATGCGAGAAAAACTGGTTTTGAAAATGGTCTTCCAACTTGATTATAGTTTGATGTCGACGCATTGCTAAGAACATGTGAGCTACCACTTGTCATAGCTGAGGATAACTCAAGCACTTGACATTTGTCCTTTATAAACTGAACCAAATCGCTAAACTTTGGAAAATCCTCTTTTATATGTTGAGTCTCAAAAACTTCTCTTGACTTGGAATCAAGACATCTGATGGCTAGAGTAAAAAGAATAAATTCAGTTGCATTCGGTAAATCAAGCCTCTTAAATGCGTTAATATTGTCGGCAACAGTATTTAAGAACGTCCGATAATTTTCAATGTTTGCTTGACTAATGGGCTTAAAGTCTAAAAGCTGCTTCAAATATACTGAAGCTAATATTCTTTTGTTATTATATCTTTCGTTCAAGGTTGTCCACGCTATATCATAACCGTTTTCCGTGAATGGAATGCTTTGAACGGTCGATAAGGCTTCACTTGTTAATGAGCTATGTAAATAATGGTACTTTTCCATATCTGATAGGTTAGGGTCCTGATGAACTAGTGAATGGTATGTATCTCTGAAATGAGGCCATGCCAATGGGTTTCCATCAAAAGTCGGGATTCGTATTTTTGGCAATTTACTTTTTGCTTCAGAAAAGCCTGTAAGTGACGAATGTTGGCATACTGTAGCAGTTGGTTTAGGGTCCGGCGCTGTATTAAAAGTGTTAAAAATAGTTACGGCTTCATAGTAGTACCGTTTTATTGTATTGGATAACGATTTTTCTTTATCGGTAGGAAATTCAATTTCGTTTAGCGCGGCAATACCGTCCATTTCTTCGTAGATTTGGAAGAATTTATCTCTATAAGTAACCCCGTCTGGAAACATTGCCTGGAAAAGTGGGACTTGATCAGGGCTATTTTTTGCTGCGCGGGCTTGTTCTACCAAACTTTTCATGTCCGTAACAAGTGAAACTAGTCTACGATTTAAAATTTTAAGTTTAGTTTCAGGTTGAGCCGCGTCCATTTTTGTTGGTTATATGAAAAAACTAAAAAGGGTGGTAAATTGGCGTTGGCAAGGCAGATATGGAACAGATCCGGCCCGGAGGACCAAATGTTGCGGAAATGAGTTGACTCTTAGTAAGAGGTCAGGAGCTCACTAGCGCTGCTGACGCTTAAAATTAAAATTGCCAGATTCTTTTGTTTCCAACACTACCTTACCTTTTAATTGTATCAATAATTACTAATAGTAATTCTGCATTAATTATAGTAATAAATAATAACTCATAATAAATAATAATTAATCTAAAAAATTACCTTCTGAAATAAGGGATAATAGAAATAAAAATAAAAGTCATTCGATTTTAAATGGCAATAATTATAAATTTTATTGAAATAGTAATTCAAGTAAATAACGAATCTTAACTTAACTTATACTTTTATAAAGTGATGAATTTAATTTTAATCAACCAAATTTTACAAAACTAACACTTCTACACACAAAACTAAATTAATCTCAATCAAATAGTTTTATAAAACTAACTTTAAATTTTAAACTACAAATTTTCATATAATTACTTAAGTTAATTTTGGTCAAAGTAGTTTTATAGAACTAATAATTTTTAAGCAATAGATTTATCAAAACAAATTATAAACTAATAATAATTATATTTTAAACTATACAGAATATATAATAGATTCATCAAGCAAATTATAAATTATTGTAAACAATGTTCTATTAATCAAACACAAATAATGAAATGGTACCTTGATCAAGGGTTTTGAGGATTTATCGTGGTGAAAATGGCGAACAACGTCGAGCCGTAATGATAGTCGCTAGTTCCTTGCCGTGTTTGAATGAAATCCGATGATCTTAATAATTTCCTTTCAATTCATTAGTCCAGTCCAGTTGAACCTCTTCATTCCAGTTTGGGTTATAATTTATGAGATATGACAACGTATTAAAGTCTTGAACGTTGTTATAATAATAACAAAAAATTAGCCGGCCGGCGTGAAAAAACTTAAATATGCTATCGGTACCGCGAGTGGACGACAACTGAGCGGCGTTTGTTTTTCACCTGTTTCTCTCTTGAATAAACATATGATTGGCATCAAACTGTCGATCAATGTAAAATTAATTAATTTAAATAAAATAAAACATTTTTCAAACATACATAATATAAATTAGTCTTTTGTATCCTAATCTTAGAATAAAAATAAATACAATATTGATATGATAGATCTATTAAATGGTATAATTATTTTATAATAATTACATATTATTACTAAGTTTAAATATATGTAATTTTTAAGCCTTTTGTGCCAACAATTATAAACCCAAAACTCTAACAACACAAGTAAACCTCAGACGGACTACTTTTAGAAAAATGGTGGCCAATGCGATAGAGATTAAAAATCGAGATTAAGTGATAACGAATAAAAATGGAACTCCGAAACATACCCATATTACCAATACTCCTTTGGAAAAAATAATAGGGTAAAATATATATTACATAGAATTATTTTAAAATCGAATTTTATTGATTACAAAAATTTTTATGTAAAGTTGGAAAACAATTATCTAATTTCTAAAATAGAAATAAAGTTAATATTTTAAGTTATAGCTAAAGCCAATATTAATTTAAGTGATAACTGCACTAACAATATGTCTTTTTTATATGAAAATAAAGGCTTACAACTTCTCTAAAAAGTAATTGTAGATGAAATTCCCATAATGATGGGCAATAAAGTGGTGGGTTACATCTTGATTCATAAAAACTATTTTTTTTATTCTTTTAAATTCTAAACGATGTAAAAACAAGTTCTTTTTTACATAGGCATGGCTTACTCATAACTCCTTTTTTGCTATGGAGTAGCATTTAGATTTATATGCTGGTTATATTATGTGACAAGTTGTTAAATTAAATTCCATTCATAATTCTCATTTACAAGTCGTAAACTTATTTAATTAATCACTACTTTAACGTTTACATTATTTGGAGCTCTAAGGCTTAACATTGCGCTAATTACTGTGAAATAATTTCAAAATAAGAAGTATGAATTTTGAATTTTAAGTTATTAGATGTGTTATTCAGAAGAGTCAAATAATAGCTATTACAACATTATAACAGTGAGGGAATAACATTTTCTTTCATACTGTTAGAACAACCAGCGATAACACCTGTTGCCCAATCACTCCACTGCATTGTTATAATAGCCAGCGATAACAGCTGTTGCCTAATCACTCCTTCAATTGTTACTGAATCACTCCTCGCACTGTTATAACAGCCAGCGATAACAACGGTTGCTCGATCACTATTACCCACTCACTCTTCCAGACCACTGTTACCGAATCACTCTTCCAGACCACTGTTACCGAATCACTCTTCCAGACCACTGTTACCCAATCACTCTTCCAGACCACTGTTACCGAATCACTCTTCCAGACCACTGTTACCGAATCACTCTTCCAGACCACTGTTACCAATCACTCTTCCAGACCACTGTTACCGAATCACTCTTCCAGACCACTGTTACCAATCAGTCTTCCAGACCACTGTTACCCAATCACTCTTTTAGCCTGTTATCTCGCCTGCGCAAGTGATAGGTTGCTCAATAATGAAGGAGTGATTTCAATAACGTCGGTTTACTGGTAACAGGTTATTCCAATCACTGTTATTTTATAATAATAGGTGAGTTAAGGCTGTTATGTTATTTAGACCCCACCACTACCTAGAGCTAACAAGCTCGGAAAGAAACAAACATAATAAGGATATTTTGAAAATTTACATGCGAGAGCTAATTAGCTGGGAAAGAAAACAGGAGAGAGGGTGGGAAAACCCATCCACCCTCACTCACCTCTACACCTACTTAATAAAGAAATTTTGAAAATTTACCTTTGCATAAAATAAATTAAACTCTGAAACTGCAATTTTGTTTAGAACAGTTTTAAATAGGTCGATTTTAAAAGGCTGGTTGGCTATTGTGCAGGCCCATGCATGGCTATCCTCACTCCCAAGCTTCATACACTACAGAAAACCTGTAACAACATAGTACATCGACTTCTGCTCTTGCATATTGCTTCTTAAACATACATACTATTGACACTTGCTGGATTAATGATGTGACTTGTGTATTATAATTGAGGAGATAATTGTGTGAGCAAAATAGGAAAGGAGCGATTTTTTTTTTTTTTTTTTTTTGTAAATATTAAATGATATTGGGGAGACAAAATACATTGTAACTAAAAAAACATGACTTTATTAGGCTTGTTAACACTAGTTAACAAGAAAAATAAATTGAATTTATAACTTAACAAAAGTTAATCAGATTAGAACTTGACAGAAAACTACAGATAATAACCATTAAAAAAAATGATGGCCAGCTAATATTAATTTATGAAGAAATGAACAACTAGAAGACTTTAAACTCATTAGAAATAAAAAAAAATATATAACAACTAAATAACAATTTATTATCTCCTAAAATAGTCGATTATAAAATTATACATGAATAAACACAGTACTATTAAAACAATCGTTAACATTTCAAAAATACATGTGTATACATTATTTATATACATATACATACATACATACATATATATATATATATGTATATATATATATATACATATATATATATATATATATATATATATATATATATATACACATACACACACATATCTTACACATACTTCATAATTCTTTATTAAAACATACTTATAATAATTCTGTACAAATATTCACAATGTTGTATTAAAAATTAAATCAAGATACAATAATTAATATATTTCAATATTAACATAAAAATTTATAAAAATTGATGATAAAAAAAACTTTGATAACATAACAATAATAGCTTTTTCATAGGAATGTACAGCACAAAACTTTGAATTTAAATAACAGAAATGAATTATTCCTTTAAAAATACAGAAATGAATTATTCCTTTAAAAATACAGAAATGAATTATTATTTTAAATCAAAACTAATTACAAGTAATACATAATAACATGTTATTAAAAATTGAAAAAGTAAAGTCAGTGAAGATTTCAAAAAGAGGGAAAAGAAAAAAAGAAAGATTTAACTTTAAAAGTATGAAAAACATCGAAGATGGAAAGTTTTATTCTGTTAATTACTTTTCATCAAACATAAAACATTTTCTTTGAAATGTATACAAACAATGCAATAAAATATATTAATAATACAATTTAATTTTTTGTTTCTTTTAGAAGACAATCAATAATAAAAGCTCATGGTTGTGGATGGGGATGATGAAAAGGTGGATGTGGATGATGGGGTGGAGGTTGAGGATAAACATGAGGAGGTGGAGCTTGCTGATACATGAATTCAGGAGGTGGTGGAAACCACTGGGGCTTGGGTTCCCTCATTAGTCCATGATACAGATTAAGAGCATCAACTAGGCCACTACTTAACGTTGTTAACTGGGCATGCTTCCTAAAAACATAAAAAATGTTAATTTACATAGCTCTATGATTTTTCATGATCAATTCATGAAATTTGTAAATTCAGCAATCTAGGAATTACGATATAATGAAAAGATTAGTTTTAAAAACTGTAGGTCATGATGTAGACAATTTCCTATCAAAGATAGAAAGTACTATACTTAGGCTTAGAGCATTAGTACCATCTCATAATTACAAAACTTTATACAATAAAACATAAAGAAACCAATTAGTATTCTAGCTCAACTTTCTGTCAAGAAAACAAAGAAAATCCAGGAACTATTTGCAAACGATTGGGAAATAGAAAAGAAACTTGGAGATCGGCAGTCTAATATACATTTAGTTTTTAATAGGAAATACTTTAATAGTATAGCTCAATAGAAACTATATGGTCCCTTGCATCAAATCTGTTTTGATGATTCAAGCATAATGTCATCGTTAAGATTACCAGATTTTCTGCCTAAAGTAATGATCCAATGTAAAGAGGATAACGGAAAAGTATGGCAGTTCTTATTAGTTAGTGGAACAGTATGTTTAATGGTCCTGTTCTGCATCCATAGAAGACCCAAGCTCTATTAATAATCAACATTTGGTGGGTACTGACAGATCGATTTTCATTAACTGCCCTTTGCATGGCCTCAATCAATGTTCCAGACAAATAGGCACCCAAAAAGTTGTTCATCTTCTTAAGTGGTGTAACTGCTGTTGAAATTTCCGATCGAACGTTGCACAGTCTTTTCATTCACAAGCCCCTCCCCATCTACTTCACACATTTTTTGAGCAGGAGCTACTGCAGTAAATCTTTTTTTTACTTTCACTTAACTATTTATGAAATATATAGTAAGGGAAAGTATTGCGATTGTGAACAATTTGGACGTTCGGTTTTCAACAGTATTACACATTTGGGGTCCACTGAGTCTAAATAACCAAGTCCCGCAAAATGGTCTGTGTGAACAGACTAGCTCAAAAATTATAAACCGTACGAACCTGAAATTGGGTATTTGGTATATGCCCGTGATGTAACAGCGAAAATTTCATCAAAATAGGTTAAAAAATTTCGTTTCATGGTAACGATATGAAGTTTTCAACAGCTACATTGAGAATTATAAAATCAGACGACTTGGAGTATTATGCTTGCATTGCCGAATTATCACAAGTAAAAACTTTTATTTAATAATTAAAAATTTAGTGTACTTTAAAGAGCACATACAAATAAAGATAAAGAAATGAATGTGGAAATATGTGTGACTTTGAGAAATGGCATTTAAAAAAACATGTAAATTTCTAATCAAAGTAAGTTGGTAAGTGAAAGTTGTGCGCATCGCACTGGATTTTGTTTTCTAAAAATCTGAATTCATATAAACAGAATAGAGCAGGTAATGGTTTGATAAAGATAGGATTACTGAGAGAAAAATTGTTTGAAGGTTCTCTTTTGATAAACAAGGCTAGTAAAGGATCAAGGACTGATATAAAAGAATAACAGAAGAGGACAAATATACACTATCATAGGACAATTGACAAAAATGTTTTACCTACCTAAATTACATCTAACTGCGAGCTTTGCCTATTTCAAATAAAGCATATACTGCAATTAAACTATGACCTGTTTTAAAAACTGGAATATTTATTTTTATGTTATGATCACTTTTCAAATAATGACTTTTTATTTTTTAATCAGTTTTAAAGTTTTATAACAATTAAGGGATCCTGCATTTAATAGTTACATCTTAGAAATAGTTCTTGGTCACAAAATGCAGAATACACACACTCACAGGCTACAGGTTACATTAACATGTAAGTAATAATGATGTATTTATTATTAATTATAACAAAGAAATTTCATTAAATAAAATCAATAATTTTGCATTAAAAACCATAGTTAACATTTTCATAAAAATCAACTCATAAAATCAAATTTCATAAAAACAATTCATAAAATAATTCATTTTTTACTTTCACTAACGTATATATATGAAATAAATAGTAAGGGATAGTATTGCTATTGTGAAAAATTTTGAATTCTGGCTTTCAACCGAAATACATGTTTTAAGGTCCCTTGATTCCTAAAAACTAATTCTACAAAATGATGTGTGTGAAATGACTAGCTCAGAAATGATTTTTCATACCAAATTGAATTAGGTATATATGGTATTTGTCCATGAAGTCACAGCAAGATTTTAAGATCAAAATTGAGCAAACGTAGAAAACACTTCACCCTTACCTCTTTTTTTCTCTTTATAATTTCTCAATATCGGCTGCACTGAGCATGATTAAACAATTAATTTTTAATCACCGTGAAGTATTCTTTAACATAAGGTGGTTTTATCATCAAAGAAGCGATTTGATGGGGCTTAAATGAATAAAAAAAAATTTCCCATATAGTATCTTTATTTGGTTTATTTTGAGTAAAAACAGTCCCTAATTATCCCTATTAAGAAGAAATGGCAAAATATAAATTATGAAAGGATTTGATTATCTAACAAAAGAGAAATAAATATATGTGATTAGCAAAAAGTTGTAATATATATGTATAAAATATCGTTAAAAGTTTGGAATTCTAGAAATAATAATATTTAGTTTATCAAGTGAAGTTGGCTGAATTGAAATATTAACGTAGCAAGAACATAATAATTTATACTTTAACAGAAGCTACTTATTATCATGGCAATGAATAGCAACTGTCTTTAAACTAAATCAAAACATGAAGAATTACAATCTTTTTAACTTAGTGTTTTTCATTTACAACAGAAAACAAAAAAGCTATTAAGAATGAGGTCCAGAAGATTGTGTGAGATAAACCATAGAGCGTGCTGCTCAAATCGTTTATCGATCTGAAAAACATGTAGTGATTCTTAAATTTTAATGAGTAATATCGACTGTAATCACGATTTTCTCAACTAATGATTTAAATATAGAAATACTAACTGTCCATACCAGAGAAGAGTAAAATATTGCCATGATTTTCTGAAAACCTATATGAAAAAAAAAGAATTTTTGGAAAGTACAGAGTCCTATTATGTTGATTATTCTATTGGACATAAAACGTTATGTGTTTCCTTTTCGGTAGCACTTAAGTCTACAATATCAAAAATAATGTATATTTTCAGTCAACGAAAGGAAGGTGGTAAGTGAACATTTTGTAATGCATGCATGGCACCAGATATTTTTTTCCAAGATGAAATAGTTCATACACCTAACATTCAAATAAAAAAATTACCTATCAACTCTTTCCAACTCGGCATCAATTAATGGTCCCATTCGCATAACTTCATCTTCTAAAGCCCTCATTTCATCACTGTCTCTGTGGTCGCTGCGGGGATCAGCATCATGTAATAGTTGTAATACACGGTCTATTTTTTCTTCATCTATTTCAGTAACAGGCATGGGTTTTACTTCAACACTTTCATTAAACTGAACACCCTTTTTTTCTGGAGCTAGCAAAACAAAACAAAAAAATTAGAGCACTGAAATATTGATAAATACAAATATATAAAAAAAAAAACAGATTAGCTATTAAATCTACCTGGTGCTTCTGACAAATTAGAAGTAACAAAGTTTGCTGGGAATAAGCCTTCACCTCGTTTATTATAACCTTTCCACCAATTAGCATCGGAATCATCCAATACATGAACTACAGAAAGAAAAACAATGATTAATTATTAATGATTATGTACACAGCACAATAATAGGGTAACCTCCCATAGGTAGCCGTCCAACCGCATGTCAAGGAGGGGAAGCATGTCAAGACCTTCTAAGGTGGTAAATTAGCAGCAGTAAGTTATTAGGTTAGAGAAAATTTCTCATTGAATTGATTAGCATCAAAATTGCTAACCGTTTAGGGATCATTGCTTGCAATTGGGAACATTGATGTCCCAACTTTTTTCAACTTATTTTTGTTTAACCAAAATCTCATTGAATTGTATGAAACAAAATCAAGTTTTAGTTTTGGTATAATTTAAAGTTTCATGGCATTCCTTTTTTGTCTGTTTTTTCTTTTTTTTTTTAATAAAAATTCTTTACTAATATAGGTACAGTTATAATGTGGCTACACTGTTCGAGATGGGAGGTTATAAAAGAATAAAATAAAAATACATATGTTACTTCTTATATATAAAATTCTCGTGTCACAATGTTAGTTACCATACTCCTCCAAAACGGCTAGACCGATTTTTATAAAATTTCATATGCATATTTTGCATAGGTCTGAGTATCGGCTAGTATATAGTAGGTCTGAGAATCGGCTACTATCTATTTTTCATACCCCTAAGTGATAAGGGTTGTCCACCCCTAACATTTTTTTTTTTTTTTTGGACAAAATTTTTTTTTTAATTTTTTTATGATGTGGCATTAAAAAAATACACACAACCCTAAATTTTCACCCTTCTATCACCAACCCCTATTTGTTTAGAGTCATTTTCGTGATACGTTGAGCGCCAAGCGGTACGATCGTATCGCTGTTGGACTATTGGCTGGGGCCGAGGAGGTCCCCAGGTACCCCCCGCTCCCGCAAGCTAAAAGGTTGTTCTGGGCTAGGGGCCCGCTCGTCGAGAGTGATTTCAAGGCGTATGGGACCGCTCCGGCCCCGAACAATTCGCCAATGCAATTGGCCGTTTTTTTTATTTATTTGGGATGCAAGGAGAAGAAGAGGTCTGAACTCCAAGTAGCCAAGAGCAAAACTGAAGGATGAGATGAAAGGGACAGGAGAAGTATGAAGGGATTTACGTGGCGGTCATAACCGGACATCCCCAGGGGGCTACTACTTTAGGTAGCGGGCTATTACCCTGGGGACGGGCGGTATGTACGTAACGTTCACAAAATTATTGTTAATGGTCAAAATTAAATTATTTATATATTTTGCAATTTATGTATCATTCTAACCATATAAAAGTTTATAAATTAGGAAAAAATGCTTCGGCCCCATGCAAAAATACATCATCTTTTCCATAGCACTCAATGTGTTAATCATTTTTCATCCCGCTCGATAACTGATCAATTATCACTTGGTAAGTTATCCCCGCCAGTTGAGCCTAACATTTAATTGAAACATTCACAGGGTAAAATTCTATCAATGTCAATTTGTCACCCGTCATGACAAATTGTAAACAATTCGTATATGATTATAACGGAGTTTATCATTTAAAATGAATAAAACTATAAACAATGATGTGCAGAATTTACTTTACACTATGATGGGTAAGTTTGAAAAAAAACAAAAGGAGTAGCAAGGCTCTTAGGCAAAAAACAGCAATGTTTACTTGCGATAACAAACTTTATAGGTCAGTTTACCAGAAGAGTTTTGGTACAAATACATCGTCATGAAATTACAGCACGTGTGTTCAGACAAAAGTTGAAGTCTTTAATGAGTTTCATTACTAAATTACATGTATTCGGTCCCACACGTTGCTGGCTGTATTCGGTTGAGTGGCAAAAGCGAGGATTACCTCATGCACATATTTTGCTTTGGTTAATTGACAAAATTCGTCCTTATGAAATCGATAATATAATTTCTGCGGAAATTCCAGATCCGTCTACTGACCGATTGCTGTTTGATATTGTTACAGCAAACTTGATTCATGGCCCATGCGGTACTCTTAATCGTTCATCGCCTTGCATGGCAGGTGGAAAATGTAAAAAAAATTCCCTAAAGATTTCACTACCGATACAAATGTAGATGGATATCAGCAGCACAGACATTGACATTGACAATCGTTGGGTGGTGCCATATTCGTCTATGCTGAGCAAGACATACAATGCTCATATTAATGTTGAGTTCTGCAGTTCTGTGAAGAGCATCAAATACATTTTCATATATGTCCATAAAGGAATGCTCCTCCAGTGAATAAAAACGATGAAATAACGATCTACCAAATTGGTCGGTCATCAACTTCAGTGAAGCTGCTTAGCATATCTTTGTTTTTTCCAAGTCATGAACGGGTTCCAGCAGTTGTTCAGTTAGTCGTCCATCTTGAAAACGGTCAGTGTGTATTTTTCACCAACAACACAGCGATTGATCGTGCTATAAATCCACCAAAAACTACACTCATTGAATTTTTTGAATTGTGTAATCGTGCAGATGATTTTGGTGCCTTTGCACGAAAATTACTCTATTCACAAGTAACACGCTATTTCACATGGGCTCATATAAAAAAATGTATGCCCCGCAAGCAAGGCTCAACGCAAGCAGCAATGATAAATGTCTCAATTTATTCAAATCATACCTTCTGACTGAGTACATTTATCTTTGACTGTTGGTTAATGTTACTGGCCTATTGTCATTTTTAGATATACGTAAAGTGAATGGGTAACAGTATCCTACGTATAAAGATGCATGCCTTGCACTCGGCTTGCTGGAAAACGACAGCCAGTGGGAATGTAGGCTTGAGGAGCATTAAAATTCGAGTCTTAAAAGGGGACATATCGTTGTGGAACTCGTTTTATGAATTATTTAGATCCGTCGTTCATGAGAACCAGTCTTTAGACGATGTACGACGTTTTCAACTTCTCAAGTCATCACTGGAAGGAGAACCATTGGATAGGTTATCTGGACTAGACATAAACTCTGACAATTACGCAGTAGCTCTTGATCGGCTAATTAATGTTTATCAAAAGAATAAATATGTAGTCAAAAGAATAAATTATTAAAATTTTATTATCAAATTATCAAAATTTTAATATATTACAAAAAGAATAAATGTAAATAAACATTTAGAGAGGGTCATAGGCCATCCAAGTGTAGAATCTAGCCAGGATATAAAAAATGTGATTAATACTACTAGGTCGGTTCTCAATGCCATAAAAAGTTTTGGTATCAACAGGCTGGAATGCCATTTTACAATTTTTACTGTTGCGTAAACCGGATAAAGAGTCAAAGCATTTGTGGGAATTGCATGACAGCTCTACTGAATTTTTGCCTAAAGAGGAATTGTTAGTGTTTTTAGAGAAGCAGGCCCATATCCAGCGCGATGAACATCAGAGGTCCCTGGCTCTATAGAGGTACATCAAGTTCATAGAGAAAAGAATGCTAAAAAAAATTCATCTACATACGTTCAGAAATGTTCTCGGTGTGCAACCTACCAGAAAGTTCGTAACTGCCCTGCTTGGGGGAAAACTTGTTCTAGATATAAGGGAAAGAACCATTTTGCTGCAGCTTGTAGAGTTGATGTACTATATTCTGGAAATGTTGTTGAGCTTGAATCGCAAAACGAAGTTGGAATTGTCAACAAATTCTCTATTAATGAAGTAGGGTCTAGAAATAGCTGTTGGCTTCAGGATGTGTATATAGGTGATTCATCTGTAACTTTTAAAATCGATACAGGAGCAGATATAAGTGTCATTCCTAATGACTTGGCTACTAAGTTGAGAGCGCCTATTTCTAAGCCTGCTTGTTCCGCAGTCACATACACAGGAGAAAAAATACCATTAGTAAGCTCGACTGCGCTAAAATGTTCTATTGGGGATGTTAGTCATATTATTAAATTTGCTGTGGTAAATATGAATAAAATTCCATTATTGGGATTGCACGATTGTATTAAGTTTAACATTATTAAAAGAGTAGACACCATAGGTGAGCAGTTACAAATAGTAAAGTCAAATCGAGACATTTTTGAGGGTCTAGGGAAATTCCCATTTGTCCACTCAATTAAGTTAGGTAGTTCATTTCAACCCTTTATAGAAAATACCAGAAGAGTTCCGTATGCTTTGCACAATCGCTTGAAATTAAAGTTAAAAGAAATGGAAGAAAAAGGGATCATTCAGAAAGTTACTTATCCAACAATGGTAGTTAACCCAGTGGTTGTAGTTGAAAAGAAGAATGGTGATCCCAGGGTCTGTTTGGATTTGAGAAAACTTAATAAATTGGTTATGCGTGAACATTTTGTTATCCCGACTGTCAATGACATTGCCCAAACATTGCAAGACTATATTCATCGTGTTGGATCTGAAGGATGGCTATTTTTATGTTGTAAGTGGGATCATAAGGAGAAACAGTCCTTTCAGGCACTTAAGGAGGCCATTCTTAGCGCCCCAATTTTAGCATACTTTGATGAAAGGAAATTGACTAAAATACATGTAGACGTATCAAATAGTGGACTGGGAGCATGTCTATTTCAAGAGGAACGCCCTGTTGCATTTGCGTCCAGATCTCTCACGGCTGCGGAACAGAAGTACGCTATCATCAAGAAAGAACTTTTAGCTGTACACTTTGGTGCAACGAAATTTCATCAGTTTTTGTATGGGAATAAAGTTGTTGTGAAAACAGATCACAAACCACTAGTGAGAATTTTTAACAAAGATATCAGCAGTCTAAGTCCCCGTTTATGACATATTCGACTAAAATTGCTTAATTATGAGTTTCAGGTATATTATATTCCTGGTCTTGAAATGCTTGTTCCTGATGCACTTTCTCGGTTACAGCTGAAAATGTGTGAGCCAGCCAGTGATGTTAAATTTGTAGTTTGTGTTTTTATGAAGTCACTACCGATTTCAATCAGGCAGAAGGAAAGGATTTTGAAGGCCATGGAAAATGATCAGGTTATGGTAAAGCTAAAGAAATACATTCAAACTGGTTGGCCGAGGCAACTTCAAGTGGAATTAGCACTCTATCCTCGCAATGAATTAACTGTGTGCGAAGACCTGGTGGTATGGCAGAATAGGATTTTCGTGCCAGCCAGTTTAAGGCAAGAAATGCTATCAATTTTGCACGCCAGTCACACTGGCATAGAAAAATCTGGAGAAAGGGCGAAACAATCTATAATACGGCCCCAAATAAATAAGGATATTGAACATTTCATTAAAAATTGTTGTAGTTGTCAGAGCTTCGCAAGAAAAAATATTAAGGAGCCCTCAAAGAGCCATCCATTGCCCATAAGGCAGTGGCAGAAGGTGTTCGTGGACCTCATGACATATGAGTCAAAAGATTATTTGGTTTTAGTTGATTCATATTCTAACTGGATTGAAGTTGTGGGTATGAAATCGAAATCACATGAAGTAATCCAAAATTTAAAATCTATCCATAGATAGAACCAAGTTCTGCATCCCGGAAGTAATGGTCTGTGACAATGTAACATTTGCTTCGACAGAATTACAAGTCTTTGATGATCATTACAGCTTCAAAATAGTTACTCGAAGCCCCAATCATGCGCAGTCTAACTCGTTCGCAGAAAAAGGTGTAGGGATCATTAAGAGCATCCTGAAGACCACAGATGGAAAGGAAGATTTATATCTAGCTCTCCTTAAGTATAGGAATACTCCACTAAAGCATTTGCAGTTGTCCTCAGCTCAGCTGTTGATGAATCGACTGTGCTGCACTAATGCTAATGTCTACGGCAGATAGGTTGAAGCCTCAAGTAAATGCTGACGTACCTGCTAAGCTAGAAAAGAAGCAATCAATTGCTAAGAGCTATTATGATCGGAGCGCTAAGGAGCTCGAGGAATTGAGACCTGGGGATCATGTATCCATTCAATATACAAAAGAGGACAAGTGGCATCGAGGAAAAATTCTTTGAAAACACGTAACAAACCGATCATACATAGTAGAGGACCTCGATACCGGCAGAATAGTCAGGCGGAATAGAGTGCATCTTCTCCCAGCGTCGTTCAATGATGACGGGGCTATATCATCAATGAACTTGGTCCCATCAGCGTCAAGACCTCAAAGGTCCAGGAGGGTGCCAGTTAGACTAAAATATTGAAAAGAGGAAAGGTGTTATATGTGGCTACGCTGTTCGAGATGGGAGGTTATAAAAAAATAAAATAAAAATACATATGTTAGTTATGTTATAAAATTGTATGTACTTCATCTCGTGTGAGAGGTTAATAAAAATGTTTGTATTAATGAATACTGTTTTTTTAAAGTTAATTGTTACAATACTAAAACATATACAGTCTGTAAAGGCCTGTTTAGATGGCTAAATTTTTGGAACTAAGTTTGAAACCAAACATTGCTTCACTTTTTGACCACCAGGGGTGAATTAAATCTAGGGATGATACCAGTGATGATTATTATTCTTATAAAATGGTTATTAACCCGCGAGAGGGCGCACCGTGAGATTTTTTCTCACACATTTAATTCAATTTGAATTGGGAACGTTTGGAGGCCGTGGCGTTTCCGCCTTCTTGAGTATCTGTAATTCATAGATCCCCCTCCTCAACGAGGCCTGTACCAACCCAATCCTACCCCTCAGTTCATCCTCAGCCCCCACTAAGTTTGAAAATCTGTCAGCCTGTGAGAGAATATCTCAAGCGCGCTCACTCGTGTATACGTTTTTACCAATATTGAAGGTGACTTTAATGTGTTTTGCATTACTTAAAGACTAAAATATGTTATATTCGCATGGTAAAAAGTTAGCAGAACTTGGGAGGCGTCAGTATGAAGCGTTTTTGCAGTAAAATGTTTGGCTGGCACCTCCTCAACCACCTAATGAATATTTATAATTTATTTTTGTGTATCTTTTACTGCCTTTTTTACTTTTTATTTAATAAAATGAGCATAAGGGTCATTTTCTGAAAATGTGTAAATCGTACGTCCGGTCCATTTTCAACCATTAAAATGAGAGCTAGTTACTAGAAAAAAATATGAACTATTTCACTCCTTCTGTTCTTCTATGGAGGCTATGTTTTAGCTCTAAACTAGATTTATAATTGGTTAAAAAAAATTAAAAATAATTGTTTTTTCACTCCCTCACCTTGTCCGACTCCCAGGCAAGCTACTTTAAAAATTCGTATTCTTTCAACAATTGAGTGTTTGATTAAATTGATTAATCGGTTAAGTCAGTTATTACTTCAAGATTCCATGAAAAATAAGCGGTGTCATTTATTGTCACCAACAACAATAAATAAAATAAAAAAGGTATGTCCAGACGTTTTTACTTCACTCCCTCACATCAAGTGTTGGATGGTCTGAGCGTTGAGAAGAAAATAGCTCAAAGCCCGGGGTGGAAAGACCCTAGGATCGTTTTGACTGCCGACCAGGGGCTGTGATCGCTTGCCTCCGCTGTGAGATTTAGGTTATTAAGGGAAATCTACGCTGTGGTCAATAGCTACTTCACTCCCTCACTTAAAAAAAAACTGGTGAATTCCCAAGTATTTTTTTCACTCAACTATTGTTTTTCGATGGAAAATGGTCATAGTTTTCGATTCTGCAGTCTTTTTCAACTTTAACCTTCTTACAGTGATTAAAAAATAATAAAGACTTTGAAAACTTCACTCCCTCATACTTCACTCCCTCACTTTTTCCAAAAATTTCTTAAATGAGGGAGCGAATACCTCTATTCTTTGAATTCTCAAAAGATTTTGAGAATGCTTTTAAATGTAAAGGTGACGATTCCTAAACTATGACCAAAAGTATGTAACTGTAACCTTAGCTAACTCTGATATCAAGCTTACTTTTGGCTATATGCGTTTGGAATTTTATATTTTTGAATTTGAAATTGTTTTTATGGTTTTTCTATTGTTTTTTTAAGATTGTATTTCTTTGCTTTCACTTTTCAAAGTTTACTACTACCTCAACACATTTTTCACTACCGTTCACTCTCTCAGTTTGAAATTGTTTTCATAATTTTTTAAAAGAACAATTAAAGGTTCTCCTGTCTGGCTACTATTTAAAAAGTGAGTACGTATGAATTTTTTCGGCCCGAAATTATAACTTTTAAATAATGAAATTTTAGCAAGTGAAATCTACGCATCTTCAGATAATGACCCATAATAACTTATGTAATACTTTTAAGATTGTAATAAACTCTTGTGTTAATTAGTAATTTTTTCATAACAATTATTTATTTTTTATTTTCCCAGAAATAACGTATTCTGATTGTATTTTTTTTAAAAATAAATATTAACTATAATAATAAATAAAAAAGAATGCCAATCCACCAAAAAGGGGTGTTGAAAAGGGCAAATCATGTGATGTGAGAAGAAGTGTCACACGCGCCTACTCGTGTCATATGTGGCCTAGCGCCCACTGCCGGGTTAAGTGAAATACATTTTCATCCCAAGATTGATAAAAAATCTGGTGCGTGCGCGCAACACACAACTTTCACTTACCAACTTATTTAGATTAGAAATTGACGTGTTTTGTTAATTACCACTTCACAAAGTCACAAATTTTTTCACATTCATTTCTTATTGTTGCCGTTTATGAGTAAATAAAAAAAACACGTGAAAATTATACAAAATTTAATAAGTAAAGTCC
This sequence comes from Aelia acuminata, assembly GCA_911387785.2. Taxonomy (NCBI): domain Eukaryota; kingdom Metazoa; phylum Arthropoda; class Insecta; order Hemiptera; family Pentatomidae; genus Aelia; species Aelia acuminata. Next base: position 74,192,066 of record OU426978.1, on the reverse strand, counting down.
CCCCTCCGGTTGATCAATTTTGATGAAATTTCGGCTGTCGCATCTCGGTCATATATATACATCAAATGCCAAGTTTCATCACAATCCTTAAAGCCCTTTTTGAGTAAATAAAAAAAAACACGTGAAAATGGGAGAACATTTATTAAGTAAAGTGCCCCCTCTAATTAATAGATTTTGATGAAATTTTCACAGTCTTATCATGGGCATATACAGAGATCAAATACTCAGTTTAATCAAAATCGTTAAGAGCCGTTTTTGAGAAAATCGAAAAAAACCTAAAAAGTTATTAAATAAAGTACCCCCTCCCTTTGAGCAATTTTGATGAAATTTTTGCTGTCACATCGCGGGCATATAAATACACTAAATACCCAATTTCAGGTTCACACGGTTTATAGTTTTTGAGCTAGTCTGTTCACACACACGGACACACGGACACACAGACACACACACACGGACACACAGACACACACACACACACAGACCATTTTGCGGGACTTGGTTATTTCAACTCAGGGGACCCCAAAACGTGTATTTCCGTTGAAAATCGGAAGTCGAAATTTTTCACGATCGCAATACTTCCACTTACTATATATTTCATATATAGTTAAGTGAAAGTAAAAAAATCTTAAATCGTGTAAACAGGTCTATTTGGTCCATTGAAAGTGCTATTTTATTTTTTGTTTTCACTTGTTTTGTTTTTTGATGCCACAGACAGAGAGAAAAAAAAACTGAAACACCGTATCATAATGATCTAACAAAAGTCGTAAGGTTCATTCTAACAAGCAATTCGACCATATTTACAACTCTTTCACATGCAAAGTATGCTTTGAACATAACACACCAGAGCTCCAATAAGCAGGAAATCTCTTTTCAAAAATATAAACTATTACCTCTCCCAGAGCAGCAGGCCTGCAATTATTCATTCCCTAACCCACAACCCACCTGATACAATGGATTTCATAAAAAAATAATCAGCATACAGCAAGTTGCATCAATACAGTCATTTAAGTGGGGGAAGACCACCTTTCCTCGAAACAGGACATGCTCAATTTTTCAACTGTAACAATAGTTATGTAACAATAATAACTACTGTGTCCAGGACTGCTTGCAGGAGGTGGCGGGATGGCCGAGTGGGCAAACGCGTTAGAAAATACACGTTGCCCATGACAACGCCTGATTGGAAATATGAAGATAACAAGTTCAAAACCCGGAGCCAGGGGAAAATTTAATTATACTCGGCATCAATCCCCCACCCTCTCCCCTGGCCCGGGAAACCCCGTATAGCCTATAGGGCGGGGAAGGGGAGGAACAAAAAAGAAAAAACTGCTCACAGGAATATTTTAGGACTCTGCAAAACATTTGACCAAGCCCATTAAAGTGACATTACAAATATATACAATAATCCAACTTTATACACAACTAATAAAATTCTGGTACCCCTTTGGAACAACACTTCCTAAGTGTGGCCTATTTTGAGAGGTTATGTGACCATGATAATATCCAACTCTCATTGCATCTTCTTCAATTAAAAAGGTCTTCAATTACTTTTGTTCAATCCCAGCTTTCTTATTCTGCTCGCTCTTAAGGGATAAATAATCCCCCAAGAGATCCTTTTCAGATAAGATCGGGCCACACTAAATGGCACCTAAATGGCCACGCCCAGGTGCTGCACTTCCAATGTTCTACCAAAATTCTTCCTACAATAGGATATTCAAGGAAAACTAAGAGCCAATTTCTTCTTTTTTTATTTTGTTATTATTGTACCTAATTAAAACAAAAAACAAGAAAAAAGTTAACTTAAAAAAAGAAAAGAACATACTTATTTCACCAGCAAAAAATGTGAGTTCATTGTCTTCAGCAGCTTCAAAATCATAAAGAGCTTTGACTTTTTTAGCTTCAACTGCACTGCTTCCACCACCAATGGCTCCTACAGATGGATAAAGTCCAGTTGTGATAGCTGAGCCATTGTATTTAGGAGAAGTTGATTCTTTTAAACTCAACTCAATAGCTAAACAACAATGCAATTACTACAGAATATAGATGGATTTAAATAAATAAATAAAATATTTATATGAATTATAATATGAATGTACCTTTGGCAATATCATCAACTTCTTGCTGAGATGATACACTATCTGGATCAGTTGATTTTTGAGTCTAAAAAATAACAATAATTTTAGTTTCCAAAGAAATACAATGCATATACCTGATGAATTAATACAGAATAAGTAAGAACTGAATAACTTTAGATTTAAAGAATGAGGAAATGCTAAGATAAATGAAGAGTTGTAGAAAACTATCATTAGTTAAATCCAAAGCCTGCACTTATCATCCCCATAGACCCAGATGAATTGAATTCCTATTTCGCCAACCCTCCATCCCTTGCTTATACCTGGTTATTCTCATTCACACAAACTTTGGATCCAGACAAATTTTACTTCTTCCACATTTTTTCATGAAGACTTACTTCCTCTCTTCTGTCCTCAAGTCAAGAACCAACGACTATGGCCCTTACCAAATTCCTGTTAAGAATACTAAACTCTTGTCTTCCTGTTACCTTCCCTGCTCTTTTATTTATCTTTAATTTTTCCAAACAAAACTCCGTTTTCCCAGATGCCTGAAAAAAGTAAGTACCATTGAACTAAGTTCTAAGTACCAGTTCCTTCCTTAGTTTCCAACTCTGTAGTTGGAATGGGTCTGTACCCATTTCCATTCTCTCTAACCTATCTAAACCACTTGAAAGAATAGTCCACTCCCAGCTCAACGATTTCCTTGAGCAGAAAGCTCCCCTCCACCCCCTTCAGTTCAGCTTTCATTCTCATTATTCCACCCAATCTGCTCGGTTAAAGGTCACTCAGGACCTTCAATCCTCCATAGACAAGCGTAAAATCACCATCCTAATTCTCTTTTATTTCTCAAAAGCATTTGTAACGTCAATCATGAGATCCTCCTTTCTAAACTCCAAAACCTTTCTACATATGTCAAACAGTGTCTTAAAGTGGGTCCTCTTCTTCCTTTCTATAGGTTCTCAAAAAGTCATATTCCTGATAGGCCTCCTTCCTCTTCCCTTTCTCTAACACGAGGTGTCCCACAAGATTCCTCACTCTCTCTGATTCTCTTATGTATATATATTAATGATCTCACCTATTCCATCAACTGTTCACAAAACCCCTTACACACTGATGACCTCCAAATTTACCTATCCTTCCATCCTACCCAGATGCCAGAGGCAATCCGAAAATTACAAGAATATACCTGCCTGCCTGGGTAGAGAAAAATTAATTAAGACTGAATGGAGAAAAAACCAAGGCCATCTTCTTAATTCCCTTCCTTACTACCCCTTACTCTACCTCAAAAGGCAACCTATTCATTTCCACTCTTATGACCAGCACTTGTTGTGGAGTAACCATATTTCCGAAATCACCAGAAAATCCTTTGCTATCTCTTAACAGTTCCTTAGATCACGTAATTGCATGTCCTCGAAAACCTGCCAGCTCCTAGTCTCCCCTCTCATATTCCTTCATTTTGATTATGACTGCCATATATACGGTAGACTGTCTGACTTACATGAAATGAGGTTGAAGAGACTAATCAATGGCTTCATTAGATTAATCTTCTGAGTCCCCAGGCATTCCTATGTCTCCATTTGGTATGCTGAATTGAAGTGGCTCTACCCAGTTTTTCGACAGCAATACTTCCTTGGTGTGTATCTTTTCTGAACCTTTAAGACCAAGAAGCCTCCTAATATCCTCCATTTGTTCACACCCTGTATTCATTCTTTGAATACAAGATCCCAAACCTCTAACCTGTAAATCCCATTCTATGGAACTGCCTCCTTTCCAAAATCCTTTACTTCATCCCTCACTTCCTTTAAAGCCCAACTATTTCTCCACCTCCTTAATCCTTAATAATCTCCATAACGTAAAATAGAGAATATATTTATTTTATTTTTCATTAATATTCACAATCATTTTTAAGCTCAAAAGTTTTGAAGCTGATCAAACAATATTGTAATGTTCATTTGTATTATGATCTGTTTTGTGTTTTTACTTTTATTTTTAATCATTATTCAAATATTTTTTTAAAAACCAATATCGATGTTTCAAGTTAATCATAAATACAGCCTATAAATAAATTAGTGATATACATTATATATTGAACTTCTGATGCATGAAATAGATTAGATGAGAAAAAAGGCACAGGCACACAGAACATGACTGATCTTTTAGTATGATACACTGGAATAGATAGGGTCCTGTGCGACTGTCACAATGCAACAGATAGTAGTACACCTAGATTAGGTCTAATGAAGGCAGATATCATGATAGATTGCTCGCAATACATATCAGTTTTTATGAAGATATTATATATTATATTTTAGATTAAATATTAATAAGTTCTAAAGCAAATTTACCATGATGTGCAGCAACCTTTCAGGAATGTCATTCTTCAAGCAGGTCTATATGTATAAGTAAGTAATCAATATAAATACAAAAATTAATATTATAAATAATACCTTAGGCAGGGGCTCAGACTGAGTGCTGAAATCAACACCTTCTTGCCTAAGACGAGAATAAAGAGATGTCATTAGACTTAATTGAGCATCAGCTTTGAATTCAGCATCTGACCATTTCTTGATAAGATTTCTGATTCGGTCTCCAACTTTATCACCACATTGCCATTTAGCAACTAATTTTTTCAGCTCATTATCGAAGTCACGAGAAGCTACTTCTAATTGAAAAGTTTTGCCACAGTTATTGACACAAGCATCTAACAACTAAACAAGAGAACATAAGATTTTAATAACATTATCTAAGAAAAACTAATAATAACCTCAAAAATAAAATTTAGATCCAATGTCCTCATTGTTCTACATGGTTGGTGGGCCAAGATCAAATAAATAACACTGTGCCTGGAATGCCAAGACGCTGAATATATATAAGTTCACAAAATAATTCTGTCATTGTCTAACAGATTCTTTTCTAATCAATATATCATTCATGTTTGGGCAAAAGGAGTTAAGTCAAAAAAAAAATTTTTTTGTCTCGTCTTCTTTAAATTCATAATTGATAATAATTTTTTCCTTATTCATAATTTATTACAGTCTCTGTTGAAATAATATAGTTTCATTTATTATTCAGGAATAATTAAATACAATCAGAGCGAATTTATAATGATTTTCAAGAGCTTGGTAAATCGTTGTTTAAGCTTGACATTCGATGACTTAACCCCTTTTGACCAAACACCAGTGATATATTATAAAGCAAAGTATACAATGTGCATCCCGAAAAGGCTCAAAAATGTCTCCAGGTACGATCAAGAAAGTTATGTCGTTGTGTAGCACTATTGCCCCTAATCGTGAAGAAGGTTTCCATTTTTATCTTTAGGGTGTAAAATATAAGAGAAAAGAACCAGAATTTTAAGCCTCTCGCACTATGTCATTGGCCTATCTAATGAATGAAAAATTTAGTTCAAACTCCAGACTACCAGGAAACGCTAGGGTATGTTTCACCCAATGTTTATTGTTCATTCATTCAGTTTGCAATAGTTAAATATTTTTTCAGCTGTTCTTTTTAAATTACTAAAAAAATAAGCGAAAATAATTAGTTTCTACTTCGCATTTCAAAATAAAATAATGATTTTACATCTCTGTAATTAGTCAGAAAATCAACTGGATCAACACATTACATTTAATCTATATATAACTATATAAGTAAATTTAATGCAATAAGAGTGAAAATTTCTTAGTAGTAGAGTGAGCGAATAAAAATAGACATGAAAAAAAGAGATAACTTGACTGAATATAAATCAAAAATAAAACGTTTGAAGTATTCTTAATGTAGTTATGAAAAAGAAGTTGGTTTGATTACTATTTATGATGAGCCTTCCAGTTGACAAAATGACTAACTCCAATTTCAGCATTTTTTCAATAAGATTTGACTAATACTAATACATAATACTATGGTGACTATTATGGCAATGCAGTTTTTTCATTCTGATTCAAACGGTATTTATAACTCAAAATTGATATTTTTAGAGTTGTAACAATCCGATGTGCGATATACAGATATATACGAGTATAAGCCAATTAATCAGAAATAAGTTGATTGTGGATTCTCTGTTAAATGTGGGTCTAATATCCACATAACTATTATTTCAAAAATCGAGCTAAATATGAGTAACATTTGATAAGATAATCACAAAACCAACAAGAAAGTTAACAAATTAATGGACAGGTTTTAAATTGTTAAAAACTTCATATATACAACATTCAATCAATAAATACTATATATCAGACTATATAGATTAATTTGAAGTTAATAGCCAGATTGTCTGTCCAGAGATTTGTAAAGTAATCTTTTGAATGAATTTTTTACTTAATATGGTCGTGAAAGGTAAAATACATTTTTTATATCACTAAATCGAATGGAAAATTCACATGGCATTGCAGTCTGTAGATTGAAAGTTATCACAGACTATAACAGCAGCATGAAGGGGGGGGGAGGGGAGCTCGAGTACCCCATAGTCGGCGCCTAAGATGTACTCGAAATATAATTTTTTTCAACTGAGAAATCAGATTTTTCCAAAATAATCTAATAACTTATTAACAGTTGATTGTATGGAATGGGCTTATAGGTTTCAGAATCACAGAAACCATAAAAAACGCTACATAACTCGACAAAGTAGCAGCAGAATTATTTTTTCATTAACCATTTTCAACACCCCCATAAAGTATATAGGGTTCCTTATTTGGGTGCACTCGGTAGATCTCGAATCTTACTATTAATACCAAGTTGAAACCGAGTTGCAAGAAGGTGCTAATTTTGTTCTATATTTCCTTTAATTTTAAAGTTTTTCTGTTATTAAAACTACCACACAACTACCGGAGCCAAGCCGGGCATCCTAGCTAGCATTAACCAAACTTATCTAATTTCAACAAATTTCATGAAAGCCTTTTATGTAAAATAGGCATAGATAAATAAATAAACTTTAAAAATGTTGAATTGGTACTATTAAAATTACATTTAATTTTCTCAAATTGGATTCAGTCTATATTTCATATCAAGATTTTGTTTTGTCAATGAGTAATTGAGTGAAACTATCTTTACTATCATTAATTAAGATCATATTGCTCATTACAGTACTACTTGCTAAAGAAAAAAATGAATTCACTTAATATTCTTTCAGATGTTTATATCACCAACTAATCAAATATTTACAATTACAGCTCTAATACTGGCTACTGGAACATAATTAATGTTAGAAGTGTAAAAATGGAAAAGATTCAAATGCATCTGCATCAAAATGGTTGTGATTAAAGTTGTACACTTAAGTAATACTATCAATATACTAAATAAGTATGCATTCATTAAAAATAATACATCTTTTGTTTTGATTTTGCTTATATGAAGAAATTATCTGTCTCTCATTGTGCCTAGTAATAAGAATGGCTACATATGAAAACATTTGATAAAAAAAAAAAAGGAGAAAAAAAGAAAAATATTTCAACAAGATTAAAATTTTTATTTCCCTTAAAAAGTGCAATAATATTTCACCGCCTTTGTTATTTATACCTCATATAAATAAAGTAAAAATTGCAAAAAGTCCTTTTGTTCTTAATAAATGGTTCTTTTTAATAAGTATTTATTTCCTGATATTTGTTTTCTCTTTTTATTTCTATTATTAAAAAGTTAAGGAGAAGCTAAAGGTAGCTAATCACCTACCTTAGCACTAAGGAAGGAAAACAGATCAAATTTGTAGGAACACCTTAGGATCTAAGGCGTCCTTAAAATAAGAAGTCGTAAAGGAACGTTAATATAATGAAAATTATGATGGTTAGCTAACGGTGTGCATTTTAAGGAAGCCTTTAGTAACGCGTTCCTTAGGATCGTTCATAAATACGGCCCATAGTCCACTAGATTTAACTTCTTCATTTTTAAATAAGGGCTATAAATTCAGAATACCAAGCGAAATATTGATTTAATATCTTTTAGGTTCAAATATGAGTTTCTTCTTATTTTTTTAAATTCTTTTAGAGTAATTTAATCCTTTCATGGCACCAGACAATGTATCTCGGGAAAAAAAGTCAGTCCCCACAAGCGGACGACAAGATAACTCATGGTGGGCCGCCGGTTCCCAATAAAGGAAGACGATATATCTAGCGATCGGTTTTTCACTATTGGTGGGGTCTAAATAACATAACAGCCTTAAATCACCTGTTATTATAAAATAATAGTGATTGGAATAACCTGTTATCAGTATACCGACGTTATTGAAATCACTCCTTCATTATTGAGCAAACTATAACTAGCGCAGGTGCGATAACATGTGAGAGCGTTATAACAGGCTAAAAGAGTGATTGGGTAACAGTGATCGGGCAACAGTTGTTATCGCTGGATGTTATAACAGTGCAGAAGAGTGATATGTTTTGAGGTGCAGCACATAATATAATTTCATGTCATTTAAAAATTTAAAAGTCAGTTCACACAGTTACTTTCAATTATACGACAAAGAGAAGATAGGAAGAGACAAATATTTCCATTCATTGAAAGAGGGAGCAACTGAATCAATTTATATTGAAAGGGAGTGAACATCTTTGGAGATTTACACTTTTTTTGTTTTAAGGGATTGTTGAACAAAGCCATCCATATCCATATCGTCTGAGCAGTGCGAGTGTGTTGCGGGGCCTTAGACCGGCTGCCGTGCCCGGTGGCCTGAATACTTTTTGCCACATTCGCTCTTCTAAATCTCCTTATTCATATTTTTCTTCTAATACGAAAAGTTTTCCATCATCCTTTTTCATCCAGACTTTGGACCGACATTGGTGGATTTAAAAACTTCAATTTTTTTTTTTACTACTAATTATTACTACATTTTAAGATATCTAAAAACTTTTTACTGTATGATATATGCCGAAATATGGCACAGGACATAATGGACATTGCATTCTTTGCCAACATATTTTTTTTTGTGCTCTATTTTTCTTCTTACAAACAACACAGATTCTACTTTTTTCTATCATAGAGGGAAAATGTCGTTGTGTTAGCCGCGTTGGATTATCTCCTGTTTTTCTACCGGCACCACTTTTTTTTCTCTCCTGGCTAAATTTTTCAAACATTTCATTTATTACATTCTTGGAATTGAATTTCAATTTATATAAGCAAAATGCATTATATAGACATAAGTTCAACATATGGATAAATAACTTTCTGTACCATACCATCAACTTCTTAATTGAACCGATATATGATAACATCATGTCACTTCTGTCGATGGCGCCCATGTATATATTGTAGTCTACCAAAGCTTCTGGTTTCATTTTTGTCTTTCCTTTGAATGTCTTACCGTAAGTTAATTAAGTAAAAAGGTAAAATTACCCCAGAATGTCCAGTGAAAAATGAAAGAACCCCATGTCGATTAGTTTACAACCCTCGGAATATGTCCTGAGGAACCATAAACCTCGTCACTGGGAAATACCGGACGGGCTAGAAACAGGGTTGGAAAAACGTGAATGCCAATTATGTAAAAATAATTTCCATATGTCCTGCACTCGTCCTAAATAAGAATAAGAAAATGATAACTATTTTGTCTGCTCGCCATGCTCCTCTAATATTCATGAAATTAAAAAAAATACGAGTAGGAACGTACCTAAGTAGACATACTTATATATAATTTTTAGAACTGTTATATTAAATGTTTTATATATTTTATAACATTTTTAAATTATAAACTATATTTTTTTTTTTTTACGAATGTTGCATTCCTAAATAATGATACGATAAATCCGAAAGCAAAGAGTAAAAATTCAATTTTTGTTTTAAAAGAAGCCATAAAAACACCTCTTAAGGTGCTGACTACTGGGGGTTTTATCCTAGTGCAATAGTAAAATGGAAAGAGTTAAGAAATCAATTTAAATAAGGTCCATAGTTTCAGTCTTCTAACGCTGAAGAGGGCGGAACTGATACATTGGTCTACAGGCCCCAGAGACTGCAGCGCTCGAACTGATATATCAGTCTAAGGCGTTACAGGGTTAAAAGGGCATCATCGCTGTCTTCTCTACACATTAAATTCATTAAGCAAAGTTGATACCATTTCATATACCATACAATTTCAGTTAAAAGGGTATGTGCAATGCAAGCACATATTTTCAACTCATATGGAACACTCATTAAGCACCCAATGAAGTGTACATTGAATATTTTATCTCCTCCATTCCGACAAAATACACAAAACTCTTATATTATTCTGTGAAAACTGCAGTATACACAATTCAAATCAAATGCTCTCTAGATTGTGTATGTGATGTAATTTCAATTCAATGCAAAATGATCAAAAACTTTTCTTAAATTTATTTACACCCTAGGACTTCTGAGTAACATACGTAATAACCAGAAAAACTTAGATATATAATAAGATTTCTGGCATTTTTTTATTTCCAAAAGTTTGATTTAGAGCAAATACCCCCTTTAACAAAAATCGATCTAATAACAGTCTACAGATCAAGAGTTCAGTTGCCACATTATACATTCCACAAATTATGTACAGAGTGATAAATATGAACTCGGCTCACCTGACATCTATAAAGAGTACTTTCTGTAGCACTAAAACTTATTTTCAGCTTGACTGTAATAAAACTGTAATGTTTTGCGAAAATCATCATAATAAAAATATGTTAACAGTTTAAATTTCCATCATTTTTACAGTAAATAAATTTATTAATATAAAGAAATACTTTTCAAGTGATTTTGAAACTTTTAATTAAGGAACGTTACAAGGAAAAAATTAAGATTGTTTAATGTATATTTGAACTTAATATAACACAACACATAAATCAAGTTTCAAAAATTAATTCCATATGATTACACCAAATACAAATATAATTGTAGAAGTAGTAGAGTAGTAGGGTGATTCTAAAATTATAGTGGTATTTGTGTCACAACGTGATATATCGAGAACCGTCTGCAGGATTTTTAATTTTTTTCCTAATTATTACCTTATTGGTTATGAATACAGCTATCTCATTTTCAAGTGCCTAAATACAGGATAACAATAACATGCCTAAATACAAGAGAACCGCCTGAAGGATTTTTAATTTTTTTTTCCTAATGATTACCTCGTTGGTTATGAATACAGCTATCTTATTTTCAAGCGCCTAAATACAGGATAACATTCCCTAAAATCAATAACAATGCTCTTTTTGTCACTCCCTAGCCTGTCACTAAGTATAGGTCATGTACTTTGAAAAGTAATTAAACACTTTTCCATCACAGTAATTCTAAAAAATCAGGCACTAATCTTATCAGCAAACTTTCAGGATGCAAAATAAAATTGAGCCAGGACTCCAAAGGGTACAGGCAGAGAACCACAACAGTTTTTCCCTTTGTCACACAGTTGTGAGGTCACTCTCTAGCTAGTTTTTCACATACCCTCCAATCACCTCAGAAAAGGAAATTTCGAGTTGAGAATATGTGGGGTAACCTTGTTATAAACCTGACTATACGTTGATTCATATAATTTTTCCCTAATTTACCTCAGTTGCTTTCAGGACGTGGAGGAAGGTGTAAAACTGAAAAATATTTTTATGGTGAGTCACTCCCTACACCTTATCAACATGATGATAGTAAACAATATATATATATATATTTTTTTTATCATAGTTTTATGGAGCCTTTGAATCTCTACGCATCCATAACCTCCTTTAAGTAATTTTTGTCCTAGTTTTGCCAAAATTAATGATAAATTGCCGATTTGTCCCTCTCTGACCTGTCACTCCCTAGCCTAATACTTATTTCATTTCTAGCTAGGGTGTGACAATCTTGGTCAGGGAGAGACATGTAATGAAATTATGTTCATCTTATTGGTTATGTTCATCACTAATCAGTGTCAGTTCAGAAAGTTGGCTTTCGATTAAGTATCAAGGGCGGATCCAGGGGTCATGACCCCCCCCCCTGCCCAAATGTTTTGGTTTTTTAATTTTTTTTTATATTTTTAAGCAAATAATGCAATTAGCTGGTTACTACGCTGTAAACTTTTAGTTGTTTAAAATGCAGTCCTTCTTGCATACATGATCCAAGGTAATAATCTCATTAAAAAATGGTGCTGTCAGACAGGTGATTGTGAGACAGGAGGTTACGACCCATCCAAAAAACTTTGTGCTGGATCCGCCCCGGTTACTGATCCATATCTTGACTATCCCCCTTAAACTGCCAAATAAATCTGTAAATAACACAGGTGCTCATTTCGGAAAAATGGCATCGAAAAAAAAAAATGACTGAAGAAGAAATAAAAGCTAAGGAACTAGAGAATCGCTTTATCTACAAAAGTAAATGAGTTGTTTTTATGGTTCCTACTTTGGAACATCTTTTAAAGTGTCAATTAGTTAACTGTTAGTTCTTAAACTATTTTGAAGGTATGGATCCTATTCGTTATACCTATATAAGACGATATGAGACTGTAGAATTTAGAGAATTATTTTTTAAAACATTTAAATTAATAAAATTATGCCATTTGTTACATTTTGTCACTCCCTAGAACAATAATTTCTTTGAAAATCATTTTCTCGAAAACTATGAATATAAGTGTGTGCACACTTAACATCATTGCTAAGGAGCATTTGACCAAGCAATCAAGAACCAGAAACGTAAGAAAACATGACTTTAAAATTCCTAAAAAATTAAGAGCCAAATACCACCATAATTTTATAATCACACAGTATATGATTAAAGCATTAATATTTATTTTATAAAACTTACAGTAACTGCTTGCAAAACTACATGAGGATCAGGACTATGAAGACGTTTCACTATTGACCTTAAACAGTCTTTAGCATTAATAGATGAAGAACCAACCTTATCACATATTTCCATTATCACTCCCCATTCCTCAGAAGTATTGTTTTCACTAGTAGCTTTTTCTACATAAAAACAATTGTTTGATAAATAAGCCTAATGATGCATACATAAATTTGTTATTATCAAATCTTGTAAATATTAAATCCAAGACAATTAATTTAATTGTCTACATTAATAGTCTACTTCAGATGATATAACCATAGAAAATAGAAAATAATTATATATTAATTTTCTTACCGACGTCATTATCAAATGGTGAACTATTTGAAAATATACCCATTTCACCATAAACAATTTTGAAAACAAATAAATTACTCAGAAAACCTTTCTAGAATTACTATCCAACTCTTTACATCATGATACCTCCCATTTTGATATTACTATAGTACAAACTGGAGACTAGATTAGACAAAAACTAATAATAATTACCATTAAATTAATATTAAAGTACATATAAATTTGAAGATAAAAATGTAAATAGATAGATAGTTTATGGGTAAAAAAGTATTATAAAAATTATATTATTTTCTAAAGAAACAAAATAAATTAACCTAAAATGGTTTTTGATGATTTATCTTCTTAACTGCACTATCTTCTAGATTAACCCAGTTTGTTGAAATCAATTTAGATAATTATAACTTGTTTAAATCAGAGGTCGTGTCTATAACCGTTAATTTTTTATTTTATTTCACTACTGAATGTCGGGAGGCTTTTGAATATCTTCTCCATCCACATCATTTTACTAAATATCCTGAGGGGGGGTCACTCACTCTATTGGTTCAGTGACTTTTTCTACTGTTCCAAACTTCTCCGCACGATCTAATTCAGCTTTTTCGGTGGAATAACTTAAATGGCAGTTTTATGGGAGAACGATTACTGGCTCAGCATTAAGGTCTGGTCACACATAACCACACCGCAGCACGGGCCTATATTATTATCAGGAGATTGATTTAATTATTCCAGCTCATGTTTATCTTGTCAATCATCGCATAATAGATAATATATATATATTGAAGAATTTTTTAACTGATTAACAATTGAACGAAAATTAGGGTTTGATTCAAATACGACGGATAGATAGTAACGGGTCGGTTGACCCGGCGTCGGGCATGTTTGACCAGACCTTTATGCTTCAACTTCAAGGCCGAGAGCACATCGAGACACAGGCGATGCAGAGCACTGCAGTTTTTGCAATAAGTACGGTAGGTAGGAACCTGCGCTGCCTTGCTCTGCATCCCTATGTGCGCGGTTCCAATCTAATTTACGTTTTACAAAAACTGCTCTGCGTCTCAATGTGCGCCAAGCCTTATGAGCGTAACTGCGAAAAAGAGCGGAGGCTTATAAACGCATGTCGAATATGTTATTCTAATTCTAGTTATTTATTTCCTACGCTAATTAACCGAGAATTTGCTTAATTAAGTCGAATTTTTGGAATGATTTTAGCCCATGAACTTTTGGAAATGCCTTGTTTATGATGTCGAAATGAACCGTTTCTAGTTTACTAATCGTTTAACTTTTACAAATTTCTAAAGGTTTGCCCAGGCTCATATAGAAGAAATTCTTTTATCTTACAAACTTTCATTCATCTTTTTCAAAACATTTCATTTCAAAACATTTATGTACGAGACCTTCCCTCAGAGAGTTCAGTTTACATGACAAATTGAGATTTTCAAGGGCCGTTCAGAAATGAACTGATTCCCCTGGTTTCATCGACATCTGAAGAATCTGTGCCTTTCTGAGATATTATATTTTTTAGGGTGAAATTAGTATTAAATTTATGACTCAAGTTGGCATATGTGTATTCTTGTAAAAATTGGGTTTTGACCCGTATATTGTAAAATAAATAAATAAATAAATAAATATGTGACTGTGTCCTCTCTTAAATTAAATGAATCAAATATAATAAGCAGGAATAGGATTTTTATGTAATAAAAATTTCAAAATATTGTAACACTTCTGTGGGTCAACAAATATTTATTGAACGAAAATATACGATTATCAATGCCACAAGAATTATAAAAAAATAAATATTCGAGCAGGTTACAAAAATGATAACGTTATAGCACACTAATCATATGACTTGAGCTTCACAGTCAAGACACAGACTAAAACTAATTGGTCCAGTCACTCGCTCTTTAAGGTGCCTTGATACTCTGAGAACGTTACCTTCGAACACTACCCTCGAACATCCTTCACGTCGATTGTTCGGGTGTTCTAGGTACTTCACCAGTTCGCCTGTGTTCGGGGGTAGCGCTAGTGTCACTTTTGAATGGATTTTTCCCAAGTGGCAGGAGTTGTGTGTGATATTAGTGCGCCGTTCTAATTCGTCTCCTATTTTTTTATTTTTCAGATAATATAAAATATATTGATAATGGAGATTTTTTCTTCATGATAAGCTAGCTTTGGGTGTGTCAGCCATATTGGTTCGCTTAACGTCACGTTAAGTATAAATGGCTGTTCGTTTAACGCCGGTACGGAGATTCGAGGGAGAACCTGTTCGTAGAGTGTAAAGGCACCTAATGTATCTTCGTAAAAGGAATGGCCTCGAATGGTCTTGAACCCCGTGGAATCATCCAGGCCTTGGACTAGTCCTTTGATGGTCCGTTCCAACTGGTAGTTTGTTCCAACAAAAGGTTTGGGATTTCAAACCATATGTTATTTTTTATTTATTTATCGATTTAACGTTACAATATGTACATAAATATGGACGTATATTTGCAAATATATGTAATAAAAATATGAAAATATCGACACAAAATTAAAATATTTAAAAAGTTCAGTATTCACATAAAAATAAATATAAAATACTTATAAAATATCAAAATTAAAAAAAATGTAAAAAAATCTGGTGCGATGGGCGCAACACACAACTTTCACTTACCAACTTACTTAGATTAGAAATTGACGGGTTTCGTTAATTGCCATTTCTCCAAATCACACATTTTTCCAAATTCATTTCTTATTTTTATTTTTCTCTCTAAAGGACACTAATTTTTTTTTTTTATTATTAAATAAATGTTTTTACTTGCGATAATTCGGCAATGCAAGGATGATACTCCAAGTCGTCTGATTTTATAATTCTCTATGTAGTTGTTGATAAAAAACATTTTATAAAAAAATATTAAACCGACTTCGAAACCTAGGAACCAGTAAAAATAAATTCACTGAAAAGTATGAAATAATTACCTTCTGATTTTTATGAATACACAGCAAAATTGAAAATGGTATAAAAAGTAGAAAAATGCAATAAGACGAATAATTTTATTTTGATTTGTACAAATACACACTAATTGTTAATAAAAATTATTAAATTTAAATATTAAATACTATGTTCAATACAACACAATCTTTTCGGAGGCGGCGCAAAATAGAAATGACATGTTACTGATACAATTCCATTAGTAGCCATTGAAATCAATAGAAAGCATATGAATTGAACGAGAGCGGAGTGTTAGGCAGTATAAAAAATGCCAATTAGATCGAAAGAGTAAAAAGGACTACTTGAATCTTAATAATAAAAAAAAAAAAAATAAAAAAAATCGAGCGTAGCCACGGCTCTAAGGGTAGAAGCTAATTATCGGTGATGGAAATTGGATAAGGCCAAAAATAGGGGGTAGGTGCAGGATTAGGGCGGGGGGGGAGGGTTTTCCCCGACCCCACCAGGAACCACCACTGTCGCCGATTTTTAATATTATTCCCGCACCTACCCCCCTAATTATGGCTTCATCCAATTTCCATCACCGATATTTAGCCTCTACCATTGGAGCCGAGGACTACGCTCGATTTTAATTTATTTTTTAAAATATTATTAATATTTCGATTAAATTACTGAAGCCTGCGGTAGTCGAAATCCAGGATCTGATAAAGACCCTTTTTAACTGTTATAAATAATAATTATCCCCCCCCCCCGACTACCGCGACTATGTATTACCGATTTTTAATATTATTCCCGCACCTACCCCTCTATTTTTGGCCTCATCCAATTTCCATCACCGATTGTTAGCTTCTACCCTTAGAGCCGTGGCTACGCTCGATTTTTTTTTTTTTTTTTTTTTTTTTATTATTAAGATTCAAGTAGTCCTTTTTACTCTTTCGATCTAATTGGCAATTTTTATACTGCCTAACACTCCGTTCTCGTTCAATTTGTATGCTTTCTAGGTATGATAACTCAAGCCAGAAAATAGGATTAAGGGGGTGGGTAAGAGCGGTTACACCGATTTTTAATATTATTCCAGCACCTACCCCCCTATTTTTGGCCTCATCCAATTTCCATCACCAATATTTAGCCTCTACCCTTGGAGCCGAGGACTACGCTCGATTTTAATTTATTTTTTAAAAATATTATTAATATTTCGATTAAATTACTCCTTTTTACTCTTTCGATTTAATTATAAATTTTTATACTGCCTAAGACTCCGTTCCCGTGCAACTTGTATGCTTTCGAGATACGAAATTGCTGTCTAGCCGAGGGTCTGCTGTCTAGAAAAAGAAAAAAAAGATGGGAAGAGAAGATCCATTTAGAAGATTTTAATAATGTCTAGTGTAAAAAGATTTAAATTTTGCGCCGCCTCCGAAAAGACTGTGTTGTATTGAACATAGTATTTAATATTTAAATTTAATAATTTTTATTAACAATTAGTGTGTATTTGTACAAATCAAAATAAAATTATTTGTCTTATTGCATTTTTCCACTTTTTATACCATTTTCAATTTTGCTGTGTATTCATAAAAATCAGAAGGTAATTATTTCATACTTTTCAGTGAATTTATTGGTAATTGGTCGTTGGTAAAATAAACGTTGGTTTAAAAATTTCGAAATCTTTTTACGCTCTACCACGTTTGTCTTTCCCAGGCCTTTTTATTATACAATAATTGTATAAACAGTCACCTTTTCAATCTGATGAATACACACAGAAAAGTGGGAAAGCGGTGCGAGTATTATACAAGTTTCAACACACTACGTTTTATGATTATAAATGGATTTTTTTTTTTAAAAAAGATCAATGTTCAATTGGGAAGGGAACACATAAAATGTTTTTCCACAATGACAATATTTTTCCTTTGCTAAATGTCGTCAGTACTTTTCATTTACGTACAGCATCAGTGTTCCGAGATGTGTTGAGTTAAATATACATAAATACATAAATCCGGCCATTACAAGATGAAGTATATACGTCACTGAACAGTCGAGATTTTGGCCGGTTTTAGACAAGATATCGTTAATGGAGAATCGATGAGGATGGTAATATGACCTAAAGTAAATTTGAAAGTAATTTTTAAATTTTGGTTGCTTGAATATCCTTCTGAAAACTATGGCGATTGTTGTAACTTACATCATTTAATTAAAACACTTAATTAGTTAAGTCTTTGAAATTAAAGAATATGCATTATAACAAAACGTTTAAAGAACATAATAGTAACTTTATTATCTTTTCAATCACATGTACACTGGAATGTATGTTAATCTAATTAGCATAAAAAGAAGGCTGCTTAATTTTAAAACATATGGAATATTGCTCGTAAAAATGCAGTGCCTCATATATTACAACTCCCCCCCACAAAATTTATAATCAGTTCTGAAATAAAAAATTTAAAAAAATTGACAATTTAGCTTGTTTTACAAATCTCATCTAATAGCCTAATATACCAAGGTAGTTTGAATCACTTAATACATGAGTTTAAATACATCCTAAGGATGTGTGAAGCACATAATCTTGTAGGTATCGAGGCCGTTGGCGGGGTCGATCAGAGCGTCTCAATTCCTCGGTAACGTTTTGGTCTGGAAATGGATAAGTATCTTGTTCTTCTCTCCTAGGTTGTTCAGGTTCTTGCGGGGGCGTTCGATGACTTGGAAAACTAAGGTATGGCAGAAGTCCATGTTCATCTAGGGAGTGCTTTCCTTCCTGGTTCGAACTAGGTACTGGTAGAGCTGGTGCCAACATATCTGTCTTCTTTGGTATGTCGGTTTGAATCAATTGGTTAATATGGCGCTTGTAGATGAATCCATCGTCGAGTTTCACAAGATAATGAAGTCGTCCATACTTCTTTAAGATTGTGCCAAGGCGCCACTGGGGCTTAGAATTTGAGTAATATCTTGATTGAACGCGAGTTCCTATTTCAAGCTGTCTTGTTTTTAAATTGATAATTGATCTTGGATTTTCTTTGTAGGGTTTTATAGCATCCAACCGAATTCTAATAGACCTTTTTAGATACTTTTCGGCTGGGGACTGTCCATCGGCAAGCGGAGTGGCTCAATAAGTCATCATGATCTTCTGCAGTTTTCGATGGAGAGGAAGCACTTCATTTTCCATGGCTTTCAGTCGATTCTTGAGGGTTTGAATGTTTCTTTCCGCCAATCCGTTGGTGGCCGGGTGACCTGGGGCAGAAAATTTCTGTTTTCTACCATTCTTAGAACAAAATGTTTTGAATTCTTCGCTGGTAAATATTGTGGAATTATCGGATACGAGTACCCGGGGAAATCCGTGGGTTGAGAATATTGCCAGGAGGAGTTCAATAGTTTTTGATGTCGTTGGAGCCTCGTTGATGACGCGGATTTCAGGCCAGTGTGACTTAGCATCGACAACGACCAGGAAATATTTTCCTTTAAATGGACCAGCGTAGTCCATGTGTAGCCGATCCTAATTTTCAGCTGGTTCTTCCCACGAATGTATAGGAACTTTCATAGGGCTTTTCTTGATTTCCGCACAGGCGTCGCAAGATAGTGCGAGTCGTTCGATGTCACGATCGATTCCAGTCCATGAACAATATCTTCGTGCAAGCTGTTTCATTTTTGAAATTCCTCTGTGTGTTTCATGGAGCTCTTGAAGAATCACAGGCTGGAGCGATTTTTGGATGACAAACCTTTGGCCTTTAAAAAGAATGCCTGAATCGAGAGTGTAGTCCAAAGTAGTATAATTTCCGTTCAGCATTTCAGCCTTTATTTTCGAAAGATATTCATCCTTGTCTGTCTCTGTGGCGATCGTTTCAGCTGTGATGGTATTCTTTGAAATGTGATTTATGGACGAAGAACAAATCAAGTTTACTTCTTTACCAAGAATATGATCCAACGATGGCCCTTTCTGTTTGACAGGGGTTCTTGACAAACAGTCGACATTTGTATTTTCCGATCCAGTTTTGAATTTGACTTCATAGTCGAACTGAGATAAGAAGGAGGCGTACCTTAAAAGACGTGCGGATGTCATTGCTGGCAGCTTGGTTGATTGATGAAGAATTCGAGACAGCGGTCGATTGTCTGTTACCAGTTGAAACGTTTTCCCATATACGTACATATAGAAGTGGTTTACCCCAAATACAATCGCTAATGCTTCCCTATCCAGTTGACTATAATTTCTTTCGGCTGGGGTCAGAGAACGTGAGGCAAACGCGACTGGTTTTTCTGTGCTACCGATTTGATGCGAAAGTACGGCTGCGATCCCGTTTGGGCTAGCATCACATGTTATTATAGCTGGAAGTTGAGGATCGAAAGGGGTGAGAACTCTTTCGCTGTCAATTTCACTTTTCAATTTTAGAAATGCGGCTTCACATTGTGCCGACCAGTGAAATTTTGAATCCTTCTGGAGAATTTTCCGCAGCGGGTAGGTTAATGTCGAACAATTTGGGATGAACCGAGAGTAATATGTTATTAATCCGAGGAAACGGCGAACGTCATCAGCATTTTTCGGAGGTGTTATTTCCATAATAGCCGTGACTTTCTGCGATGATTTGAGGATCTGATTTTTCCTAATAGTGTATCCCAGATAATTAATTTCAGTTTTGAAATATTCACATTTCTTTTTGTTCAAATGAAGGTCATATTGTTTTAGTCGTTCCAAACAGTTTTGTAGGCGGTTTCGGCATTCATCAATTGTCTTGCCGTGGACAACGATATCATCGAAATAAGAAATTGTGCCGTCGAGTCCTTGAAGAATTTGGTCCAAAATTCTGTTAAATTCGCTAGGAGCCGTCTTTATGCCAAATGATGAGCGATTCATCAAATACGTTTCTCGGTGTGTTGAAATCGTTTGAATTTTGCAGCTTTTCTGATCCATTTCGATGAGCAAATAGGCATTGTCTAACCGGCAAAAATAAGATGATCCTTGGAGGCTGTTCAAGATTTCTTCAATTCTTCTAATTGGATATTGAGCGGTTTTCAATTGGGGATTAACGGTCGTTTTGTAGTCCACGCACAGTCGGATAGCTCCTTCCGGTTTTGGGACGATGACCAATGGGGAACCCCATTCACTATGGTCTATTTTAGTAATGATGCCGTCTCTTTCCAGGGAATCCAAATCTGCATCTACTTTTTCCTTCAGTGCATAAGGGACATTGCGGCTCCGCATAAAAATTGGCTTCAATTCTTCACGGAGATGTAGGATACAAGTAATGTTTGGAACACGACCCACCTTTTGTTCGAAAATAGACCTATAATCTTTGAAAATCTCGTCCAAGTTTGAAATTGAATATACTGCCACGGAGGTTGATGCCGAATTTCTATCCAGTTCGTTAAGATTTATTCCCAGGTGTCGAATCCATACTCTGCCTAACAGTGGGGTATGACCATCTGGTACAATGAAGATTTCTTCTTTCGAAAATCGTCCATTGTACTGGACATTGACAAGAATTTTCCCATATGGGCGAAAGATATAACAGGGCCAATCCGTGATCTTGAATTCGTCGGCGAGTTTCCTCGACGAAGCTTACGATCTGAAATCTTGTTAACATCCGCGTTGTTCGACATAGATTGGTGGATCGCGATCTCTTGGCCATCTATTTTGGAAGCTTCCAGTACAAGTGCCTTTGCGACTACATCATCGAAATCATTTAGTTCAGATTGAAGAATCGATTCTCTGATGTTGCTATCGTATAAACCTCTAATGAATTGGGCTCTGAGAAGTATGATCGAGAAACTAGTTTTGCAATCACAAGGGGATGTAAAATCACATTCGTTTATATCCCGTCGCAGATCCACAACATAATCAGCAATTGATTGGTCAGGTTTTTGATAGTTGAAAAAAATCGGTGCTGAGTGACTAGAATGTTTCGTTTAGGGCACCGGTGCTTTTCTAAAGCCTTTGCAAACTCGCTATAAGTTGACTTTTGGGGATCCTTTGGTGCTATAAGAGATACAAGAAGTTTGAAATAAGTAGCGCCTATAGCGAATTAATAAAAATCTGGTGCGTGCTCGCAACACACAACTTTCACTTACCATCTTACTTAAATTAGAACTTAATGCGATTTGTTAATTGCCACTTCTCAAATGAACAGAACGGCTTTAGTTATGAACAATGGTCTGTCATTAAAGGCGTACTTCGCATGCGTGGGGTCTACGAGTTTTATGAGTTGACTGAATAATTTTCTTTTATTCTCCTCTATATGTTTTCTTTATTTTTATCATATCTCATATTTAGCCATTTCTTATTTTTAGGCGTGACGAGAGACAGTAAATTTCTCCATATAAACAAAAACAAAGGTACTTTATAGGAAACAATAAAACAAACAAACAAAAAAGGCATTTAAGCCGCCTCAGAACATTTTAATAATGATAAAGCTTACCTGATATTAAAGAACACCTAATTTTCATTAAACATGACGAATTTGATAAAAATCGTTAATGCCGTTTTTGAGATCCTCGAAAAAAAGGTAAAAATTATGAAATAAAGTCCCCCCTCCGGTTAATCAATTTTGATGAAATTTTTTCAGTCCTATTTCGGGCATACACATACATCAAATACCCAGTTTGATCAAAATCGTTAAAGCAGTTTTTGAGTAAATAAAAAAAACACGTGAAAATGATACAAAATTTATTAAGTAAAGTCCCCCCTCCGGTTAATAAATTTTGATGAAATTCTTACAGGCATATACCTAAACGAAATACCAAATTTCAGGTTCGCACGGTTTATAGTTTTTGAGCTAGTCTGTTCACACACACACACACACACACACACGCAGGCACGCACGCACGCACGCACGCACGCACGCACGCACGCACGCACGCACGCACGCACGCACACACACACACACACACACACACACAGACCATTTCGCGGGACCTGGTCATTTGGACTCAGGGGACCCCAAAACGTGTATTTCCGTTGAAAACCGGAAGTCGAAATTTTTCACGATCGCAATACTTCCACTTACTATATATTTCATATATAGGTAAGTGAAAGTAAAAAGTTGTCGGCATATTTGTTCCTCTCTTGTTCAAATACCTTTTAATTGTAAATAATTATCAAAGCGAGTTAAATATAATTTGAATGATTCTCGGTTTGGGTCAAAATTTTCAAATGGGGGAATCAAAATTGGATTAACATTTAGTGGGGATGATGTTTGTTTGATTCCTTTGTCCCCACCAAGACTTTCAATCAGTTTCTTCTGACTTTCGTTGAATACAGCTAACAGTTGGGAAAATTGAAACGCATCCATTTCGTTGAATCAATTTAATTTTATAGTGTATCGCTACGAAAAAATAGAAAATCGAAGCGAAAATGTTCAAAATTGAATGTACGAGGGGTGATCAAAAACTGTGTCCAGGACTGTTGAGATTGCGCGGCAATGGAGTGTCATAGAGCAGTGCGGTTGGCAGCATTGTTTAGCGTGACTCTTCCTGAGCTCAGCTGTTTATTCAGTTTGTTGATAACCTTCTTCATTGCAAAGTTACTGCTGTTTTCGTAAAAAAAAGTTTTTTGTGTTCGGCGATTTTGTGAAATGAATGTAAAGGAAGAGCAACGCGTTTGCGTAAAGTTTTGTGTGAAGTTGGGTAAAATGTTTACTGAAACTTTTCAAATGTTGCAAGTGGCTTTCGGTGATGAATGTCTGAGTCGGTCAAGGTGTCATGAGTGGTACAAAAGGTTCAAGGAAGGCCGGACATCGTGTGAAGATGATTCTCGTTCAGGGCGCCCATCAACTTCGACTGACGATGATCATGTTGCAAGATTGAACAGTCTCGTGCGTTCTAATCGTCTACTAACCATTCGTGAGATGGCTGAAGAATTGAACATTTCATTTGGTTCGTGTCAACAGATTTTAACAGAAAATTTGCAGATGAGAAGGGTGGCTGCAAAGTTTGTTCCGAGACTGTTGACTGAGCAGCAGAAAGAACACAGAGTTCAAGTTTGTCAGGAACTTCTTGAAATGGCAAATGACAATGAAAACTTCTTAAAACAAGTCATTACTGGAGATGAAACGTGGGTTTATGGCTACGACGTGGAAACGAAGGTCCAGTCATCACAATGGAAGACAAAATCCTCCCCAACCCCCAAAAAAGCACGTCAGGTCAAATCAAACGTCAAGGTCATGCTTACTGTTTTTTTCGACTGGAAGGGTGTTGTTTACCATGAATTTCTTCCACGAGGTGAGACCATTAACCGCTTTCGTTATCTTCAAACCCTGAGAAATTTGCGCGAGGCAATAAGGAGGAAGAGACCAGAGTTGTGGCGGAGCGGTGAGTGGGTGCTGCATCATGACAATGCGCCTGTTCATTCCGCACTGCTCATTCGCGACTACTGCACCAAAAATGGAATGACGGTCATTCCCCAGCCTCCATATTCACCTGACCTTGCCCCTGCAGACTTTTTCTTGTTTCCAAAACTTAAGAGACCCATGAAGGGAAAGAGATTTGAGTCCGTAGATGACATTAAAAAAAAATGGCTGGAGCAGCTACACACCATTTCACAAGATGATTTCTCAAAGTCCTTCACACAGTGGAAACATCGTTGGGAAAAATGTATAGCTTCCCAAGGAGAGTACTTTGAAGGGGACGACATCCAATAGCCTGTAGATTTTTTAAATAAATTAATAAAAAATCAGTCCTAAATCTTTTTGATCACCCTTCGTAAATCACCGAGTCATAGAATCAACTTCACCTCGTCGCCAGTTTGTTGTAACTTACATCATTTAGTTAAAACACTTAATTAGTTAAGTCTTTGAAATTAAAGAATATACATTTTAACAAAACGTTTAAAGAACATAATAGCAACTTATTATCTTTTCAATCACATGTACACTGGAATATATGTTAATCTAATTAGCATAAAAAGAAGGCTGCTTAATTTTAAAACATATGGAATATTACTCGTAATAATGCAGTGCCTCATATATTACAGCGATATTATACACGACTCCGGTAGGGACCGGTAATATTGCTTTATTTAAATCGATCGTTAGAAAAGTAGATTAAACATCATTGGATAGAAGTCCAAGCAAAAAAGGGGCAACCATAAAATTTATCGATATCAAAAAGACTGCCCCGCTAGGATAGAAGCAACAGGGTTTGGGACTCACATATGGTTAATTTATTATTACGAAGGATATTATTATTCTCCGTATTAGACTACTGACTTAATTCCAAAGGTTGAGTCAATTATGTTCGTAATTCCTTTCGATGAATTTTTGACTAAATTTATTACCGAAGTACTATAAATATTATTCAGAAAATAAATTGCTAAACACTGTTGCTTCAATTCTAGTGGCGTAGCATTTATCATCATTTTTAACAATCATTTCCATGACTGCCAAATTTTTTCTGAGCGGACTTTCATACAATGAGGTTGTTTTCGGGTAGTTATCAAGTTTTATTTTGTAGTTTTTATTGATGGATGAACACCATCAAATCCTCGATAGTGGTAGAAACAAATTTAAAAACCGATTATAGTAATCCGGATAACATAACAGAAGTGTCACCAAGAGAGGATCGGCACAAGACCTCCGGCAAGATATTCAACAGTGACCGATTGTATCCGGAAGAAGACAGAAGTATCTGAATCCTTTGTTAAGTCAACTGAAAATGAGCTTTTCCAGGAATTATTGTATTCTTTTTTAATGTGCATAGTCAATAAAAGAAAGAAATCAAAATCTAATTTAAATCAATAATAGCTACGATTTTAAATTTAAACGATCCTTCGGGAACTTAAAGAAGTCTTAAATTCTGCTTTAAAACGATTACCAATACTCAGTCTTTCTTGGAATTCCACGAATTTTGTTGTCCTATGATTATGGTGTCCAACCGTCGATTAGATCTAAATTAAGAAGGTTTACTGTTATTGGTGAATATATATTGATATATAAGATACTAGCTGTATATCCCGGTTTCACCCGGAGAATTTCATTTTTTAAATCTATAAACTGAGACTTATATCGACTCAAACGGTCGATTTTGTAAAAACCAATGTAAAGCGAGATCAAAACGATTATTATAACAATAAACAATATACCCAGAGACCGCCTGAAGTTATGCAATTTTAATATGGACAGGTGTTCGCACCTGGTCTGAAAGAACCACTGAGGATTTAGGAATTTAGGACAAACGGTATGGATTTCTATAAAGAACAAACAGAATTTCATCTTTATATACATAGATTATAGCTGTATATCCCGGCATATCACGGAGAATTTTATTTTTCTAAAGAAATGGTCGATTTCGTAAAATAAAAACATTATAAAGTGAGATCATTATGATTTTTATAACAATAAAGAATATCAGCTGAAGATCGGCTGAAGTTGTGCAATGTTAATATGAACAGGTGTTCACATCTGGTCTGAAAGAACCACTGAGCGAAATTTGGAGAATAAAGAATATCAGCTGAAGTTAGCAAATTTAATATGGACAGGTGTTCGCACCTGGTATCAAAGAACCACTTAGCGAAATTTGGAGAATTTAGGACAAACGGTATGGATTTCTATAAAGAACAAATAAACAAACAAACAAACAGAATTTCAAGTTTATTTATATAGATATGTAAAATACCATATGTTAATAAATGTTAATCATTATTACTTGAATAACCTGTAGTTTTCCAATTTAAGGTTTTCTGAATACATAAAAGTGGCGACGAGGATGGTTAAACCAAAGGAAAGCGATGTCAAAGGAAATGAAGAAGACCAATTTTGCAAGAGAGAATGATCTTGCGATAAGTTGGACGTGGCTTGCGATGACATCGAAGTCTGGTATGTCATGATAAGTGGATTGCGGCTTAATACGTTAAAAATGTTGATAACATTATGTGCACCGGATTCTATAAATTCGTTTTCGTATGAAGAATTGTACAAAAAGTTGAAGACAAATCTATGTTCAAAACCAATTAAGGTGTCTGAACGAGTCCAGTTCTTCAGTCAAAAACAGTCCGGCCTCTCCATTTCAGAATTTGCTCTAAAAGTAAAAGAGAAAGCACTTAAATGTGAATTTCCATCTGATTTTTTCCAAGATCCTCTTATCACGGCGTTTGTCATGGGGATCGATGATTTTCATATTCGTTCAGCCTTGTTAGAGAAAGATTACGACGATTTTGCGAAGGTCTTTGAACATTTAAAAACTTTGTTTTCGGTTCTCAGGGTATCTCCCGAAGTTAAAGGAATTTCAAATGTCGTTCCAAGAACAAAACGTGAGAATTGCAAATGTTATTCGTGCGGGGGGCCACATTTACGGAAAACCTGTCGTTTCAAAGAACTTATATGCCATAAATGTGGTCGAAAAGGGCACATTGAAAAAGTATGTAAAGGTAAAATACAAATTGTGGAATGTAAGGATGATTCAACATGTATAGAAACGATAGATCTTTTGAATGTTTCGAATAAATACGATTTCACAGTTGTGTGTTGACAGTGGTATAGTGCGCATCAACTAATCCTCTGGAGGTCACCGCTACTATCAGGCCAGATCTTTTCATAAATTAGTTTATTTTCTTTTTCTTTTTTATACAGATTTTTTTATTTTTTATATAGAATTTATTTATTAAGACATAAATAAAATTATCTTTAACTATGGGAGAAAGCAGCCAGGGGACTGACCCCCCCGGATAAATACTCAAACAAGCCACCAACACGGCAACAGGGCAATTTTAAATATCTACAACATTTCAAAGGACCTTTTACTGTAATTGTAGAGAGATCCGTAGAGGAAAACTTACCATGTTTCCATGATATGAAGATAGGAAAAGTTTTAGGATTAAATAACTCACAGGTTTTCTCTATTAAAAAAAAAATAGGCATCAAATTGAAATAAATTTTAAAACAAGCGAACAGGCGAACCGATTCTTAGAAAATCCATTTCTAGAAAGCAACAAATTAAAAGCTTATATTCCTAATAGTTTAGTACTAAAATATGGCGTAATTAGAGATGTGCATCCTTCTCTCTCCGAGGAAGAAATTCTGAATGAAATTAATTCTAATGAAAAAATTGTAAAAGTTCGCCGATTTTATAGAAAAATTCGAGATTCGTACGAAAATATTTCTTCTATTGCTACCGGCACGATTCAAATTGTTTTCCATGCTCAAAGGTTGCCCGATAATATCATTTTAAATTTAGCCCCAAGAAAAGTCCAGCCATACGTATTTAAGCCACTTTTTTGCGTAAAATGCCTGAGATATGGACATACAAAAGAAAAATGTCGTGGTAAAGACAGATGTATAAAATGTGGTTCGAATGACCACATTTCAGAGGCATGCGTTAACACGATCAGATGTATATTCTGCAAAAACGCTCACCTACCGACAAATAAAGAATGTCCTGAAGCAATTCGGCAAAATAAAATAAAAGAGGCCATGGCCCTAAAACCACTTAGTTACAAGGAAGCTAATAATTTATTCCCCATACCTACCTACAATAAATTCTCGTTATTAGATTTCCCTCACTTATCAACAGCTAATGATTTCACTGAAAATAATTCTATACCGTTTAGAACAAATATTATAAAAAATCCAGGAAAAAAAATTTCATTTCAATTTAATAAAGACAATGTAAAACGACCGAGGCTTAACGATAACCCAGCAGAGTATCAAAACACAAACAGTGAAGGTCCTTCAAACAAAACATCTTCAATTACTCCTCTTATCACACACAATCCCCACAGAGTCGACTCTGATTCAAAATACGTAAATATGCTCAATTCTTTAATTAATAAAATTAAAACATTGAATAACGAGCAGGAAACGGTAAATATAATAGGTCAAACCTTTTACAATTTCGTTCAAGAGAACAATTCAATTATAAGATCCATCTCGGAGTTAACAAAATCAGATAGCATGTCTATTGATTAGCTATTATAATTAAAACTAATAATAATAACTTATAAGCTATTATAAGTTAAACCCATTTATAAATAAAACCACTATCAATGCCATGAACATTTATACTGTTACGGGCTTCGGGTTCGATAAAATGAACAATTAACACTAGGACAATAATTTATTAATCAATACTCACAAGGGTAATTACTGCCTTATTAACAGATACAAACCAGGCTGTGTATGCAGACTCTACTCACTTATAACAAACCGCACGGGTTAAAACAAGAGTCTTTTCTACGACATACACTATCACCACAATAACATATCACAATAAGGCTTACCACTTATCACACTAACTTATCACTGTTCACTACGAAGTGTACTCCACGGGTGTTGCCAAACAACTCCGCTGAGGCCTGTTAGAGCCGGTATTTATTAGTCTTGGATAGATTCTAGAAGGTTCGGGGTTCATCCAGAACAAAGTCTTTGATCTTCCCCGACAGCCAGTGCGGCACCGAACAACGGACGTATTGTTCACCAAAGGCGCTTTGTCTACTACCGCTGACCGCAACACTACCCTCTCCTTAATGCTGATCTGTCCCAGATCAGGTCGTGAATGGGGTGTAATAGGCTCAGGTGTTTTCTCCTCTTCAGCTTCCAGCAGGACTTTTCCTGTTTCCTGACCGAGTGTTAGAAGCACAGCGAGTTTCTTGAAACTACCAGGCGAAGCCACCTTCAACGAAAGGACACTGGCCGGTGCAACAGAGTCGAGCTCCACAATGCCAAACGCATTTGACATTACACAAACACCAGAAGTTGGGTCCGGGACCTGGCTTGGATCAATCCTTACAACACTTGCTTTGGAAACCAGCACCTGTTGGTTGTGAGGGTCTAGACCAATGCTCTGCTCAACTAAGATTCCGTTAACAGCACCATGAGCAGCTGATGGTTTGCTCTCATCACCATTCGATTCGAGTCCTACTACCGCTGTTGGACTTTCTGTAGTCCCATGGGTAATATTTGGCTTAGGAGGAGGCCGATCAGGTCCTCGAATGATGCCACTCACTGTCACTTCATTGTCAGTTTCTCTCTCCAATTTCAATTTCTCTGCTAAGGGGTCATCATCCTCATCAGAATCAGTAAAAGGCATTCTCCTGTTTAACATTTCAAGTTCCGCATCATCACGCTTCATAGACCCACACCAAGCCTTTCCCTGAGGTTCCTTCCAGCTCAAGGTTCCTTGCTTGCTGTACCTGATTAGCCGACCACTGATTGAAAAGTTTCCAGAGTTTGTCACTTGATCGTTTCCAGCCCTCTCCGATATGGCAGTCCTCTGTCCATTCAAAGACCGCTCGGCCAAATTCTCCTTAAATGCTCCAAACAGACGCCGACAAGCCTCCAAGCTTCCAGCCGGCTCCCAGCCACTCTGTTCAGAAGGGCATCCCTCCCATCCAAGCAAATATCCATATTGCTTCTTTCCTGGATGGAACCTTTGGAAAACAACAAACTCTTCTTCCTTATCTTGAGAGCTGCCACCATCCTCGAGCTGATCTCTCACGCTCTCAATATTCTCCGTTCCCTTTTCAACACCAGTGGTTGACTCAACTTCCATGAATTCTCCAGGCGAGACCCCCAGAACAAGCCTTCTTACTACAACAGGCTCTTCCTCATCCCCTTCATCAAAATCTTTCTTGTCAATTGACTTCTCTACTGGCGATGGCTTAATGTCTGTATCAACAGGTTTAGCATACACAAAAGAACTAGAATTCACCACAGTCTGTACAGCAGCTACCTCTGCATTTCTTATCCTTTCAGGCATGTGTCTCATGAACTCCTCTTCGAAATGAACAGCATTGCGGCAAGGTCCACACACAAAAGGATCCACCTCTCTCAATCCACCAAGCGGCACCTTCACATTTTCAACACTCACTTGAGGATCGAGGTCGAAGGGCTCTTCTTCTTCTTCTTTATCATTTTGAGTAGCACTAAGAACCTTCTTAACCGAAATCTTAGGAGTATCACTATCAACTAACTTATTTTCTAAAGTAGTAAAACATTCTGATAACGTAGAAAATAACTCATTTTGATTTTCTAACAACCATTTTTAAATTCTAACAACTCATTTTTCAATTTACTAAATTCTGTTTCAAAAAGAACGTGATCTGGATCCTCTCCACTACTAATTAAAGCTTCCCTGAGCCTTTGTTGCAATTTAGACTTGTTCCCAGAAGTATCCAAATCGCGTTCTTCTAATTCCCTTTTTAAATCTGCTACTTTCAAATCATACAATCTTAAGCCACCGGTTGACATTTTAAATATTATATACAATTATCAAAATTAAAATTAACAAATCAAAACTTAAAGACTAACAACTATAAGTTGATTATAAACTAACAACGAAAAAAATAAATCTAATCCTATACACAGTTACTAAGATTTAAATTACAAATGAAATTCTCAACACTATAAACAATAAACTTAATTATTAAAAGAAACAAAAAAAAAAGATTAAATAAAACTCAAACATTAAATAAAATAAACAATATTCAAAAAAGACAAACAAATTTTCAATAACCTAAATTACAATAATTAACTAAAGTAATAAACAGAAAAATTATTTACAACAAACTAAATAAATACACTAATGCTAAAAATATATCCCACTTCTGACACCAGTTGTTACGGGCTTCGGGTTCGATAAAATGAACAATTAACACTAGGACAATAATTTATTAATCAATACTCACAAGGGTAATTACTGCCTTATTAACAGATACAAACCAGGCTGTGTATGCAGACTCTACTCACTTATAACAAACCGCACGGGTTAAAACAAGAGTCTTTTCTACGACATACACTATCACCACAATAACATATCACAATAAGGCTTACCACTTATCACACTAACTTATCACTGTTCACTACGAAGTGTACTCCACGGGTGTTGCCAAACAACTCCGCTGAGGCCTGTTAGAGCCGGTATTTATTAGTCTTGGATAGATTCTAGAAGGTTCGGGGTTCATCCAGAACAAAGTCTTTGATCTTCCCCGACAGCCAGTGCGGCACCGAACAACGGACGTATTGTTCACCAAAGGCGCTTTGTCTACTACCGCTGACCGCAACACTACCCTCTCCTTAATGCTGATCTGTCCCAGATCAGGTCGTGAATGGGGTGTAATAGGCTCAGGTGTTTTCTCCTCTTCAGCTTCCAGCAGGACTTTTCCTGTTTCCTGACCGAGTGTTAGAAGCACAGCGAGTTTCTTGAAACTACCAGGCGAAGCCACCTTCAACGAAAGGACACTGGCCGGTGCAACAGAGTCGAGCTCCACAATGCCAAACGCATTTGACATTACACAAACACCAGAAGTTGGGTCCGGGACCTGGCTTGGATCAATCCTTACAACACTTGCTTTGGAAACCAGCACCTGTTGGTTGTGAGGGTCTAGACCAATGCTCTGCTCAACTAAGATTCCGTTAACAGCACCATGAGCAGCTGATGGTTTGCTCTCATCACCATTCGATTCGAGTCCTACTACCGCTGTTGGACTTTCTGTAGTCCCATGGGGAATATTTGGCTTAGGAGGAGGCCGATCAGGTCCTCGAATGATGCCACTCACTGTCACTTCATTGTCAGTTTCTCTCTCCAATTTCAATTTCTCTGCTAAGGGGTCATCATCCTCATCAGAATCAGTAAAAGGCATTCTCCTGTTTAACATTTCAAGTTCCGCATCATCACGCTTCATAGACCCACACCAAGCCTTTCCCTGAGGTTCCTTCCAGCTCAAGGTTCCTTGCTTGCTGTACCTGATTAGCCGACCACTGATTGAAAAGTTTCCAGAGTTTGTCACTTGATCGTTTCCAGCCCTCTCCGATATGGCAGTCCTCTGTCCATTCAAAGACCGCTCGGCCAAATTCTCCTTAAATGCTCCAAACAGACGCCGACAAGCCTCCAAGCTTCCAGCCGGCTCCCAGCCGTTTCCGGCTTTTTTTCCGAGATGGTAAACTACCTTAATATTAACAAAATTCACATAGCCTTACTACAAGAAACCTGGTTTAATAATAAAAGGAACTATCATACACACAACTTCAATATAATAAAAAAAAATAGGCGTGACAGGTATGGGGGAGTGGGCATATTTATCCATAATTCTCTGCTTTATGAAATCATTGAGCTACCTAATTTGGGATCAATAGAAGCAGTAGGGGTAAAACTTCTCAACACTACACCTTCTATCATCCTAGTCTCTGTCTATATCCCTCCAGATAATAGAAGGCGGCCATCACCTCAGTACCTTCAAAAGCTGTTCGATCTTCAAACTAACTTTCCAAATTGTAGTTTACTCTTAGGGGGTGACTTTAATACGCACTCCTCATTCTTTGGTAGCAATGAGTACGATACTCCTAGAGGGGACGACTTAATTATGGTATTACAGAACAGCCAGTTATTTCTATTAAATGAAACAGGAAGAATCACTAAATTAGGGACATCTTTATCCAGACCCTCAATATTAGACCTTACTTTCGCAACTGCCGACATTTACCATAAAATAACCTGGACTACAACTCCAGAAACACTAGGGAGCGATCATTTACAGATAATTATTGAAATAAAAAACTGTAAAACTCACACACAGCATAAATACAAACCTAAACGAAATTTCAAAAGGCTGAACAAAAAAGTATTTACTCAAACCCTCCTTGAGATCGAAAAACCAAATCAAAAATATAATATAACAGATCTGACTCATATGATAAACTTAGCGGGAGAAAAATCAATTCCTCGGAAAAATTCTGAATATAACAATAAATTCCTTCCTAAATGCTGGTGGAATGAGGACATCCGTAGGTCTTATGGGGAAAAGAAAAATGCTATAAAACAATATTTAAATAACATGACTATTGAAAACTACAAAATCATGAGAACTAAAATTAATAAAACTAAATCTCTCATCAAAAAAGCAAAAAATGAAACTTGGAAGCGTTACATTGAAAGCATCAACCCGAAAGAAACCGGTTCTATGTGGAACAAAATCAAAACTCTCCGTGGAAAAAGGGCAAAAATGCAAAACATAGTACTAACTAGTCGATCATCTGCAATATCCTTTCTTGAACAATTATCAAACATTTTCGTTCCGAGACAACCATTGCTCCATGTTCCAATACCACAGGCCGCCCACCTACTGGACTCTCCCTTCCGTTTTACAGAACTCGAAGCGGCACTTAAAGGAAAGACTGGAACTGCCCCGGGCATCGATGAAATTAACTACGTCATGATAAGCCTCTTGCCTGATTCTTTAAAACAAAGCCTACTATTGGTTTTCAATGAACTATGGGAGGTAGCAAGGGTCCCCCCTGACTGGCGAAAAATCCTCATATTTCCAATACCAAAACCCGGAAAAGATCCACTAGATATAACTTCATACCGGCCCATCGCGCTAATCTCCTGCCTCGCCAAAATATTCAATAGAATCGTCAAAATGCGATTGGAATGGTTTATTGAATCTGAGAACATCTTAAGCCCTTTTTGTATTGGCTTTCGGAGAAATAGGTCCACCGCTGATGCCATATTGCTTTTGACAAATGACATATACAAAGCCAACAAAGAGAAAAAAGTCCTTGTCGCATTAAAAATAGACCTTGAAAAAGCATATGACCAAGTAAAAATACAAATTCTTTTAGCTAAACTAAAAATTCTAAAAGTCCCCGTAAAACTCACCCAATGGATTATAAATTATTTATCTTATCGGACATACTACTTGGATAGCTGGGAAGGTCAAGCAGTTTTTGATACATACAATGGGCTTCCATAGGGAGATACCCTCAGTCCAACCCTTTTCAATCTGTATACGGAACATATCACAAATTGCGGGATTGATAAATGTAAAATTATTCAATTTGCAGACGATTTCTTGATTTACACCGTAGTAAAATCTGCAGAGGAAGGTAAAGATATTATAGACAAAGCTCTGGACACCATATCAAAAAAGTTTTCTGATATTAACCTCAAAGTTAACCCCAACAAATGTAGTATAACTCCTTTTACATGAAAAAGAAATATTAATATAGCAGATTTTACGATTTCTAACGAAAGAAAACAAATTAAATGTGAAGAACATTTAAAATTTTTAGGAGTAACATTAGATGGTAAATTGAACTTCAAACAACATCTAAAAAATGTTTATATCAAATCTGTTCATAATCAAAACGTTATAAAATCCTTAACCGGTGTTTCTTGGGGGTCCCACCCATACAACATGATTGCGCTATACAAATCTATTGTAAGACCTATATTCGACTATTGTTGCGTCATATACAAGGAGACGAAATCTCCTCTCATTCGTAAACTGAATACTGTTCAGAGCTCGGCTATTAGGATATGTCTGGGTGCCTTCAAAACTGTTAAATGTAAAATGTTATTCATATTTGTAATATCAAGTTGGCCTCGGCCCTTTCATGTAACCTACCCTTGTTTATAAAAATAAATCATTCATGTTTTGCGTTCTGTAGAGTTGTGTTTACTCATACCCCTTTTTTTCTTTCCATAATGTAACAAAGGTTATGGGCCCAGTCATTAAATGTGCCCGGCCCGATCATTGAATTATTCATTGAAAGAAAAGTGTTACGTTCGTTGTTTAATCCGGGTTAAACCCGGATTCATAAGTGAGACGACATGTTGCAGAGCGGCCAGGTGTTTCCGCAGCTCACGGCTGTGAACTTTTCAAATTGGTTGTGTCGTGTAGAGTTATTATTGGAAAAGGAGGGTGTTAAAGACGCTTTGGATGAAATGCACGGTTTCAAGAAGCCTAAATTTGAAGAGAAGGACAGGAAAGCACGTTGGATCATTGTCCAATGCGTTAGCGATAAACACTTGGAGATTATTAAAGGTGCAGAAACGGCGAGTGAAATGATTGTTTCATTGAAAAGTGTATTTGCGCGAAAAAGCCCGATTTCCAAACTTTTTATAATGAAGAAATTGTTGAAGATAAAGTTCCAACGGGACAGTGACCTCCAAGATCATATCGTTAGGGTTGAGTCACTACTTCGTGAGTTGGAGTCGGCGGGAGCCAAATTAGATGATACTGATAAAGTGTGCTATCTGCTGTTAACAATGCCAGACTGTTTTGACAACGTGATCACAGCAATCGAGACTATGACCGAGGATATTTCAATGGACTTTGTTAAAGGCCGTCTTTTAGATGCCGAACTTCGAATGAAGGAAGACGCAACACCAATTATTGACAAACCACAGGAGAATTGCTCATTCTATACCAAAAAGGCGTTCAGGTGTTATGAATGTAACGAGTTGGGTCATACGAAAAGGTTTTGCCCAAAACTTAAAAGATCAACTTCATCAAGAGGACGAGGCAGCGGCTGGAAATCAAGAGAGGGAGCTGCAACAGGTGGGAGCAGGGAGGCCTACGTCGTGGATGAAAATTCTTCAGGTACGTTCACAGCCACATCTCTTATGGGTGGTGTGACTGATGACAGTGAGTGTTCTTTGAAATTTTCTTTTGTTTGTGATTCGGGTGCTTCGGAGCACATGGTAAATTCGTCTTTAAAATATATAATGAAAGATATTTTTAGCTTAGACAAACCTGTCTCAATAATTGTAGCAGACGGTACATCAAATTTGGTTGCCAGAGAGAAGGGTACAATTGTTTTCAAGGAATGCAGTTTAGTTAATGTGTTAATTGTTGAAAATTTAAAATATAATTTATTGTCTGTACCAAAGGTTACTGAGGCAGGTTATGACATAATTTTTAAGAAAAATACAATGGTTGTATCAGGGAGAGGAAAAACTATTCTGGCTGGTCGTAAGGCAGGCAAACTTTATTTTGCTGATTTTATGTGCCCTTCACGATCCTTTGCAAGTGTAACGTTGCATGAAAGGATGGGGCATCCGGGCTTAGATGCAATGAAAAGGCTAGGAAAATTGACTGGCAAAACAGATTTAAATGAGATTGGCCGGTGTGATATTTGCACAAAATCTAAAATGGTTAGAAAACCTTTTAGGTCCATTTTACCTAAGGGTAGAAATTTCCTTTCCATAATCTGTACAGACTTATGTGGACCTGTTACGCCTGAGACTTTTGATGGCTACAGGTATTTTCAAACTGTGATGGACACTTTTTCAAACTTCACCACAGTTTATCTTTTAAGGAACAAAAGTGAGGCTAGTAATAACCTGATTAATTATGTAAATAGTGTAGAAAGGCATTTTTCAGATGACAATTTGAGGGTTAGTATTATTAGATGTGATAATGGGGGAGAGTTTTCGTCAGTAGAATTTAAAAAATGGTGTTTTAGTAAAGGCATCCAAATTGAACATACTCCTCCATATACCCCACAGCTAAATGGCCAGAGTGAACGAATGAATAGTTCCATTTTAGAAAAAGCCAGGTGCATGTTAGGAGATGGACTGCCCAGATTTTTATGGGGGGAAGCAGTTAGGGCTGCAGCTTATTTGCATAATAGAACTCCCCGCTATGATGGAAGTATTCCAGCAGAGATATGGTTTAATATACAAATAGACTATTCAAAAATTAAAAAATTCGGCTGTAGAGCATTCATAAAAGATAATAGACCTTGTGTTAGTAAACTTGACAACCGATGTAATGAAGTTATCATGGTTGGTTATGCCACAAATGCCTACAGATTTTTTGACATTAATACTAATAAGATTATAATATCCCGAGATGTTAAGTTCATTGAAGACGAATATCACCAAATAATCACATCAGAGAACCCTAAAATAGAATGTGTTGATAATATTAATAATGGCTGTGATGATATTGTAGAAGGTAACCAAGATTTAGGTCAAATAGGAAATAGGACTGATGAAGGGACAAATAAGAGAATTAGAAAAAAACCAGGTTGGCATAATGATTATGTTTTAGATATAAACATTGGTGTAGGGTCAGAAGAAGAAATGTTATTCGCCTTACAGGTTCAGTCGGAAACAGATGTTCCTTCAAAATTTGAAGACATAAAATCTCGTAGTGACAGTCATGAATGGGAAAGGGCTGTGGAGGAAGAATTATCTTCACTCAAAGATAATAATACTTGGGAGGTTGTGAAGAGGCCAGTGGGTGCATCGCTGATAGATACCAAATGGGTTTTTACAAAAAAAATTTTTTGTGGGTCTGTCATACATAAGGCGCGATTAGTTGCTCGAGGTTTCTTACAGAGGAATATTGTTGATGATACATACTCACCTGTTGCGAAATTAGAAACTGCGAATTTTATTATCATTTGCGGTTCAAAAAAAATTTTTCTATTCACCAAATGGATGTGAAAAGTACCTTTCTCTATGGGGAGATTAAGGAGAGTGTTTTTCTGACACCACCTCCTGGAGTTAATATTGAAGTGGACTCGGTGTTAAGGTTGAAAAAGTCTCTATATGGTTTGAAAAATTCGCCAAAATACTGGTATGAGAAATTTAATCATAAAATTAAAAGTTTTGGTTTTCAAAGATCTGAGAATGATTATTGTTTATATATTAAGAACGACTTATATGTATTGTTATATGTTGACGACTTGTTAATTTTTAGCCATGATTTATCTGAAATAAATAAGGTAAAAAGTTTTTTGGGCTCGAATTTTAAAATGAAAGATCTTGGGTCAAATAAATTAAAATATTTAGGAATTAATATCGAAAAGATTAATGATTGTCTGTATATTGATCAAGCAGATTATTTAAAAAATGTTTTGAACAAATTTGATATGTTGAATTGTAGATCAGTGGATGTCCCTATGGACCATAATTTTAAAATAGATGACTTTGTTATCAACCCAGATAAAGAAAGACTATGTAGATCATGTATTGGTTCTCTCTTGTATGCAACTATTGGTTCAAGACCTGATTTAGCTTTTTCATTGTCTTATTTAAGTCGATTTCAGGACAAACCATCAGATAATTTATGGTTAGCCTTAAAACGGGTCCTCCGTTATGTTAAAGGGAGCTTGAATTTAAAACTGAAGTATTGTAAATCAGAACATACAGATGTTTTGGTAGGTTATGCTGATTCAGATTATGCTAGGGAAGTAGACAGAAAGTCTACTTCGGGGTTTGTTTTTAAAGTCTTTAATAACACTGTGGTTTGGAGGTCTAAAAAACAAAGTGTTGTAGCTCTCAGCACTGCTGAGGCTGAACTTATTTCTTTGTGTCAAGCAACAGAGAAAGCCATGTTTTTAAAGAAAATTTTATCCGACCTACAACTTAATACAGGCTGTATTACCAATTATGAGGATAATCAGAGTACTATAAAAATTGTTACTAACCCTGACCAGAAGCGTGTTAAACACCTAGACATTAAGTACAATTACGTTAAACATCAAGTGGAAAATAAAAATATTTCTGTCGAGTATTTACAAACCCAAAAGCAACTGGCTGACATATTGACAAAGCCTGTTGGGTGTAGTATATTTGGTAGACTTATTTTTGAACTTAGTTTGGTTAAATGTTAAAAAAAAAAAAAAGGATTTCAGTCTGTAAATGCTATCATGCATTAAGTTGATGTAAGGAATTTTAAGGTGCAATTTTAGTTGTAGTTTTGTTTTATCAATTTTTTTATTATATGTTATGTTCAAATATATATGTTATTTATATTAAGGGAATAACATTTAGGGGGGAGTGTTAAATGTAAAATGTTATTCATATTTGTAATATCAAGTTGGCCTCGGCCCTTTCATGTAACCTACCCTTGTTTATAAAAATAAA
Source organism: Aelia acuminata (assembly GCA_911387785.2). Classification (NCBI taxonomy): domain Eukaryota; kingdom Metazoa; phylum Arthropoda; class Insecta; order Hemiptera; family Pentatomidae; genus Aelia; species Aelia acuminata. The sequence continues at coordinate 74,152,493 of OU426978.1, read as the reverse complement.
TCATTCATGTTTTGCGTTCTGTAGAGTTGTGTTTACTCATACCCCTTTTTTTCTTTCCATAATGTAACAAAAACGTCCCCCGTAAATGCACTACAAGCCTCAGCCGGAGAAATGCCTTTACAATTGAGGAGAACATGGTTGACAAAAAAATATATCCTCAAAGTATGGTCCGAGGATAAACACCCTGTTGGTAAAGAAATTAGAACTGGTAATGTTTTCTGCCCCCAACTAGCGGAAATCATCAACGAGCTGCAACCTCTTCTCAAATCTTTACATACTTCCGATGCTCCTCTGGAATACACTATCCCTTTGCCCAAATCGTTTTTAAAAATCCACAGTAGCTCCCATCTATCTGGCAAAGTTGAAAAGAAAAGTTTTTACCCTCCAACCTCTTTGAAACAACTAGCACTCAGCACAATTACAGAACGATACCCAGATCACATACAAGTTTATACTGACGCATCAAAAACTAAAAACCGAACCTCCATAGCTGTATTTGATCCACAAAAGAACCATAAATTTTCTTTATCAGTGCCAGCAAAATTCAGCATATTCAGCGCTGAACTTTTTGCCATTCTAAATGCCATAACATACGCTGAAAAAACATATTTCAGGAACAAAATAGTTATTTTAACAGATTCAGCAGCTTCGTGTCAACACCTCGAATTTTTCCACCTAAAAAAATCTCAAACATATATTTCCTATAAAATTATTTCTACGTTACAAAATGCCAATAACCACTACTATTTCCAATGGGTTCCGGGTCACGTGGGCTTATCGGGAAATGAGCAGGCAGACAAAGCAGCCAATCAAAATCAGACTCACCGAGATAACGCCAAAATCCCGTTACTGGACATTACCAGAGTAGTGAGAGGAACAATATTAAAAGACTGGCAGCAATTTTACGAGTGGCAATGTTCCTCGAAAGGTAAGGACCACTACGACGTGCACCAGAAGATAACTCTTATTCCATGGTTCTCGACTCTTAAATATCATGCCAACCGTCAAAATTTAGTTAAGCTGACGAGATTAAGAATAAATCATGGCAGAACGAACAAGTTCTTAAAGTTAATAGCGGCGATTGCCCTACATGCCTATGCCCTGAAGATCCTAGACACATTGTGTTCAAATGTAAAATATTTGAAAAACAGAGGAGAATTAGCCTGGGATCGCGGATCATAGATGATGGTGAGGAAATGCTACGATCAATAAATAAAGACACAGCCCGTAAACTGATTAACTTTCTGAACGAAATAAACTTACCGATGTAAACACATATGGTCATTAATGGGGCCGGGATAGCCGAGCGTGTAGGAGCGCGACCCGCTGTTGCACGCTCGAGCCGAACGGCGGCGGTTCGAATCCGCCCTGAGAGGGTTGACTTTTATTTCGTGGAGGCCCCACGGAATAAATCTCGACCCTCACACCATGGTTAGAATAGGTTGGTTACACCTCTAGAGTAACCCCCCGTATGCCACACATGGCCAGGTAGGGGTACCGAACAAAAAAAAAAAAAAAAAAAAAAAAAAAAAAAATGGTCATTAAGACATCTCCCCTTTTTTCATTTTCATTATTATCTAAAAAAAAACTGCTACCATAATTACTCAGTAATACCTTTTTTCTAGGTTATTTTAATTAGGTTTTTAAAATCTGAAGGAACAGTTTGGCGAAATAGGATTTGTCAACAAATCTTGGTGCCAAAAAAAAAAAAAAATTTAGTTTCTCTAATATTTGTCGAATTAGTCGTAAATGGATTTTAAGTTCCAACTGGATACGGGAAGTGCAGTTACTGTGATTTCAGAAAAATCTTGGAAATATCTCAATGAATTCAAGCTTTGCACTTCGGAACATAAATTTTGCTCATATACTGGTCATACGATCAAAATATTAGGAAAAGGTGAAGTTCAAGTCAAGACTCCTTTAAAGAAGAAAACCCTAACCGTTTTTGTAGTAAAAGGTTATGAAGTTAACGATCTATTATGCGGCGTTCCCACGAGGCGTTAATCACGACAGTTAACCACGCTAGTCAACTTTCGTTCGTGACACTCACGAAAGTGTGAATTTATAAAACGTTCACACGGTTGGGGGGTTCGTGCCGTTCACGCCTCGCGTTTCGACTAGTCACCATCGAAACATCGATCATGAATGATCTAGTTGTTGAAAGTTGTGCTGTTCTAAGTTCGTTTTTTGCTACTATCTTTTCCAGACCTTGCACTGTCTGATATTTTTTTTAACTCCTGACAGAAAGAGCTTCTTAAATTTTTGAATTTTGCTACAACTTCTTTTGGTCCAAATCCAGGAATATTTAATTCATGACTTATTCTCTTAGCTGCGGCGGCTCGTAAATCTCTATCACGGTATTCCTCCAAACTTGGATCATATAACACCTTTTCCATCGAATATAACTCCAAAAAACGCGTAGTTTCTGTTGTAGTAGAAACATCATATACTTGTAATATCGAATGTTATTAATTTTAAATATTTTTTTGTAACCTCCCAGTTAACATGTGTGATATATTGTTGTTGCATTCTTACAATTTTTGTTAGTTCATAGTGTTCAATAAACCTTTAATATCAGTGGGTATTTTATTCAAATTACCTAAACAGGTTATGGGCCCTGCATGAAGTTTAAAGGAATATTCTAAAAGAAATAAATAAATGAAGACTTGTAAGACGTTAGTGTTCTGAGGTAAGTTTTTTGTTAATATGGAGTCCAAATCAATCATGATTCCTCAGATTGCTCTGTTAGAAGGGAAGAGCAACTGGGAAAATTGGAAGGTGAAAATAAGAATGGGATTGAAAATGATACCTAAGGCAATAGAAATAATAGATGGAACTTACAAATGTCCTTCAGAACCTTCCGATAAAGCGGATAAAGAAGCTGTGGAAGCTTACAATACTGATTTAGCTACATTTAATAGAATTGACAACCAAGCACTGCTGATTATGTCTAATAACATGACAGAGGAGATGTTTGAAAAGGTGAGACGCCATGAGTCTGGTAGAGATATGTGGTTGGGGCTTTGCCAACTTTTTGATACATTTTCAGAAGATAGAATTTTTGATTTGTATAATAAATTTTTTGAAAGTAAGTGGATGCCGGATGATGATGCTGTTACATTTATTACTAGAATTTCTAATGCATGGAAACAGCTACGAGAGGAAATTGATAAGCAGCCTGCTGATAACAAAGATATTTTACTAATATGTAAAATTTTGAAGTCCCTCCCTGATAAATTCAAATCGTTTACTGCTGGATGGAGACTCATAAATGAAGAGAACAGGAGTTTAAATAACCTTACACAGAAATTATGTACTTTTGAGAGCAACCTGGGTGATAGTTGTTCAGAAGAAGTTTTGGTTGCTAAGGGCAACACATCTCAAGTTCATAAGTATGTTAGAAATAAAAATACTAATTCTTATAAAACCTCAATAATTTGCCACTACTGCGATAAAAGGGGTCACACAGTACAGAAATGTCGGTTTTGGCTTGCCGATGGCAAACCACCTAAGCCTGCTAAAGCTAAATTTGCTCAAAATAATTCAAGCGAAGGTGCAACTCTGTTAACAGTTACCTCAGAAATTTTTGCACTGGATACTAACAATGAGGCTTGGTATGTGGACAATGGGGCGACGCATCATATATGTAGCAGAAAGGAATGGTTCACAAGTTTTGAATCATTTACAGATGACCATGTAATTGTTACGGCTGATGGTTCTCAAGTCAAGGCGCTTGGTAAGGGATCCATTTTAATTGAAGCTGCATCTAACGGCCATTGGAAGAGATTTCAGCTCACTAATGTCTGGTTAGTTCCGGGTATCTCTAAGAATCTTTTTTCGCTTTTAGCGGCTCAAGATCATAGACCACGGAGTAAATTTGAATCTACTGCAGTTTGCTGTAAATTAGTTGAAGGTAAAGAAACTCTTGTGTCAGGAAATCGTAAAATTGGAGGTGGGCTATATAATTTGGCCATTAGAGTAGTACCCACAACGGTGAGATGCCAGTCTGAAAATTACAATTTATCTGCTCCTATTAAAGGCCATAATTTATTACAGCTTTACCATGAAAGGATGGGTCATCAAAATAAACGGCATGTGAAGGAAGTAATTAAAAGAGAACTCAATTTGGACTTACCTCTTGATGGTGAACTCTGTGAGGGCTGCATTAAAGGAAAAGCTCATAGACTCAAGTTTGGGCGTCGTAAAAGAGCTGAGAAGACTGGTCAGGTTATAAGCACTGATGTGTGCGGTCCTTTTATCCCTTCAAAAAGTGGTTTTAAATACTTTCTGGTATTTAAGGATGATTTTTCAAAATTTAGAAAAGTATACTTTATTAAAACCAAGGACGAAGTCTTTCAAAAATTGAAGGAATTTTTAGCGGAAGTAACCCAATTAGGTCATAAAGTAATGTGCATTCAATGTGACAATGGCGGAGAGTTTAAAAATGAAAGAGTAGAAAACTTCCTCAAATCAAAAGGTATTGAAGTGAGATATACTATGCCATACACACCACAACAAAATGGCTGCGCTGAGAGAGAAAACCGCACCATTGTAGAAACTGCAAGAGCCCTCATGCACTCAGGAGAAGATTCTCTTCCTAAAGAACTTTGGGCAGAAATGATTAATACTTCAGCCTATCTATTAAATAGAACGGGTCCATCATCAGAAAAAGGTAAATCTCCATTCGAACTTTGGATGGGTATAAAACCAGGAATCAAAAATCTTCGTGTAATAGGATCCAAATGTTGGGTCCACGTACCTAAAGAAAATAGGAAAAAATTTGATAAAAAGGCTACGCCAGGAGTACTTGTTGGATATGATGGGGACAACGGGTACCGAGTCTTCTCAAATAATAAACTTATTAGATCAAGAGATGTCATATTTCAGGAGTTACTCAAAGCACCAATATGTGAAAAATCTTCATTTCGTACAATTGAAGGAAAAGGGATTGACATATATTATGAAGAGAATCCGCGAGAACACAAGGAAGATGAAGAAGAATCTCAAGAAGAAGAGAATTCAGAAGAATTTGAGAAAGATCAAGGAGAGTCCCAAGAAGAAGAAAATGAAGACCTTGAAATAGAAGATGTAGGGTGGAAAAGAGGCGTAAATCTGAGGTCTCAGGATAAACTTAATAAACCCAAATCTATGAATGATTACGTCAACACTGTCGAAGGAAGTGAAATTGTGCCGTTGGACTTGCACAATGCAATGAACAGCGAGGAAGCTGAGGAATGGCGCAAAGCCATGGAAGAAGAGATGACTTCTCTAAAAGATAACAAAACCTGGACTCTCTGTGCTTTGCCTCATAATAAAAGGGCTATTCCTTCAAAATGGGTTTTCAGCAAGAAATATAAACCTAATGGAACTCTGGAAAGATATAAAGCTAGGCTTGTAGTAAAAGGATTTGCACAAAAGAAAGGTCAAGATTTTGGAGAAACTTTTAGTCCAGTTGCTCGTCTGACCACTGTCAGAACAGTAATCAGTATTGCTGCCAATGAAGATATGAGTCTTCATCAGTTTGATGTATCGACTGCATTTTTAAATGGAGAACTCAAGGAAGAAATCTATATTCAACAACCAGAAGGCTTTAATGACGACTCAGGGAAGGTTTGCAGGTTACATAAAAGCCTATACGGACTCAAACAGGCTCCACGTTGTTGGAATGAGAAGATAAAGAACTTCCTAGTTACCATTGGTTTTCAAATTAGCTCAGCAGATCCGTGCCTATTTTTCAAAGATGTAAATGGTAAAAAGACTTTGTTGTGTCTGTATGTTGACGATGGATTAATTGCTGCTTCGGATGAAAGAGAAGCAATGGAGCTCATAGAAAAGTTAAAACAAGAGTTCAAAATCAAGACTAAACTAGCTGATTTCTACCTTGGATTGGAGATTAACAGGAGCAAGGAAGGTATCAAAATAAGCCAACCTTCTTACACTAGGAGACTTCTTAAAACATTTCAGATGGATGAGTGTCGACCTGTTAGTACTCCGATTTTAAAGGATGATGAAGACAATGAAAAGGAACGAGGAAACGTCAAGACAAAGAATTTTCAATATAGAGAAGCTGTGGGATCGCTTATGCATTTGATGGTGTGTACAAGACCGGATATTGCTTATTCCATCAACATAGCTTCAAGAAAGCTTGATAATCCTTCCGATAGTGACATCGTCAGGGTCAAACGAATATTCCGTTATTTAAAAGGGACTTCTGAACTTGGAATACTTTACAAGAAAAACCACAAAAGGGGAATTCTTCAATGTTACTCTGATGCAGATCTTGGTGGTGATAAATTAACTGGAAGGTCTACTACTGGTATTGCTTGTATCTACTCAGGTGGTGTCATATCATGGTCTAGTAAAAGGCAGAGCTCAGTTTCCATCTCTACCACTGAAGCAGAGGTCATCGCTGCAAGTGAGGGTACACGAGAGTTGGTTTGGCTCAAAAGGCTTCTGCAAGAAATGACTGATTTTAAAGAAGGTACACTTTTTGTCGATAATAACGCTGCCATTAAATTAGCAGAGAACCCTGTATGGCACAAACGCACAAAACATATTTCCATTCGCCACTTCTTTGTCAGAGAAAAGGTTCAAGAGGGAGAAATTCATATTCGGAGAGTGGATACCCAAAACCAACTTGCTGATGGTTTAACGAAGCCTGTGCTAAGTCCAAGACTTAAGAAGCTAAATCAAGATTTAGGACTTTTTTAAAAATCCTCTTTACCTATTATATTCATTTCAGTTTCATTTATTTTACAAGTAAATGATGAAGGAAGGTGTTGTAGTAGAAACATCATATACTTGTAATATCGAATGTTATTAATTTTAAATATTTTTTTGTAACCTCCCAGTTAACATGTGTGATATATTGTTGTTGCATTCTTACAATTTTTGTTAGTTCATAGTGTTCAATAAACCTTTAATATCAGTGGGTATTTTATTCAAATTACCTAAACAGTTTCACTGTCGTTAAACTTAATAATGCCACGTTGCTGTGACGACATCTTGGCTTCACGAACAGTATATCACGACTGAAAATCAAACAGGTTTGATCTATCCACGCTTGAGTCGTGCGCCGTTCCTCACGAAAGCAAGTTTAACGACTATGCGTTCACACAGAAGTGTATTTCACGAAAGCGTGGTTCACTGTCGTGATTAACGCCTCGTGGGAACGCCGCACTAGGTAGAGATTGGTTAACGCAGTTGCAGTTGGATACAGTTCTAATTAGTGAATGGTGGAAAAGATCAAATCTTAAAAAAACATGTGTTTCCAATGTAAATAAAAGTAATAATTTTGAATTAAATAAAATATTGGAACAATATTCTTGCGTTTTTGAAACAAAAAACGAACCTAGTTCTAAGGCGGTTGCCCATTTATTTCTTAAACCCAACAGCAAGCCTGTTTTTAAAAAAGCTAGGCCCGTGCCGTATGCACTAATTGAAAAGGTCAATGATGAGATAGATCGGCTTTTAAAAAGTAATACAATTGAACCTATCGAATACAGTCAATGGGCGGCACCATGTGTCATTGTTAGGAAACCTGGTGGGAAAATTAGGCTATGTGCAGATTTTTCGACAGGACTTAATCAAGCGTTAGAATTACAAACTTTTCCCTTACCGACCGCTGAAGAACTATTTTCAAAGTTAAACGGAGAGCAAAAATTTACAGTTTTAGATATCACTGATGCGTATTTATCGATTCCAATCGATGAAGATTCTCAAAAATTATTGGTGATTAATACAATTAGAGGACTTTTCAGATATAAACGGTTATGTTTTGGGGTCGCTCCAGCTCCAGCTATTTTTCAAAAGGTTATGCATACAATGCTCAGTGGAATCAAAGGCGTGGGATTTTTTTTTAGATGATATAATCGTTACCGGTGAAACGATGAGGAGCATTTTCGAAATTTACAAAATGTACTGCAACGTGTAAAAGAATTTGGATTCAGGCTGAATCGGGCAAAGTGTCAGTTTTTCTTAGCGTCTGTAAATTATTTGGGGTTCAATATTTCAGTTGATGGTATCCGCACTGGGGAGGATAAAGTTCAAGCTGTTAAAGATTTGCCAAAACCTACCGATTTAAAAATATTGGAATCGTATATTGGAATGATAACATACTATTCCAAATTTATTCCACACTTTGCTGAAATCTGCAACCCTCCAAATCGTTTACGCCGCAAAGGAGTTCCTTGGAATTGGACTCAGGACTGCGATGCTGCTTTCGAAACTTTTAAAAAATCCCTAAAATCTACTCAGGTATTAGCTCACTACGATCAAAACTTGCCATTAGTTTTAGCAGCTGATGCTTCTTCGGTCGGAATAGGTAGTAGCCTATCGCATCGGTATTCGGATGGATCTGAGGGTCCCATTGTATATGCATCCAAAACACTGACGTCGGCTGAAGTTAAATATTCACAAATTGAACGCGAAGCTCTGGCTATTATTTATGCTGTAAAAAAAATTCTGACAATACCTACTGGCAAGGAACTTTATTCTTCAAACAGACCACAGACAACTTGTCACAATATTTGGCTCTAAAAAAAGGGATTCCCACGATGACGTCTGCAAGAATTCAAAGTTGGGCACTATTACTTTCATGCTATACATTTACTGTTGAATACGTGCCTACAAAAAAATTTGGAAAAGTTGATGTACTAAGTAGTCTGACGGTAACTCAAGATGTACAATTCGATAAGGATGAAGAACGGTTCCAGAACATAATTATTGCGGCTATTAACAACGATTAATTAAATTCAATGCCGGTAACATTTTCAGAAATTGCGGAAGAAACTCATAACGACTCAGTACTAAAATTAGTTTCACAGTGGATTGTATCTGGGTGGCCAGATTTGAATAAAGAAAGTGATCCTGAAGTTAAGGAATATTTTAAGATAAAGAACGCTCTATCACTTCACGAAGGATGCGTGATGTTTGGTATTCGGGTAGTAATCCCGCACAAGTTTTGGAGATACGTGTTACAATGTCTTCATGAGGTTCACGATGGTATTGTACGCATGAAATCACGGGCAAGGGAAGCTGTTTGGTGGCCAGGTCTTGGTAAAGACATTGAAGAACTGGTATATAATTGCACTTCTTGCAATACCTATGCGCGAGCAGAACCACAAGAAAGGTATTTGAATTCTTGGCCAGAAGAAAGCGAAGCGTGGGCTCGAAATCACCGGCCCTTTTCAAGATAAAATGTTCTTGTTAGTGGTCGACTCTTATTCTAAATGGATAGAAATGATTTCGATGTCGAGGATCACCACGACTAATACTGTTGTGGCATTAAATCAACTATTTTACAGATATGGCCCGCCCATAAAATTGGTTTCAGACAATGCAACCACATTCACGTCAAAGGAATTTGCGGATTTTTGTCGGAAGTGGGGAGTACAGCATATCACAACACCTACCTATCATCCTCAATCGAACGGACAAGTCGAGCGTTATGTGGGTACATTCAAGAGAGCTATATATAAGATTCGCGATGCTATAAGAGGTGTAAAGTTATCGGAACAAATTCAAAAATTTTTGTTGAACTACAGAACTAAGATACACCCAGCAACCAAAACAACTCCGGCCGAAAAATTTTTAGGAAGGAAATTACGGAACAAATTGGATATACTACGTCCATACAATACAAGAGAGAAGGTGGAGAAGGACAGAACTGTATTTAAAAAAATTAGTATAGGGGAAGAGGTTCTGGCTAGGATTTTTGGAAAAACCCCTCATCCTGGACCACAGGAGTAATTGAGAAGCAAACAGGCCGTAACACTTGGTTAGTAAATATAGGTGGAAGAACCATGAAGAAACATGCTGACCATAAAGTGAAGAGGTGATATATGAGATATATGTAAAATACCATATGTTAATAAATGTTAATCATTATTACTTGAATAACCTGTAGTAAATAAAGAGCTTTCCAATTTAAGTTTTTCTGAATACATAAAATATATCTATCTAATATTTATGCTAATATCGCTACAGAAAACGACAGCGATATTATATTCTGCTGACATTTATATCTTCATTTAAATCTAATGTTGAAAAATTAATTAAGGTTATGTATAGATTTGTTCCAACAAGCACGTAAAACACATCGATAACTAACAGACTGCTCATGTTCTCCCCCCACTCTTTTGATTCTGAATTTGATTGGTTGGTTTTCCCATTTGATTCATCCAGCAGTAATACAATATTGGGATTTGTTAGTTATCAATTAGTTTTAATAGCTTGTTGGAGCATACCTTATGTTATATATGCCATATGTTTTTCCAATAAGTAAACAATTTGAGCGATTATTAAATAATATTAAATATTTATTTTCATGTTTTTTCCCGATAACTTCTTAAATAAATTAGGAACCCCAAAAAGGTTTAAATGGGACCACCTCGGGAAATACTCTACAAGATACAAAAGGTTTCGTTCCCATTTGTCCACCCATCTCTGAGTAATCGGTGAACATACATAGAAAAAAAAAAAAAGTCACGTATGTATCGAATTGAGTAACCTCCTCTTTCGTTCGAAGTCGGTTAAAAAACTTCATTTAGTTACCATGAAACAAATCATTTCCATTAAATGAGCATAACATCTTTAATTTTGAACAATCGTCCGTCATTAAAGGCGTACTGCCCATTCGTGGGCTCAACGTGTTTTATGAGTTGAAGGAATATTTTCCTTTTTTTCTCCTGTAAGTTTATTCGATTTTTTTCATAGAGATTTCTAATTTTTAGGCATAACGGGAGGCAGTCTATTTCTTCATACAAACAAATACAAAGGTACATTATAAGAAAATAAAAAAGGCCCCTTCCCCATTTAAGCCCCCTCACAACATTTCAATAATGATAAAGCTTACCTGAAATTAAAGAAAGCTTGATTTTCATTAAACATGACGAATTTGATCAAAATCATTAAAGCCGTTGAGATAATCGAAAAAAAGGTAAACATTGCAAAAAAAAAGCTATGAAATAAAGTACCCCTCGGTTTGATCAATTTTGATGAAAGTTTGGCTGTCACATCTTTGGCATATACATACATATTAAACTTCCTTATCTTCATAATCAAAAACGTTGCAAACAGGATGCATTCTAAGATTTTATTGGGATAATCGACAAGGATTTGGTCGAAGTAAATCTTTTTATTTGCTGAACAATCTTTCTACGTCGCCCGAAGTGACGGGTGTGAATTTAAAAGCATTTTCACGGCAAAAAATTTCTCGGCGTTTTCTCTTTTGTACTGCCGGGAAATATTTTAGAAGTTTTCAAGTTTTAAGGTTCCCTTATTTGCTTTGGCTTCGTTAATTTTTAAAATTCGCAGTTGAATGAATAAGCGTGTTTTGGTGTGGATCAAAATTTCTGAGAACTGTCGATACTTCTTTATGCCTTTTGATTCTCCAAGAAATTTTTGAATCCCTACGTTCATTTTCTAGTCTTCTAATGCTCTTCACTGGTTCCAATCTTTCCTCACCAATAGTTCCCAATATATTGTAGTCCCCAACAAACCTCCTCATAGCCTCTGCCATTGTCTAAAGGTGTACCTCAGGGTTCCTCTTTATCCCCCAACCTTTTTTCTATCTATATTAATTACCTTCCATTCTCCATCCATCACAGTCAATACCATATGTATGCCGATGACTTTCAGATTTACCTCTCCTTTGACCCCGCTGATTCCTCCGACGCCATAAATAAAGCTCCAGGAAGACATCGACAGAAACTTGGGCAAACCTCAACAAACTCACTCTGAATGCCGAGAAGAGCCATCTTGATTGGATCTCCTTCTCTTCTCAAATCAACTCCTCTCCTTCGCTCCAAATCTAGTCCTGAACAACTCATCTATCTCATTCCACAATTCCGTTGAAAACCTAGGCGTTACCTTCGATCAATCCCTCTCTTGGAAACCACACATCTCACAAATTTCCCGTCAAACTATCTCTACCTAGAAATAATTCAACTGTCTACAATATCTTCTTCCATTCAAAACCCGCCAACTCCTGGTCTCCTCTCTTATCTTCCCCCACTTTGACTATGGCTGTATGGTGTACGGCAGACTGTTCGGGAAACTCGAAGCTAAACTTAAACGCCTTATGAATGGTACAATACGTTTTATCTTTGGGACCCCAAGAGATACGCATATAACCCAGTGCTACACCGAGTTGAAGTGTTGAAATGGTTTTAAATATATTTTTGCAAAGAAAAATGAAATTCTTAGACTGTATGGAAACTTATTTGAGGAAGTGTATATGGAGCAATGGACTGAAGTGTTACTCTTGCTCTGAAGATCGAATCATGTGGTTCCTTTTGTGTCACTGTGTCGTTACAAGTTGATACTTTTTGTAAACTGGTTAATTATTTGCGTTTTTATTACAGATATCGACAGAATATGTGCTTGGGCAAACCTCAACCAACTCACTCTGAACGCCGAGAAGACGAAAGCCATCTTGATTGGATCTCCCTCTTTCCTCAAATCAACTTCAATCGCTCCAAATCTAGTCCTAAACAACTCTTTTTTTCTCATCCCACAATTCTGTTAAAAACCTTGGGGTTACCTTCGATCAACCCCTCACTTGGAAACTACACATCTCACAAATTTCCCGTCGCACTATGACTATCCTGAAACATTCCAACCGACTAAGATATCTTCTTCCATTCAAAACCCGCCAACTCCTTGTCTCCTCTCTCATCTTTCCCCACTTTGACTACGGCTCACAGTGGTTCCTAAGCGAGTTTTTCTGGACAAAATTCAGATTTTTCGAAATAGTTACTGCACAAAAATGACTGCAGATATTTATTTATAGATAGTTAAAGGTACCCAATCCGAAAATGTGTTTGATTTAAGCATTTTTCTTAAGTTCAATCTCCCTAAATAATAAGCACATCTAGAAAACCAATTTGGGCTACTCGATGGACGGTAAAAAATATATAAAAATTGAGTTATAACTTTTGAAATAATCTTGCTAAAAACTATTTTGCAGGCTTCTAGTGAATACTATCCCAATGTTAGTAATAAAGAAAATGGTTTTATTGAGCTTGAAATTGTTGGAAATAATAGATAATAGACACCACTTCTGAGTCGTTATTTCTTTTACTTTTAAAGTCTATAAGTATTGATCTAATCGTCCCCCACCTAAGTTGCTAATGTTGTTATGTTGAGAATTCAGTTAGTTAACAATTCCTGTGAGAATTAGCTGCGACCACCTGCGACCTTAGTGTTTGTAACAATTTTAATAATAAAAAAAAAAACACTTTACTCATAATGCAATATTAAAGTAATGAACGAGAGAGAATACCTAACTGATAATTGCGTCAATATTTATGTTATTATAAACGTGAATTTTTTCTAATGCTAGTACAGAATTTGGTTCCAATACTAGTTCCAAAAACAATTATTAGATAGCACTGAATATTAACTTTAAAAAATCAGAGTTAACACTCTTATTCATTATAATCAATATATATTATAAAGCAAAGTGTACAATGTGCGTGCCGAAAAGGCTCAAAAACGACTCCACGTGGGATTAAGGTGGTTAGGTCAGCGTGTTGCTGTATAACACCTAATGGAGAAGAAGGTTTCTGTTTTTCTCTTAAGGGTGTAAAATTGAAGAGAAAAGGACTGGAATTTTAAGCCTCTCGCACCATTTAATTAGCATCTCTGAGATTGAGATACGAGTTTATGAATGAAAAATTTAGTTCGAGCTCCAGGCTACCAGGAAGCGCTAGGGTGCGATTCACTCGATGTTTATTGTTCATTCATTCCGTTAAATTTGTAAAGGTTATGTATTTGTTCAGCTGTTCTTTTTAAATTACTAAAAAATCAAGCGAAAATAATTAGTTTCACCTTTTCTTTCAAAATAAAATAATGATTTTACATCTCTGCAATCAATTAGAAAACCAACTGGATTCCTTAAAGAATTAGTTTTCTCATAAGAAGGCTAATATATGCTTAAGTAAATTTAATGCAATATGAGTGAACATTTCTTAGTAGTACCGTGAGCGAATAGAATCAGACATTAAAAAAGAGATGAATTGACTGAATATAAATCGAAAATAAAAAGTTTGAAGTGTTCTTATTGTATTTATGAAAAAGAAGTTGGTTTGATTACTATGTATGATGAGCATTCCAGTTGACAAAACGACTAACTCCAATAACAGCATTCAAGATTTTATCATCCCTCATAGTTCAAGATAAAAAGAAATAGATGAAAAAATTGTGCCTTCAAGAAATTTTGGTTTTCACTTATAGTAGTAAGATTCGAGGTATGCAGAAACCGTTCAAATTACGGGGGGATATTTTAGGGAGTTTGAAATGGAAGAATAATCTTTAAAAAAAAAAATCTATGAATCTTCGGTAGTTTCTATACTTCTGAATCAAAGCTTAAGTTTTACTCGAAATATAATTTTTTTAACTGAGATACCAGATTTTTTAACTATAATCTAATAACTTATTATCTGCTGACTACTTGGAATGGGCTTATAGGATTCAGAATCATAGAAACCATCAAAAACGATGCATAACTCGACAAAGTTGCAGCAAAATTAATTGTTCATTTACCATTTTTAACACCCTGTAAATTATATAGAGTACCTTATTTTGGCGGACTCTGCAGATCTCAAGTCTGCAGAATATTGATACCAAGTTAAAACCGAATTTTCAAGAAGGTGCTAATTTTGTTCCCTATTTCCTTTAATTTTAAAGTTTTTCTGGTATTAAAGCTATCACACAACTACCGGAGCGAAGCCGGGCACCCTAGCTAGTATATAATATAGCGTTATTGTGAATTATTAAAGTTTACAACCAAATACATTTCTAAATTATTTTCTGAAAAACTGTTCATGAAGTGAAACACAAATCTTCAAAAAAAGTATCTTTTTTGGGTTTAGAAGTAGCCGGCAATAAAATTTGTGTAGAAAATTTTGACTTTATAGCATTTACGTGGGAACCTGAAACCCCATTCAGATTTATTAATATTTTTTAGAATAACGAATTAAATTTTAAAAAAGAAATAAATACCTGTATTAGCATGCCGAACTATTTGAAATTTTTTTTCACACATAATTTGCTTTCCACACGCGTTACAAAACACAATTTTTCCGTCTGACGTGAACACTTGCTTTTCGGAGTTAAATGGTACGATCCTTTCACTTAATTTTTGCTTCAAAGAAGATGAAACTTTTGGCATGGTAATAACGACGTTTCCCGTAGGCTAAACGGAACTGTACTGACTTGGTTTTCAATGTAGAAGAATAATCAAATCTATACTATAGGAAGAGGTTTCCCAGAACTCCCAAGTCTTCCATCAAAAGACCAACAACTCACTAGATACTAAGAAAACAAAATCCCTTGCTTTCTTGTTTTGACAAATATCAATGCAATATTAAAGTTTTTGAAAACGTAATTCATAAAATAAGAAAAATTTCCCAAATTACGATTTTTATTTAAATATGCAAATATATGCATTTATCTCACAAATATGCAAAAATATGCAAAATAAAATTTGGAATATAAGTCACATTTGACATGGTTCGTGTAGATCTGCGATCAAACATCGAAAAACTTCAAGCAGAAAAAACATGCAATTGCATACAAATCCGGGGTCTATTTATTAATTTCCTCATATCCTTTAATTTCTTTTTAAGAGCAAAGTGGAACACACAGTGCCAAGATCTAGAAGAGGACGTGAGAAATCTTCTGTCCGTTCCAGTTAACGTGGAAAACAACTTCGATACGGAGTGAAATGGCTGTTAGTGAAACAGAAGAATAAAAAAAAAAGGAATACAACATTGGATTTTTTTGTTTAGATTAAATATTTAGATTATAAATTTCACATTAACTTTTTTTTACATCAAATTTTTGAATTATAAATTTGTTTCCAAAACATTTATTATTTTCACTTTTTTAAAAATACCAAACAAATGAAATTACATTTTAGGTAATAAAAACTTTTTATGTATAATATTTTTTTTTAAAATAATTTAAATTGAATTTTTTTCTTAAATAATTAAATTCAACACATACGTTTTTGATTTAGACTATACATTTTTTAATTGGACGCCGAAATTCAGATCATATTATAGGCAAATTGTATTACGGGATAAACACGCATCTTAACTAGTGCACCATAACTAGTGTATATAACTAATGTACGCTTAACACACATATACTCAACCATCTTTGTGCCAATTTTGAGCAATTTTTCTTTAATCCCTAAGGAATTACAGCATTTTGTTCAGAAAAACTCGGTTAGGAACTGTACCCCTCCTACCGCAATCGGTATCTACTGGCTTCCTTCTAAGCAACTAGTTAACTAACTAACTAACTAAGCAGAACTCAACGACCCTCCTATTATCCTACAGAGCCTACAATTTAAATCCTCTATCCAATCCTACCCAACCAGTTCTCGTACGTCCGATCTCTATCCTCCCCCACATCCCTTCCAATATCCAACACGCTCCATCACCTTCCACTTTCAAATCACTCCTCTTCGAGTTCCTCTTGAACTTTCAATTTAACTGATCACTAAAGGAACACAATGGATCTTTAGAAGTAATTCTGTTTAATATTGTCTTCTCCGGATATTATCTTATCCATTTACTCAGATTATTTATATTATTTTGTTGTCTCCAAGTCTTCCTATTATTCTCTCACCTATTGTAATTATAGATTATTAGGTGATTTAGGAATGAAGAAATATCTCTGTTTCTGTTTTTATTCACATGTATCCATACCATTAATTACCAGTGTGATACTCTATTTTTAAATATTTAATATCATGTATGGCCACACTAGCTAGAATTGTTTAATATCTACTAGCTGTATATACCGGTTTTACCCGAATATTTTCATTTTTTAAATGTATAAAGTGAGACTTTTATTGACCCAAACGGTCAAATTTCGTAAAAATCAATGTAAAGCGAGACCAAAACGATTTTTATAACAATATAGAATACTAGCTGGACCCGCGCGAAGCATTTCGCACTTAGATTTGTATCAGATTTTACTTTCAGGTTTAACATAACGATAAACATAATTAACTTTTTTTGTTGCCTCTTCACCATCCCCCCCAACCACCCAGGCCTTAAGGAGAAATTATTTTTCTACAGCAGCGTTTAATAGTTAAGGAAGGACTCCATTTTCTGACCTTCTTCTCTTCAAAACTATTTCCTGTAATCTTCCTGGTAAATATGAAATCACTATGAATATTGCATAGTCCCTAAAAATTAATCTTTCTACATTCTGAATTTACCTATCCTTTCCCATGGCTCTTATTATTTAAATAATTGAAGTATTAACGAAAAAAGTTAAATTTCAATAAAGCAAATAAATTAGTTTCTTTGTGTGCAAGAAGGCACAGACTCTCTCTTATTAGTGGAAAAATATAAAACCTAATAAGTCATACATAAAAATCATAGCATCTATACCATTAAAGTGCCCAATTTATTAACCTTATTAAGTTCTTTTTTCAAAACCAGTTCATCAGGTGTTTTTCACGGTTATCTTTCTGACAATGAAGGGGGAGGTATTTTTAAAAGTGGCAACAAAGACATGAAATAATTTTCTATCCATGGAACAAAACAATAAGAAGCCTCGTAAAGCTGAGGGGCGCAATCTATGGCTTTTCTTAAAAACCATAAGTTTCAGAGAATTAAAACGTCTGGCACGTATATGTGGAACGTGTATGGGCTTGTATGCATAAAGCCCGCTAAGAAACCATTGAAATGCATTTTTCTCATTTCGATCCTTTAATTTACTAAAATTCCTGCTATAAAAACGATTTTATTAGCTTTGATAGGAAGAAAAAAATGAGCCTGCAATTCGCATACACTCCGTAAAAGTCTGAATCAGACAATACTAAATTTATGGCATTTGAGCACGATAGGAGAGTGCATATGGCGAAAACTACATTTTTTTAGCTATTTGGAATAGTGTACGTAAGATTTTTTTTTTTTTTTTGTCACAGATACTTTCTCTTGTTGCAATACAGATTTCATATATTTAAAAAAAAAAAGCAGCTTTGTTGGCAGTGTAGGTACTGTACTAAGCGTAAATATGAATATAGTATTTTTTCAATATACTTCAAATAATATAACATCTATAAATATAAAATTATTGGCATGAAAATATTCTTTTGTAAACATTGTTAACTTTAATGTTTTATAAACATGTTATGTTCTTTAAAGGAGTTAATTTTAACTTTGTAAAAACAATAGTTAATATAATATTTAAGCCATAAATATCAAAATTATAGGAAAACATTAATCTATAAAATCACATATTGTTTGCTTAAAATATCTTTTGGATTAATCTTTTCCAAATATTATAATTTAATTTTTATTTAATTTAATAATTTAAGAGAAACAGAAATAATATTTTTACGCTGACGTTACATACCTTTGTTACAATTAGATCAAGGTATAACTATTATCAAACCATTTGCTTTAAATTAATTTTTTTTATTTCCAAAGAGACTTTTTAATTTAATAAAATATAATTTACTTCAAATTGTAGTACATCTATTTAAATAAACCTTTATTGGAATGATAATCATTCATGTTTGAATGAAATCACTGACCTGTTCTTTTAAAATATCTTTTGAGTGGGTCTTAATTAGCAAAATCCATTTTTTCCTGCCTAGACATCGATTTTCATAATATTTGACAAAATAAAAAGAATGATTGTGGTAATAATTATAACCCAATTTTTCTACCTACGCTATTTGAAGTCTGAATCCAACTACACTACACCTATTTAATTAAATTACATTACATTTAAGCATAACCGAAGCTTACATTTAAGAGAACACTTTTTTTTTCTCTTTGATTTTTATTTTTGTGAAATAATATATGTACATAATTTATTTTTTGAAGAGAAAAGATTTGGCTCCGCCGGGAGTCGAACCAGGGTCTCCCGCGTGACATGCGCGGTTGCTAACCACTACACCACAGAGCTCGGCGCCAAGTAGAGCCAATCCCTCTTCACTGATACCTACTACCCGATCACGCAAATTTTGCGAGTAACGGGAGGTGGACAAAGTTTGTCCAATTTATGGTATTTATTGACGTACGTCAATTTTAAATTATTTTATATTAATCTAATCTTAATCTGTGGGTGACTATCTTTTTAAATAATTTAAAAAGGTAGTCACCCACAGATTAAGATTAGATTAATATATAATATATGTACAGATATATAAGAAGGTACTTAAATAGTCCTTAATGTGCTGATCATAATTGATAAAATCCACCTAACGCATCACTATGCCACTATGAATCACTATAAATAGATTTTATTTATTTGATACACATTTCTGACTACAGTAGACTCCAGCTTATCCGTCCTCGTCGGAACCAATTCATTGCCGTTTAAGCGAGAGAGCCGGTCAATCCGGAAAAGTGTATAAAAAAGCTAAAAAAATATATTATTATAACTTCTATATTGCGATAAAACAAAAAAACTGCCTAATTTACAAAGGTTATATAAATATTAATTAAAGAAAACATTTTTTGGCTAATTTAATTTAACGATTTACGAAAATTTACACAATCAATCTATTCAGTTTTCACAAAATGTTTTTGTTTTGTTTTTTCGTTTATGCGCACCTTAATGTCATCTCGTCGGTATTGTCTAAATATACGAAGTTATTTCTTCTTAATTTCTTTTTTAATTTTTTTATGAAATGGGTAGAGGATAAGGATTTTGTTTCAAGATCAATTTTACTTCGTAGAGACTTGTTTTACTGGAGTTCGGTCAACAAATAAAAAACAAAAGACTTTTTGTATACATTTCAATTTAATTAAGATCTATCAAACCGCAACATAATACAAATTTTAACAAAATTTTTGACCAGCGATTGATAATATGACAAAGCTATAAATGCTTTAAAGGATCTTAAAAATAATATTTTATCTTTCACAGCGTCCTTCTGTTTATCCGGAGAGTCGGTTAAACGGGAGCCGCAAACGCTACAATTAATTCTAAATCAGACAAAACCACATTTATAGAACCTAAGCACGACAGGACTTACATTTGCTGTAACGTAACACAGTAAGTAGTAGACCACGTGCTGCGGAGGGGTCAAACCCTGGCGTTATCTCAAAACTGGTAGGTTTTAGGGTTTCAAAACAGTTTTAGTTCTTATAGAACTAAACTGGGTCTTAATTTTCGTACCGCAATTTATAAAACCCAATTTGATCCGTTTCGATCCGTTGAATCACTACATTTAGGTCGATATTTTATTTTAGACTGAAAAATGAACAATGAGAATGCGATTGGCAAAAGCTCCGTGAAATTCTGAATCCAACGATACCACATTTATGGCAATTGAGCACGACAGGACCTCATAATTCATGAAAAACCGATTTTTAGGCTTTGTGAAATAATATATGTTGGATTGGATTGGATTGGATTGGATACCCAGGGACTGGCTGAAGTTATGCAATGTTTATATGGACAGGTGTTCGCACCTGGTGTCAAAGAACCACTGAGCGAAATTTGGAGATCTTAGGACAAATGGCATGGTTTTCTATAAAGAACAAATAAACAAACAAACAGAATTTCATCTTTATTTATATAGATTAATAATTTATTCTAAAGGGACATCAGCCCCAGGATAATAAAATTATTTTTCATTCATTAAATATTATTGTTTGCATATTTGAATTTATGATGCCGTTTATCTTTTAATTATTTTGAAAATATAACTCTTTTAATCGATAACTAATAAAGTAATTTAATTATTGCAATCCCTATGAACGCCCTATCTTGATCGTCTTTGGGCGGGCTTACATTTTTGAGAGGTAATTTAGGGATTGATAGGAGATCTACATATTGATGATAAAGTTGTTGGTTTTTAAAATTTATGTAATAAGTACTTTATTATTATGTCTTGTTTTGACAAGTTGACAATATCTGGCATACGCAGTTTTGGACCTAACCCAGAAGAGAAAGGTGTTATTAAATTCTCTTCACCTTTAACATTAATTCTTGGAGAAAATGGTTGTGGTAAAACCACCATCATTGAAGCACTTAAATTTGCTTGTTGTGGTGAAGTTCCTCCTTCTACAAATAGAGGTTCAGGTTGGGTACATGACCCAAAACTTACACCTTTTGCTGAGGTAAAATTTGAATCTTTTTATTTATTAACAACATATCCTCTCTTGTGGCAATTTGTGGAAAATTTGAATAGGTACAGAAGAATCATTATTTATTATAACTGCATTTTCATTTTTAGACTAAAGCCCAAATTAATTTGAAGTTACGAGATGTCAAGGGAGAAGTAATGAGTGTTCTTCGACTTATGACAGCTACCCAGAAACAAAAAAAATCTGAGTTTAAAACTTTAGATCAAACTATTAATAGGTTGGACCGAAATGGCCAGGTAGTATATATGTTTTAGCTTTTAATTTTTGCCTATCAATGTTTATATGATTTTTAACTAGCCTATCTGACACATTAATTTTTAGTGGGTCTCAATTTCTCATAAATGTGCTGATGTTGACTCCGAAATGAGTGTTGCTCTTGGAGTATCTAAAGCTATTTTGAGCAATGTACTTCTTTGTCATCAAGAGGAATCAAATTGGTATGCAAGCATTTATTTTATTTTTGCTAAACAATTTTGGTGTGTGAAATCAATAAATTGCATTATTACTTTAGGCCATTAGACAAGGATAATGAAGTCAAAAAAAGGTTTGATGCAATATTCGGTGCTGAAAATTATAACAAATGTTTATCACATATAAAAGATTTGAGAAAATCACTCTTAGAAGGTTGTATGAATGTATAATTTTATCATTTATTTTTTGATTTTACAGGAAGTTTTTAATTATTATTTTTAATCCATGGTTAATGAAATGACAACTTCCACTATTTTTTATAATTTTTCTATTTATTTTTCATTTTCAACGTTTCGGGGCACCCGCCCCATCTTCAGGATAAACAACTTAAAATTTCTTTTCATGCTTAATTACATGCTGTCAATTCCATCTTATATGTAATTATATTATACATCAGTCTGTGACAAGGAGATGACCATTAAACAATGTTTAATTTTAAATTATTAAAAAATGATGAATATATGTAAATATATGTGTGATGTATAATATAATTACATATAAGATGGAATTGACAGCATGTAATTAAGCATGAAAAGAAATTTTAAGTTGTTTATCCTGAAGATGGGGCGGGTGCCCCGAAACGTTGAAAATGAAAAATAAATAGAAAAATTATAAAAAATAGTGGAAGTTGTCATTTCATTAACCATGGATTAAAAATGTATAATTTTAATATCATGCATGATGATGAAAATTTATCTTCATCAATCATTCGAATTTCAATATTGGTTTTTAGATATGAAAACAATGAAAACAGATTTGCATTATTTGAAGGAATATAAAAAAGAAGCTGGAGAAAAAAGAGCCAAGATGACAGATATAGAGTTCAAGATTTCTAAGCACAATGATGGTATTGCTTCCATCAAAGTAAAACTGTTGCCTGTACAAAGTATGTACTTTAAATAGCAATTTACATTTTAAGATATGAATTTGATGTTTAAAATTACTCATTAAATAAATCATTTATATATAAATGCTAAGGAACAAAATTAACAGGGAAAAAAAAATCCTAAAAATCTAGTTTATTTGGATGTTACTCTATTTTATAAATAAAAGAACTTGATGGATAAGATAAGGCTTGAAATAAGTAACAAAATCTCAGGCTAAGTTTAAAAACACACATATATATAAGCTTTTTTAAAATTAAACTAAAACTTTTAGAAATTAAAATGAAACTTTATGCATATTAACAACAAAAATAAAATATCTTTATATTAATTTAATCGTTTTTCCTCCGTAATCACCTTCTTTTATTTTATATTAATTTTAAATATTTTATTTTTGAATAGCAAAGATTGGGATCAACTAAATCTTTTCTCTTCAAAAATAAAATAATGAATATAAAATACTTTTATATTACTAATAAATAAACAAGGAGATACTCTTAGTCCTATCCTTTTTAATATCTACACCAAACACATTACTAATGGTACAATAGAAAAGTGGAAAATTATTCAATACGCCGATGACTTTAATACAATTATCCTAAATCTTTAATACAAATCAATAGCAGTTATTATCTGATTGGAAAGACTGAGAAGAAAAGCTTGTACTCACCGCACTGCTTAAAACAGCTAACACTTAACACAATAACCGAACTATATCCTAATAACCTCTAAATGTATTCAGATGCATCAAAAACAAATAACCGCACCACTATAGCCGTTTTTGACCCCCAAAAGAATAATACATTCTCCTTTTCGCTACCTAACAAATTCAGCATTTTTAGTGCCGAACTCCTTGCCATCATATACTCCAAGAGAACATACGCCAGCCAAAAAATAGTAATTCTAACAGACTCAGCAGCTGCATGCTAACACTTAAAATTAATACATCTAAATAACACCAAAACATATATTGCCTTCAAAATCATAGCTCTGTTAAGTAAAGAGAATAATAATTACTCCATACATTGGGTTCCGGGGCACGTGGGACTGTCGGGTAATGAGATGGCGGATAGAGCTGCCAATCAAAACCGGCTGGACCGGATAAATGCCAGAATCCCATTATCGGACCTAATAAGAGTGATAAAGGAAAGTGTAATCGAAGATTGGCAACGTTTTTATGATTGGGAATCTGCATCTAAAGGTAGGGACTGTTACGCGATACATAAGAAGGTGGACTTAATCCCGTGGTTTGAAGGTGCAGTGCGAAATTCTTAAATATAATGGCTCTAGCCAGGGTTTCGAACTGCCCAACATGCCAATGTCCCGAAGATCCAAGGAATATCACTTTTCACAGAGCTTTTGGGCATCCCATTCTCAGTGTTCGTTTTTTGGTCCAAAATAAATCAATCCATCCAAATCAATCTAAATAGTGATTGATCTAAACGGATCGAGGCGGATCAAATTGGGTTGTCATAAATTTCGGTGGCAAATGGCAACAAAAAAATGTATTTCATAGTTAAGTTAAACCTAAAAGTTAAAATATGATAAAAACCTTCGTTCGAAATGCTTTGCAGGGTTCAGCTAGCATTAATAATAATTACTAAATCTGGTACGAAGCGTGCTACACACAACTTTCACCTGGCAACTTACTTAGATTAGAAATTGGCATGTTTTGATAAATATATAAACCCCATTCCTCAAATTCACACATTTTTCCATATTCATTTACTTTTTTTTTTTTTTTTTTTGTATTTGGTCTCTAAAGTACACTAAATTTTTTATGGTTAAATAAAAGTTTTTACCTATGATAATTCAGCAATGCAAGCATAATACTCCATCGCGTCTGATTTTATAATTCTCTATTTAGTTGTTGAAAACTTCATTTAGTTTCCATGAAAACAAATAATTTCCATCAAATGTGTATCAACTAAAACATGTTGATAATTATTTCCCATGAACAGAACACCTTTACTTATAAAAATTAGAGGCATACTGCAGGTGTGTGGGTTCAATTTGTTTTAAGAGTTGTTGGAATGTTTTTCTTTTTTTCTTCGGTATATGTTTAATAGATTTTTTTCATATTTCATATTTAGCCATTTCTTATTTTTAGGCATAACGAGAGACAGTTAATTTCTCTATCTAAACAATAACAAAGGTACTTTATAGGAAAAAGAAAAAGTTCTCTTTCCCATTTAAGCCCCCTCAGAACATTTTTGTGATTATAAAGAATACTTGATTCTCATTAAATATGACGAGTTTGATCAAAATTGTTAGAGCTGTTTTTGAGAAAAAACAAATGGTTAAATGAGACAAAATTTATTTAATAAAGTATCCCCTCCGTTTAATCAATTTTGATGAAATTTCCGTTGGCACCTCATGGGCAAATACATATAGCAAATACCCAATTTCAGGTTCAGACGGCTTATAGTTTTTGAGCTAGTCTGTTCACACACACAGACCATTTTGCAGGACATGGTTATTTGGGCTCAGGGGACCCCAAAATGTGTATTTCTGTTAATAACCGGAAGTCAAAATTTTTTAAGATCGCAATGCTTTCCCTTATTATGTATTTCATTTATGTAATTGAAAGTTGTTGAAAAAACAAGTGTATAAATTTGAAATAAAACTAGATACATAAAAAAAAATATTAAATCTGGTGTGATGCATGCAATACACAACTTTGACTTACGAACTTACTTAGATTTGAAATCCACGTGTTTTGATAACATGTAAACGCCAATCCTCAACTTCACACATTTTTCCACATTTATATGCTTATATTTGTATATCTCCATAAGTTATAGAGTGTTTGTATTGCAAAACTTGAAAATTCTTAGTACTTTTCGATTCATTATTGTTTATTTCTTTCTTTAAAGGATCTAATTTCATCAACAGTCGATTTTTTTTACTGCTTGCTTGTTTGTTATTGCAAGTTGCTTTTTGTAAATATATCGTGAAAGCGAATCGATAGGTGTATTTACGTCTCGTAGTAAAGTTTATCTCGTATGCCTTTCTGGAAACCAAGAATGATTACTGTTCCTCTAAAATCAGTAATGGGTGATTCTAAAATTATGGTGGTATTTTTGTTACAATGTGATAAATTGAGAAGGCCTGAAGGATTCTTTTATAAGCCCAACAATACTTCCTGCCTTATCATTTTTCTCCAGGTTACTTAAGTTGCTTCCAGCACCTGGGGGTGAAGGTGTAAAGCAGTATAGTATTTTGTTGAGAGTCACTCCCTATACCTCATTAACATAAAGCTAGTAAATAGTATATAATTATTTTTATTCCAAATACACACACAGACTATTTCGGGACTTGGTTATTTGGACACAGGAGACCCCAAAACGTTTATTTCCATTATACATATTTCATATAAAGGTAAGTAAAAGTAAAAATACCACAACACCCAATCAGACAAATGGTTTTAGTGAGCAAATTTATAAGGATCTTTTAATCGAAAAGTATGTATGGTGACAATGACCATACTTAGTTTTTCAATACTGTGACACATTAATTTTCGTACACATTTTTTTTAAATTTTTTTATTTTAACATTTATTATTACACAATGAATGAATATACGGACAGGGCAACAAATATGAAAAATAGAGTTCTGAAAAATCATTCATATAATACTTATCATTATTTGATTTCCTTAATAAAAATTGAACCTCGTTAATTACCTATATATTTCTTGTAAACAATAAAAAATATATAGATAGATAGATAGATAAATACTGTATTTTGTAAATTTACAATTACAGGAGGTCTGGCTCTAAATATACAAAAAATAATTTTATATATTGTACATACAAAAAAAAAAAAAAAAAAAAAAAACCTAATTATTTCATCATCACAACAAATGATCATCAGGTTCTTTAATAAAATAAAAACAATTCCATAAGATTAACAATAAAATAAGAAATTACCTTTTACACTATATAAAAATATATACATATCAAATATTTTACTTAAAGGGTATTAAACTCCTTACCTACAGTATTACGAACGAAAAGATAAATGCTGTTTAAATGCTTAATATCCTTAACATCTAATAATGAAATAATAGGATCTCCATATGCTTCTATTTGTATATAATTGTTTAAAATAGACAGTCTATGTTTTTCAAATGTTTTACATTCTAATAAATAATGATAGATATTATCGCTTAAATCTAAATTACAATATTTGCATGGTAGTTGAGAATCAAATCTTATTGTTTTCCCAACAATGTTAATGCGTGTAACCTTTTTACTTGCCAAACGCAATTGTCCAAGAATTTTTAATTTATTTATGTGGGCATAGAGACAGAGATACGGAGCAGAAGACCCAAAAGGACAAATATTTCTATAATATAAATTAAATGTGGACTTGGTCGCTCTATCTATATCTAGGCTAAGAAGATGATTCCTCATTGCCTCCTCTAAGTCCATCTTACTATTTATAACCAAATCTAGATTTTGACCCAGCCATACATTATCTGCTCCGATTATACATAACAGGTCCCCCAGTCCTGTTGCCCAATTAAATGGCATTTCTTTTGTATCACGCAGCTCTAACAATCTATTAAAACAAATTCTAGCCAGCTGATCGTCCTTCATATTTAAAATTTTAACCCACCAGTTAATCATTCTTCGAAATATTTTAAATAATATATGTATTCGACCTGCTTCAATTCTAACAAAATAATTTGGAGTATTTTTAGCCAAATTTAATGTGTACTTGAAAAATTGTATTTGATTTTTTTCTAATGATTCAAAATAGCAGCTACCCCAGACCTCTGTCATATATAACAAAACACTTTCAGACATAGATTCATATAAATGGCATTTAGTTTCCCATGAGTCAGATTTACTTGTTTTTAAGATGTTTGTAACAGCCGAATTAGCAGCAGCACTTTTTTTTATGGCCGAATCGCATGCTTTTAGAAATTTACCAGATGAGGAAAATATTGTGCCCAAATAATTAAACGTGTTAACAACTTCCACATCTTTGCCATCATAAGAGAAACTATTAAGTTTACTTAACCTTCCTCCCTTATGGAAAACTAAAATTTTTGTTTTCTCAGTGTTAACCGTTAGAGAATTAATTCCACAATATTCAAACAATATATCGAGATTCTTTTGAGTTTCGATCCATGTTGAGGATAATATTACCATATCATCTGCGTAAAGTATAAGATTCAAATCATATTTTCCCTTTATATTGATACCTTTTACATTATTACTTTTAAAAAAATCACAGATATCTGCTATGTACAAGGAAAAGAGAAGCGGGCTGAGTATTTCTCCTTGAAGTACCCCTTTTGTCACTTCAATACCATTCGATACTTGTTCATTCACAGAAATTTGCATCGAAGCTGAGTCATATAAATTTATTAAGAGCCGGAGAAACTTTCCAGAGAGGCCAAAATTGTATAGTTTTTGCCACATTTTTGCATGAGGAATCGAATCAAATGCCCTACGAAAATCCACAAAAGTTGAAAAAACCTTTCTTTTTTTCAACCTAAGTTGGATATTAATAGCAGAGGAAAAAATAAAAATGCAATCCCTACAACCCTTACCTTTTCTGAAGCCCATTTGTTCTTCAGGTATCAAACCTTTGTTATTAGCCCAATCTGTTAATCTATTGTTCATAATGAAAGTAAATAACTTGGTGATAGTATTAAAAATTGCAATGCCTCTATAATTCTCCGGATTCGAGGGATCTCCCTTTTTATGTATTAGTATAAGCTTGATACGGGTCCATTGCTTTGGTATGTCTTCTTTTTCCCATATTTTATTAAAAAGGTTAAGTAGAAAATTAAGCCATTCATCATTAAATAATTTATAGATTTCATTCGGAATCAAGTCGAAACCAGTAGCTTTATTTAATTTGCAATGATTAATACTATCCTTTAATTCTTCCAAAGTTATTGGCATGTCAAGATCGGGGTGGAAAAAATTAAAGTATATATAATCAGTGCTAATTTTAGGTGGTAGAATGTTGCTAAAAAATAATTCCCAGTTTGTTAATGTTATCGGGTTCCTAATATAGTTTTGCTTTTTATAATACTTAACAGCAGACCAGAATTCGGATGGGTTTTTGACATTTCTCAATTTAGTTTTTAAGTTTTCCAGATATTCTTTCTTCGCCAGTACGATTAATTGTTTGTATTCTCTTTTTGTACTAATATATTGATTTAAGATGGTTTCATCGGGGAAAAGTGATTTTTTGAATTTTTTATAAACTTTACGAACTACTTTTTTTGCTGCTATACATTCATTCGTAATCCATGGCTTTTTTATATTACCAATATTAAGGTTACATTTTTTGTATTTTTTTATAACCCCTGCCTCCAACATAATGTCACGCAACAAAGTTGATAAGATTACATACAAATCGGAAGATGATTTACTATCACTGAATATAATAGTGGAAGTTTGAAATTGCTCACGACATTTATTGATATTTGAGTGATTTCTACATAAACGATATTCCCCAGCATTGTTAACCACATCTATTTTATCATCTTTATTTGGACCTTGCATTAAGAATGACAATTTACATAAATTATGATCTGACCGGACTGAAATATTAAGTATTTCAAAATCTCCTACAGATTCTAGGCAACCAACTGATATCCAGACTAGGTCAACCACACTCATGCCTTTATTGCTTATATAGGTAAAATTAGCAGGGTTATCATTGAGAGATCGGCCGTTACAGACTAACATACCATAGGATTCCATTATTTCCACCAGTTTAGAGCCTCTTGGAGACACTACTTCATCCAGCGTACATCTCTTTCCTTTTAAATTAGAGCCAATAAACATATCATTATCAATTAAGTTCAATTTCCCTATTCTAGCATTAAAATCAGACCCTACGATAAGATGTGGGTTGTCAAATTCCGACATAATATTGTACAATTCCTCGTTCAAGTTCTCTAACAAATAGTCATATTTTATATCAGGAGGTATGTATACAAGACATAAACAAAAATGTTTGTTAGCTAATTTTACTGAAATGCAAAGAAACCAGTTATAGCTACGAACAACGTTAATGTCAGAAAAAATATTTTTCTTTAAACACATAATCAAACCTCCACTACCTCTACCTCTTGCTCTATCATATTTTTTTATAGCAGGACAATCATAATGGGCATAATCATCTAAGAAAGAAGGTAAATTAAAATCAGAAGTGCAGAGCCAGGTTTCAGAGAAGCACAAAACATTCATTTCCCTAATAAAATCAACTTCTGTGCTTGAAAGATCAAAAAGTGTTCTAAAACCATATAAATTCCAGAAACCAATATTAAAGTTATTATTATAAAATCTATGATTTTTCAATAGAAATGATTGTTTAGTGCATTTATCCAACTTACAGTCTATATCATTTTGAATCGGCTTCGTAACGAAATCGAGTTCCGCTTGCTGTTTGGTGATCTTCAGATTTTAATTTCTTCAAATCGCTGATATCCTCAGGTGCCAGTGTAGTTGGAGAGTCCTGAATAATTTTCTCTATCTCCTCCAGACTATGTAGGGTACCACGGAATTTAAATTGGTTTTTAAAATAAGTAACATTTTTATCAAGTTTTCTTAGGTAGTTAAGACAGTTAAAGATTCTTCTTCCACGTTCTCTATCTTCTGGACTCCTATCATGGCTTATTGGAGTATTATTTTTAATAAAATATTCCCTACGCTTCATAATTTCATCCTTAAGTAAGTTACTAGTGAGCGATATCAATATTGGTCTAGTTTTATTTCCTTTACCCAATCTAATACATCTGTTTATAGAGTTTTCTGGAAGATTAATATTTACAGCTTCACAGACTTTTTGGACAGTTTTTAAAACAGATTCATTTTTTCTATCCTCTTCCTCTGGAACCTTATGCAGGATGAAATTATTGTATCTAAACTGTCTTTTCAAGAAACGTATTTCATTCTCCTGTTCAATGCTTTTCTTTTCCAAGTTAGTACATTTCATTTTGAGATTTGAAATTTCTTGCGTAAGTGAGCTAAGTATGGATAGAATATTCTCAGTTGTCCCTTTTAATTCCTTTATTTCGGCACCACTTTCTTTTACAGCTGCCATTATATCATCTGTCGTATAAACCATTATGTATAATTGTTTATATTAAATATAAATATTAAAATAGGACTATAAAGTGTTTGAAATAAAAAAGTTGATAAATTTGTTTACGTCTTTGACAGCTGCAGGTAGAGTAGTATATATTGACTGTAGGAGTGGGGATGCAGGCGTGGCCAAGCAGTGGTGGGGCTTGGAGTTAATCCTCACTTGAGATAAGGATTGCTGTTAAATTTGAATTTAAGTAAAATGTTTTCTCTTCTACTGTCTATTCCACTCAACAGATCTTCACTAGATTTAGAAAATAAAATCGGAAGAACTTTCTTTTACGAATGAAAAAAAAACAAAAAAAAAAAAAAAAACTTTTTTTTTGCTATGCTTAAATTGATTATGCTCTTCTGCATAATCAATTTAAGCTTCCCTAAGTCATAAGTTGTAAAACAGACTTTATCCCTATAGTATCTAAATCAAGTTCTTCTAATTCCCTTTTTATGTCAGATAACGTTAGATCACATAATCTTAGACTAGCAGTTGACATTTTTGTTATTATTGATATCTATCAAAATTAAAATTAAC
Organism: Aelia acuminata; assembly: GCA_911387785.2. Lineage (NCBI taxonomy): Eukaryota > Metazoa > Arthropoda > Insecta > Hemiptera > Pentatomidae > Aelia > Aelia acuminata. The sequence goes on along the minus strand of OU426978.1, from coordinate 74,121,356 downwards.
AAATGAAATCCTTAAGACTAAAAAAAAAATAAAAAATATATATACTCTTTACATAGATAAATTAATATCTGAACGTATAACAACTATTATGCACTCAAAAAAAATAAACATCAAAATTTCTGCCACAGTTAATGTTTATATAAGATTTCTTCAAGTAACAATAAGGTTATGCATTATTTTCTTCCTATTCCTCTTTTTATATTCCCTTATGTATTTCTGGATTTTGCTGAATTGGCTGTCTTCGGTTTGGAACATGACTGTTGGCCTTTCTTGTTCAGGGCCACAGCTTTTATCTTCTACCATTATTCTGGATAAGAAATCTGTTACTGGGATATTTCTACCAGGTTTGTTAACAATTTTTAAAGCATACCTTTGAAGCTGCAGCATCATTCCTAAAAGCCTCTTTAAAGTGACTTTTTAAAGATCGATTCAAGGGGTTTGTGGTCTGTCTCTACAGTTACTTGTGTTCCTCACCAAATACTGTTCAAATTTCTGAAATCCGAAAACTATGGCTAGGGATTCTTTCTCAATTTGTGCAAAAGCTCATTCAGTTTTTGTCATGACTTTAGATGCGTACACGACTGGTTGTCCATCTTGAATTAGCTTGGCTCCTAACCCATATTGACTTGCGACACATTGCAGAGTCTCCTTTACATGCACTACAAACCTTTCCAAAAGCCAGTCAGTTATTAGCACCCTTTACACCTGCTCCAACCCACACAACTTGATGTGCATCATCTCAGTTTTCTTGCCAGTCATCCTTTTGGTGACATATACATCATCATCAACTTGTTCACCTTGACCAGCATTCTGATGGGCACCTGCTTGCCAGCTAGTCGGCAGTACAACTGTCTACAGCTTTCTCGAGAGTTAACTCTTTCTCATGTGAAGCAAACGTTTCCTTAGACTACCCTTTCTTAGCCTGACCCCTAACCTATCTCTGATCAGTGTCTTCTCAATATGTATTTGATTCTTATTTGCTAGCTCCGAAAAATCATACTTGCTCGCCTGATTTTTAAGCTTCTCTACAAAGGTCCTAACGGATTCCCCTCCAGACTGCATTATCGAATTAAAAACGAATCGCTCATACATAATGTTTTGTCTCACTTTAAAATGGTTGTCTAGGGTGCTGATATTGTTTCCAACTTTTTTTCTTCAAAACCACCCAATTTATTCAAAAGTTTTAAACCTTCGGTGCCCAGTATAGATATAAATAAGGCTGTACTTATCTTCTTGCCAAAAAATTCTTTCTTACCGGCATCAAGTAGGATCTGATAGTTTTCCCACTGACATTTGAAAACTAACCAGTTTTCATTGTATTTATCAGGATCCGTGAGATCTAACTTGGGTGGTATAGGTAGACTTGGCAATGCAACATGTTCATTCAATTCTTAACTGACATCATGTTAATATTATGAGGTGGTAATAAAGATATAGTAGAATACATTTGTATTTACAACAAAGCACACTGATATAACACATGTCTCTTTTTAACATTAATAACAACAATGGGATATTATTCCCTCAACAGTAACAGAGGACGTCTGCAACAGCTAAGCAGTAGGCAGTTTCCTCGACACCCTCAGGGAGTCCAAAGATCAAAAAAATTGATAGGGTAATTCGGACTCCCTGAGTCCGTCGAGGAATCTGTCTACTATCAAGCTCTCGCCGTCATCTGTTACTGTGGGGTATGCATTTCTCATTAGCCATCTTATTCCTTAACTCTCATCGATACAGTTGCTCCATGTGTTTGTGGCCAAATCTCCCATGTGTTTGTGGTCAAAACCGCTCTTATACGGCAATCGTCTGGAGAACCCCTAATGCGTCCCCTAGCACAGCGCAGAAGCCTTAGTTTGCTCGACTATGCACTATTCCCTTGCCTTGAAAGACATCAAAGATTGGGATTACACAAGTCGGATGTGTCACTCACTGTAGCTGTTGGCAGGGCATAGTCTTCCACCCTAGCAGTTTCACATTCACTGGTCTTGGGAGCTTGGTTGAAGTCTTCTTTTGTTGGCTGACTCATCTCTTTATCCGAAGCTTCTATTCTTAGTAGTGACTGACCGAAGTTTCGGTTTTAGCCAGTTTTGGCCACTGTTTCGGTTTCGGCCAAAAATCGGCTGAATCTTCGGCCAAGCCGAAACTAGCTTTTCTGTCTGATATCTACAAGAAAGAAGTAGGACTACACAATTTCAGCTTGTTAGCTCGATCTCTTTCATGGCCTTTAACACCCTAGGATTTAATAGTGTGAAGTATCTGTTATTTTAGTTAATTACACTTGTATTGTATTACGATAAATCATAGATTTTCTGTTACTTTTGGTATCTTTAATTAATCAAAAACTTTGGAGACAATAATGTGATAGTGACAAACTTAAATTACATGTCTTATATTATATCAAGTTAATTACATCGAGTCTTAAAATGTAATGAAATCATTCTTTTCATAAAGAATTCTTTAGGTTTAGTATAAAGAATAGTATTTATTCTTTACCTTCTTCTTCTTCTTAATTTAACTCTAAATAAGAATATATATTCTAAATCCTTAAACTTAAATTGAGAAACCCGATATGTCCATAGATTCAAATCAAAAGAGAAAAAACACTTGTATAACCTTGTAATAAAAAGGGGGCTCAAGTTGCATCAAATGGTGTTAGTAGGTTTTGTTCTTTGCTCTGGTATGGAATGAGACTCAGATGCAAAAACCAATTTTTTGAACTTGGCAGCCCCAACCCCCCACCAGATCACCAATAACACCCCAAACATTTTTTTTCATTTTCATAATGAAATAAAGTAGAATGTTTTAGACAAAAAAACTATTATATACATTTTTTAACTAGATTATATCCGCTAACATTTGAAACCAAAGTTGACTCAGTAGACTAAATAGTTTCTGAGGTACAGCTTTACGTATTCAATAGGCCGTTATTTTGTATTCCATCTGCTTTAATATGGCAAAGATTTACTACATTAATTATTTTTAGATATGATAATATGAATTTTATTATTATCAGCCTGTTATTTCAACTTTTAGCTCTGTACTAGTTAAGTGGGTATGGTCTAACATACCGCGAGGACCATCCGTACTAGGAAGTAGGGGCGGGGATTCAATCCTATAATCTAGCTAGTACTGCTGTCTTACTACTCTTCTATATCAAACCCATGTATTGTTGTATAAAATTACTGTAATTTTATAAGCTTTCATTGATGATACTGCTAAACTAGACCTAAAACACACTTACATTTATATGTACACACGTAAATAAGTTTCGGTGTCGGTTTCCGCCCGAAACCAGGTTTTGGCCGAAATTCGGTTCCGGTTTTGGCTAAAATTTTGGTTTCGGTCGGATACTAATTCTTAGCATATGACTATTTACTAACTTATCCTCTAATTTATGCTGGATTACACCTAATTTTCTTGGAGTTCATTCTCACTCAAAGTCATTCTACTCTCTAATGTAGTAAATTTTTCTGATTCATTTTTCAAAGCCGTATTATTTCCTAATAATTCATTTCTCAAAGCAGTTTTATTTTCTAAGAACTTATTTTATTTTCTAAAGCAGTAGCATTTTCCGATAACTTATTTTCTGAAGCAGTTCATGAGTTTTCAAGGCAGTAGCATTTTCAGATAATTTTTTTTTCTAGAGAACATGCATCATCTATAATGTGCCATTTTTATAATATCATTTCAAAAAGAACAGGATCTGGCTCTTCTGCATAATCAATTTAAGCTTCCCTAAGTCATAAGTTGTAAAACAGACTTTATCCCTATAGTATCTAAATCAAGTTCTTCTAATTCCCTTTTTATGTCAGATAACGTTAGATCACATAATCTTAGACTAGCAGTTGACATTTTTGTTATTATTGATATCTATCAAAATTAAAATTAACAAATGAAATCCTTAAGACTAAATTAGTAAACTAATTATAATAAGTAAAGACCAAATAGAGTAAACTATTATCGATTATAAAACCAAAAAAAAAAATAAAATAAAAAGAAATAGGACCCTAAAATTAATATAATATATATACAAATAACAAAATACAAATTAATAAATGAAATTCTGAAAATTATTTTCAGTAAACTAAAATGAAATAAGGAAAAAAAAACAAACAAGAAAGCTATTTGCTAATTAACTAGAAAATTAAAGTTTTTTCTTGTTACAGACAGATTGAAAGAGCTGGCGGAACTTGAAGATAAAATTAGCTCTTTGCACATTGAGTGTGAGAAAGAAAAGGCAAAATTAGGAGCAGTAAAAAACTCAATAAATGAATATAAGAAAAATATTACTATTGAGTTCAATGGGACTACAGAGGAGTTAAAAGAAACTATTAGAAATTTCGGCCAAGAACTCAAGTAATAAATTATTACTATCTATCATCTTGTAGTCTAGGATACCAGCCCCCTTTTGTGAGTTATTAACATCCAGCTCAAAATTTCTATTTATGGTTCGACAATTATAATTACTGATAAAGATCAATAAATAGAAAGATATCATGGTGGGCTATCATTTTGTTTCAGACCTTAGTCATTTAGTTTCAGTAATTCAAAGAATTGTTATCAATCGTTGAAAATGGAATTAATGTATTAATATTCTATACCAATTCAGAATTCTGTGACATTGACGTAATATTTAAACAATGTTTTGCTCATTTAATAAGTACAGTACAAAATTAATGTCTAAATATGGTTTGTAATAAACAAAGATGGATGTTGGATTTATACAAAATCCAGTTAATCAATTTTTATTATATATTAAAATATATTGTAATTATTGGTGGGGCTCCGGTTTTTATTATACATACCCCCCTAGGGTCTCCTCTTTCACGCCTAAGCGGGCCCATGCTTGGCTTCCACTCAACGTGGACTTTAGCCGCCACCGACTTTAGCCCCACGGACGTACCAGGGGACTCTGCCTACTGCCAGCTCTAAGAGGAGTCTCAATATCAGTCCATATAATGGCATATTGCCAGAGACGGACGCACTTTATCAAGTTTCCAGTCCATCATCAGGAGAGCCTGAGCAGGGCCTATAAGGAGAGCAAGACCCCCCTTCCCCCCTCCTTATTAATATATCTATATTCCTTTATTTATTTTTTTTATGTCTGACATTCAAGATTTTTAACCTAAGCTTTGCCCATTAGTGCACTGTTTTGAAAACAGAGCAATTTGGCCAAAGCACATCTAGCACCTTAATGGTTAATCGTAGAAAAAAAATCTGGTGCGATGCGCACAACACACAACTTTCACTTACCAATTTACTTGGATTAGAAATAGATGTGTTTTGTTAAATGTCATTTCTCAAAGTTGCGCAATTTTCCACATTCATTTACTTATTTTTGTTTCTATTTTCTCTTTAAAGTACACTTAATTTTTTTATTATTAAATAAAAGTTTTTACTTTTGATAATTCGGCAATGCAAACATAATACTCCAAGTCGTCTGATTTTGTAATTCTCTATGTAGTTGTTGAAAACTTCATATAGTTCCCATGAAACAAATAATTTCCATTAAATGAACAGAGCTTCTTTAATTGTAAAGCATTGGTCTATCATTAAAGGCGAACTGTGCATGCGTGGGCTTAGTGTTTTTATGAGTTGACGGAATATTTTTCTTTTTTTCTCCTGTATATGTTTACTTGATTTTTTTCATATTTCCTATTTAGCCTTTTCTTATTTTTAGGCTAAATGAGAGACAGATAATTTCTCAATATAAACAAAAAAAAGGTACTTTATAGGAAAACAAAAAAGGCCCGTTCCCCATTTAAGCCCCCAGAGATCATTTTAATAATGATAAAGCTTACCTGATATTAAAGAATACTTGATTCTCGTTAAACATGACGAGTTTAATCAAAATCGTTAAAGCTATTTTTGAGAAAATCGAAAAAAACGTAAAAATGGGAAAAGAGTTATGAAATAAAGTGCCACCTCCGGTTATTCAATTTTGATGAAATTTTCAGTCATGTTTCGGGCATATACCTACACATACCTACAGGGAAAAAAGTTATTAAATAAAGTACCCCCTCCGTTTGACCAATTTTGAAGAAATTCTTGCTGTCACATCATAAGCGTATACATATACCAATTATCCAATTTCAGGTTCGGTTTATAGTTTTTGAGCTAGTCTGTTCACACACACACTGAGATACAAACACAAGCACGCACGCGCGCGCGCTCACACACACACACACACACACACACAGACCATTTCGCGGGACTTGGTTATTTGGACTCAGGGGACCCCAAAACGTGTATTTCCGTTGAAAACCGGAAGTCGAAATTTTTGACGATCTCAATACTTTCCCTTACTATATGTTTCATATATAGGTAAGTGAAAGTAAAAAAATAGAAAATAGAGACAAAAAAGTAGAAAATTTAAGTTAATATTATCATTGGAGGGCCTCCGGTTTTTATTATACATACCCCCCTACGGGTTGCCCTGTCCATGCCTAAGCAGGCCCATGCTTGTGTAGTGGTGCATTGTTACAATTCAAAATACTATTAATATGTTATCGATTATTGTTGTTATCATATTTTATCGATTGTTCTCTCTTTATGAATTATCTGCGTTCAGAATAAAGAATTTAATCTCTTGTGTCACACGTATATCAATTTAACCGTACGGCTAAATTGGTGACCCCGACGTGATGGAAGAATTGAAGGAAAAAATCGTACAACTCGAAGCGGCTTTGGGAAATATTCAGCAACCCAGGGAAGAACCCAAAACACAGGTGAGCCATATCTCTGTTAAGATTCCCCCATTCTGGAGATCCGATGCAGATCTATGGTTCCGGCAAATGGAATCGCAATTCACATTAGCTGGAGTAAGTAATAATCAAACCAAATTCCACTACTTAGTTTCTGCCTTAGATAGTGAAACCTTAAAAACTGTCGGGGACTTATTTAGGACAAACGACCCTGAACCTGATTATAATTTCCTCAAAAATACGATAATTAAAAGATGCTGCGAGACAGACGAGCAAAAAATCCGGAAGTTACTTTCGGGCCTGGAACGAGGTGATAAAAGACCATCTCAGCTTTTGAGAGAGATGAAAGCTCTTTGTGGGCCCCAAACATTAGAAGATATAATAAAACAATTATTTATCCAAAGGCTGCCAATTTCAACCCAGGCTATATTGCAGGCTTCGGTACAAGACTTGGAGAAATTAAGTGATATAGCTGATGTTAGCAGACCCCAGGCGGCAGTCTACGCCACTTCTTGTGTCGGAGAGCACGGAAGTTCGGAGCTCAGGCTAGAAATAGAAGCCTTAAGGAATGAGGTACGTAACCTGTCCACCAAATTACGAGATTCTAGATCACCCACACCTCATAGATCTAGGTTTCGAGATCGCAGATCCCCTACCCATGGTAGTCCTGGTTTCTATCAATGTCGCGAGCGTTCAAAGTCGTCATCCCAAAACAAATCTGACTGGTGCTGGTACCACGCGATATTTGGCGAACAGGCCGAGAGGTGCCGATCCCCTTATTCCTATGGTCCAAAAAACTAACTATAAGGCAGACATCAGCAGCGTGCTCTTGCCATGGATATTCAAGCCGCCTTTTCTTGAGCGATAAGTCTACGAAAGTAGCATTTTTAGTGGATACTCGGAGCCGACATATCACTTATTCCTCCAAGATTTTGTGACGCGAGATTCAATATTACTAAATATCTATATGCAGCAAATAATACTCGAATAGCCGCGTACGGTACACGACTACTAAAATTAGACTTTGGCCTCAAAAAGAAGTTCAACTATAATTTTCTTGTAGCTGACGTTTCCAAACCCATAATAGGGTCGGATTTTATAACTCATTTTAATCTTTTGGTTGATCTTCCCGGAGGAAGAATTATCGACAGGGCTTCATTTTTAACACTTTCTACGACCATTTTCCGTTGCGATGAAATCGTCCCACATTTGCTTAGCGCTGTTGAACATACGGATCCCATTAAGATATTGCTAAAAAAATATGGTCTCGATGCACCACCTACCTACCAGGATGTCAAAAAAGTAAAACACACAACTCTGCACCGCATCGAAACCAAAGGTAACCCAGTTTATGTTACACCCAGACGCCTATCTTCGGAAAAACACCGAATAGCCAAGGCCGTATTCGACACGATGGAATCTCTAGGACTATGCCGCCCATCCAGTAGTCCTTGGGCTAGTCCTTCACATATGGTCCGCAAGAAGAATGGAGAATGGCGCCCATGTGGAGACTACCGTCTGTTAAATTCCGTAACCATACCGGACCGATACCCTCTACCAAACATTCAAGACATTTCTAATTTTTTATACTAAAAAACCATCTTTTCAACCATCGATCTAATGCGAGCCTACCAACAAATCCCCGTCCACAAAGATCACATAGAAAAAACAGCTATCAGTACCCCTTTTGGACTCTATGAATTCCCCTTTATGCCCTTCGGGCTGCGTAATGCAGTGCAAACGTTCCAGAGATTCATCAACCAGGCACTACACGGTCTCCCCTTCTGTTTTAAATACCTAGACGATATCCTAGTTGCTTCTTCTTCTTCAGAAGAACACTTGAAACATTTAGAAACTATTTTTGGGCGACTTAAAGATTATGGGATATTCTTGAATCAAACAAAATGTGTTTTCGCGCAATCCAAGGTCTCATTTCTGGGTCACGAAAGATCAGAACGAGGAGTTAAACCTTTGGATGAGAAGCTGAAGATTATTCAAGATTTCCCGATTCCAAAAACAGTCTCGCAATTAAGAAGATTTCTGGGAATGGTAAATTTTTACCGAAGATTCATACCCAATGCAGCTCGTATCCAGGCCCCATTGAACGCCATTACAGGACCGAGACATTCGACCATAAACTGGACGCCTAACCTGGAAGAGGCATTCCATGAAACTAAGAATGCTCTGCGTTAAATTGTGACCCTCTGTCATCCGAATCCAAACAGTAAACTGCATTTATATACCGATGCCTCTGATAAGGCCATCGGCGGTGTCCTTCATCAAATTTCCAAGAGGGGTACCCAACCCCTAGGATTTTTTTCTAGAAAACTCTCCTGCCGAAACCATTTATTCTGCATACGACAAAGAGCTTTTGGCCATTTACAGCTCCATAAAGCATTTTAAACACATACTGGAGGGACAAAACTTCACATGCTTCACGGACCATAAACCCCTTATTTATGCCTTACGTCAACGGTCCGACAAACCGAGCCCAAGACAAGCCCGTCAACTCTCTTTTATCTCCGAATTTACAAACGATATCCGACATGTTTCGGGCTCCCAGAATATTGTTGCCGATACACTGTCAAGAGCTGACTCCGTTTCGCTCACTATCCCCACCCCCACTGAACTGGCAATAGCTCAACAACAGGACGAACAATTATCACACCTCGTAGCGAGCCAGAAGTCTCCGAGCCTAACGGCAATCGCCCTTAACCCAGGTGTCCGACTCTATTGCTATACTGAAAATGATATTGACAGGCCGTATGTCCCCCAGCAGTTTCGTGACCGGATATGTCAGCACATACACAATTTCTCACACCCAGGAAGGTCTGCCTCTATTAAGCTCATCAAAGACCGTTACTTTTGGCCACACATGACCAAATACATAACCAACTTTGTTCGAAACTGCCTTTACTGCCAGCGTTCTAAAACAATTAAACATGAATCATCACCTTTGATGAAACTTAAAACTCCGGATCAACGTTTTGCTTGTGTCCACCTTGACATAGTCGGACCCTTACCCCCCGCTGGGGATAAACGATTCCTACTCACCTGCATTGATCGGTACACCAGGTGGCCCGAGGCCTACCCTATACCTGACCAGACGGCTCTCACAGTAGCAACTGCTTTTTGGGAAAATTGGATAGCTCGATTCGGGTCTCCAGTACAAATTATTACCGACCAAGGAAGAAATTTTGTATCTAATCTCTTTCAATCCCTGTCGAAGCTGATGGGCTCTAAAGTACAACACACTACAGCATATCACCCGCGAAGTAACGGGCTTCTGGAAAGGTGGCACAGATCACTAAAACAGCGCTCACTTGTCGTCTACAGGCTGCCGACGGACCATGGACTGCCCACCTACCCGCTGTGCTCTTAGGCCTTAGAAGCTCCGTCAAAGAGGATTTCAATGCTAGCCATGCCGAACTCATTTATGGGACGAAGCTGCGTTTACCGGGTGATTTCTTTAGGTCCACAAACTTTGAGGTGCCAAAATCAACTTATGCAGAGCAACTAACAAGCATCATGCGACAATGCCGACCAACAAACCCTGTGTGGCATGGAGAAAACAAGGTGTTCAGCCATACCGACCTGCAACACACACCTTACGTTTTCCTCCGAGACGATTCCTCCCACCCACCTCTACAGCCGGCCTATACAGGCCCACACAAAGTTATCTCCCGCTCACCCAAGACATGACATGAAACCCGCTCATTTTAGTGGAGCCGATACCTCACATCCTGCTCCCCAGAAGAAGAAGACAGTACGGTTCGCAGACCCTCTGGTTTCAAGATACATCCCACCGCCACCAGATTTGCACACAAGGACGTTTTCAGGAAGAATCATCAGGCCTTCCAGAAGATATCGCTTATCGTTGCCACTTGGGGGGGAGTGATGTAGTGGTGCATTGTTACAATTCAAAATACTATTAATATGTTATCGATTATTGTTGTTATCATATGTTATCGATTGTTCTCTCTTTATGAATTACCTGCGTTCAGAATAAAGAATTTAATCTCTTGTGTCACACGTATATCAATTTAACCGTACGGCTAAACTTGGTTTCCCCCCTCTTATTTACTTTTTTATATAATGATGTTTTATTTAAAACCATTAGTTTTCAAGGTACAGTTTAATATCTGAAAACATTGACGTTTATTACATAAAGGACACGCAAATAACCACTTCCTAGTACAAAATTATTAATGTAAAATTTCAGTATGTTTTTTGGGATGTCCATATATACTCAGGCACCGAGTTTCATCCATCCCCAATTTCTGCCAGGTCATAAAGGCGATTGTTATCATATTTTGTAGGATAAATTATATGGTCCAATATATTTGTAGGCCACTAACTTATTTAAACTCTAAATAGCTCAATTATCATTTGTGCCTCATGGCCTACTGATGCTAATGAGTAAAGTAGTGGTCATAAAATCGACATCTTTGGGGCAAAGGTCTGAAGAAATGGACAATAGGGTTGGTAGGATAATGTGACGATTTGATTCCACTGATCTTAATCAGTCAATCATAAGCTAGATTTTCATATGGTCGTAATGTTGACATGTAGTCGCGTAGGTCATGACAAATGGCCCAGATCTGAAAATTTTAGCATGTAATTTAAAATGCAGATCTAAAAGTTTTAGCATGAGTAAAAATAATAAGCCTCTCATGAATTAGTCAGATGTTAATAATTTCACAGAAAGGCACCGCAATCCTGGACTAATGCATTTATTTTATTATATTTATTTGTTTATTGTAAATTGTATGCATATTGTGTAAGTATTGCATCATTATAATTTAAAAGAGTATTGTCAGATGTATTAAGAATGCAGTTGAAGATCTGCTGGGTATTAGCCTATGTGAATTAAAATTTAAATATTTGCTTGTTTTTTACAAAATTATTTACCATGGTTTTTCAGAAATTGATCAAATCAAATAAATTTGCCATGTTAGTTGTCTGGAATAAATATAATACTAATTGGCCAAAATTAATTTGATTATTTATCCATTGAACCTAAGAAACCTCAGATAATATTGTGACACTAATGAGGTTAAATAATTAACATAAAATTGTAATACAAAAATGGCAAATATATAATTAGAACTCAAATGAGTATGTGACAAACAGTAAGTACAAGTGATAACACAGACACTCAAAGGTAACCTTATACTTTGATGCTCAAGGCAAGACTAAGACCCTAGTTCATTGCCTCTTATATGTAGTCTGAAATGGAACAATCCAGAAAGTACATGAATGCAACAGTTTCGAAAAATTCTGTATCCATTTTCAATTTAACAGCAATGATCATCTGTTTATATTACACGTCACAATATATTTATTTAGTAGTCTATAAAATTTAGCTTAATATATATTCTCTTTCTTATGTTTGGTTTATTTAACTTTTTTAGGAAGAAAGAAGCTAAAGTTGAAACTCTTGAAAAAGAAGGAGAAGATGTTGCAAAAGAAATAGAAAAAAACCAGCAGTTAATTGGAACAGAAAAAATGAAAATAGGTCAATTAATGCGTGACTTTGAAAATCACAAAGAACTTATCGATAGGCGAAATACTGCTCTTTTAAAGCTATCAAATGAACTATGCATAAGTAAATAATAGTTTTTGATTAGTTTATTACTGCAAGAATAGTAATATAGTTCTTCCTTAATGATTCTTTAATATTTTATTATGATTACAACGTATCTACAAAATTTTCATCACAATTTATACACTTGAATCTGAAGCATTCTGTAGAAATATAAAAATAGCTATATTAAAAATTGTTAAGGAATAATCAGAGTTCCAAAGAAATTAATAATCATTTTTTTAGATTTTATAGACTAGGTGTTGATAAGATTTGATTATACACCATCTGCTAACTATGTTTTATCTTTAATTCTTCTCAGGGGAAAACACTTAGCTGGAAATTTTATGCTAGTCAGGAAACTGAAGTTTAATAAGGGAAATTAAAGGATACCATGCCTTAGTCTGTATAATGTATAATCGATATCTTAACAGCTTCCAATAGTGATGTAAAACTATCAATAGTCTTAGGTGATGATGGGGTGGGGGGTGTAGAATAGTAGAATTTTTCATTTGTATCTATGAATAATATAAGAGAACCGAATGATATAAGATGAACATTTCTGTGAATATAAGATAGGTTCCATTATACCTTGAAATAATTTTTATCAGTTTCAAGCTGACGTAGTCGTAAGCGCAAAGAATAAAAACTTTATCAAAAGATCAAAGAAACTGTATTTAGAGGAAAGCTATACCAACCCTCTTCAAGTGACCATGAAACCAGGATTCCCAGTAGAAGTAGTTGATTGGACATGACAACATTCAGAATGCAATTATCAAATGTGTCAGTTTTTTGAAGAAAAAAGGATGTTGTTGTGACATTTGTCTAGACATAACTTACTTTGGAACGTGTATACTTAAAAAAAATCTGGTGCGTGCACGCAACACACAACTTTCACTTACCAACTTACTTAGATTAGAAATTAATGCGTTGTTGTCCCCTTCGTTAGACCAATTTTGATGAAATGTTAGCTATCACATCTTTGGCATATAAATACATCAAATACCCAGTTTGATCAAAATAGTTAAAGCCGTTTTTGAATAAAATAAAAAAAACACGTGAAAATGATACAAAATTTATTAAGTAAAGTCCCCCCTCCGGTTGGTCAATTTTGGTGAAATGTTGGCTATCACATCTTTGGCATATACATAAATCAAATACCCAGTTTGATCAAAATCTTTAAAGCCGTTTTTGAGTAAATTAAAAAAAACACGTGAAAATGATACAAAATTTATTAAGTAAAGTCCACCCTCCGGTTGGTCAATTTTGGTGAAATGTTGGCTATCACATCTTTGGCTTATGCATACATCAAATACCCAGTTTGATCAAAATCGTTAAAGCCTTTTTTGAGTAAATAAAAAAAACACGTGAAAATGTTACAAAATTTATTAAGTAAAGTCGCTCCTCCGGTTAATCAATTTTGATGAAATTTTTACAATCATATCTCGGGCGTATACATAGATCAAATACGCAGTTTAATCAAAATCGTTAGAGCCGTTTTTGAGAAAATTGAAAAAAACCTAAAAAGTTATTAAGTAAATTACCCCCTCCCTTTAAGTAATTTTGATGAAATTTATGGTGTCACATCGCGGGCATATACTTACACTAAATACCCAATTTCAGGATCGCACGGTTTATAGTTTTTGAGCTAGTCTGTTCACATACACACACACACACACACAGACACAGACACACACACACACACAGACCATTTCGCGGGACTTGGTCATTTCGACTCAGGGGACCCCAAAACGTTTATTTCCGTTGAAAACCGGAAGTCGAAATTTTTCACGATCGCAATACTTCCACTTACTATATATTTCATATATAGGTAAGTGAAAGTAAAAATATGTTCTCAGGTAGTTGATTTATAGAGGTATATAAATTAACTTATAACTATAATCAGGATTTATATTGTAATCCTGATGATGCCTGAACAGGTGAAAATTTAATATATATTAATAAACTATGATACAAGACTGATGAGACTATTAGGTAAGGCGCACATTGAACTGTGCCAGGCAGGCGACGCAGAGCAGAGCAGAGCAGGCGGCACGAAAAAAAAACTGCGTCGCACAGGTACCCGCGCACATTTGAGAGCAGTTTCTGTGCCGCAGTTTCGAGAAGGCAGGGGCTTTTTTAGTTAAAGTATGTTAGATTTCTTGGATCTAAGATCACAATCTGATTCGTATATAGAGTTTAACACAAAAAAATTTGCATTATCAAAAGTCAAGGTAAAAAAGATTGTGATAAAATGAGGAAATGGAGAAAAGACCAGCTCACAAAAGAATTTGCAAACAGATTATTCTAAACAATCTAGTAAATATTTCCGTCTGAGTCTGGTGAATTACATAACTACATTGAAGTTACTATTTAGTCTGAGGGATCCAAAGCTTAAAACCATTATTTATTGTGATGTTATAAAATCAGGTAATGAGAGATCTGGTTAAGCTCTAAGTTTGTAGAATTATATTAGGCACAAATCTCTTAAAATCCTTAGATACGATTTTAACAGCATTATATCATTATGGAATAATTTTTTTTTCATTAATTTTTTCTTTTTTTTCCTTTGAAATTTATTGTAATTTATTACCGTTATTATTTATTTGATAAATCAATATCAATTCACTACTTTTATTTTTTATAACTATTTATAATGGGTTTTTAATGAAAATATTATCTTTAATTATCCACCATTATTTGACCAGTTGTAGTTTTATTTTTTGTTCCAGTATGTTATTCTTGAAGGACCTTGTCCCAGAACAAAATTTATTTTCTCTTCTTTTCTATTCTGTATGAGGATATAATAAAATTAAGTAGATAATATAACAGAGAAGAGTTATATTCACATAAAATTTCTTATTAAAAAAGTTCCAATCAACACATGGTTAATTTTTAAATAGCAGTTTTCTTTTTACTCAAATATATTTAATAAAAGAAGAAATATACTGTTAGAAATCGAGATGGCCATATGAATTAAAAAATATAATTAAACCAAAAACTTAAATTTGTTCTCTTGAACGTGTTAGGTTAAATGATTTGATTGTGTTTTTTGTTAATTGTAAATTATTTCATTGATTTGTTTAATTAAAATATAAAGCACTTCAAGTTTGTTTTATTTTGTATCTTAAAAATTTGAGCTTGGTCAACTCAACAAAATTAACGAAGTATGGTGAGGAATAAATCGATTTGATTTATTGCAATCCCAATTTTACAATTTACAGCTACATTTTCATCCTGAAATTGTTTAGTTTTAAAAATTCAAAACACTTGTATCATGCGCCCTTGGAATAGCGAGAAATTTCAAAATTATATTATGATTTTGGAACATATATATATCTTCTAAATTATTATATTTTTAAAACCTTTTTTTTCCTAGAACTTATCTAGAACACCCTATATATACAGAAGACCTACTTAGTTTCATTAACCTGCTTAAGAGAAAAGTAGAACTTCACAAACACTAATATTAAATGATAATAATAGGAATTAAAATAATCAAATATCGAAAACTGCGTCGCATCGGCACAGTTTTCTGTGGCAGATCCACGAGTGCCACATCGGCCTGCTCTGCTCTGCGTCCCAATGTGCGCGGTTCCTATATATTTCAGTTACCACAAAAACTGCTCTGCCCTGCTCTGCTCTGCGTTGCGAGTGTCTCAATGTGCGCTCGGCCTTACTGGCCTTCCTATCTTAAAATTTCTTTTTTCTCCACTGATTCAACTGGTGAATATTTGAAACACTTCTGGAGATGGCTGGAAATCTCCTGCCCACTGGTAGTGCTTCATTTGAAGACATCACTGTAATACTTATGACATCATCTGCATATAGTTTAATACTATCAATAGTACTATCAATAGTTTTACATCACTAGCTTCCAATTGTTTGAACACAGGATGCATTTTTGTAACATGGTATATATAAATATTAGGTTTGGATCTTGTATTTAAACTGTAGATAACAGAACTTGGAGTATGGTGGCTTTTTCAAGAATATAACAAGGATTTTTGGCTTTAAGGACATGAAAAAGGAAAACACCGAGAAGGTGCTTTCTCCGGTAATCGGGATAAAGCCACTTCAATCCGGTACAACTGCTGTTAACGTGAGAGTGCCTTATTAAGTTCGTAGATTAATTGTATGAAACCATTCATGAGTCTTTTAAGCCTCATCTCTTGCCCAGTGGATAGCCCACCGTACAGCAAGCAACTGTACTCGAAGTGGGAGAAAACAAGAGAGGAAACTAAGAGCTGCCGGGTATTTAGAAGAAAAGAATCATGGAACCCATCTACGAAGTTGTTTGAGGATAGATATGGATTACCTAATGACCTGGGATATATGGTTGTTCCAGGAGAGATGCAGATAAAACATAATATCTTTTTTTACAGTAGAGTGAAAGTGGATGGGTCGATTGTTTAGGTAAAGTAGCGGATAATAAAGAAGAGAATTAATGAATCACTTTTAACTGATAATTATGGCATTAGTTTTTTTCAATTTTTCTATTCTCATTCTGTACTGCCCATCTGTTAGTGTTATCCTGTTGCATTTTTCAAATCGCCTGAAGCATCTCACCTGGGTAAAAGATTTATAAATTTGAAAATCATAGGCATAATAATGGTAATGGTAGTGGTTAATAGAGAAAGGAAGATCGTTATTGTATATTGAAAACAGGGTTGGTGAGAGTGATGACTTTTTTCCTCATTGTGATTTCTGAATAATTGCTCTAATGATTATGATTAAACTTTCATAGAAAGGATCTGATTTGGATTAAATGGCAAAAGAAAAAATCTTCCTAAAAAGTGCTTCAATTTTTTTTAGTAAAAAAAATCTGTCTGATTATCCCTAATAACAAGAAATGGCCATATATAAAATATGAAAGGATTGTATGTAGGGGAAGGTGGGGCACAAAGAAACACAAAAGTTTCTTTTACCCATAGCACCCCACATGAGAATTTTTTTTTCAATTTTTTATTTTTATTTTTTGTTAGGATCTAATCTATGAAAGAAATGCGTTGAACATTATTTCATGCATCATGTGTGACAGGGAGGAGCCATTTTCCAAAAAAAATACTTTTGTTTCATTGTGCCCCATGCCCGGGTTACAATGAAACAGCGCAAGTTGAAGCTTGAAACAACTGGAAAAAACAACACCATAATTAACAAAAAAACTTTATTGGGCTTCCGGTCGGTTTTTTCGTTCTCCAGCTTTAGGATAGCCACGAAATTCTTCAGGATATAGGAAAGTTTGACTTGGTTGTCAGATAGGAAAGTCGTCATAAATCAATAGTGTTTTTGGTGTTTCGTTCTCGATTTTGCACCATTCTGTAAGAAAATGAAAAAAAAAAAAACCGACTACTTATTGCACAGTGAAAAACACATGAGGCACGATGAAGCACTCGTGGGGCTCCATGAAATATTTAATCTCCCCTGTTTCAAGGAATCCCATACCAGCCATTATGATGTCTTTCACTTCCTATGATGAACTTGAAGAGGTAGGAAAGCCAAAGTCAAGCAAAATCTTAAGAGATACATGCATAATGAAATGTTGTAAGAGCATATTGAATAAAATAATTACTCTTACCTGGAGACGAAAATCCGTTCGACAAAAAATTTTAGTTTTTCCACACAAGACCGCACTTCAGCACGTGGAGTCTGTCACACAACAAGTCGAAAGGGGAAAATAAGTTGAGTTTATTTGGAGTCACCCTTACCGCTTGCTGTGTGAATTTGGATGTAGTAGACCTTTTAGTTCGCCCAGTGCAACGACTGTTTCATTTTGCCCCGTGTTTCATTGTGCCCCACCCTCCCCTATATGATTTCTCAAAACAAAATTCAATTTCCGATAATATGAGTAGTAACACACACATATATATATATATATATATATATATATATATATATATATATATATATATATACGTATGTGTTTGTGTATATGTGTGATACATCGTTGGCAGGCTTAGAATTTGAAAAAATATAATATTTAGTTTATTAAGTGATAGAAGATCACTGATACTAAATATGGAGGTATCAGAAAAATAATAATTTCTACTTTCAGATTATTTAACAAAAATATTGCTTTCCATGAAAATTAGTAGCAACTGACTTAAAGCTAAATAAAAATTTAAAGGATTACCAACCATCGAAGAACCTTTTTAATTTTATTTTAGAATGAAAAACAAAGTAAATGGTTTGAAGAGAAGGAAAAGAGCTAAACATTTTATCAATAAGAAAAAAACTATATGGCTATTTGTAAACTTTAATGAATACAACTTACTCAATTACTATTTTCTTAATTGTTGATTGAAATATTAAATCAAAAAGAAATATTAATTGCACTACCTGGGGGGATTATCTCTGTCATTTTCTGAAATATTATATTGAAGTAAATTGAAAAAATAATTTATTAATAATTACCCAAAACTGCTTAATAATTGAAGCATGGAAATGCATAAGGGTATAAGTGCCTTAGGAAATTTTTACAAAAATAATGTGACTTATACCCTCTAGGGTGAACTAGGATCAGAGCTTACACCCATGCCATCTTTCATACGTTCAATGAACTCTTTTCTAACAACAAAACATTACTTATACCCATTTCTGAAGAATGGCTTTGGCACATATAACAATTGGGCAAAAAAAAAAAATTGTTTTATTCTTTTAGCACTTAGACCATTATGCATTTCCACGCTTCAATTCTTAATTTTCTGAAATCTGAATTACATTCACTTAAAAGTATCTTAAAAAAAAAAAAATTCTACATATATTATTCCAAAAAGCCTCAAAAGCTATAAATATGGTATTCAAAATTTTATGGACTTTTTTTTTCTTTTTATCAAAAGTAATAAAATCGACTTATAGAAGGAATTTTTAGTAAATTATCGGATCGGAAAAATTGCATTTTAATGGTATCTACCTGGGCTTTATGACCTAAGATTAATGGGTCCGGCATTTTCAATCTTTGAAACTTATTGGTTTAAGAAAAGGCAAGGATTAGGCCCCTCCGCTGCATAAGGCTTTTTATTGTTTTGTTGCCTTTTCATGGATACAAATTCATATAATGACTACTTTCTTGAAGAGCTAAAAAGGAAAGCTCAATCCTTTATATTACTTCTGGAAATCAAATAATCAAATGAATATTATTAACTTATAAATTATATAAAGTACACAAAATAAATATATATTATTTACAAAGTAAATTTATATAAAAACCCTTAGACCCATGAATATTTAAAATTAAAATAAAATACACGTGTATTTTTAGTAATGTATCTTTGTTACAGATACATCATTTTCTGAATTAACTCAAGGTAAAGAAGCAGATCGAATCATGGCTCTGGTTGATGATGAGATCTCAAAAAAGAAACATAGCATTAAAGAATTGGAAAAGGAACAAAAAACAGCCCTATCAAAACTTCAATCAGAAATAGATAACACCAGAGAGTCTCGTTCTAAGCTGGAGCAGAGCATAGAAACTAAACGCTTAACAATCAGGCAGACCAGAACAGATTTACAGAAAATCAAATCTGATATTTCTGATGTAGGTTATAGTAACCTACAGCAAGCTTATAACAAAAGTGGCAGAAAGGTTGAGGGCATTAAAAAATCATAAAATCAGTAATTTTTCACAAAAAACTTTATTGGCAGATTCTGTATTTGAGTAGACCAAATGTGGAAAAGTACATCCTGTGCGACCGCAATCAGCAATGGACTTTTTGAGGCACTCTTGCCAATTGGAATCCACTCTTTTCAACATCGGCCAGTCAATTTGGATGGCTTCTACGTCAATTAATTCCTTTAATTTTTGCAGTGTTTTGGATCGTGCTCATATAGATGTGCTCTCCAGTGATCCCCCCCCCCTAAAAAAATCATACATGGATAAATCAGGGGACCGAGAAGGGTATAAGGAAATAGCGAGAAGGGTATAGGGTGGGAATATTGCTCATTGGAGATTTTGTCAATTTTTAATTTCAATTTACATAAATATATTTACCGCAAAGTTGCTTTCATATGACCAATTTCGAAGCGGTAATTCTAAAAAAAACGGGTTTTCAAAAACGTTTTTTACGGGCATTAAGGCAGATGAATAAGGGTTTGCTATTTTTTTAATTGATAGATAAAGGTAGGTTCTAAGTCACAAGGTTTCGAGCAGTGGACATGCATGGTTCTTCATTTTTAAATTTTTGAAATTTCCAAAATGTCAATAGTTTAAAGGCTGAATTTCTCTGTTAGGCATGAAAATAAAAGTTTGAAATTTGGTCTAGATTTAGTCCTTGGGTAGTGGATTGAACTATCAAAATTTCACTTCATGGAATCGGAAAGAAAATAATATATGCTGTTTGGATTTAATACTTATTTTAGTATTTTTATATCCTTGCCCAACGGATATATCAAGCTTTAAACTTTTGAAATTTTGTTTGTTAATCAAGCAAATTTTGGAAATTTCAAAAATTTGTTTCAAAAAACCGTGCAATTCCACAGCTTGAAACTTTGTGAATTTGTAGTGCCTACCTTTAGCTATCAACTAAAAAAATAACAAATCAGTCATTGGCCTTCTTGTAAAAAATAATTTTTGAAAACCTGTTTTTGTAAAATTATCGCTTGAAACTTTGAAAGTGTACATGGACCGTAATACTTAGTTTTAAGTTCATAGTTGAAATAACCTTTATTAAAAGATCAGACCTTTTTAAAGAGATTGATTGGTCTTTATTTGAATGTTCCAGAATGAGTAAAAGAGGAGATATTTGATTTGAAGCAGAGCACTGAAATAGCTAAAAATACACGGTTTTTCGAAAATAATATGGCCGCCATTGGAAAAATAAAAATTAAATAATTGCACTTTTGTTCTTCTGATGCATTGTTCTTTCTATGGTAAAAATATTTAAAAAAATAAAAATGTTGAAGAAGCTAGACTGGACCACTTCATATGGATTGACCCACTGGATTGTATAAAGTGTTTGTCAAACAAATTCTACTATTTGTATTTACACTTAATGACAGTCCATATTTCGAACTTTTTTTCTTTATTAACCACAATTGGAAGCTTTTGCTGTCTCAAGCACCATATTCATCTATGATAATAAAATTCATGTAATTAAGGGGAAAGAAAGGTATAATTGTCAAGAGAATTCTCACCTTATAAATGATAGCATATTTTTATATCTTAATATTTGGAGATCCATAAGCTAATGCTCAATAATAAATAAATTAATACAAAAATATAATTAATAGTTAAGTATTATAAATTAATTAAAGGTGAAGTACCCATTTTCTGTACTTAATTTTATTCCATCCAAGAATAAAATTTTACTTTATATCTGTGTAAATGGTTTGATCTCATCCCAGTTTTCAGATAAAAGTTTATATACTAATTTGAGTGGTGTATTTGTGAATAAAGAGGTGACACATCACTGAACATGGTATAATTACTATTAATGTAGTTATTGTTATTAATAATATTTTTAAGTTGAATTGAGTTTTTAATATAATTAACAACTAAGTGTTAAATTAGTGTTAAAATTGTTATTAACACTAAAGCTATTAAAGCTCTGATTTAAAAATCAAGACGAAAAATACGTAGGACCTCCGGTTCCATCTACTATGGGTATAAGTAATAATTTGTCCAAAGATTCTTTCCTCCAAGAGCATTTTTGGGACCTCATTATTACTTAGTCGAGCAAGTGTCCAGCCCATCTCAAGCGAGCAACCATTATTAAGTTTAAGACATCAAGCTTATTATATAAACTCATTATCTTAGCATTTTTTCTAAATCTCCATACACCGCCATTACACTCAGGCCCCATAATCCTTCTTTCCCTGATGGCATATTCCTATGCAATAATAAACAAGAGGCATGACAAACCCTTGTGGGCATTCATGTATCTATATATCCATAAACTCTAACTGTACACTGAGTGTCTTTCATTGTAATTATGACAAGACGGACTAGCTTTGGAGTAATGCCTAGAGAGATCATACCATAATAAAATTCCTCTCTAACCACACTGCCATAGGCAGTATGGAGATTCACAAAGAGGTGGTACGTTTCTAAATTGTAATCAGCCGCTCTCTCCATCATCGTCCTCATGAAGAAATTTTGGTCTGTTGTACCTTTGCCTTGCATGAAGCTTGCTTTATATTGATGTATGGCTCTTTCAACAAATGGGAGGAGTTTGCGGAAGGAAATATTTGAAAATATCTTGTATGAGGATGGTAGCACTGTGATACCTCTGTAGTAATCAAAGTTGAGAGGATCCCGTTTTTCATAGATTGGACCTACAGTAGTGGTGTATCATTCATGGGGAATGCTCTCCTCTGTCCAAAGGTCTAAAATCACATCATAGATATATTAAGACCGCTTCTCCTCCATGTTTCCAGAACTCAGCCGGGATCCCAACCTCACCTAGGGCTTTGTCATTCCTTAGCCTATCTATGGCATCCTGAACGTCCTCTACATCTGTGGGCTCCAACTCCTTCTACTTCTATAATCCTCCACAGATGCTCTGATGTGCCTTCTCTGGATCCTAAGGTCATATGCTGCATTCTTTTTATCAGTTGCCTATTTGCATTCAAAGTCTAACCAAGGTGCCCTTTTATTAGTAGCTCTCTCTCTGTCTTATGATCTCTTTTACCATCCATAAATTATTTCTCTACAAATTGTTTCATTTGAATCGGCACTTGATAGTTTCTCTTCAATGAACTGGGAGAATTGTTGGCTTATGGCAAGATCTTTTAATTTCTCCATTCCATACTTCATAATTATCTTCACTTGCTGCTGGTTCAAGAATGATATTCTCGCATTTATAAGGGCTACCAGATCTGAGTCAATGTTGGCTCCTCGGTATATATGAACATTCTGTATATTAAAACTATACCTTTTACCTATAATCATTCTACATTCTACTGATAAAGTATGTTATCCCCTTGACAATTGTGGATTTTTTATGATAAGTATCTGACATGTTACAGACTCGAGACTGCCAATTTAGATTGTGATTTTGGGTTTTAATGAATTGTATTAGTATATATGAATATGGCGCTGAAAGCTTCTAATTGTGGCCAATATTGAAAAAAGAATCAAATAAAATAAACTGTCTTGAAGTGTAGAAACCTTACTTTAAACTAAAATATATTATAGTCTACCTGCTGCATGATTTATACATTTGCACAGTTTACGAAACCCCTTGTCTTCTGTTCACCAAAAATCTTGTGATAACCGGTGGATTTCGCTGAATGTTGAAGTAGTGAATAATCCATGCTGAATTGCCACAGGAGAGAAGTAATAAGAATTTCAAAACCTCCTACCTTTCTGCCTCTAGTTTATATTGTAATAATTTTTATTTATATATGCTACTATGGCAAATCAGACAATGATACAATGGGGGCCATGAATGTTGCCTTTCTAGGTATAATGAAGTTATGGATCTTTAATAATTACGTGACATCCCACTGACTCGGGACTACCAGTTTAGATTGTGGTTTTGGTATTTTATTGCTAGTTTTATTTGGTTTTATGACGTCATTGTCCAGATTATGATTACTTATAATTTCCCTCTTCCAATGAAATTTCTTCCAATTCTTATATATCTTCCTAATCTATAGATTCATGAGCTTCCATATCTGCCTTTGCTTATCTTCTACCATCAAACAAAAAGTAAAGCTTCTCTTCGCTCTCACTAAATACAAAACTCTCTCCTCAGTTGATACAAAGTGTACAATGTGTGTTCCACTAAATCTCAGGTACGATTAAGAAAGTTGTATGGTTTGTAGCCCTATATCCATGAAGAAGTTTTCCGTTTTTATCTGAAAGGCGTGATATTGAAGATATAAGTGCTAGAATTTTCTCTCTCTCACAATGTGTAATTAACCCATCTGTGCTTGACCGATAGGTTAATGAATGAAAATTTAGTTTGAGTGCCCAGCCATTAGATAACGCTAGGTTTTGGTTATTCATGAAAATTCATTCGTGGGTTTTCAATGGTTTTTGTCTCAACTGTTTTCTTTAAATTGCACGAGATCATGTTTAAATAATTAGTTTTTCCTTTTTATTTTTAAAAAAAGTCATTATTTTACATCCATGCTATGTGTAAAAATAAAAAATGCATTCCCAAAAAAAATAAGTTTCATATTTAAGAAAGCTAATTGATCGAAGCATTACATTTAATCAGTGTATAATATGCTATTAAATTCAATGCATAAGAAAATACCTTAGTAGTGCAATAAGAGTTTGTTTTACTAATAAAAACAGATAGTAGAAAAAGAGGTAATGTGACTGAATAGAAATCTAAAATAAAATGTGTACTGTGTTTTATATATTTGTGTTTTTACTTATGAGAAGTTGGTTTGATTAATATTTGAGTCTTTTAGTTGACAGAATGACTGACTTAAATTTCAGAATTTTTCAAGAAAGTACTTTTAATAAAGTATTTATTATGTTGAAAAAGGGTTTTTTTTAACAAAATTCCAGAATTTGAAACTTCCTGTTTTCATTTGTAATAATTAAATATTCTTTATGTGATGTATAATATTTCATTTAAAATTTATATTACTTTTCAGGTTGATCAATCGACTCAACTTCTTAGCCAATTAGAAACTAAAATTGACAGAATAAAAAATGAATTGGATATTGTTTTGAAAAGCACTAATGTAGAAAAGCTTGAAAATGATATTAAATCTGCTGAGGCTGAAAGAAATAGGTAGGATATCAATTGTTCTATGGCTCGATATATTTCATTTAGCCATTGTGAATGTTTTTTTTCCAATTGGTTTTCAATGTTTTTAGTAATCAATAGCAGTAGTTTAAAAAAAAAAAAAACATGTATTTTAACTTTTTTCTACTTATCTTTTGCATTAAGAAAATTGTATCGGTGTATTAACACCAAGTCTTCAGGAGCTTCTTGGTTTGCTTTTGTCATCAGTTAAAATATAGTCCATTGCTAAATTATGGGCCATTAATAAATGGATCTACTGTGGTGGAACTCAATTCAACTCAGAGGTGGCCTACTGTGTAATTTTATGCCTAATCCCTGCTGAAGTTTATGTTGTAGTGGTAGTAATCATGGCTGGAAATTGATACTCAATTGGTTTTTGCTGCTTAACTCCTTGAAAGTTTCCTCGAAGGGTCTGGTGGATTAAGAAAATTTTGAAGAATTGTATGAGGAAGAGCCAGTCTATTGGAATAGTAAAACTTGGAGTAATCTTCTGTGTTTTAGATTGAACTTTTAATTACCATTTTTATAATCAATACTTGTGTTTTGAGTGCTTCATTAATACCATTGCTTATTCTACTCCAAAACTAAGCATAATATTTGGATTTGTCCCATGGGGGCTAGTTAATGGGATCCTGATTGGACTTAAGTGTTGGAAGGCTAGAAAGGTTTCTTCTCTTAATTGGATGTCAAGTAATATCTTAGTTACCAACTGAGTCAATATGGTGTTTAAATGTTCTTCATTTTTGGGGTTTTACAGATAATCAACTTCTTTGGTATAGAGAAAATACTTGTAAATATATAATAAAATTTTTAAAAATAAAATTAAAATTTTGATAAATAAATAAAAAGAATTAAAGCAAACCAATAATGATTTCAGTCCTGAATACAAACTTAAGAATTCTCTTTTTTTCATAAATGAACCTTGAGAAAATTTATGACAAGTTACTAATTTGTGTAAAATTTCTGAATGTTTTGTTCTTCTGACAGAATAGCAATATAATTTTTGAGGTTTCAGGTGTGATACTCTCATTTGTTTAGGCCTAAATAGTCTGAGCAATATAATAAAATCAATCTGGTACTGTGTGCACATCACTATCACTCATCGCCCTGCTTTCTTTGACTAAAAATAGACATTATTTATTTACAATGGCATACTAAAACTAAAATTGTTATCGGAAAGGAAACAAACAACTTTTTTCCTTAATGACAATTGTCTCTGTTTTTCTATTGGAAAGTGGGGACCGTCGTCAGTACTTTATACAGTAGTGTACCAAGAATATAGTTGGTCTCACTTACTCATGGGAGGACTCCTTACTTTCTGGGGATTCATTAAACTTTTTTTTTAATAACAGATATAAATTGGAACTAAATTTTCAAATTTTGATTTTTTGAGTATTTTATTCAGAAAAAGAAGACAAAATTGTATTCTTCTCAGGTAGCTGTTAATATTTCTTTATTTAAATTGATAGTTAAGAAAATAGTGAGTGTAGTAAATTTTATTAATTAAAGTTTACAAATAGCCATTTCTTTTTTCTGATTGATAAACATTTTGAGTAACACTCACTTCGCCTTGTCTCACAACAATTCCTCTTTGCTTTGCTATAAATAGTTTTCTTTTTTTTCCATTTTTTAATGAAATTAAAAAGACTTTTCTAATTGTTAAAAGTTTTGGTTTAGTTTTAAGACAGCTGCTGCTAATTGACGTGGAAACCAATAGTTTCCATTAAATAATCTGAAAGTAGAAATTATTATTTTCTTGAAATTCCAATATTTCATCTTAGCAACCTTTTACCGTTTTATAAATAAATATTATTATCTCTTTCTTAAATTCTTGGCTTTCAAATGATATATATTGTTCATAGATATTATTTCTCATATTGCAAGAAATTGAAATTTTCGTTTAGGAAAATCATTTTTTTTTCTCTTTTTTTTTTATTATTAACTCATTTCATATTTTATATTTAGCCATTTCTTGTTATTAGGGGTAATAAGTGACTTGTTATTTACTACAAATAAACATAAATAAAGAAACTTTATAGGAAGATTTTTTCCTTACCCATTTAAGCCCTGTTAGATCTACTCTACGACAATAAAATCTAATTTATATTAAATAATGCTTTATTATGATTAAGCATGATAAGCTTAATAAACATTCAGCCATTTTTGAGAAATTTTGATGAGAGAAAAAGACGTTTGGTAAAGTGCCCCTACACTAACTCAATTTTGGCATAATCTTTGCTGTCACATCATGTGCATTTACCTAGCTTAAATAACTAATTTCAGTTACCTTCAACAAATCGTTTCGAATCTAGTCAGCTCTCACACAATTTTTTTATTTTATTTAGTTATTTTTTAAAGGCGTAGGGAATTGGCGATCCCATCGCCCAGTCTTCAGACTGCAGTCAGCAGGGGAACAGTATACTAACACACACACACACACACACATACGATACATAAGGTCATATACAGTACACACCCTAGGACAACCTTCCCTAGGATGCCGCTCCGGAAGGGGAGCATGTCTGCATGCATCAAGATGGCAGCCCCATCAGCAGACTAGGATATGCAGTGAGGGTTGATAGCCCCGCTACCTGAAAACAACTTATTATGAAACCTCAAACAATAGCCTAGGATCATATTAGTCAATGGAAACGACCTGGCAACCTCAATAGGAATCTTAACATAGGACAATGGACGTACTATCACTGCACCGACCTGGACATTGCTCTTAGATCAATTCTACAGATATAAAATAGATATAGCCGCCATTCAGGAAATCTGCACAGAAATATACATAAAGGAACCTGGGTATCTCCAGATAGATCAACGGTAAACCAAATTGATCACTTTTTGATTGGAAGGAGACAGCGATCATTTCTTGATAATAGCGCAAGTTCGAGCTCGAATAAAATTGCCAGAAAAGAACAGCTCTGGACCTAATCATAGAAGGTTCAACATTAATATATTGAAAGAACCGGAAATCCAGAAATGTTACCAGGAAGGGCTGGATGAATGTTTATGCCTAAACGATGTCCCTGATCCGGAAGTAAGTATGAAAAGTTGCTGGACAACTTGCTCTAAAATAGTGGAAGACATCGCATACAAAGTACTCGGACTTCCAGAAAAAGAAAATAGATCCCCCTGGTTTGATAATGAATGCCAGAATGCAACAGAAACTAAAAACTGGGCCTACAGAAGCATGGTTCAGAGAAAAACTAGGAATGCAGTTGAACAATATTTGTGCAAGAAGAAGAGAGGAGAAACACATTCATCAGAAAAAGAAGAGGCAATATGAAAGAACTCCATTGGTGAAAATGGAAATGCTCAGAGGAGAAAACCAATTTCGTGAATAGAAGTAGGAAACCGTTTTCCACACGACAAATGACCTGCCTCAAGAAGGAACGAGAACTTACAACAAATAAAATAGAAATACAAGATACGTGGAAAAATCATTTCTCTAGCCTTCTTAACTACAAAGGAGCAGAAACAGTAGGTGAAAGAGTCAGTCCTTCCATTCATTACTCTAAATCGATCAAATTGCCCTAGACACAGATTTTGAACCTCCAGATGAAGAAGAAATAGAAGAAGCCATCAAAAAATTAAAAAATCATAAAGCAGCAGGCATAGATGGATTACCAGCGGAGTTACTCAATTATGAAGGCAAAGGACTCATCAAAGTTCTTCAAGATATAATCCGCAATCTGACTTAAAGAAGAAATGCCACTAAACTGGAGCAAAACTGTGATCGTTCCAATTCACAAAAAGAGAAACAGGATACTCTGCAGTAATT
Organism: Aelia acuminata; assembly: GCA_911387785.2. Classification (NCBI taxonomy): domain Eukaryota; kingdom Metazoa; phylum Arthropoda; class Insecta; order Hemiptera; family Pentatomidae; genus Aelia; species Aelia acuminata. Next base: position 74,092,571 of record OU426978.1, on the reverse strand, counting down.
ATAGAGGGATTTCCTTATTACCCACTTCATATAAGGTCTTCTCCAACATTCTCTTTCAAAGGTTGCTGCCGTACGCAGAGAAAATTTTAGGCTCATAGCAATGTGGTTTCAGGAAAGGGAAATCAACTGTTGACCAGATCTTCAGTCTTCGCACCATTTTGGAAAGAGGGCATGAGTACAATATCAAAACCCACCACTTGTACATTGACTTTAAGGTAGCATACGACAGTATCAATTGAAATGAGCTATAAAATGCCTTAGAATGCTTTGGAATACCTGCCAAACTAATAAAGCTCATTAAACTTACAATGAACAATGTGCAATGCGTTGTGAGAATCAAGAATGAAATGGTTGAAGAATTTAGCTTATTTAAAGGCATAAGACAAGGAGACGCTTTGGCCTGTCTACTTTTTAATCTGGCCTTGGAAAAGCCATACGAGATGCAGGTCTTCAGACCAGAGAAACAGTGTTCAACCATCTTTACCAGCTTATGTTCTATGCTCATGACATAGATATTGTTGGTCGCTCACTAACAGCTGTGGCCGAAGCATTTTTAGCCTTAACCGAACCAGCAAAGCGATTCGGACTAGAAGTGAATATCTCTTAGAAGAAATATGTGGTGTCTGATGAAGCACCATTAGGAGGCGAAACGATCACAATAGGGTCATTCACTTTTGAGAAAGTAGGGAAATTTAGTTACCTGGGTTCGATTGTTACTCATGGAAATGCAATCGAACAAGAGATCAAAAATAGGATTGTCTTGGCTAACCGATGCTACTTTGGGCTGCGTAGACACTTTGTAAGCAATTACCTCTCCCGGCTAACAAAGATAACTCTCTACAAGACACTTATATGCCCAATACTTCTCTACAGCTCTGAAACATGGACGATCCCGAAAAAGAGCGAACAGGATCTCAAAATTTTCGAAAGAAAAGTGCTCGGACGGATATTGAGAGGAAAGAGAGTTGGAAGTGAATGGAGGAGAAGGAGCAACCAAGAACTTTAAGATATCTAGCGAGAGCCTGAAGTTATACAAATCCTTAGCGCTGGTAGACTATGTTGGGCTGGACATGTGGCCCGAATGGGAAACGATGAGATACCAAGGAAGCTGTTGACAGAGCGGATCGTCAGGAGTAGACGGATGGGAAGAATGAAGCTACGATGGGTCTGATGGTGCTTGGCATCAGGGACTGGATGGTGTCTGCCAGAGACACAGACGTTTGGAGGAAACTGGTTGAGGAGGCCAGGACTCATCATTGAGTTGTAGTGCTAAATTAATTTTTTTATTTTTTTGTCACTGAACACAAAGACTTCCATGAATGCCAAATGGTAGGATGCAATTTAGTGCATAACTCATTCTTTACTTTGGTCATGGCTCTTTGGCACCCTTAACTGAAGTGAATTTTGGCCTGAATCAATATTTTTTGCCACTATATCTATACCTATACCTTGCTACTGTGCTTCTGTGACAAACAAATTTTTTTCCCCTTTAATTTTCTCAATTATTAACCATAAATTTAAGTAGTTTTGTTTTTATAGTCAGTTTAAGAACTAGATAAGTTAGTGGTAAAAGATAACATATTAAAAGGATTCATATAAGAAAAGGGCAATATTTTTTATTTATTTTCAATTAATTATTTATGGTTTATTTTACCTAGGTACGAAGAAGAATTGTGCATTCTTGAAAAGGATATTCAAGTACTTCAACTCCAGAGTAAAGAACAAGCTAAACTAGATGTTCAACGGAAAGCCAAAAATGCAGCTGAAGTCGAAATAATGAAACTGTTAGTAATCCATCTTTTATATATAATCAACAATTATCAATCCATGTTAAGTACAGTGAAATACATTTAAGGTAAACAATCTTAAGATACCATGAAATAATAGAACTAACCCATCTAACTTTAAATGTATTTTCATGCATTTTTTGTTGTTGCCAGAAACGAAAATCAGTGGACACCATAAGATTTCGCTATTTGGAGTAATCTAAATGCAGTAAATACTGGCCGTGTTGGCTTGTTTTAGTTGAAAAGAGGTGATGTTTCATATTGTAATGTTAAGCAGAAACAATAAAAACATGTGGTTTAGAATAGTTCTAGACCTTTTATTGGAACGAACTAACAGCTGGAAGAAACTGTCATAGCATATACCATCTATGCTGGCCCAGAAGGTTCTGGATTGTTCTCCTTACGACTATATATACGGAGCGATGAACTGGAGAGTCAGTCTTGTTCTGAAGCTCAAGTCATATGGTTATCTCTGTGTTAAAAAGTGATAATTTTTGTAACCTGTATTGATTCCCTTCTTGAGGCAACGATGGATCAACGCCTTCCAATACTCTGTTCTGCTTCTTGCATTTTCGTTTGTTCTTTGCAGTCGCCTGCCGAACCACCCAGGTAATCAGCACTGAAGTCCCAGCCTTAGTGCCTTTCCAAACGGTAGTTGAGTGGTTACACCTCAAAGAAAGTTCCACTTTCTTGTCCATGGTGACTCCCAACAGTCTTTTCTTGCCAGCTACACTAGGAGATATTAGTTTTCTTGGCTCCCCTGTCAATCAGCATCATATACCTTTAGCCATTGAAGGTGCCATCCACATATGCGCTTCATCTCAGTGTCCCAGGGAGGTTACCATTATTGGGGAAGGATCTTGGTGACTGTCCCAAGATGCTTTCATCTTCCAGGTATTGACCTGTCTTATTTTTCCTGTGTCAGGAGTGTCCTTTCCTTTGCAGGACTCCTGACGTGTCTGAGCTTCCCACAGCTATAGCACTGTGCTGGTCTCCTTTTCCGGGACTCTTAACACCTTTAAAACTTTTAAAACCAAGTTTTCTAGGTCGTTAGGTATTGCCAGTTCCTGCAGCGGAATGGTCATCCTCTCCGCGAGTCTAAAAGCCTCTACAATCTTTGAATCACCCCTTCCAAGTCTCTGTGATTCACCTTGTCGCTGTCGGTGATAATCATGGTCGGGACACATCCATGGCCACGAGAAGGCTCGGTAGTCACCTCAAACTCCATCGCTGTAGAGAGGGCATCCACCAGCAATTTAGGACGAGCAAAACGCACCGCCATCAGAAGCTCCAAGTCTTGCAGACCATTGACAAAAGCTTGGACCTCTAAATACTCCAACAAACTTTCTGGGGCTGTTGGGTAATGCAGTCTAACCATCCTCGCTACGTCTGCCTCGAACTCCTGGATAGCTCTGCTGCCTTCTGCCTCCTGCTCTTCAGCTGTGATTGGTATACCTGTTCGAGGTGGGCGTGGCCAAACTGCATTTCAAGCTGACTTACTAACAAGTCAAATCATAAGGGTCGTTAGCATGGAGGGTCTGGAGGACATCCAGAGCTTCTGTTTGGCTACATAGAGAAAACAGCCTTATCTTTCATCGACCACCCATTGGTGCTAGTCGCAGCGTTGAACTGCTTGAGGTAATTAGACCAGGATGGCTTACCATCAAAGGTTGGGGGCTTTATCTTGGCTCTGCTCTCAATGGCAAGGGGTTTAAGTCTTTGGCCATCTTGTAATGGCCCTTTTTCTAGCATCCATTTAAATCTTACAAGCTCCTCCTCGAACGCGACAGCTCTCGTTTCTTGTCGAGCCAACCTGTCATTCATCTTATCTGACAAGTTACTCAGCTTGTCATTCATTTCACCAGAGAGGTTGGTCAACCTATCATTTATCTTAGCAGACTGGCTGGCCAACTTGTCATTGAGCGCAATTACGTCACTAGACAAGCTGGTAAACTTGTCATTTATCTCTGCCAATTGGCTTGCCAACTTGTGATTTAACCCATTTACATCACCAGACAAAGTGGTCAGCTTGCTATTTGTTTCCCCCAACTAGCTTGCTAATTTATCATTTATTTCGGCCAACAAATTGTAATTAAGACTAGTCATCTTCTTGTTAAAGCTCAGCAGACAAATTATTTAAAGCGGACTTTAAAGAGCTATCCTCAAACTACTGTTTCAGGTTCTACGCCTTGACTCAGGTAAAAGAACTATTCTAGTTCTATCTAGAACTATTCTAAACCATATGTTTTTATTGTTTTTGTCTAACGTTACAATATGAAAGAATGTTCAATATGACTTTAAAATATCAACACCATCTGGTTAGCTGCTATGGATAGACGGTTTGAAAAAATGTTTATAACCCCTTCTCCTCCCTGCATATGTTTGTTTGTTGACTTTTATTAGATGCTTGCATACTTACATATTATAACAAAAATGTGGGTTTAAATAATTTTATTTACTTAAAATTATTATTCAAAAATGTCAAACAATTATTTAGAACTCCAATTAATAATAATGTTACAGTAACTTCAAGTTACACAACAGTGACTCAAAAGTAACCTTATGCTTCGATGTTCAAGGCAAGACTAAGTCCCTAGACCCTCGCTTCTTATATGAAGACCGAAATGGAACAATCTAGAAAAGTCTAGATCATTCCAACATCTGATTAGATACTAATACATGATTGTAACGGTTCCTTGAAAGTCTAGAACTCTTTTTAATGTAACAGAAATCTCATCTATCTGGCTAATCCAACAGTCCAAACAAAAAAGAAATAATCATCTGTTTTTTGTTCCTGGTCACATGGTCCTTAGAGACATCCCTCCTGGATGTTATCTTTGCCCCACAGGACTCGTGGTAGAAGGTCTCTTCTTGAATCAACCTAGGCAAGGTAAGGTATCTAATGTCAGCCACAATGAAGAAGAACCAGGGTTTGAAATTAACTCTTATTTTCTCGGAAAGAAAATAAAAGTCAAATCCGGACTTTTATATTTCCAATAAATAAATAAAAATCACATCATGACTTTTATATTTCGGACCAGAAAATAGAAGTCCTGATATGATCTTTATCGCAATGATACCTAATATAAGAGTCAAAAGCTTGATTTTCATTATTTAAGGATGAATTTATCAGCTTTTTTATCGGATTTCTCCATATTGGTGTACATTATTGGATTAACCGTTTTTATAGAAATCTTATAGAGTATAATAAATTACCTTATATCGATCTTAAGATCGATTATTAGATTATCATGGCTGCTGATAATGAAAAAAATATCGATATAAAACCTCAGGCTCGCTCAGGTATCGATTACAACTTATCCGATATTTACAATATTGGGGTCGATTTCTAGGTTAATTGGAGTGGTGATTATGAAAATGATATCGATTTTTCGATTACAAGCTCAGGTATCGATTTATTTCAACTTACGCGATATAAACGATATTGGGGTCCATTCATAAGTTATTTGAGGTGCTGAATTTGAAAATAATATCGATTTTTCTATTATGCGCTCAGGTATCGATTTATTTCAACATACGCGATATAAACGATATTGGGGTCCACTCATAGGTTATTTGGGGTGCTGAGTTTGAAAATGATATCGATTATTGGATTACGTGATCAGGTATCGATTTAATACTACTTAAGGAATACAAACGATATTAAATTTGGCATTGGGTTGTGGAAGGTGTTATGGATAATAAACTATTTACAAAATGTAAACTTATGACCACATCATAAGTTATCATCGTGTAGGTTGTAATATATTGATACCTGAGCACCTAATCATAAAAAATATATCATTTCCTAATTCAGCACCTTCCATAACCCAATGCCGACCTTCATATCGTTTATATCCCTTAAGTAGTATTAAATTGATATCTGAGTGCGTAATCTGAAAATCGACATTAATTTCAAATTCAGCACCTCAAATAACCTATGGGCAGACCCCAATATTGTTTATATCGCGTAAGTTGAAATAAATCTATAGCTGAGCACGTAATCCGAAAATCGACATTATTTTCAAACTCAGCACCCCAAATAACCTATGAGTGGACTGCAATATGGATTTTATCGCGTAAGTTGAAATAAATCGATACCTGAGCTTGTAATCGAAAAATCGATATCATTTTCATAATCTGCACCCCAGTTAACCTAGAAATCGAACCCAATATTGTAAATATCGGATAAGTTGTAATCGATACCTGAGCGAGCCTGAGGTTTTATATCGATATTTTTTTCATTATCAGCAGTCTTGATAATCTAATAATCGATCTTAAGATTGATATTAGGTAATTTATTATACCCTATAAGATTTTCATAAAAACGGTTAACTCAATAATGAACAACAATATGGAGAAATCCGATAAAAAAGCTAATAAATTCATCCTTAAATAATTAAAATCAAGCTTTGACTCTTATATTAGGTCTTTATCATTGTGATAAAGATCATATCAGGACTTTTTTTTTTCTGGCCCGAAATATAAAAGTCATGATGTGATTTTTATTTATTTATTGGAAATATAAAAGTCCGGATTTGACTTTTATTTTCTTTCCGAGAAAATAAGAGTTAATTTCAAACCCTGGTTCTTCTTCATTGTGGCTGACATTAGATACCTTACCTTGCCTAGGTTGATTCAAGAAGAGACCTTCTACCACGAGTCCTGTGGGGCAAAGATAACATCCAGGAGGGATGTCTCTAAGGACCATGTGACCAGGAACAAAAAACAGATGATTATTTCTTTTTTGTTTGGACTGTTGGATTAGCCAGATAGATGAGATTTCTGTTACATTAAAAAGAGTTCTAGACTTTCAAGGAACCGTTACAATCATGTATTAGTATCTAATCAGATGTTGGAATGATCTAGACTTTTCTAGATTGTTTCATTTCGGTCTTCATATAAGAAGCGAGGGTCTAGGGACTTAGTCTTGCCTTGAACATCGACGCATTAGGTTACTTTTGAGTCACTGTTGTGTAACTTGAAGTTACTGTAACATTATTATTAATTGGAGTTCTAAATAATTGTTTGACATTTTTGAATAATAATTTTAAGTAAATAAAATTATTCAAACCCACATTTTTGTTATAATATGTAAGTATAAGTATATAACCTCATCTCTCGACCGAAGAGAACTTTTGTTAGCATCTGTTCAGATGATTTGTTTACTGCTGATGGGTATGCCATGAGGAAGTACGTGATCTGACTGTCACAATCCTGTTGATGGAAGCTACCTTGGAAAGGTATTTGTTGAGGGTTGGGTTCATCCTTTCTACCATTCTATTAGACTGTGGATGGAGGATAGTCCAATTTTTTAGTCAGAAGTCTTTTGCAAACTTCCTGGAATAATTTACTTTGGAAGTTCCTCCCCTGATCTGAATGTAGTTCAAGTGGTCCTTTGAAACGGGTGATGACCTCCTTCACCAGAACGTCTGTCAAGGTAACAGCCTCTTGGTTGGGGATAGCATATGCTTCCACCCACTTCAAAAAATAATTACAACAACAACCACATCAGTTTCTGGGAAAAGTCCTAATATATCCAGGTTATATATTAGCTACTCAGCTATGCTCTCGAAGGGACTCCCCGCAATATTCTGCTGTATCCGGGCGCAGCTTTTACGAGCTTGCCCATTGCTTGCAGAGCAGGTGGTACATTTACGGCACCAATCCTTGACATGTGAGCAATTCAGTGGAACCTCTAATTGTTGACAATACCGTCCTCATACACACAGCTGTTACTATGCCCCCAAGATGCTCCCGCTACAAGAGGAGTGTATTCAGTGTTGGGCACAAGTCGACTAAATTGACTGATTGATGAGTGATTTTTGTAATCATTAATTACAGATTATTATTCATCAATCTGAATTTAAAATGATTGATTTAATCTGTTCAATAACAGATTGATCAATCACAACCAGAAAGCGATTGATTAGTTGTTTCAATGATTAACCACTTGTAATCTGTTAGAATAGATTAATCAATCTGTTTTACCGGCAAAAAGTTTGCTGGGAGTAATCCGTAGTAACCTCCTTCCAGGCTATCGATAAACATGCATTAATCCCTTTTCTGAGTTTAGGTAAGCATTCTCATGAGTACCTTGGAGTCAGTTATCTCTTGAGAGTCAGGATGGATGTTGAAATTGCTACGGCCTCCGTCTCTTCCTTGGATCGTAATGATTCAAATTCCATCCTTGAAGTTAGCCCTAAAATGTGTATATTAGACAGGACCTTCTTTAAACTCATCCCAAAGAAGTGCAGTAAAACTGTTTTAACAGCCTCTTGTTTTGTGTGAACCAAAACTTATTGAAGTAAAAGGTTACGGAAGGTCTTCTTCAAATTTTATATCCTACCTGAGGAGTGTCCATGGAAAAGGCGCAGTCAGTGAGTATAATACGTATGCTGATTCGAGTAAAAATTTAAAAAAGAATACTAGTATACGCAATCTTGACCAACGTTTCAAGTTTCCGAAAAATAATATTCACGAATTATTTCAAAATAATATTATCAAATTCGTTGCTAATTCAATAGCCCCATTAAGAATTGTTGAAGACATTTATTTAAAGAAAATTTTTGATGATCTAAGTATTTCTTCAAAAGGTCTCAAAATGATATCTCGTCGGACACTTACTAGGAAAATGAAATGATTATTTAATGAAAACATGAACATCTTAAAAAAAAAATTGACCGAAGTTAAATATGTTTGTACAACTGCCGATATTTGGTCTGGCCGGAGGAAAAGTTTTCTAGGGCTTACAGTGCATTGGATTAATGAAAATAATTTGCAAAGGGGCTCGGAGGCTGTAGCTTGTCGACGTTTCCGGAACAGTCACACAGGGGAACGGATTGCAGAATGGATTTCGAAAATTCATAACGATTTCGGACTTCATCCGTCTAAGATAAGGGCAACGGTCACCGACAATGGTAGTAATTTCTTGAAGGCCTTCAGAGATTACTGTGTGGATAAAAACGTTTGTGAGGTGGAAGAAGATTTTGAATGGGCCCAGTCTGATTGCGATTATCTGTCAGAAACTGAGGGGAAATGTCCAGCAGCCTTTTCATTCCCTACTATTTTGCCTAGCCACATAAAATGTTGCTTGCACACTTTAAATTTATGTGCATCAGCTGATCTGACAAAAACTATTCATTCTTCTGAAAGTTTAGCAGCTATTCATAAGAGGGTAGTGGCAAAATGTACTAATCTATGGAGATTAGCTGGAAGACCGAAAACAGCTGAAATCCTACAAGATGTGCTAGGATATTCCCTTTCCCGTCCCAGCGACACTCGCTGGAACTCACTTTATGACTCCCTAGGAAAAATTTTACAAATGAAAGAAAAAAATCAACTGAAAGGCTCAAAATTAAAAACTCACTAAATGAAGAAGATTCTCTTTATATCCAAGAACATATGAGTGTTCAAAACCAATAGTTGAAGCACTTGACGTTCTTCAGGGTGATAATTATGTATACTATGGTAGTGCTATGGCAATTTTATTTGATCTTTTACTTAAAATTGAGACTCTTTGCAAACAAGAATGGATATATTGTGCACCCATGGCGGATAGTTTCTTGAACAGCTTAAAAACTCGCTTTGAGGAATTCTATAATGTTTCCAGCGACCAATCGTTAAATGCTGCGGTAGCTGCAATTTCTCACCCGGAATTTAAAAATAGATGGTGTGTTACTTTAGACATAATCAAGCAAAACCAGATAATAAATGCCTTCAAAGATGCAGTCAGCTCTGAAAAGTCACTTGAGGCAACACCAGCTGTGGCAGAAGAGAATGATACAAATAGTGACACTTCTAATTTTTTGTATTTGGAGAAATTTCTAAAAGCGAATCTTCAACTGATTTGTAAGTACTACGGTATCTCAACGACAGCTCCCGTGATTTGAAAATGTTAGATTCTTACCCAGAAATAAAGAAGGTTTTCCTGAAATTCAATACTCCTCTACCATCATCAGGACCTGTAGAAAGACTTTTTAGTTATGCCACCATGACTAACCTACCAAAATCGCATAAATTGAGCGACAAAAACTTTGAAATGAGGGTACTGATGAAAGCTAACCTTAATTGTTTTGAAAAGGAGTAATATAAGAAAACTAAATTTATGCAACACTGCATAACTACTCTGAGTTACAAAAAAGTGGTGCACCCAGAAAATATGGAATCGTAGGCATTTAACATAACTACATGAACAAATTTTGTGATTGTTATAACAATTATGTAAGTTTATTGAGAAATACATCAAACAAGACGATTTCAAACCATGAACAAATTGGTAAATCGTTATATAGAAAAAAAAAATTCGAAAGTTTTGTAAACCATGTTAAGTAAACGTTGTTGAACTGGCCATGTCATTAATACCGTGAGTTTCCTCGTCTTGAAGCCAATAAAGCCTGTATCCGCCTGGGAATACTCTAGATTAAATTTCGAATGAGATCGAAAGAGGAGGGAAGACAGCTACTAATGAAATGGTCAGTACATAAAGAACAATGATATTTCGTTTACTACAACATTCGAAATTTGTTAATTTTTGTCTATAAAACCATATACATTATTCGATTAATGGTTTTTTTTTTCAATTAATTTACACAATTGCTCTACCAAAATTTGTTTAAGAACATGTATTCGTTCGGTTTGATTTAATTCCTACCAATCCTTATTTGACGGGTGCGCCACTTTTTTTGTAACTCAAGAGTATTTGTAGTGTATATGATCTTTAATACTAATCTACTTTCTTTCTGTTTTTTTGATGGATGCTACATTAATTTTATGCAATAAATTCATTATCGTTTATACTATTGTACAGTACATCTAATATTACTAAATATTGGATTATTAAAGTTACTAGCCTGTTATTTTGGGAGAAAAAATATGATTCGGCCATTATTATTCTTTTGAAAAATGTTGTTTTTTCTTCAAAAAATAAACTTTGAGTTACGTAAGAAAAAATTATTAATTTTTTTTTGTTTTATTATAATTTTTCCTGAAAAATTGCCATTTTCCCCTCCCCCACTTTTTTCAGAGTTTCGTTGTACTCTCACTGTTAAACATTTCAAATATTTTTCCATCTCTGTCTGCCATATTGAAATAACTGCCTAACTCCTGTCATAAGAATAAAAAATGTCAAATCTTTATGAAGCAGTGATTTCCGGCCTAGGGTACCCTTCAGTTTTCCTTCATTTTGACCTGTACAATCGAAATCTTCAATAAAAAAGATTGAGGTTAATTTAACCTCAAGAGGTTGAATTTGAGGGGGGCGTTATGTACACCGATCTTGAATTGGAGAATCATTTGACAGTGTCAGCTCAACTACGATTTTAGCACCCCTAATGCGATATTCGCTAATTAATCAAGTTAAATAATTAATTAAGGGGTGGTGACATTTTTCCTTGTAAACGGTGAAGGTCAAATTCAAGCCAAATATCAAAATTCTAGCATAGAATAATTTATTTATTATTTAATTATAGAATAATTTATTCTATGCTCTGTGTCTGTAACAAACACGGTCAGGCAGCCACCGGACCATAATTATAAGATTTTTTCCACCAACGAAACCCTAAAAACTCGAGGAGATCCTGTGCCGAAAATCACTCGAGAGTTTTTATGTTTTATTCTTTTGATTGGAGTTAGGCGGTTATTTCTATATGAGAGACAGAGAGGGAAAAACATTTGCTAACAGTATAAATTGTTAAATATATGTTTAAAAATGAGAGTCCAACAAAACCCTTTTAGTGTGTCCACGGCACCACATGAACGTTTTTTTTTTTTCATCAATCATTAGCCTCTTTTCATAAAAAGCAACTAATGACTGATTATAATCTGTGATAACTCATGAAAAGTGAGTAACAAATCAATAATCACTTTCACTCATTGCCATTTCTGTAATCATTAGTCTGTACAGTTAGTCTGTGATTAATAATAGTTAATCGTTAATCATTTTGAAAATAGATTGAATCGTTTTTAATCAATAATCTCTCTTGATGTGATTGATTAGTCTGTTATCTGTAATCACTTTTTTGATAGCAATTTGCCCAACACTGAGTTTATTGAAGACGGTGTCGGGTCAATGTCGCCCTCCAGGAGTCGACCCTTCTGAGTTTTCCTGGGGCTGTAATGTCAGGAGTGATCCACTTTTTGCAGGCACTCCTGACTTGTCCGAGCTCCAGACAGCTCCAACATCGTACTGGTCTCCTTTTCCGAGACTCTAAAGCCTTAACACCTTTTTATTAAAAAAAAATTATAAAAAAATGTCCATTAATAATTAGAATTCAAATTAGTAACAACGTCGTCACACACAGTAACTGTAAGTAAAGCAACAATGACTCAAAAGTAACCCTATGCTTTGATGTTCAAGGCAAGACTAAGCCTCTAATTCATCACTTCTTTTATTAGTCAGAAATGGTACAATCTAGAAAGGTCTAATGTAACCAAAAAAGTCTAGAACTCTTTCGAATGTAACAGAAATAATTATCTATTTTTTGTTTCACCTCACAATATCTATATAAACAAAAATCACTCTAATATACTTAATTTTGCTGATTATTTATACTTTTGTGTATTATCTTTCAATACAAAATTCTTTTAACATGAAAAAATATTTTAATCCCCTCACTTTTGTATCAAACATTTTTCACTGTGCTTGTTTTACAACGCAGATATGTCAATGAAAACTTTGATTGATTTTTACAAAAGTCCTTGGGCATGGGCATAACATTTCTCAACTCTTATAGTTACTTTCATAAGAACGTTTTTATTTCTACAATTTATGTCCCTTCGAAGTTTGATCAATCATTAATTTATCAAAACTTAAGTTTTCGTTGTGGGGTCATTTATATTCAGAACTTTTTTAGAAGAAAAAACTGTGAATCGTGGTCTTTTAATACATTAGTGGTTTAGGCCCACTAATGTATCAAGCTGCCCTAGATACTTTTGTATAAGTCTTAATCATTTCATTTTTAAGCTGATAAAAACACTTTAAATGTGAAATATGTATCATTTATTAGAAATTGTTTTGTTTCATATTTACACACAGTATTAAATTGTTTATTAAAAGCATTGCTTATGAAGGCGAAAATCTACAGTTTAGATTGATCCAGCTTTCAAATACATTGAAAAATGTTGCTTAAAACGTTGGTTGATATAATGGCAGGATGTGATTGATATCAGCCCGCATGTACCATCAAGGATGGGCCCTAGTACTTTCTAGGAAAGGGATAAGCGGAAGTCTCTTTCCAGTATAGGCTCTCACTGAGCCTTCCTTAGTAATGTTGGGAGAGTTCACCAGTGAGAACCAAGCTCTCCTGTTCTACCTTTTCTATTTAAAATTTTCAATTGTTAGTTTTATAATTAGTGTTATGTTGAAATTTATCTCTCTCACCATTGAAGGTAATATTTGGAGGCTTGAAGAATTCGACTTTAGCAAAAGAATTTGGAATTTCTCATTCGACCGTTACCACTATTTGGGCACACCAGGAGAAAATAAAATATAGTTTCGGAAAGGAGTCATTTACTGTCAAGAGAACTAGAAGCTCCAAACATTACGATTTGGATGAATTGCTTCTGCAATGGTTCAGAAGTCAATCTATCTCTCAATTGGTCCATCTTACTTAAAAAACCTCGAGAGTTATCAGTTCTATTGAAAAATGACTTTGTGCCTGACACATCTTGGCTCCAACTCTTTCATCAGCGACATGATATTATCTTTGGGAAACTCCATGGTGAGTCTACCACTGTCTCCTCCGGTGTAAAGGAAAACTGGTTGTCAACTATTCGGACTAAGATTAGTGTTATTGCCATTGAAAACAACTTCAGTTCTACAGCCCATGGACCAGGTTTTAATTCAGTGTTTAAGGTAAATTTGATAAAACTTCTAATCCACAAAATAATAAATAAGATAGAACAAGAAATTGATCCAATGAAAAATTTTTGGATGCATTATTAATGGTTTTGAAAGCATGGGAGAGAGTGGATGAAAAAACGATTTTCAATTGCTTTTGTAATTGTTGATTTTATTCTAGTGACCTAGGAAGCACAAATATCACACCCTACAATGAAGCATTGTCTGAATAGGCCAGTAACATAAATTTCCCCTCAATAGCCTAAAGTCAACCTAAGTGATTTTTTTTATTGATGAAAGCATCATAACATTTCCTGAAATGACGGACTCGGAAATAGTGAATTCTGTCAATCTAACAGATATAAAATCTGATGAAGAACTGGAAGAAGACCTAAGTTCAGTAGTGCCTTCACTTCCCAGTATAAGCCAAAGCATTGCAGCTAGGTCGAAAGTGAAGTTGTATTTTTTCCTTTAATGAGTTTTCAAGTGAGGTGAGTCATGCATTGCATATTATTGAAAAGGAATTGGAGGCTGCTTTACATGAAAAATATTCTAAGAAACAAATATTAATTACAAGTTACTTTCAAAAGCAACAATGAATTTTATTTGTTTAAATATAATTTCATTCGATTTTCTTTGTTTTGTTTTTTATGTTTTTGTATTTTTTAATATATCTTTTATGTATTAAACTAAATGAAGTATTATGCACTTGTGTGCTTAATAATTATAAAGTGGTTTTAATTTTCAAATTGTAGTATAAAATTTTGATTAATCGGTTTTCATGTTTTTAAATTCCTTTCTTAGCCTTAGCCGTAATAATAGAAATCAAGTTCTTATAATGTTGACCTATTAATTTCTTTATTTGTTTTTAATTAATGAGGTAAATTTTCATTGATATTTTCCACTTTAAGTATAACTAAGCCATTTTTTCTTAGAGTCTAATGTACAGGGAGAGTTTTTTTTTGTGTTCGGTAAAATACTAAAAAGGTAACAATACATCAGTTATAGTGTCAATCAAATACAAGGCGAAATATTGTTGGTCCCTTAGAGGACAATTTACAAGCAACTTTATAAGCAATTTGCACTGTATATGCACTTACGATTACATACAAAAGTGCATATATGTATGTATAAAATACAAAAAATGTTTGTTTTTGGTCTGCTTGTGTGTTTTTACAGGAGAAATAAAAACGGTTCAACTTTAAAGCACTTACTTGGAGAAGTTCCTGAACAGGGAATTAAAATGCAACTGGATGCGTATCTGGATAAATTGGTTAGAAAGAGTATTTATGTTTTCCTGTTTATATTTAACTTAATTCATTTCATGTAAATTTCATTTAATTTTCTATTGTAGAATGATCAAATTAAAACAAAAAATGAAGAAATAAAAATAAAAGAGAATGAAATAATTCGATATGAAGCCGAGAAAAGACACTTGTCTGCCAAGGTGAAAACATTAAAAGAAACAGTCGAAGCAGATGAATTCTCAATCAACAAACTTTGTGAAGGAAAAGATTTAGATGAGTATCTTGCAGACATTACTAGCCAATTAGAAGAATTGCAAGTAAGTATCAATTTTAGCTAGGGGAAGATCATTAAATAATTAACTTAAGTTTGCTCTTATATTTTTGAATTATAAAACTATCATGATAATTTTAATTGAAAACAAATTAATTTTAATTGAAACCTTATGGTTTGCATTGCATTTATCCCTGCTATATTTTGGCGGATAATTGTTAATGATATTGAAAAAATATTACATCTTGGTGTTGCCTGATTTTTTTATTTAATTGAGGAATATAAATAAAATGATGTCAATTACATTATTGGTGTAATGTAACCATTACATAATGGTGAGCCTGTTGTTAGATATAATATATGAGAAAGAAAGAAGAAAGAGAATAAATTTCTGCTCCAGCTCTGTCAAAATTTAAACAGTTACTGTTTAGTTACATTGTTTTTGTTTTCAAACCTGAATTCATTGTCTGGAATTATTTTTCTGTCAAATTATTATGTATGGGTTACTTTTCTTTAAAATGTACAGGCAAACTTTTTGGTGTTTAAACAAGAAAGCACTTTATCTTACTTTTATTTATAGGTTTTTTATGTTACTTTTTAAGCATAAAGTTATGTTAGTATTTTCCTTCTGCTTTGCAAATTTAGTGATCTTGAGATTTTAATTCGCAATTCTCATTTTTCTAAAAGGTAATCTGTATTTGGTAGACTTCACTTCATGAGAAGTTAAAATCTTAATTATCTAACACAGCCTTAGAATTAACTTTAAGATCCTTTAAAAGATTCTTGTTATGGCTTCACAATTTCAATTGTCTGTTAACACATTAAGTGCAGACCAGGGTATACCTATAAAGGTAATACCCAAACAGTGGCTCCTGTCCAGGTTAGGACCTATGATGTTCAGTTTTAAGCAGATAAGAGTGGGTTTAGGTTTCAGGAAAAAGTGGAATTATTTTGAGCTTTAAATGTGTATTTTCCGTTTCCATATCAATTGATTTCTAAAGAATTTGTCTATGATCCAGACTTATTTCCATTCATTACAATATATCATGGAAACTCTTATTTTTAAAAATTCTTATTATTTTACAGTATTAAATACAATATTTTTGTCTGTATGGAGTCCAGAAAGATTGATATTCGTAATGTTATAAATTTTTACTTTCACTTACCTATATATGTAATATATAGTAAGGGAAAGTTTGCAAACGTGAAAAATTATGACTTCCGGTTTTCAACGGAAATACACCTTCTTGGGTCCTCTGATTCCAAATAACAAAATTCTACAAAACTGAAATTATGTATTTGAGTTATGTATGTGCCTGCGATGTGACAGCTCGATGACTTGATTTTGTTTAAATCTAGTAAATATAGGGTTTATATCTAGTAAAAAATATTTCTATTTTTCTATTTACGATTTCTCAAAAATGGCACTAACAATTTCGAGTAAACCTATCATGTTTAATCCTAATGAAACATTCTTAGATATGAAGTAGGTTTTTATACATCATAAAAAAGGTCTAGTAGGGCTTAAATGGCTAAGGAAAAAATCTTCTTAGAAAGTACATTTAATTTTATTTATTTGGAGTAAACAACTGTCCCTTGTCATCTCTAGTTTATATCAACCAAAGGGATATCTTCCAAAAGTGCCCATAAGTCATTCTGAAGGAATTGATAATAACTTTCAACATTAAGTCGAGCAGGTAAAAATACGGGACCTATTATGCCATTATTACAAAGACCGACCCACACGTTTACAGAAAACTCATGCTGGTAGTGAAATTCTCTAACAGCGCGGGGATTTTCATGTGCCCAAAGGTGGTAGTTTCTTTGATTGAAGATTCAATCACCCAAGAAGGTGTATTTCCGTTGAAAACCAGAAGTCTTAATTTTTCACGATTGCAAACTTTCCCTTACTATATATTTCATATATAGGTAAGTGAAAGTAAAAATTTATAACATTACGAATATAAATCTTTCTGGACTCCATACAGACACAAATATTGTATTTAACACTGTAAAACAATAAGAATTTTTAAAAATAAGAGTTTCCATGATATATTGTAATGAATGGAAATAAGTCTGGATCATGGACAAATTCTTTAGAAATCAATTGATGTGGAAACGGAAAAAACACATTTAAAGCTCAAAATAATTCCACTTTTTCCTGAAACCTAAACCCACTCTTATCTGCTTAAAACTGAACATCATAGGTCCTAACCTGGACAGTCTACCACATACAGATTACCTTTTAGAAAAATATTTTCTGATACAGTCCCTCCATGTTTTCCTGACTATTCTATAGAGGGAATCTCATCAGCTGATTTTATCTTGCTCACATGCTTGTCGAAGCTTGTGCAGCTTTCCTATTTACACATGGTTACTACAAGGAACACAGATTTAAATATCTTAATTTTGGCTACTCCACTAACTTCCTTCTGACCTAAGATGGTTTTTACAATCTGAAAGTATATTCGATTGGACTTCATCCCATGATTTAAAACCTCCTGGTATATTTTCTCATCCTTGCTAATAATGGTTCCAAGGTAAGTTAATACGAGGTGTGATAATTAAATAACGGGACTGATCTGAAAAACATACTTTATTGAACACTTATTACAAATAACTATTAATCCCCTTCAACATACTCCCCTTCCCTATCTATACACCGCTGCATACGAGTTTTCCACTGCTCAAAGCAGTGCTGCATGTCATTAAGTGTCAGCCTCTTCAGCAAATCTGCCGTTTTTTTCTTGACATCTTCAACTGACTCAAAACGTGTTCACTTCAATGAACTTTTTATTTTGGGAAAAAGGTAGAAGTCACAGGGAGCCAGATCTGGTGAATACGGCGGATGTTCAAGCATTGGAATTGACTTTTTCGCTAAAAACTGCTTCACCGAGAACGCATTGTGAGCGGGCGCGTTGTCCTGGTGCAAAATCCATGAATTGTTTTTCCACATGTCTGGTATTTTCTTCCTCACTCTTTCTCTCAGTTTCTCCAGGACTTCAATGTAATATTTTTGGTTTACAGTTTGACCCTGTGGCACCCATTCAACCATAATGACACCCCTCACATCGAAAAAAACTATCAACATGGCCTTCAGTTTTGATTTGCTCATTCGAGCTTTTTTCATTCTTGGTGATGATCAGGGATAGGATATATATGTAATAAAAATTTCAAAATATGTACATAAATATGGACGAATATTTGCAAATATATGTAATAAAAATATGAAAATATGGACAAAAAAAAAATTAAAATATTTACAGAATATTAAAACAAAAAATAAATTTACATTTGAAAAATTTACATATCAAAATAAAAAAAAAAAATAGTTAACGAAATTTTTGGAAATGTAACATTAAATTTTAAACTTCTTCCTCATCTTCACCATCAAAAACGTTGCAAATAAAGTGCATTTTAAGATTTTCTTCGGAAAATCTACAACGATTCGGTCGAAGTAATGCTTTATATTTGCTGAACGATCTTTCTACATCGACTGATGTGACGGGTGCGAATTTAAAAGCATTTATCTCTTTAAGTGCAAGGGCCAAGTCTTTTTCGGGGTTTTCTCCTTTGTGCTGACATGCAATATTTTTCAAGTCGTCAAGTCCAGGATTTTTTTTCAAAACAACTTCTAATTTTTGTTTTACAACGGTTCCCTTGTTTCCTTTGGCTTCATTTATTTTCTCGATTATTTTTTGCAAAATTTCCAAGCTGTCAACAAGTGCCATATTTTTAGTTTCCAACTGTTTTATGGCTTGTGATAAAAAACTAAAGTTACTAGCTAAGTAAACCAGATCTTGTTGTAATTTATTATCTTTGAAGAGAGCGTTCGCTTTTTCTATCGCTGAAGAATCAACATCTAGAGTCGATGTTATATGTTTTATTTTTTCGAAGTTCTCTAAGTAGTACTCCGCCGCCTCTAACCAAGTTCCCCAGCGTGTAAGGACTGGTTGGGGTGGTAAACAAAGCTCGGGATACATGTCTTTCAATATATTAATACGACCTGGGGCCTTCAAATATATTTTTTTTACATTAGAAATTAATGAATCCACATTTGGAAACAATGCCCTGACCGTTTCAGCAACGCGATGCAAAGCATGTACCAAACATGTCACATGAATTAGTTTTGGGTAAAAAACTTTTAATGCGTTGCCAGCCTTTATCATATAAGGAGCTGCATCGGACAAAAAAAGCAAAACTTTGTCACATTTGTTTTCGTTCCAAAGGAGACCAATCGAGTCGTTGAAAAACCTTGCAATACTACCGTGGTTACATTTTTCTAAAAATTCGCAGTTCAGTAAATATGCCTTTGTAGGAGTGTCTGAGAGTTTGCCAACGATTATATTCGCCACATATCTTCCGAGGGAGTCCGTCGTTTCATCAATCGAGACCCAAATCGGACCGTCCCCGATATATGATTTGATTTGTTCCAAACTTTCATTATAAATGTCTTTAACATAATTTTTTCGAAGGGTCGTATGATCTGGCATTTTCTGCCCAATATATTTTTCCAAAAATCCTTTAAAGGTTGGATTATTTATTTTGTATAAAGGAATATCCGCCTTTAACAAAGCCCGGCACAAATCAGTGTTAAAACTAGACTTACTTGAACTTGCTTCTCCAGAAGTCAAAAAAGTTTGTTTTTTGAGTTGGTTTTTTTTCTTATTTTCTACGTGTTTCGCTGTTTTTAAATGCTGTAAAACCAAAAATCGTTGATCCGTAGAAATGTTTTTTTGGCAGCACAAACAATATAGAACACCTTCACTGTCGCATTTAAATGTTTCTCCTTCGAACTCCGCGACGTACTTAGCGGCTAAGCTTTTTCTGTTTTCTTTTCTTTTTGGCATTTCACCCACTAGCGATGAACTTATCACTAAATTTTTCAAGCAACTGAGGTAATATAAGCATTGTCAAGGATGAGGATCTATATAAGAAAAGAGGGGGATCAACATTTCTGAGAACTGTCGACAATGGTTGGGGTGTTTTGATTTTCCAAGAAATTTTTAATCCTACGTTCAGTCTTTGTTTATTTATTTTAGGTATTGATAGAAAAAAAAACAAGTGAATAAATAACAATAATTTTAATGTAAATTCCCTAAAAGTTGTAAAATATGGACAAATATATGTATTTATCGAAATATATGTAAAAATATTTAAAAACGACAAAATATGGAAAAATATGGAAAATAAAAATGGTTCAAAATGGTTTATATCATGGTAAAAATCATTTAGAATGCATATACATGCATTTTTAGGCCTCAGAACAAAATATGTAAATACATGAAAATCCCATCCCTAGTGATGATTGAGTCTTCCAGTGCATGGACTGTCTCTTAGTTTTGGGATCTTATTGGAAAATCCACGTTTCGTCACATGTGACTACTTTTTCCAGCAGCCCTGGATCTGCTGCCAATTGCTGCATGATGTCAATGCAGATGTTTTTTCGGTTCTCCTTTTGTTCAGGCGTCAGGATTTTTGGCACCATTTTGGCACAAACTTTAGTCATTTTCAGATCGTCATGTAAAATTGTTCTCACCGTCTCTCTGTCGATGTTTGATAAATCTGAAATCATTCAAAGACTCAAACGCCTGTCTTTCCGCACAATTTCATTAACTTTCTTAACGTTTTCTTCAATTCTTGACGTCACAGGTCGTCCAGTCCGTTCGTTATCTTCAACTTCTTCCCGGCCTTCAGAAAATCGTTTGTGCCATTCAAAAACTCTAGTACGTGACATGCAGTTGTCACCAAACACCTCTTTCAATAACTGAAAACATTCACTTGGAGGTTTTCTCAATTTCACCAGAAATTTCAAATTAATACGCTGCTCGATTTTAAAACTGATCATTTTTCCGGCACGCCAATAACAACACGCCTTACTCAAACGAGATTTAAAACCAAACTAGACTAGAGAGAGAGACGGGATCAAGTGGACTCTGTGCAGTAATGAACAGGATCAATCATGTTCCATCCCCACTCCCCACACACAAGCCTGACATCTGCCGCACGCACAGTCCCGTTACTTAATTGTCACACCTCGTAAGCTTCCAATGCCCATCACTTTTAATGGATTTATCTGCAGCAGTCTTATGTTTGGTTCTTCACTACATTCAACCAAAGATCTTTATCCTCCACCCTTTTTTCTATCAATATCAACGACCTTCCGTCATCCATCCAGCACTGTCAATATTTTCAGTATGCTGATGACGTCCAGATTTCTCTCCCTCCTATAGCATAGGATTTAAATCATCCATCCACCCCCGCCCAACCAGATCCTATAAATCCAAACTCTATCCTCCACCTCATCAAATTGATACTTATGAAATACCCTTTATAATATTAGCCATCTCCCTCTGGAATTCTATCCCTTCCAAAATTTGGCTTGCTCAATCACCTTCTTCTTTCAAATTCCACCTCTTAAAGCTCCTATTCAATTCCCAGTTCAATTAATCACTATGGGAACATAGAGTTCCCAAAGTAATTTAGCTTAATTTTGTCTATACCAGAAACTATTTTATCTATTTATATATTTTTTCCCTTCATCTATTTATTTTATTTTTTCCTCATATCTTTCTTTCATTTATAGATTATTCTTGTATGTAGCACTATCTTTTTTTTTTTTTTTTTCATTTTGTACAAATTTTATACCTATCATTAATTATCAATTTTTTTATTTCATGAGTAAATATTTTAGTATATATGCCTATGTATATATAAGTATATAGTGTTTATGGTTATCTTTATTACTTATCAATAATTTATTCTAATAGGACATCAGTCCCAGGGTAATAAAATTATTTTTCCTTTCATTTCATTTCAAATATGAAGCCTCCTGCGAGTGCTAGTAACACGATATCATCCGCATGCTTATTATGTCCTCGGCCAGTACCGGTTTAAGTTAAGTTCCAATATTCCCCTTGATGTCTAAAGTAAATCAAAAGCGTTCCTTGTATGTCTAAAATGTAAAACAAGAGTAGAAAACTTTAGATTTTGAAAAGATTAAATTTTTTTACCTCCCCATAAATATAGTGCTTTCCTACCTTTGCTAGGGAGTAAGCAAAATTTTATATATTAGAAATAAATCAAATTATTTGTAAATAATTGTATTTCTTGGTCAATTATCTCTACGTATTAGAAATAAAAAGTTATACTGTTCAGGATCAAAAGGGAACATTGTCGGCATCCCAGTTTATGTCAAGACGATACATACAAAGCTTACAACAAAAAGAACCATGCTGCCCTCTTTGTCATAGAGGTTTCACCAAAGAGAAAGAAGTCACAGAGCTTATACAAGAGGTTTGTTGGAATGAAATAGTATTTTATAATCTAATCATATTAAATTATTATGTTTTGATGATATATTTTCTTTTATTGTTCTGAAATTTTACTACATTTTACATCCAAATTTTAACATTCTTTTGTAATTGCCTGCAACCTTATTTAAAAAAAAAAAAAAAAAAAATCTGCTTTACATAATCATTATTATGTTTTACTTCAGTTGACCCTAAAAGTGAAAGAAGTTCCATCAAAGCTGCGTGCCAACAGGGACAATTTAGAATCAATACAAGAAAAACATAAAAATTTGCTTCAGTTAAAACCAAAGTTTGATAAATTATCAGTTATGAAATTTACAGAGATACCTAATCTTGAGTAAGTACACGCATGATGTAATCTAATAGTCTTGTTTTTTTATGTCATATATAAACAAAAATTAACCACCGTTTAATGTTTATGCTTTATTTTCAATCTGGTTCATCCTTTTTATTTTAGTCAGTCATATATGTTCCTTTTATTTATTGAGAATATAATTTTTTATTGCAGTTTAGATTGATTAAAACACTTTGCTTAATACTGTCCAAGTACCCAAAATCCAAAATATGATTATATATTTTTATTTATTTGCCTATTTGAGAACTTAATATAGATAAAAAAAAATATGGATAAGTAATGAAAGAAATCCAAATCAAATACTCCTACAATGGCAAATCTGTGTCTATCTTAGTATTTTTGCAACCACACTTTATGCAAAATACCCAAAATTTATATTTCTGTTTATAAAATTGAATATAATATATATAATAACTGTATTTAAGTTATATAAAATTTCTGTTTCTCACTATCTTATCCCCATATAGCATAAAATTAATCATTATTTGCTTTAGATCAGAGTTAAAGAAACTAGAAAAGAAATTAGCCAATGCTAGAGAAGAGCTAGAGGTTCTTCAAAATGACATCCAGCAGCCTGAAACTGATGTATCACTTGGCAAAGGAATTTTGAGCGATATTGTACTTCTGGAGCAGCATTCTGTGGATCTACGTCGTATCGATAGGGATATTGCCAAATTAGAAGCTAATATGCCTGCTGGTAAACATATGCAAATACAGTAAAAACTATTTTAAACAATTGTCATTCTTGGTGGTTCACTGAGAAACCCGTTATAGCCGTAAAAGTTTTATAAAAACAATTTTTGCGATGTTGAATCCATTACGATTATGGTTTCCAAAATGAATACTCACAAAAAATTTTATCCTCATTACTTTTACTTACAAGGGCTGTTGAAAGTTCTAAGCCTGATTTTATATATATTTATATATATATATAAAATGTGGTGCGTGCAC